>CAMZMU010000064.1:46334326-46934326 GCA_947311845.1 Poa pratensis
ATCCACCTATTCCTCATCCTCCAATGAACTTAAGAGGAGATCCACCTAAGCTAAATGCATTTTGTTTACTAACTTGCAATCAAATAAGATCTCATGTAAACAGTGCCTCTATTGAGCTTTGGAGGATTATTGAAGAAGGATACAAGGCCGTGGATCCAACCAACTGATAAGAAGAGAAAAGTTGATTGTCAACTAAATGCAACCGCTCTTCAAATGATCCGTCTTGCTGTGGGGAAAGGACTTGATCCACATTGAACACTTCACCACCGCCAAAGAAGCTTGGGATGGTCTCTCCGAGGTGTGTGTGTTGGAAATGAGAGCATGAAGAGGAATAAGTTTGATGCCTTGAACAATGAGTTGAAGGCTTCTACATGTATGAGGGTGAAGATCATGAAGCTATGTACCTAAGGCTCAAGAACCTTGCAACTGCCTTTCATAGCCTCGGTGAAAATTATGTTGATGAAGCTTGGATCAAGAGAAAATATGTGAACGCTCTTATACCCTTTGAGTACGTCGATTTGAAGACTCTACAAGGAAGATATAACTATCAAACTATCTTCAAATGAAGTGATGCAACAAATGCAAGCATTCAAGGTTGCCACCAAGAATGAACAAGACAACCGAGCTCGTGCCATTGGGATGCACAAGGGTGCGTCTCTAGCCTTGAAGGCCAAGGTGGTGAACCATGATCAAGAAGAAGAGTTCGTTGAAAGCAAAAGTAGCTTGAATCCCGAAGATCTCAAGGAAGCCTACAATGAGCATTTGGCCCTCTCGCGCACTCATCCTCCTCGCTCGCCTCGCCTCGCCTTCGGATTTCGGGAATAAGCCGAGCCGATGCCTATATTTTTGCTATGCGGAAAACGTAATGAGTCATTAACTAATAATTAACATACGCGTTAATTACTTAGCCGTTTCCGATTCTTTTGGTTGTGGGCTATACAGGCTGGGCGTAGCCGACATGCACAACACATGGTCTCTTGTCGTTCCAGTTCCAAACCATTGCACCGCCGTTTTCCAAGTCTTCTCCATCCCGTCTTCCAGCATGCACCGGTTGAAGGGCAGTAGGCATCCGGAACTCCGCCTCTTGTGATCCTGTAGGGGAGAGGGCGATCAAATTTTTGGGGAGCGCACTCGCGCGACTGGCAGCGACTACTTCCCCAACGCCGACTTCTTTCCTGACATCGACAACCTCTTAATCGACGACATGGCCGACAACCAAAACACCAACGGTTCCGCTGCTGCACCGTACATGTTCTATATCTTCCTGTTTAAGAAAGTGCTAGAGTTTTTATTTCTAGTATCCGCTCTAGATTCGTTCGGTTGTCTACTGTATTAGTAGATTCCATGATTAGTTTAATACTCGTTTATTATAGTCATGAATTGTTTATTGTTTTCATGGATTAAATCATATGCTAATTGTTTATATATTCAATGCGTGGTGATCTAGCATCTTGCTTGCCTCATTTTATACAAGTTGTTCTAACTTGGAAGTAAACGGGTAATGTATTTGTACAGTAAATAAAGAGCTAGGCGATGAGCAAAAGTATGCCAAATGTTTGAACCAGGAAATATTTAGGCACAGGATAACAATAGGTAGCCCACATATCGAGAGCACTGCGCTTCAGGAGCCAAAAATGGAAGTCGTCCCTTTACATCTCCTCTTGTGCGTGTCAAAGAAATCCATTTAAAAACATCAAAGTATACCCCCAATCGATTACCGTGCTACTGTCCCGAAAGAAGAAACTAAATGCGACATATAGGATACACAAGAATGAAATGTAGCTAAGAGATCGTGTCAAGCGTAAGCACAAATTTTCACCTGCAAACAGCTCAAGATCAGCGTACGGCGAGCTCCCACCTCCGTTCCTCGTCCGCGGCGCTGCCGATTTGCTCGATCATCCTGACGACGTCGGGCATCTTGGGCCGCCTGTCGGACTCTACGGCGGCGCACAGCAGCGCGACCTCCATGAGCCTGAGCATATCCCCATGCAGGTCCCGGTCTCCGACTATCTCCACGTCCAGTATGTCCGTAGACCACTCGTGGCTCAGCGCCAGCCGTGCCCACTCCGCGAGGTCGCCGTCGGCCTCGTCCACGGGAACCTTCCCCGTCACCACCTCCAGCAGCACGAGGCCAAGGCAGAACACGTCGGCGCGGGGACGACGGCCGCTTGCCACGCGCGTACTCTGGGCACTTGGCCGCCGCCAGCCGGTGCGCGTGGTGAGGGAGCAGCGGGTGGAAACCATAGTCCGTGAGCTTCGGCACCAGGTGCTGATGCTTGCCACTGGGTGTGGGTGGCGAGAAGATGATAACGTTGGACGACTTGAGGTTGCCGTGCGGCGGCCGATGGAAGAACGGCAGCGACCGGTGCAGGTACGCCAGCCCGCGCGCCATGCCCTTCGCGATCGACAGCCTCGCCGGCCACGGCAGGGGCGTCCTGCCCTTCCCTCTGTTCTCTGCACGCACGGAACAGTCAAAGCAGAGCACGATCTCACCTCACCATATACACCACGGTTGCAATAATGGACGTGTTTATAATCGGCGCAGACTGTACCGTGCAGGAGCTGGAAGAGGCTGCACCCTGGGACGTGCTCGTAGACGACCAGCTTCTCCTCCTTGGAGTGGTAGCACGCGACGACCTCGGCCACGTTCTCGTGGAGCTTGCCGAGCAGCTGCATGGTGTGCGCGAAGTCCTTGCGCGGCACGTGCCCCATATTGCGGAGCCGCTTCACGACGACGACGGGGGCCGCCGACATCAAGTGTGACGCGATAGGTGATCCCAAGCCGGCCCTTGCCGAGCATCTCCGCCGTCGAACGGAACAGGTCGTCGAGGCCGAACCCGGCCGCCTTGTCCGCGCGGAAGAACTGCAGTTGCGCCTGCGCGTTCCGGCCACTGCTGCCGCTGCCGCTGCCGCTTCCACTAACCTTACCTTGCTCTGCCTTGTCCTTGATGTCTGCTTCTCCTCCTGCCGGTGTGGCTCGGCCGCCGAGACGGACCTCACGGTTCTTCTTGGTCTGATGCAGGAAGATGAGCAAGGCTGCGAACGGCACCATCGCGGCGATGAGGGCGATCGCCACGACGCTCCACGCCGCAAGCCTGAACCGCCTGGATTGCCGCGCGGGCCGCCCGCCGGCCTCGTCGTCCGGCCTAACGACCGGACCGTCGCGTCTGCCAGCGGACGGCGACCCGGACCGGCAAGCGGCGTCCACGGCCTCGCCGCAGAGCTTGAGGTTGTGGTCGAACGCGCTCGTGGGAACCGGCGCAGCGCGCGCGTGTCGGGGACCTCGCCCTGGAGGAAGTTGTAGGACACGTTGAAGACGATGAGCTCGTCCTGCGCGAACGCCGGCACGGTGCCGTTGAGCAGGTTGTCCTGGAGCTCGAGCCGCGTTAGCGCGGGCAGCGCTGTCGCGTACCGGCGTGGAATGGGGCCCGAGAACCGGTTGCTCGACAGGTCGACGACGCGGAGCCGGTCCAGCCCGGCGAGCGCCGGGAGCGCGCCGTGGATGGCATTGTCTCGCAGGCTGAGCGCGGCGAGCCGCGCGACGCCCCGGAGCGCACCAGAAGGGAGCGCGCCCGTGAGCTGGATGCCGTCAAGCGCGAGGCCCACCACGCGGCCGTCGCCGTCGCAGGAGACACCATACCATCTGCTGCGCCCGCCGTGGCACGGCGGGCCCGTCCAGTTGGAGTGCAGCTCCTTAGCCGAGAGCAGCCCGTCCCGCAGCGCCACCAGCCCGCCGCGCTCGTCGCGGAACGCCTCCAGCTCCGACTCCGAAACCTCCGCGCTCGCCACGCCAGCACCCACCACCACCGCGAGGACCCACGGAACCACCAGGCACCGCCGTAGCCGAGGCTCGCGCCTCTGCTTATTCATTGCGTGGTTCTTGGTGAACTCAGGTCAGGTAACATACATGAAAAGACCCGATCGAATTGACGCCACACTTCAGAGTGGGTATAAACAAATGTTACAAATCGACCCTAACAGCGGGTTGATTGCCGAGATGTGCAAGGCAAGGGAAAGCCGGGAAAGCAAGAAACCATGATAAGAATACTAGTAGGAAGAGGTGAGGAATGGTGGTAGTGTGTGCTGGTAGTATCCATCGGTGGATTCGACGTGAACTACACCTCGGCAGTTTGGTCGCGGTTGCAGGGACGGCCCAGCTAATTCGGATGGCTGCAGCTGGAGTCCCGGGGAAGAAGGCTGCTTAAGCAAACTGAAGTGCTGAATCGGTTGAGGCTTTCAGATGATGTCCATTGTCCAGTAGTAAACCTGCACCTGCCTGTCTGCCTCCAGGAAGATACTATGATTTTGCAGAGTAGGACCCATTGATTTTTGAGGTATCTGTAGAGTCGAGAGTGAAACACAAGAAGGAATTTGTTCATCACTGATCACTATTCTCAGAAAAATATTCATAACTACTCCTAATTTTTTTCACATATTACGAATAATCAATATTTGACTCATAAATTAGTAAATTACAGAACGTCATTTGTTTCGGAATGACGAAATATATTATTGGTTTGAGGAGTGGGGCACTAAACCAGCTCAACCTCAGTCAGGCCAGCGAGTTATGCAAGACTGAATCCACGCAACCGAGTTCTTGAATTCAGTTAACCCTGCGGAGTTCGGAGGAAGTATGACGAGGTTTTGGGTGCATTTTACCCGCTGATCGGGAGGTCGCACCAACGATGGATGGTGGGGCAGGAGAAACGGACGGCTGCGATCTGACTCCTGCGGCGACTGACGAGACGTACTGGGGATACTGAAACCGAACTTTACTCTCCCTGCAAGCCATATCATATCATCGGACCTTTGGGAGTTGGCTGGATAAGGAACTAGACAGGTATATTTCTTTACGGTTTACGGTTTTGCTAATTCTCAGTGGACTAAGAAATTTGTTAATTGTCAGTCGATTGGTTAGCCGTCCGTTTACTTGATCTATTAATAGCTGATTATGATGAGCTTAACGTCGTGTAGGAACTGGTTATCATGGGCTTCTTCCTTCGGATGGTAAAACTATTTTGGGCTTTTTCCTTCCGTCCTTGTTTTGTGGGCCGTGAACATACGGATTTGAATTTTCCGTTGTTTTTTTTTTGTCTTGTAGCTTATTCCCAATGGTAGTTAGTAGTTACGTCTATACCATGGGAACAAATAACTTTTCATTTTCATTGTCGTACAAATTATTTCTGGTAGTTATAAAAAAAAAAAATTTATTTTCTGATTTTTTTGTCATACTTGTAATATTTCTAATTCACTATATTTTTTGAAATTATTTTCCATCTGGTGTTATCCTCGGTTTTTTTTGTGTGTTTATATTTGTACAATTTTTTTATTCTCGGCTAGCTAAGAATTAGCTTAGCACCCAGTGAACACCCTAAACGTCCGATTTTTCTACTACTTGCGTGGCTAGCTGCGATATGTACGTGCCGACGTACGTGTGCCTGGGCCTTTTAATTGTTTTGCTTCATTTTCCCTTTGCAATTAGTTCTTTTATTTCTACCGCCCTTTTGTATGGTGCCTTTTTCTTCTCTGTACTTTTTGTGTTCAAAGTTGAGCCTATGTGCGCACGTGGATCTCTGATGACTCCCAAGTGCAGGAGATCAATTGTAGTACCTTTCGAATAGAAAAGGTTGTCGAACCCACGAGGAGCTGAAGGTATTGGTTAGTAGTAATGATAAATAAAACAGTGAAAGATGCAAGTGTTTTTGGGATTTTCGGTTGTATAATTGCAGATGGTATATGTAGTAGCAGGTGGTAGTAACAATGGTAGCAAGCAAACATGCAGCAAAACTGAGAGTAAACGGTGATTCAATGCTTGGAAACAAGGCCTAGGGATCATACTTTCACTAGTGGTATCTCTCAACACGTTAGCACAACTGAACGCAAATAAATGCTACTCGGGATTATTCTTCTTCTTGATGAAACAAGAGTACTATGAGTAGGGCTACAAAAGCACACCTCAAAGTCTGAGTAAACAAACACCACAATTCCGCAAAGAATAAGACATGATAAATATCTAAATTATTCATAGAGTCACACACAAGTACCCACACTGTCATCTTGATACCGTGTTGTCACAATGACTCCAGAAACTAGATAAATTTACTTGAGTAGTATAAACATTACATATGAATTCAGCGGTACGTATTAACAATGTTCATGATCACATAAAGATCACACCATGGGAGAGAGATGTATACCACATAGCTACCGTACGAGCCCTCAGCCCCGAGGGAAACTACTCACACATGGTCATGGTGATGAGGAGCTTGATGGAGAGGTTGATGAAGAGGTGCAGCCCGGAGTGGAGACGGAAGCCCGCAGCAGCCACGACGCGGCGGCGGCGGTGGCAGCCCGTGGAGGCGGCTGCCCTTGGCGGCGCGGCGGCGGCTGCCCGTGGAGGCGGCTGCCCTTGGCGCGGCGGCGGCGTCCCTCGGCGTCGGCGGCTGCGAGGAGCGGCGGCGGCTTGGGGGCAGCGGCCCTTGGCCCCTCTTCTTCCTTGGAGATGGTGGTGGTATGGAGGAGGTTCTCCACCCCCAGACGGCTGCCTGGGAGGAGGAAAATTCGTGGTATGGGGCTCCTCCCACGACCTAGGGTTTCCTCCCTTATATAGACTTTCGGATTTCCGTCATCCCATCTAGGGCTGCAGTAAATCGGAATATCTCGGCCGTCCGGACTCGGAATTGGGCGAATTTTAACTCTAGATCGATTCTCGCGAAATTTCCTGCAACTTTCCTTTCGGGGAGACTTCCGTTTGACGCCGTCTTGGGCCCGTAACGTGACCATCTTTGAAAAACGTTTCCAGACAGATTTCTGGAAAGTCCCAATTCGACTCCAATATGGTTTCCTTTTGTATTTTTGATAATTCCTACACAACAAATAGGAAAACAAGAAGATTTTGCACTTTGGCAACTATTAGTAGGTTAATCCAATAAATGTCATAATATGATATAAAGTGTATATAAAACATGTGCCAATTGACATAAAACATGCATGGAACATCAAAAATTATAGATACGTTTGGGACGTATCAAGCATCCCCAAGCTTAGTTCCTACTCGTCCTCGAGTAGGTAAACGATAAAAAAAAAAATTTGAAGTGACATGCCACCATCATAATCTTGATCATATAATATTGTAAGGCACATGTTATGAATGAAGTGATGAAGTTATTGCTACATACAGTCAAATGATTCATTCTTCAAAGGAGTAGCAATGTACAAGATAGATTATGAAGTGATATCAATTATTCAATGTAAGGATGTTCAATGATAATTCACAAAGTGTAACATAGAAGAAGGTACTATGGACATTCTTACTTTTGCATACATGTGGTCCATAGAGTGATGATGAAAATCTGAATATGTTTGGTGGACACTTTGGAAAGATGAATAAATGAGTAGAGGTAAAGCATGCATAAGTTTCATCTAACCTCCAAACTCTCCTACTTAAGTTAATGATTGCAATGTGGTAATACTTGGTGTCAAGCTCTCATTCCCCTATCATAGCATCTTGAATGATTATAGTTTAATGTGAGAGCAAATATGAGTAGTGTGCTTGACAAAGTAAAGGTTGGATGTCTCATGCCCCTTGAATACAAGTACCTACACCATGATTACTCAACTTAGGAAACAAAGCAAGTTCAAGTTATATATCATTGTAAGTAATAATAGTATCATCAAGAGCGTCAACTGGGGTACCTCTTGTCCCAGGATATGGAACAAGCCCATATCAAAATGACAAGACAAACAAACAAGATGAAAACCTCAACACCCTTTTTATTTACCATTGGAATAGCTTTTTATTGTAAGGTGTGTCATAGATAATTCACCATAGCATGTAAGTAAATTTCCACCATGAATAATGCATGGCTTAGATTAGCGGCCCAGGCGTCTCTCTAACCATTTATACAAACTCATTTAAACTTCTTCATTTCCACCTCATTTCACCATGATAGGCATCCATAAACAAAAGTACATGATATCAACTAAATGAGATGAAGGAGCATGTTGAAAGCTTTGCATGTGACAGCACATATGGGCTAACTCCCAACCTCGAACATTTATCAAGCCACTAGCATCATAATCTTAATCACAATGGGTCATGTTTTATTTATTGCAATGATAGTAAAATGTGCATCAAGTTCGTGAGAGCTATATAACCAACTTTTCCCATGGCAATCAATAACATAATCATTTTCATTCAGAGGTATAGATAACACAAATATCATGATGAACATACTCGAATAGCATATAGCTAGTAGGTAGATATGGTGGACTCACTGGAATAACTTTGGTTGAAGGTGTTGGAAACAAGTTTTGACTTGTTGGAATGTTTGGGCTAGCAAAAGGGAGAAAGTTGACCATCTAGATGCATGCATGAGTGTCCATAGAACTAACTAATCCATGTTAAACCAAGTAAAATAACAATCAGCACCAAAACATGAATAAGTTATAGTTCTTCAAAAAGGATTTGCAAACTATTACTCATAAACAAGCTCATGAATCATGCAACTATATGTATCATTAAAAATCAACTCAAACATCCCTTCTCCCAATCTTATAAAAGCATCCAACATATTTCAACCCATATTTCCAGTAGCTCTCCCATATATAAATGATAGTGTGGTGGTCTCTCAAAACAAATCAAACCAAAACAAAACAAAAGACGCTCCAAGTTTATGCGATAAAGTGTTTCGATCGAAAAACAGAAGTTGGACGTGTGCAAACCGAGAGTGTGTAGGTCCAGCGGGGTTGTCTTCACATCCCCAAGCTTATGGTCTTCACCATACTTGGATAACTCTTGGTGCATCTCCTCCAATCCCTGTGAAAAAACTTCAAAACACTGTTTCTCCCATTTCTTTTCTGTGGGGTGCATTAATAGTGATAAACAAATATGTTTCTTGCTGCATATAATCCTTGAACAAAAATTCATATGAGATGTCCAGAAAGTGTATAATGTTGTATGCCTACTCATAAACTCAATTGGATCAAAAAGATTCAACTTAAAAGCTCAAAGCATGCATCAAACAAAATGGGACAGAATCTGTCCAGAAAAACAGCAGCAGCAAAACGTATTTTTCTACCCTACCAAACTTTCTCGAAAAATTCCGAAAACAATCATGCATACAGAGGATGAAAAGTTGCAACTACAGTTCAAATATGAGCTCATTCGGAGTTACAGAATAAGAATTAAAAATCATACCGTGCACTGACTCGTGCAGGAATAAAATCTCCGAACTCAATAAGCAACTTTTCAAGACCAAAATGGGTAAAACTTGGCACTTTATTTAAAACTCCAGAAACTAAACTAAACACAAAGTCTCTTGTTACAGCAAGAGGACACAAAGAAAAATCACACACAAAAATAACCGGGTTGCCTCCCGCAAAGCGCTTTCTTTATAGCCATATAGCTAGGCTTGATAGTTTTGATAATGCTCTCATATATATAAGAGTCTAACCCACTTCCTATGCAAAGGAATCTTGTAAGAGAATATATCAATAAAGCACAAAGTGAGTAGCATAGGAAGACAAAACAAGTGCAACTTCAAGACTTTGAACTTAAAGAGAGGAGACACAATAATAGAGATATTTAGAACCATGTTTTCCCCTCTCACAATAATTTTCAGTGGCATCATGAATAAACTCAACAATATAGCTATCACATAAAGCATTCTTATCATGATCCACATGCATAAAAGTATCATTATTTTCCATATAAGCAAAGTTTTTCTTATTAATAATGGGATTAGGATCATCATAAAGAACTTGAACATGATAGACAAGTTGTATATTAGGGGAATGGTTGTAATTACAGCCTATGTCATAGTATTCTTTATAACAATTATCAAAGACTGGAGGCATAGTATCATCATAAGCAATGGAATATTTATCTTCCAAAGTTTGTTCATTTGTAAACATATCATCATCATTTTTACTAGAAGGAGAGGTTTCAAAAATATAATCATTAGTAGCAAAAGGATTTTCAAACACCTCTTCCCCAAGCTTAGAGCTTTCCATATCATCATTGGAAGGAACATGGATAGTACTAATAGCATTAATAACATCATCATTTTCAGAATTGGTATCAAAAATATTTTCAATATCAAAAGTAGTGTGCTTTTCCCAATCATGATCACTACTATAAGTAACAGGCATAGGATCATCATCGAGTTCGGACTCATCAGCAACAACTGTAATAGGAGCAACAAGTTTAGGGGAAGATACCGTTCCCTCTCTCATTTTACTCCTCCTCTTCTTCTTCTTCTTCTTCTTCTTCTTCTTCTTCTTCTTCTTCTTCTCCTTCCTTAGGAGAGAGAGGCTTGAAAGGAAGCTTCTCCATATAACCTGGTTTATTGTTAGAAACAACGGAAGAAACTTGGGAAGATTTCTCTCTTTCATTAATAAGAGTAAAACAAACATTAGTCCTTTCATATTTTGGTAAAGCCATTCCATCTTTTATAATATTTTGTATGTAAGTGTTGGCATGACAATTATTAATACAATAGAGATAACATCCATGCAACACGTTATTCATATCAAAAGCACTCATATCTAACGAAGAAGTTTTTCTTGATAACTCTTCACACCCCAAAAATAATGTAAGTTCATCATGCTGATTAGGAGTGATCATGTTATCACAAAAGTCCCCCGCAATATCCTTATTAGAGGCTGAGCATTGGAATTTGAAATGCCTCTCTTTATAGCAAAGTTCACAAACAAAAGGATATATGGCACAAACTTTTGCACCAAGATCATGTAGAGCCTTGCTCCACAAAAATTAACATGCTTATAAGAAATAGTATTTTCAGAAGTTTGAGCATGTTTATTGCAATCATTAATAGCAATTTTATTTTCCATGCAAGTGTCTTTAAAAGGTCCGTTATACTTGTCCCAATTTTCTTTAGGAACATTCATATGAGAAGCAAAGGTTTTACAACAATTAACCATAATTTGAGAATCAAGACCAAATTTAGCACCAAGCTCATGAAAACTAGCAGTTTCAGCGAAAGAGTTAACGCAAGCATGCTCATAGTTTATACCTGATTCTTTACCTTTGTCGTTATCCCAATCTTCAGTATTGCGTTGAATTGTTTCAAGAAGATCCCATTTAGCTTCAACCTTCTTACTTGTGAAAGAACCTTCTGAACAGGCATCTAGATGATCCTTGTAATGACCTGAAAGCCTTACATAAAAATTAGTAACAATTATTTCTTTAGGAAGCTCATGGTTAGGACATTTGAGTATTAATGTTTTCAGTCTTCCCCAAGCTTGAGCTATGCTTTCTCTATCATGAGGATAAAAATTGAAAATGTAACTCCTAGCTAGTTGCACTTCATGAAGAGGATACAATTTAGAATAAAAGATAGATTCAAGCTTTTTCCAATTCGAAGGACGATCATCCAGCATCCTATACCACTCCTTTGCTTTGTCCTTAAGTGAAAATGGAAATAATTTCCTCATGAAACCTTCTCTTGATAAACCTGCAACTTTAAACAACTCACAAAGTTCTGTAAATTTCAACAAGTGATCTTGTGGATGGACTGTTCCATCCTCTGCATAACTATCATCCATAACCATTTCAACGAGTTCCATAGGTATTTCAAAAGGAATACTTTCAGTTTCAGTAGGTAGATTTTGAACATCACAAGCATCATTAGAATTATCACATATGGAAGACAAAGCATTATCAAAGCAAATTTTCTCCTTCAATGCTGGGAAACTAAAAAGATCATTTTCATGTAAACTAGCTTCCCCAAGCTTAGACTTTTCCATAGCATTAGGAGTAATAGTGTTCAAAGAATTCATGCTAATAATATTGCTATCACTATTATGCAAACAAATTCCCATTGCCTTTTTAATTTTCTCTTCCTGCAAAATATTAGTACTTTCCGTGGCAGCAAGAATTCTTTCTTTAGGAGTAAAATATTAAAGAAAAACATTCCTCAAACTACTCCATTCAATAGTGACTTCTTCATCCAAAGATTTGAACCAAATACGATCATTATCAGATAAAGACGAATATAATAGCTTCCTTTTTACCTGATCATTAGAAATACCAGGAAGCCTAAATAAACCACATATGTTTTCAATTGTCTCCGCGTGTTCACGTGTAGACTTAGTTCCATCTCCTGTAAATGGATTTTTCATAATTCTTTTAACATGACCAACAGGAATTTTAATTCCCACTTTAGATACCTCAGACACAGTAGTTTCAACCACTTTAGGAGCATTAGCATAAGCACTTTCATATAAAGCAAGATGCAGCGAAGCACGTTTCATAAAAGCCATAGTAACAATGAGATAAAACAGTAAATAAAATTCACCTTTCGAGTTTCCTTACCAAACTTCTTACCTATAGCGCTACGCTCCCCGGCAACGGTGCCAGAAAAGTATCTTGATGACTCCCAAGTGCAGAAGATCAATTGTAGTACCTTTCGAATAGAAAAGGTTGTCGAACCCACGAGGAGCTGAAGGTATTGGTTAGTAGTAATGATAAATAAAACAGTGAAAGATGCAAGTGTTTTTGGGATTTTTGGTTGTATAATTGCAGATGGTATATGTAGTAGCAGGTGGTAGTAACAATGGCAGCAAGCAAACAGGCAGCAAAACTGAGAGTAAACGGTGATTCAATGCTTGGAAACAAGGCCTAGGGATCATACTTTCACTAGTGGTATCTCTCAACACGTTAGCACAACTGAACGCAAATAAATGCTACTCGGGATTATTCTTCTTCTTGATGAAACAAGAGTACTATGCGTAGGGCTACAAAATCACACCTCAAAGTCTGAGTAAACAAACACCACAATTCCGCAAAGAATAAGACATGATAAATATCTAAATTATTCATAGAGTCACACACAAGTACCCACACTGTCATCTTGATACCGTGTTGTCACAATGACTCTGGAAACTAGATAAATTTACTTGAGTAGCATAAACATTACATATGAATTCAGCGGTACGTACTAACAATGTTCATGATCACATAAAGATCACACCATGGGAGAGAGATGTATACCACATAGCTACCGTACGAGCCCTCAGCCCGAGGGAAACTACTCACACATGGTCATGGTGATGAGGAGCTTGATGGAGAGGTTGATGAAGAGGTGCAGCCCGGAGTGGAGACGGAAGCCCGCAGCAGCCACGACGCGGCGGCGGCGGTGGCAGCCCGTGGAGGCGGCTGCCCTTGGCGGCGTGGCGGCGGCTGCCCGTGGAGGCGGCTGCCCTTGGCGCGGCGGCGGCTCTTGGGGGCAGCAGCCCTTGGCCCCTCTTCTTCCTTGGAGATGGTGGTGGTATGGAGGAGGTTCTCCACCCCCAGACGGCTGCCTGGGAGGAGGAAAATTCGTGGTATGGGGCTCCTCCCACGACCTAGGGTTTCCTCCCTTATATAGACTTTCGGATTTCCGTCATCCCATCTAGGGCTGCAGTAAATCGGGAATATCTCGGCCGTCCGGACTCGGAATTGGGCGAATTTTAACTCTAGATCGATTCTCGCGAAATTTCCTGCAACTTTCCTTTCGGGGAGACTTCCGTTTGACGCCGTCTTGGGCCCGTAACGTGACCATTTTTGAAAAACGTTTCCAGACAGATTTCTGGAAAGTCCCAATTCGACTCCAATATGGTTTCCTTTTGTATTTTTGATAATTCCTACACAACAAATAGGAAAACAAGAAGATTTTGCACTTTGGCAACTATTAGTAGGTTAATCCAATAAATGTCATAATATAATATAAAGTGTATATAAAACATGTGCCAATTGACATAAAACATGCATGTAACATCAAAAATTATAGATACGTTTGAAACGTATCAATCTCTATTTATGTTGCGATTTTTTATGTTCAGCGAGAAACTCTCGGTATTTTGTATCTATTTTGTTTCACAAAATAAAAATATATGTTTTGTTTTGTATTTCCTTTTACTTATTTTATTTTTCTTAACTTCTATTTTCCCATTGCCCTTAGTAAATATCATGTGTTCTAATTTGTCTCTACGTTATTATTAGTATGTGCTAAACAATGCACATATTTGTCTTTATAGAGAGTGTGATATTACTAAATATTATCTATTTATGATTATTTGACTCTATTTTTTCTTATTTAGTTTTTTAGAATTAATTATTCTTAATCATGTGAAAATTAATTAAATTTCAGTCAACTTTGTAGCTGTTATATTTAGGCCACCTGATTCATGTGAATCGATCGTTGGCTTGTGTTTTTTGTGTACCGAAGCGAAAATTGTCATTTTTGCTTTGTATACCGATCATGGTTTTTGGTTTTTGTGATGTGTCCGCTTTTTTCCGGTTGCAAGTCGGGTTGCAAGTGAGATTTATTCAGCTGTAAGTCGATTTGCAAGTGATATTTTTTTCCAGTTTGCAATTGGGGTTGTAAGTGAGATTATTCTATCTGCTAGTTGGGGTTGCAGCTGACTCAGCTTTAAGTCAGGTTGGAACGAATTGTTTTCGAGTTGCAAGTGGAGTTGTAACTGAGATACTTTTTTCAATTGCAAGTGCGGTTGCAACTGAAATATTTTTTCCAGTTGCAATTGGAGTTGTAAGTGAGATATTGTTTCGAGTTGCAAGTGTGGTTGCAACTGAGATTTTTTTTCCTAGTAGCGGTTGGAGTTGTAACTGAAATATTTTTCTAGTCGCAACTGAGATATTTGCTGCCAGTTGCAAGTGGAGTTGAAACCGAGGTAATTTTTCCAGTGGCAAGTGCGGTTGCAACAGAGATTTTTTTTTTGAAGTTGCAAATGGAGTTGTAACTGAGATGTTTTTCCATTTGCAAGTGCGGTTGCAAGTGAGATTTATTTTTCCAGTTGCAAGTGGAGTTGTAACTGAAATATTTTGTCTAGTTGCAAGTGCATTTACAACTGAGTTATTATCTCAGTTGCAAGTGGAGTTATAACTGAGATATTTTTTGAGTTGCAAGTGCGGTTGTAACTGAAATATTTTGTAGTTGCAATTGGAGTTGTAACCGAAATATTTTTTTCAGTTGCAAGCGCGGATGCAACTAAGATACTCCCTCCGTCCGGAAAAGGATGTCTTGGATTTATCTAGATTCGGATGTATGTAGAGATGTTTTAGTGTACACATACATCCGAATTTGGATATATGGAAGACATCCTTTTCCAAACAGAGGGAGTATTTGTTTCCAGTTGCAAGTGTAGTTGAAACCGATATAATTTTTCCAGTTGCAAGTGCGGTTGCAACTGAGATATTTTTTCTACTGGCAAGTGGAGTTGTAACTGAAATATTTTTTCTAGTTCCAAGTGCATTTCAAGATGAGATATTTTTCAGTTGCAGGTGGATTCGTAACTGGGATATTTTTTTTCCAGTTGCAAGTGCGGTTGCAACTAAGATATTTGTCAGTTGCAAGTGGACTTGTAACTTAGATATTTTTTCTAGTTACAAGTGCGGTTGCAACTGAGAATTTTTTTCTAGTTGAAAGTGGAGTAGTAATTGAAATTTTTCGGTTATAAGTGTGGTTTCAACAAAGTCAGTTTTCTTGTTGGAATTGGGGTTGCAACTGAGACATCTTTCAGTTAGAAATGGGGTTAGAAATGTCATTTTACTAGTCCTTGTTGCAAATAGGGTTGCCTGGGATTTTTAAATCTCAGTCAGCGTCATAATTGTCGTATTTGGGGTGCGAAGATCCGTGACGAGCGTTTATTGTTTGTAACGCAGATTGTTCGTAACATGCAGCTCTTTCGTAACACATGGGCTTGTTTTCATTTTTCTAGTCTGCCGATTTGGGTCTAGATTATTGTGGGCTTTTCCTTCTTTGTTATGTTACAGGGCTTACTTTCGCTTGTATAGGTCTTGTATTTGTACATGCTTTTTTCCCATTATTTTTAGTTATATTGCTTTTGTTGCACATGCGTTGCTGAGTTTCCCCAATTGCAAGTCGGGTTGAAACTGAGATTTTTTTTCACTTGCAAGTGAGGTTACAACTGAGATTTTCAGTTGCAAGCGGGGTTGAATTTCCCTAGTTGCAAGTGGGGTTGCAACTGGGATTATTCAGTTGCAAGTGGGGTTGCAACTGAGATTTTTAGTTGCAAGCAGTGTTACAACCGAGTTTTCCCAGTTGCAAGTCGGGTTGCAAGTGAGATTTTTCAGTTCAACTGGGATTGCAATTGGGATTATCCAGTTGGAAGCGGGGTTGCAACTGATATTTTTACAGTTACAAATGGGTTGCAAATAGGGTTGCAACTGAGTTTTCCCGGTTGCAAGTCGGGTTACAACGTTTTGCTATTGAGATTTTCAGTTACAAATAGGGCTACAATAGGGTTGTAATAGAGTTCTGCCAGTTGCAAGTCGGATTGCAACCGAGGTTATTTTTCATATCTAGTAATCCCTCCGTCCCAAAATATAAGGCACACTGTTTTTATGCTGGCCTTTGATGCTCGACGTTGACACTAATATATGCTAAATTATATAGATTGAGAATTATAAATGGTACAAACTTACAAAAAATATTTATTTCATATATCAATAGACTAATTTTGTGGACATATTATAAGAACAAATCATGGTTAAACTTGTACATCGTTGACCAGCGAAATCTAAGAATGTCTTATATTTTGGGACGGAGGGAATATCATAAAATAAAATGTGGAAATTAAAGCTAGCAAGTGAATTGAGCGTACTTTTTTTTTTAACTTGGGCAGCGTACACATGAACGAATGAAAAAATTGTGACTGTATGCTACCTTGCTAACCTATAGGTTTCAGCCGGCAACAACATTTTTTTTAACAGAAGTCGGCAAGAACTAAAAAGCCCAAGAAACGAAAGAAAAGAAAATAGCCATAAAAGACTTCGCCCATTCACGAGAAGACAATTAGCGGCAGTAGCATGTAGTCGATCGATCGGGAGCTAGTATGGGAGCTAGTACAGATCGATGTACATGTACCTGACGTATGTGACGTCAGCCGACTGAGAATTCTAATTCTCAGTCGACCGAGCGTTAGAGACACCAAAAAAAAATACCTACACCTATTACTGCTTATTTATGCTATTATTAAACGGTTAATCTATTTAGGGAACGTGCCCTGGCTAACCCTCCCATACGGCGTGCGCAGAGATTCGCGTTGGTCGATCTTGTGGCTGTGACAATATGTTTGTACGCCACGCGCTCCCTCTATGACCAAACAAGTGGATAAGGCTAGACACAGAGAGCGCTAGGCCGGGAGGAGACGTCGGAGGAGGTGGTGAGCAGGTCACGGCAGCGACGCGCAGGCGGGAGCAACCACTGCGGAGGCGCGTATGAGGGAGGAACCACAGCGGCGGTGCTACTCTCTTGGACGTGTCTAGCATGACGCGTGGCGGCGTGTAGGCGGGAGCACATGGGCGGCGTGTAGGCGAGAGCAGGCACGGCAATGGTGTCGCTGCTATTGGGGCGGCACATAGGCGGGAGCAAGCGCGGCAGGGGTAGCGCTGCGGTTTGGTGCTTCATCGCCATGGACAGCTATTGGCCAAGGTACGCTACCACGCCCTCAAGCTGTTCGTTCAAATGACTAGCTACATATGCAAGTACTGGTTGATATGTGGCACATTGGTAGTTTTAGATTTTGATGGTTGGGGCATGAGAATAAGATTGATTTTTGATCTGAAGATCAAGACACTGACGCACTACATTTTTGTACTGTCAAGCAATAATTTGTTGTTCACCACCAGGAACTTCACATGGTGCGAGATGTCGGGACGACCGTGACGGCAACCGCTGGACGGCCGCGCGTGTTACCGAGCGACTGCCGGAAGAGCGCTCCAAACTGGGATTTTGGACTGCGGCAGAGTGCTTTCAACTTGGGATTTGGCCTGGCGGTGAGCTTCTCCAATGGCCACGGCACATTGGCGCATCAAAGACGGCAGGAGCAAGGCGGCCACGCGCATGAATCTGGTGGTAGAGCGGCTCTTGGCCTCTTACTGGTTATTTACTCTCGGTAGATTGTATATGTTATAGTTCACTGCCTACTTCTAGCTAATCACAAATAGGCAAGTAGTATCCTCCTGTCCTTTCTTTGGATTTTCTTTCACAAGGTGCTCTCCTCTGTATGCTGTACAATCTACCTCGTTTAAAATCTAGCAATTGGTTATGGCTAAGCTACCAAGCATATTCATGACATGTGGTTTGAACCTCACAACCATGTATGGTTTATTTGGCGATCACGTAGAATGTATTTGGCAACAATGTATTGTTATTTTGGCAACGATACTCTTTTTTTTTTGGCAAATGCACCTTATCTAAAGCCTAGCAACCATATGCAGTTTATTTGGCAATCATGTGTAGTTATTTTGGCAACTGTTTTTTATTTTCCTGACATATACACATTATGTAAACCCTGTCAACCATGTGTTGTTATTCGGCAATCATGTACAGTTTATTTGGCAATCATGTGTAGTTACTTTGGAAATTTTATGTTTTTATTTCCTTGGCGGATACTCATCGTCCAAACTCCGGCAACCACATTCGATTTATTCGGTAATCATGTATAGTGTATTTGACAATCATGTGTAGTTACTTTGGAAATTTTATGTTTTTATTTCCCTGGCGGATACTCATCGTCCAAACTCCGGTAACCACATTCGATTTATTCGGTAATCATGTATAGTGTATTTGGCAATCATGTGTAGTTATTTTGGCAATTGTATTTTCTATTTACCTGACAATTTGCTTTGTCTAAACTCCGGCAACCACGTGCAATTTATTTGGTAATCATGTATAGCTTATTTGGCAAGCATGTATAGTTATTTTGGCAACTGTATTTTTTATTTACCTAGAAATATGCCTCGTCTAAACTTCGGCAGCCGGGTGATGTTTATTTGGTAATCATGTATAGTTTATTGGACAATCATGTGTACTTATTTTGGCAACTGTATTTTTCATTCTCCTGAGGAATACGCCTTGTCTAAAGCCCAATAACCATGTGTAGTTTAGTTGTCAATCAAGCGTGGACTATTTGGCAATCATGTATAGTTTATCGGCAATCATGTGCAGTGATGTCTCGTCTTGCTTCTCAGTTTGGTTTCTTAACTTACAAATCCGACTAGAGCGGGTTGATCACCTGAGGCGTGCACTGTGTAGCGAACCAGTGTTAATATTATAGGATTCTTGGTACTTAATAGTTCTTTAGTACTCTCTCCGTTCGAAAAAGGATGTCACAAAAATGAACTATAGATAGATCATTTTTGTGACATCCTTTTCCAAACGGAAGGAATAATTGACAAACTAAAGCGATAATAGATGAGTATAATTTTTTTTTCCACGATGCTACTTTGCAAAAAAAAACATCAAGCCAGTCACAATTATGAGAAATCAACGTGAACAAAAGTGCATCAACCGTGAAAACTGACTGCCGTACTGCGGCCCATAGCCAAATGTGCACGACTGTAGCTAATAGTAGTATACCTACTGTAGCCAATAGTACACCTACTGTAGCAAATAGTCACGTACTAATATGTTTTTTGCGCCTAACGTACTAATATGTTGTTCATACCGAATCCTTTGAGTCGGCGCGCGTGCACTGCTAATTTGTTGTGTAAGACTACGTACAGAGGAGTGGAGCAAAACCTCGTAAATTTCTGTGCGCGGACAACAGGGGTAGGACTGCAGGAGCCATTGTACGCCGGATGGTGTGATTAAAGTAGGGCACGGTCGCTACATAGTCAAGTCCATTATTAAAAGAGCAAACATGATTAGATACATTAAATCACACGTGTTTAATTTTCGATCAACCATCCGGATCACTAGGGACGGAGCCAGGGGGCCATGGCCCCCATGGTGGAATTTTTTCGAAAAAGCCCCCTGTAGATTTGCAGATTTGACCCCAAATTTAGCTAAAATTACCCATGTAGTCCCTTCAAGCTGTTTCATATGCAATTGGCCCCCTTATGTTTGGATCCTGGCTCCGTCCCTGCGGATCACCCCAATGATGTTGAGCACCTCAACACACCCAGGAAAATGAACCGGTACGAGTCCCTCTTCCGGCGCACGGTTTCTTGTTCCTCCGTTTTACGTCGTTTCCAACGTCACGAGTCTTCGTTGTTCTGGTTTCGTTCGTCTGTCGTGGGAGATCGTGACCTAGTCGGATAAGAGACCGATTCAAACCCGAGTGTCCTGATCAGACCCCAGTCGGCCTCTTCTTGACTTCTGTGCGACTTTAAATATGAGAGCGATCGATTGCAATCGTTCCAACCTTGGGATCCAAATCGAGCGTTCGGAGACACGCGTGCTAGCAATTCGACGGACATAAAGCAAGAACCATGGCGGTCGGCGGACAGAAGCAAAGTCGACGAGATCTTGGGCCCCCGCATGCTGAGCCCTCTAAGCTTCCCTCGAGGTCGAGGATTACCAGGACGCAGCCCGCAAGACCTAGCGCAGGCATGAGGCGTCGAAACGATGGCAGTGCTCCAGAGAGAGACCCGGGGACGAGTGGGTGTGCGTAGACGAGACGATCAGCTCCCCTGCTTCGCTGTGTTTATCTTGATGGCCTCCTGCCTTGCGCCCACGACGACGGCGTCCACGGCTCAGGTGCCTCCGTGCCTGCACGAGGAGAGCAAGCAGATCGGCCTAGGTGCCTGTACGAGGAGAGCAGGCAGAGCGCCACCACCGAGTTTCCAAGCGCGCGATTAGTGGGTTGATTACTTTTCCTGTGTAGTGTGTGTTTCGGGGAGAAGCAATTCGATCTGTACGTTAAGCTAGCTAAGGAAAGTAGTCAAAACCAAGCCTGCCAATACGTGCATGTCACCAGTCTGCTTGCTATGCTTGTACGTGCGCATCTCGGTCGACTGAAGTTTGTAAGTGAGATTCAAAGTTATACTTTGGTTATTCTGTGTTTCTAATATGTAAATCAAACGGGGCGAACTGCTACTCTATTACAATGGGGTACAAATAAAAACTATATACATGGTCTGAGTATTTTTCATTCAATTAATCATAATTGATTATATTATTTATTTTGACAGGTTATTATGCTCTTTTCTGTGTACTTCACATATGTTTCACAAGCGATATTATATCAACAATCCCGAAAAACAACACACACCCTTTTCCTATATCACCATCGCTAACGGGAATGAGACAGTGGAGGAGATATTTGGTCGATTTCAATTTTGTATCATGAAACAAATTTAACTGGCTTGGTAAAATAACTCAATGAAACAAAAATAGATTCAAACACGTGTTTATATTATATAAATTATGAGGCGTGCGTTGCACGTGCATGGCCACTAGTATAGAATAGAAATAAAACTTCTTGCAAAGTAGAGCAATTTGTCCTGGAGTATCATGCATGATACTACCTATGATATCTTCACTATGACTAGTCTAAATGCCCATCAAAAACTTACGAATCCTTCGAAATACTCCGTCCATTCCGATTTAATCTACATTTTACTTGCTGATGTGGCTCTCCCTGTGCCTGACCATATGCCCGAAGAGAATCACTTTTGGTATGACAAAGAAAATCCCGTGATCGAGGAAGGTTCATTGTTTCCTTCGATGGAAGAGTTCAGGATGCTCTTGAGAACATTTGCTATTAGAGGAAAGTTTGACATTCAGATACAGGATAGTGACACTACTAGAATTATAGGTCACTGTAAAGGAGAATTATGTCATTGGAGAATAACCACTCGGACAAGAGAAGATGAAAAAACAGTTAGGGTATTAACTTATCTAAGATCAACCTTTGATGTTGTATGTTGCAACTATTTTATAAGGGTACATGCAACTAATTTGATCGAGCAGCCCGACCCGGTTCGGTGTAGCCAGGTACATTGGTATGAAGGTCATGTATTTTAGAATGTATTTCAGAGTTAAAAATAATAATTGATCTATATAAAGGAGAAACAGGGCAAATTGTAAAGAAATTAGTTGGGAACTTGCATTTGGCAAGATGGTTAGGAGGGTTGTTGTACCCCCAGTCCACCAGAGTTCAAACCCCAGATTTGATACTGGTGTTTCTTATTTAAGCGGAATATTCTTCAGTGGGAGGCGATGTTCCCGTCGACAGCGAGGCGTCTGTGGTGACTTCGTCAATCTCAAGACTCGACTCGTCGACTCAGTCTCTCGAAGGTGCTCATAGGGGTAGGGTGTGCATGCATTCATAGGGTGAGTGTGTGCATATATGTGTGAGCGTCTGCGTTTGTACTGTGTTTCAAAAAAATTGGTCTAATACGAATACCATGTTTGAGGTAGAAATCATTAATTACTCTATATAAATAGACCGTCCCATCCTTGGTTCTCATCTGCTGTAGCCTTTGGTTGTACTAACATATGACACGGCATTCACAAATTCTTGATCCTTCCTTTGTAAAAAGAGGTTCATATCATTAGTAATATCGAGTATAAGCTTCATCAAGTGCATCATAAAAACAAAGTAAAACGTTTGGATACCATCCAAAACTCCTTTTGGTTTAATCCTATAAAAGATCTTTGCTAGAATTTTGTGCATTATCATCAATAACTTAAATTACCAAGGAAAACATAACACTTGATCTTCCATATCCCGCGCATGTTGAGCTTCACTTCCGGGGTGGAGTCGACACACCGAGCCAGGCCATGGACCTAGCCTAGTCCAATCGACCTCTCCGTACTTGTCGTGGGATTCTTGGGCTTCTTGAGCTTCACCTTGCGGCTTGGTCCATTGAAATCAGTCCTGTGGGCCTACCTAGATCTGGCCCCCTCGTCATTAGCCCTGCAGTTAACCAAAGTTTGCTAGTGACACTAGTAGGAAAAAGCCCACTAGTGGCGCACCAAATTTTGTTATCTGTGGCGCACCATAAACTTGCGTCACTGATAAGTGTTACCTGTGGCGTACGGCTCGTGCCGTGCGCCACAGGTAACATTTCGGTGCGCCACAGATAGAAGGCGGGGGGCCACTAGTATTTTGAAATACCAGTGGCGCACCATTCAGATTGTGCGCCATTGGTAAGTAATAAGGAATTAAAAAATAAAATTTATATTTTTTTCAAATACATGTATTTCCCCAGAACGTGGACCGAGTCCACGCTGGGCGGCACCACCACGGTCATCGCCTGCGCCTCCTCGGTGGCGTCTCCGGCGGCGGGCAGGCTCAAAGGCGCGAACTTCTCCGGGAGGAGGCCGCCGCAGCCCATCGACGCAAGGGAGGCCGCCCTCATGGACGGCGTGTGCGAGGGAGACCGTGTGCGTCGGCGTCGGTGGTGAGCAGAAGGGGCCGTCCTCGCCGCTGGTCGACGCCGCTGCCCTGCGCCCACCGGCGCGACGACGGCGACTGGCGGCGCGACTGGGCCGCAGAGGAGGATGAGGGAGAGGGCGACTGGCCGGCAGAAAGTCGCGAGCTTCTCCGCCATCATCAGCCCGCGCCGCCGCGCCGGCTGCTCCGCCCCGTCCGCGTCTCCGCGCCATCCGCACGTCTCCGTGGCCGCGTCGGGCCGCCCTCGCCATGCACACTGCCGGCTGATCCGCCCGCCCACGCTCCCTGGCCGGCTCCCGCGCCCTGCTCGCGGTTTGGGAGGAGGAAGATGAGGGGCGAGCAGGAGGAGGAAGATGAGCGGGAGCGGTGGATGGCGTCGTCGGCTAACTGCAGAGGAAGACGGGAGTCGTGCGTGTGTGTGTGCTTGGGAGGATAAGGCAGAGAAGCAGCGCGTGCGTGTGATGCGTGCGTGTGTGGTGGAGATCGATGGAAGAGGTGGAGAGATAAGGTAGAGAGAGAATAGGAGAGGTTGAGGTGTGTGGTGCGTGACTTTTCAAAAAAAGAAAAGGTGTGGTGCGTGACAGCATGAGTATCTGTGGCGCACAAGCTCACCATGCGCCACAAGTAAAAAATTTACATGTGGCGCACCACTACAGGTATTATCTGTCCACATTGCAAAATATCTGCCCAGAAATACTTGTGGCGCACGTGGCAGTGGTGCGTCACATGTATTCTCTCTCCTATTTTTACCTGTGGCGCACCACAGCACGGTGCGCCACAGGTAATCTCTCTCCTCATTTTTTACCAGTGGCGCACCAGTTTGCCCGTGCGCCACTGATATTCTCTCTTCTCCCCCGGAAATTTTCAAATTTTGGTGAAACTTACCAGTGGCGCACGAGTACATGTGGCGCACCAAAATTTCGTGCGTCACTGGTATATTCTGCCAAATCCCCAAGACAAGGAGAGAGAATATCAGTGGCGCACGGGCAAGCTAGTGCGCCACTGATAGCATTTCACCTATAAGCTTTTTCCTACTAGTGTGAGTATGACCCTCGATCATATAATTGATACAAAGTCTTCAAAATAACAAAGTTTTGATGGACTTGTTGATCTTATCAATGCTTGGGAAACGGTTAACATCTGGAAAACCGTTGAGTGATTCCATCTTGTTCAAGTTTTTAAAACTTGCTGATGTCATTGGCACAACCAACTTACCGACTCGAAAAAGTCACCACCAAAATTCGTCTTTGTGGGGTTGTAGTTACCTACTAGTACTAGTCGAGAACATCGAAGGCTCCGCTTGGTGGCGTCATGCATGTCGTCAAAGATTTGTTGCCGAGCGGTCATTCCATCTGACGGCGTGTCCGACAGTGCTCGCAGTCAGAAATGACCGGATGATTAGTGCGCCACGCGTGGCGTCAGGATAGCGCATAACCTCTACGCATGATGCGTGATTACGCCTTGATCCTTGCGAGATTAACTGCACGAAGAACGAGCGGTTGCATCACACGCCATGGGACGCATGGCAGGTTCCTTATAAGGGTGCACAACGCCGAGCAGGAGCGATTCCACCGCTTCGCGGTCCCTCGTTTTCAATCTCCTCCAATATCAAAGAGCTCGAACCTCGCTCCTTCTCCACTAAAATGACTTCGGCGGACGTGGGAAGATGGGGAGGGTCTGATGTTTCCCAGCGTCTCCTCGAATTTTTTTCTCGAGACGATTATGTCCCGCAACTTGCCATTACCAAGTGGCGGTTAGCCTGAGAGGAAGCGAAACCCAACCCAAGACAAAGGAGAGGGTGATCTTCAGGGGTTCGTCCGTCGGGGACTTTCTTTCCCGGCGAACGACTTCCTCATCTCATCATGCTCCTCAACGTCTACGGGCTCCAACTATATACCCTCATCCCAAACTCGGTACTACAAATATGCTACTTTCTCGCCCTTTGCCAGAGCTATCTGGCGATCCGTCCTCGTTTTAGCTTGAGGTGGAATCTCTTCTATCTGAAGGGTCGAGTCCAGCACAACCGTGGTCCGTTCTTGGAAACAAGTTGTGCGGTGCTCCACGTCCGGGATTCGAAAGATTATGTTGATCTTCCCTTGAGAAGCTAGAGAAGACACGTGGCAAAGGTCCTTCTTCTATTGCGAAGATGTCCCTCAAGCTGACGAGACCCCAAGGCTCGCGGGATTTGAGGATGCGCCACCTTGTTTAGCCCGCCATCCTACCAACACAGGCCACCCCATGGTGCGCATCTAAGACTAGCACAGGAAGACCGAAAGGTGTACCCGCGTGCGATCAAGGGGCTTGTGCTTCAAACAACACCTAGATCTGCGCCATGACGTCGATGCACACAACGGAAACCCCCAAGCTAGAGTTTACAAGATTCCAACTACGAACCGGAGGACGCCACCGGATGGAGGACGATGTCCGCGCCGCAGGCCAAATGTCAGCGTCCGCCTTCAACCGGCTGTAACATCCGGGTGTTTTACCCTAAAAATTGCTTGTTATTTTACATTTACCTCATCACCACATCATGCATCATGAGCATCACACTTTTTTATCATAAATATTATTTTTCACAAACCGTAATTTGTTTTTGCAACATTGATTCTAGGTTTTAAATAAATCCACCTACGTCACTTTTATATTTTCAAATAATATTTTTGGAAATATTTGTAAAGTTATTTCAAATCAAAACTAAAAGTTAGGGAAGCTTTTTTCCAAACCTTGCCTTATTTTATTTCTTTTTTCCCAACATTATTTCCCTCCTTCTACCTCTCTGTTTTTCCTTCTCTCTTTTCCTAATTCTGAAATTGGGAAATTCCTGAAAATTCCTAGCAGGCCTGGGGAAGCAATCTGGTCCAAGTCAGCTTTGGACCCATCTTTCCCAAAGTGGATCGATCCACCGTGGCTGTCTTCCTCCTGGGGTCACGAGAGTACGCGACTGCGTACCGTACTTTTATAGAAGGCAGAAAAATCTTACATGCCATGATTTCCTTGCGTACAAAGAAATCAGAGGACCGAGAGAAACTCCAAAAGAAATACATCCAAAAAGAAACCTAAGCTAACTTCTCACGTTGTCGTTTCGGCCTCCAGGTCTCCTCCTCCGGGCTGCCTTCAGCAGCGCGAACTCGTCAGCCACTAAGGCAGCCACTCTGTCAGGCTGGAATTGTGCATGTGTGTTACCAAATGCCCTCGCGTTTCTCTGTTTCCAGAGGTACCACACGCCTGTACACACCACCGTATCCAGCTCCTTCTTCCCCATGGCACTCCTCCCTGCTCGCAGCGCATCCCACCAAATCTCGAGCGTATCATCCATCGCCGGCGCAGCCGCCGCCACCCCGGCGTCCTGGAAGCAGCGGTGCCACGTCTCTCTAGCAAACACGCATTGGACGAGGATGTGTTCCGCGGTGGGGTCATCACCATATCGGGCAAACAACTCCGAGTGCCATGGCTACGTCCTCCTGCAACTCGATCGAGCGGCTCCGGTCGTTCCCCTTCCCCTTGATAACCCGGCGCCTCCCCTCCTCAAACCCTAGACCTTATCCCCATCCTCCGTCGTATCGCAGATGCATGTAAAATGCATACGTGAACTTTGCACTTTAATTGCTTATATTCCAATCATATTTGCATCATATAAGGGTTATATCAATATTTTATCATGATTTTGGGAATACTTCATAGTTTTCCCATTTATTTGGAATTAACCCTGCACAGGCAGAAAACCCTAGTTTTGTATTTTAATGTTTCAGGGACCCAAACGTCAACGAAATCACCTGGAAATTTACGGGCGTCAATATTTGGAAGGAAGAAGGACTACGGAAAAAGGAAGCAAGCAAACGGAGGCCCGAGGGCCAAACGGCATGGCCCACGCGGCCACAGTACTGGCCACGTGGGACCCACCCGTTTGGGCCTCGTGGCTCCGTTGCCGTCGATCTTCGCTCCACCGCCTTCGTCTTGACCTAAAAACGCCTATAAAAAAGGTCCCCCGTCGTTCTCTGGAAGGAGCGCCGCAGAAACACAGAAACACCGAAACGGAGATCAGGAGCTGCAGATTGGAGGGGGAAAACTCCGGCGGGGCGCTGCCGGCGTGGTCTCCACCTTCTCCATCGACTTCTCCACCGTCTCCATGATGAAGAGGGAGTAGTCCACCTCTGGACTATGGGTTTGTGGAAGTAACTTATGTATCTCTCCTCTCTTGAGCTTCACTAATTAGCACCGTATGAGCTGCTGAACATGATTACGGTCACCGTTGTAATACCTTTGTGGTGGATCTTTATGAGTTAATATATGTTTGAGATTGCAATGTTTGTTTCAGTTATGAGTATAGATGCATATTATGTACCCCGTTCTTGTTACTTGTTTTGATCAAGCATGTTTATGAGAGCGTGTGAGGGGGAACGTGTGCATTAGTTGGAGTAACGGGGGGTGGCTAGTGCAGTGAACGTGAGAGAAAGTTCTGCGATCCACTTTGGTATCTTTACCTTACTTTGTTACCTCACTAGGGATAAACTAAAATACCATGCTACCGGGGATGTGGGCGTGACCATTGCCACTACTCCATGACTAGATCTAGCATGTTCTTATTTTCACTTCATGTCATGATACTTATTGCTATACTCTGAGTTATCTTAATTACTGAGGTGTTATGATTTAGTTCGCATCTTGGTGGAGTATAAGAGAGGTTAATAACCAAAAGATCTCTATGTTAGGACGTGATGCCCATATATCTAAGTAACTTGTTATCAAACCCTGTGTTGCAATCTCATATGTTAACTTTGTGTGTTCCATTGTCTACCACTTTATAAAGAGAGAGTGCATTTGTGAAACCATGAACCCCAGTCCATTTTTAATCATAAGAAACACCTTTCCAACACCATATACCACTTTTTATTTTCAGCCATCATTAAATCCGAAAATACAAAAATACTTTTCATCTTGCATACATCATTCAAAAACCCAAAAATATCATTTATCATTGCATCCACCATCATTGCATATTTATTTCTTGTTTGCATTGCATAACTATCCTGATATCATTCTTACACCTTGTGCTTGACAACCACAGGTGAGGTTGAGGACCAAAACATCTAACCTTGTTTTGTAGGTAACCAAAAGAAGGATAAGAAGATAAATCTACCACTGCAGATTCCCCGAGAGTTCGATATTAAACCCTCGAGTCACCCCTCGTGGGGAAAACTGTCTTCCACTATACTATACACTCTGCACTTGGAGTCTCAACCTAAATCCCGTTATTTGTGCAGGCATCAAGACTTGCTCTTCGGGATCATCAAGACGTTTTCTGGCGCCGTTGCCGGGGAATCGTAGCTGAGAGATTTATCCAAGGGTGTGCATCATCGCATTCATCTCACAACAAAGTCAACGTCACCAACTTGTGCTAACACCTAAGCTTGGGGAGGTTGCACCTACGTGAGCACCATCTTATCCATCTTTACTTACAAAGCAATTTATTTGTTTTGTTAGTGTCATTGCATATCATATCATATTTATTTCAGTTTTGCATAAAAAATCAAAAACACATAAAAACTTGCTAAAATGGGAGAAAAGCCCATTGCCACACCTGAGAGAAAAGCCAAAAATTATTGATGCTTCGACTATGGCTTTTATGAATCATGCACCGCTGCACCTTGCTTTATATGAAAGTGCTTATGCCACTACTGCTAAAGTGGTTGAAACTACTGTGTCTGAGGTACCTAAAGTGGGATATAAAATTCCCATTGGCCATGTTAAAAGAGTTATGAAAAATCCATTTACAGGGGATGGAACTAAGTCTGCATGTGAACACATAGAAACAATTGATGAAATATGTGGTTTATTTAGGCTTCCTGGTATTTCTGATGATCAAATAAAAAGGAAGCTATTATATTTGTCTTTATCTGGTAATGCTCGTGATTGGTACATGTCTTTGGATGAAGAAGTGAAAACTGATTGGAGTATTTTGATGGAGGTTTTTCTTAAATATTTTACTCCCCAAGAAAGTACTAATATTTTGCAGGAAAAAGAAGATGAACAACTGGAGAATGATGAGTTGGATCTCCCAACTTCACCTTCAACAAATGATAGTAACACTCAAACTCAAAAATCCTTTGTTATTTATGAGAACCCATGTTATGATGAGTGTGAAACTGAAAATTCTATGGTCCTATATGATAACCCATGCTATTATGATGAAACTAATAATGCTACTAGTAAACTCATTGATGATAATGAGGAGTGTTGCTTAAATGAGCTATATGATAATGCTTTAGATGATGGTCCTATGCTATTGATAATCCTACATGTTTGGAAGTTGTTACTTCTCTATGTGAGGATAAAAATGATATACTTGCTGTTTGTGACAATACTCTCACCCATGAGAGTCCCACTTTGTTCTTGAATTCTCCTAATAACACCATAGAGGAGAAATTTGCTTATGTTGAGAAATACTTATGTGGTTTGCAATTATCTCTAGTTCCAAATCTTTGTTGCAACCATGATATTAAACTTGATATTGATCTCAACAACTATTTTGAAAGAGGGAAGCATGCTAATGAATTCCAAAATAAATTTAATGATCCTCATCATGTTCCCAAATTATCTAAGTTGGAAGATTCTATTGGTTATATGGTTGAATACACTTTACTACTTGCAACTATTATGAAAGAGGAGGTGATAAGAATCCTCTTTATGCTACTAATAATAATGGGCTGCAAGTGACTATTGTTAATATGCATTGGAAAACTTCTATTCATTGTGATTCATTCATATACAAAATACCAATGCATAGAAGAAAGTTAGACTTCGTTGTTATTACTTTTGTGTCTTGTTTTCTCTCAAATAGGTTTCAACTTGACTATTATTTTGATCGGTTTGAGAGCACCATGGGACCCTGGTATAATGCATGGAACACTTCCAAGGAAGAGGGAACCATCAAAGTTCAAGCTCCCTCATGAGCTTCGTCCAATAAAACAACAAGTAAGAAGCCTAGCTATATGGCTATAAAGAAAGCGCTTTGCGGGAGGCAACCCGGTTATTTTTTGTGTGATTTTTCTTTGTGTCCTCTTGCTGTAACAAGAGATTTTGTGTCTAGTTAGGTTCTGGAGTTTTTAATAAAGTGCCAAGTTTTACCCTTTTTGGTTTGAAAAGTTGCTTATTGAGTTCGGAGATTTTATTCCTGCACGAGTCAGTGCACGGTATGATTTTTAATTCTTATTCTGTAACTCCGAATGAGCTCATATTTGAACTGTAGTTGCAACTTTTCATCCTCTGTATGCATGAATTTTTCGGAATTTTTCGAGAAAGTTTGGTAGGGTAGAAAAATACGTTTTGCTGCTGCTGTTTTTCTGGACAGATTCTGTCCCATTTTGTTTGATGCATGCTTTGAGCTTTTAAGTTGAATCTTTTTGATCCAATTGAGTTTATGAGTAGGCATACAACATTATACACTTTCTGGACATTCATATGAATTTTTGTTCAAGGATTATATGCAGCAAGGAACCTATTTGTTTATCACTATTAATGCACCCCACAGAAAAGAGATGGGAGAAACGGTGTTTTGAAGTTTTTTCACAGGGATTGGAGGAGATGCACCAAGAGCTATCCAAGGATGGTGAAGACCATAAGCTTGGGGATGTGAAGACAACCCCACTGGACCTACACACTCTCGGTTTGCACACGTCCAACTTCTGTTTTTCGATCGAAACACTTTATCGCATAAACTTGGAGCGTCGTTTTTGTTTTTGTTTGAGTCTTGAGAGACCACCACACTATCAATTATATATGAGAGAGCTACTGGAAATATGGGTTGAAATATGTTGGATGCTTTTATAAGATTGGGAAAAGGGATGTTTGATTTGATTTTTAATGATACATATAGTTGCATGATTCATGAGCTTGTTTATGAGTAATAGTTTGCAAATTCTTTTTGTAGAGCTATCACTTATTCATGTTTTGGTGCTGATTGTTATTTACTTGGTTTAACATGGATTAGTTAGTTCTATGGACACTCATGCATGCATCTAGATGGTCAACTTTCTCCCTTTTGCTAGCCCAAAAACTCCAACAAGCAAAAACTTGTTTCCAACACCTTCAACCAAAGTTATTCCAGTGAGTCCACCATATCTACCTATTGGCTTTATGCTATTCCGAGTATGTTTAACATGTTTTGTGTTATCTTACCTCTGAATGAAAATGTTTATGTTATTGATTGCAATGGAAAAATTGGTTATATAGCTCTCACGAACTTGATGCACATTTTACTATCATTGCATAAATAAAACATGACCCATTGTGATTAAGATTATGATGCTAGTGGCTTGATAAATGTTCGAGGTTGGGAGTTAGCCCATATGTGCTGTCACATGCAAAGCTTTCAACATGCTCCTTCATCTCATTTAGTTGATATCATGTACTTTTGTTATGGATGCCTATCATGGTGAAATGAGGTGGAAATGAAGTAGTTCAAATGAGTTTGTATAAATGGTTAGAGAGACGCCTGGGCCGCTAATCTAAGCCATGCATCATTCATGGTGGAAATTTACTTACATACTATGGTGAACCTTCTGTGATACACCTTGCAATAAAAAACTATTCCAAATGGTAAATAAAAAGGGTGTTGAGATTGTTCATTTTGTTTGTTTGTCTTGTCATTTTGATATGGGCTTGTTCCATATCTGGGACAAGAGGTACCCCAGTTGACGCTCTTGATGATACTATTATTACTTACAATGATATAACTTGAACTTGCTTTGTTTCCTAAGTTGAGTAATCATGGTGTAGGTACTTGTATTCAAGGGGCATGAGACATCCAACCTTTACTTTGTCAAGCACACTACTCATATTTGCTTTCACTTTAACCTTAATCATTCAAGATGCTATGATAGGGGCAATGAGAGCTTGACACCAATGAATACCTTATTGCAATCATTAACTTAAGTAGAAGAGTTTGGAAGTTGGATGAAACTTATGCATGCTTTACCTCTACTCACATATACATCTTTCCAAAGTGTACACCTATCATATTCAGATTTTCATCTACACTCTATGACCATTGTAGGATGTTCTACTTATCATTATGCATACATGTGTTCCATATTACTTGCTACTATGTTACACTTTGTGAACTATCAATGAACATCCTTGTCTTGAATACTTGATATCACTTCATAAACTATTTGCATATTGCTACTCCTTTGAAGAATGAATCATTTGACTATATGTAGCAATAGTAATCATCTTTGATATCCATTGTTAAGTATTAAATTGCAAAGTCCATGTTAGTTTTATCATCTTCATACTCGAGGACGAGCATGGATTAAGCTTGGGGATGTTGATGCATGTAAAATGCATACATGAACTTTGCACTTTAATTGCTTATATTCCAATCATATTTGCATCATATAAGGGTTATATCAATGTTTTATCATGATTTTGGGAATACTTCATATTTTCCCATTTATTTGGAATTAACCCTGCACAGGCAGAAAACCCTAGTTTTGTATTTTAATGTTTCAGGGACCCAAACGTCAACGAAATCACCTGGAAATTTACGGGCGTCAATATTTGGAAGGAAGAAGGACTACGGAAAAAGGAAGCAAGCAAACGGAGGCCCGAGGGCCAAACGGCATGGCCCACGCGGCCAGTACTGGCCGCGTGGGACCCACCCGTTTGGGCCTCGTGGCTCCGTTGCCGTCGATCTTCGCTCCACCGCCTTCGTCTTGACCTAAAAACGCCTATAAAAAAGGTCCCCCGACGTTCTCTGGAAGGAGCGCCGCACAAACACAGAAACACCGAAACGGAGATCAGGAGCTGCAGATTGGAGGGGGAAAACTCCGGCGGGGCGCTGCCGGCGTGGTCTCCATCTTCTCCATCGACTTCTCCACCGTCTCCATGATGAAGAGGGAGTAGTCCACCTCTGGACTATGGGTTTGTGGAAGTAACTTATGTATCTCTCCTCTCTTGAGCTTCACTAATTAGCACCGTATGAGCTGCTGAACATGATTACGGTCACCGTTGTAATACCTTTGTGGTGGATCTTTATGAGTTAATATATGTTTGAGATTGCAATGTTTGTTTCAGTTATGAGTATAGATGCATATTATGTACCCCGTTCTTGTCTACTTGTTTTGATCAAGCATGTTTATGAGAGCGTGTGTGGGGGAACGTGTGCATTAGTTGGAGTAACGGGGGGTGGCTAGTGCAGTGAACGTGAGAGAAAGTTCTGCGATCCACTTTGGTATCTTTACCTTACTTTGTTACCTCACTAGGGATAAACTAAAATACCATGCTACCGGGGATGTGGGCGTGACCATTGCCACTACTCCATGACTAGATCTAGCATGTTCTTATTTTCACTTCATGTCATGATACTTAATGCTATACTCTGAGTTATCTTAATTACTGAGGTGTTATGATTTAGTTCGCATCTTGGTGGAGTATAAGAGAGGTTAATAACCAAAAGATCTCTATGTTAGGACGTGATGCCCATATATCTAAGTAACTTGTTATCAAACCCTGTGTTGCAATCTCATATGTTAACTTTGTGTGTTCCATTGTCTACCACTTTATAAAGAGAGAGTGCATTTGTGAAACCATGAACCCCAGTCCATTTTTAATCATAAGAAACACCTTTCCAACACCATATACCACTTTTATATTTTCAGCCATCATTAAATCCGAAAATACAAAAATACTTTTCATCTTGCATACATCATTCAAAAACCCAAAAATATCATTTATCATTGCATCCACCATCATTGCATATTTATTTCTTGTTTGCATTGCATAACTATCCTGATATCATTCTTACACCTTGTGCTTGACAACCACAGGTGAGGTTGAGGACCAAAACATCTAACCTTGTTTTGTAGGTAACCAAAAGAAGGATAAGAAGATAAATCTACCACTTCAGATTCCCCGAGAGTTCGATATTAAACCCTCGAGTCACCCCTCGTGGGGAAAACTGTCTTCCACTATACTATACACTCTGCACTTGGAGTCTCAACCTAAATCCCGTTATTTGTGCAGGCATCAAGACTTGCTCTTCGGGATCATCAATCGCCCCTCCTCTCCTCTGTCTCTGCTTCTCCCTACCACCCACCTCCATCTCACCGTCGCCCCGCGGCCATGGTCGCCCTCAAGCCTATCTGAGCCCTTCAAAAGCTCCTATACTTCATTTATCTCGTCGGAGCACAAGGAATTGGAACGAGATTGACTACAACCGTCGCGTGCGCCATCGCCATTCGGTCGTTCCTGAGCTGAATCTACTACACTGCTTACACCGCCGTGAGCCCTTCTAAGCGACGCCTTGGTTTATGCGCGCGGAAAAAACGCAATCATGATTTGTTCAATCCAAAATGGCACTTGTTCAAACTGTCGTGGACGTGTGTTGACTGGACTGACGTCATGACAAGATAAGACGCTGAATGATTCCTTTTGACAGATGCATGCGTCCCTACTGCCTTAATTCGTTGTACAAGCGTAGCGGAGTGATTCGGCTTATTCTAAGCGAATGGATTGATTTCTTCTTTTGGGAATGCTTCAACCTCTGCAGCAGCGCGCCGTCAAACGTAAAGACGAAATGCATTTCGGCATCATCAGAAAGGCGGTAGCTGGAGAACTTAAACCTTCCCGGGGACTAATGTGGAGGATATGCCGAACGGGTATACTCACCACGTTGACAAATACCTGGCCTACCAGGGTGGCCCATGGGTGGTAAGGCTTTCTGCCTTATCGTGCGGTCCAGTAGGCCAAAGCGCAAGGCCAAACCTAAAGCCGACTTAGTGAAGACCAAGACGAAGGCTTGTGGACGTTTGCCTTGTGGAGCAAGTTAGGTCATGAAGCCGTGTTAGTCTAGGTCTCCTTAACTAGCTCGGTTAGGTCTTTCCTTGTAAGAGAAGGCACTGCGCCTATATAAGCCGGCCTCCTGGAAGGGTTAGGGCTACGCTTTACAACCCTCATTGTAACCTGTACACATATTCGCCTTAGTGAATTATAGCAGTATGTAGGATCTCGCCGCCGTTGTGAGATCCAAAACTGGGTAAACCCTTGTGTGCAATCTCGTCACCGGAACCCTCTACATTCTTCCCCATCTTCTACTCGTGGCGCATGGCACCCTACTATAGGCCTGCGTTACCGAAACCTCGACAGTCCCTCCAATGTCTAGGAGATTCATACTACATTTGTCTTTTTGTGTCTTAATGCTCCTATTAAATATGAATCAGAATTTTTGGAAGTTACAGACGCATACCTTGTGAAAACTTATACTTTTTCATAGAAAAATTAAAACATCTAAAATTGTTTTAATAAAAATAACACTGAAACGCTAAAATGGTGGTAGCCCTTGTCAACGAACCGGCTAACCCCGCGCCCCGTGGAGTGCTCCAGTTTGTCACCTCAACCACGTGCGGGCACGCATTCTAAAAGAAACGAGCAAATCTTTGAAATATTCAAACTATTTCTTTTTCGTTGATACAATCTTATACTTTTCTGAAGACAGTCACAAAAGAATGGCAAAGATACCAAACCAAATAACTGTAGTAATGAGGATTCTTCCAAAAAAATAATTTTGTTTAAGGGGAGCCACTAGGAATCGGCATCCGATCACTAGCTTTCCATCGGACTAGTGCCCCACCGCTGGATTGTTTTTCCTGGAGAGTAGAGATTGGGCCATCAAAACGTGGGCTGGTGGGCATGTGCATTAAGTTTGGGAAAAGTATAGTAGTCACCTGGGGATCCGAGCTTCCCATCCTCCGGGTCCCCACCAACCACGTGTCCCCTCTTTCTATCCACAATCCGCTTTTGCTACGGTAGCAAAAAAATATCCCGATTTTTGCTACATGTAGCAAAAACTTTTCGGTCCAAAAAATAGTCCCCCAGAACCCGTTTTTGCTACGGTAGCAAAAAAAAAGTCTCATTTTTTGCCACATGTAGAAATATAACTTTATTTTTGCTATTATTGTTATCTGGTTTTGCTACAATAGATCAAAAAATTTGCTACTATATCTCCGGCGAGGTCTCCGGCGAGAGTCTCCGGCGATGTCTCCGGCGAAGTTGATTTTGCTACAATCGAACTTTTTTGTTGCTACAATAGCATAAACTTTTTGCTACCACGTGTCCGGCGAGGTATCCGGTGAGGTCTCCGGCGAGGCCAGAATTTTCCTTTCATGTTCTGTGTACGAACCGTTTTTTGCTACAATGCAGCAAAAGCGGGACGATTTGTAGCAAAAACGGGAGTTTTGTAGCAAAAACGGGATTAGCCTATTTTTAGAGGACACGTGTCGGGCTGGCGACCCGGGGGATCGGACGGAAAGATCCCCCGGGGGACGCCTAGTCCTGTCCGATGCATTCCTAAAACTAATCCCGTAAATCTTGCAAATTTATTTTCCAGCGCTTTCCTTTATTGCTTTCATCGTGTACTTCAATTTCTTTCGTGCTTCCGATGCATTCTGTTCACAAGTTTTCCGGCCATGTATTTGAAGATGCGCTCGAAGCATTACATAGCCGCTAGTGAACCACTTGTGTAGTGCTTAGGGCTGGGAAGCACAAACTGTGATACTTGGAAATATGTTACAGTAAACGTTGAAGCATGTGTCTTGAATAACGGAAGCACTTCCTTCTATGTGGACGGTATATGGCTTCCATTTGGTGAAATTTGTGTCCAATGTGATAGTGTATTTGTTTTTTTTGCGTAGTAGAAATATATTTCTAATTGCGTCATAGTATTAAATTGCTTCCACGGAAACAAATATTAGTATCCATACATAATTTTTCCCATCGCAATAGTTGCATTGGTTTGAAACAAACTGTATATTTTGCTTCCAAAGATATTACAATGATGCACGCACTGACGCATGTGCTTCTTTCTATTGTGGTTGTGCTTCGTTCCCATGATGAACATGCTTCATTCTGATGGTCGTGCTTCCGTACCATGGTCAAGAGATTGGAGCAACATCAGCGAGGAGGCACATGGCTGGAGCGAATCCATAGCATGGATCCATTGTCGTGGATCGAGCAACACTGCAGCAGAGATGCACCTGTTGGGCTGTTAGACAAGGAGATCGTTAATGGAGAAATAGATCAGTTGAGGAGATTACTTATAACCTAGCTAGGTCAATTGAAGACGTGAGGCACCGTCTTCTGCAGCTGGCCGTGCCTGCTTTCATCGTCGAGAATAATCGCACACGAGGCGAGTGCAGCAGCCTCCTGCTGCCTGATGATCTTCTCCAACACACTGGGATGAGCACCGTTACCACCTACCAAGGCGATGACGCCGCTGCACGGTAAAAAGATGGATGCATCGTTTGGCGGCATCGGAGAAGTTGTGGACCAGCGAGGGAGGCGGCGCGGGGGAGAGCAGAGGGCCGAAGCGGTGAGAGGATGGTCGCGGCAGGGTGGAGAGACCATGGAAACGGGGCGGCGGCTGCATTAGATCGACGAGATAACATCAGGGGAGTGGTTTGTGGGAGAAATTTATGGGCCATTTGTAACCGCTAGGTAATCCCGTGCGCAGCTGGAAAAAAAATAGGAAGGTACATACCGTCGGATGGAAAAGAAATGGAGGGCGTCTAAGAGCATCTCCAACAGACGCGCTTCGGCGCCGCGCGCTATATTTTGTATCCAGCGCCAAAAAGGCGTTTTCGGGCGCGGCGCGCTGGTTTTGCTTTTCCAGCCGCGCTATAGTTTAGCGCGCCAAAACGCAGCGCTCCAGCGGACGCCCAAAAACTCCAGCGCGGGCGGCTAGCCGGCGCTAGACAAAAATGAAATTTGTGACGAGTTGCTCAATGTTTGGATAGCTTGGCACATCTAGTAATCCCTCACGCTTCTTTCACTTTTCTTCATCCTTCAACATATCGTAGCAATGAGACATCACAAAAGGCCTCCCTCTCTTCGCCTTGCCATTCTTCCCCTTCTTATCTTCCCCTCGAAACAAGCCTTGTGCAATGTTGAGCTACACATAGAACCATACAAGAGAACAAGTTAATGGTGCAAGTAAGAAAGCAACAATGAAATTGCCACACAAAGAAATGCCACTTACCCTATCCACATCATTTGTTCCGCTTGGGTTCATGGAGTCAACCGCCGTTAAACACGCCGACCACTTTTGACAATCGGAGTTTATCAACGACAACCGGGAACGAAGAGATCTATTGCTATGCTCAACGCCACTCTTGTTGCGTGCGTCAAAGTACACCTTCATCCTATCCCAATATGTGTTACAAGTTTGGGCCGTCGCAACGGAGGCATCCAAGGACACATTCAACCACGCGTTGCATAGCAAAACATCTTCTTTTGTGCTATAGTTGCCCGCCCTTCCTTTCGGTGCCTCCATCAAACCCTCACCATCCTCATCCATATCCTCATATTCATGATCCTCATCATGAATTTCATTGTTTTTAGACCATTGAGAAGTGTTGGATCCAACACCCATGGTTGACAAGTATGCATCATCATTCAAACTACAAAGACGGTGAAAGTAACTATAATTTTGCTACACATATGCATCATAGCAATCAACAACAAAAAAGAAAAGGAAAAAATTGCATACCTTGTGTGCATTTGATCAAACACCATGGGCGCGTCGGGTGGCAGCTCCGCTTCCGGTTGCGTCGGCGCTTGGAAGGGCGGAGGCGGGGGTGGCAGAAGCGCTTCGGTTGCGGCGGCGCTTGGAAGGGCGGTGGCGGCGCTTGGATGGGCGGAGCCGCGGCCGCCGCTTTCCTCACCCGCTTTGCAGCCGGTTCCCCCTTCTTCCCCTTTTGTGCCGCCGCCGACGCCGCCGGCCGCTTGGCGGCCGCCCGCGCGACGCCGTCGACGGAGTTCGCCCGGGGCGCCATGAAAAGGCCGCGCGCGAGACCAACGGGAGGAGCGGCGGCGCCGGTGGAGGTGGCAAATCCCGCGCTAGGGTTTGCGGCGGCGCCGGCGAGCGAGGGGTCGCGCAGGTAGGGAGGGGTCGGGGGGACGTCGGAGCGGCCGTCCATCGCCGGAATTTCGCCGGCGACGGCGGCGCGGGAGGGGCGAGGGCGGGAGAGAGAGCGCGAGGGCGGGAGATTTCAGCGGCAGTTGGGGGATTCGCGCGCGTTTTCCTTTTCCCCGCGCGCTGGACGGCAGGCCGCAAATAAACCGCTGACGGTACCGCTTCGTCCCGCGCGCTGGACGGTTATCGCGCGCGGTTCTTTTCGCGCGTCTGCTGGAGCATGCGAAACGGCCCCGCGCGCGGCAAACGACCGGTATATCGCGCGCGCGGCGTTTTTGCAGCCGCTGTTGGAGATGCTCTAAGTGGTCCGAAGAATACGTTCCCATCGGACTACAATCTATAGTATTTACCTTTAATTTTCATCCGCAATGTCAAGTCTACGTGTACGCACGCATCCATTAAAGTAGTCAAACAATATCGGCAAGAGTAACAACACCGGTATTTCAGGGACAAGCAACTGGTTAAGGACGTCAATGGGAGCCGATAGTACGAATCAACATTGTCGAGAACGTAGCAGCCAAGACAGATATTGCGAGAACAATCCTCCTCGTGGCAATCATGAGAAAAAAAATCCAAAAATCGATCTGGTGAAACAAGATTTGAAGGATCATACCTAGATAAATTTATTCTTCCACCATTAACATCGGGAAGGAGTTCTTGCCGTCGAACGAAGGCCCGGAAGTTGCTGTCATCTCCATTAATGAAGAAGACGGTTACCAAAACCCAAACCAATCTATTAAAACACTACTTTTATTAAAAACTCCACCCATAGATTGACTTCCCCACCCCTTCCGACGCCGACAAAGCCGACCGGAGAAGGGGGAACCGAGCTATGGCAGAGGAAGAGCCGGTGGCAGCGGCACGGTTTTCAGGAGGTCTCGTACATAATATCGAACAATCTTATGTATATTTTGGGCAAGAGGAGTATATGGCTTTGTAAAGTTCAAATCCCATTTTTGCATTATTGTATCTCTTCATTTATTTCCACCTCCAACATGGTCCCGGGGATTAGGCTGCATTGTTTACCGCGTAAGAAGTTTGACCAGTCAGGTTAGCCGAAATATGAATTGAGCCCGTAACTATATATGTCACCGACATATGTATTATATATAAAGTGACCGTATTAAGTTATTCTATAGTGACCAAAGTGTGCATTTCGACACAAATATGGTGATTACCGATGAATTTTGATCCTCCCAAATACAAGACAGAACCGGAGAAACCGTATGACCCGATGGCCTCACAAGACGGACCATCGTGTCTCGTGAGAGAAACTCCAACGCAACAAGCCATTTGGTCCGATTGTATCCGTTTTTGACTTTTTTTTTTGCGAAACACAGTACAACGCAAACGTTCACATACACGTACACACACTGAACGCACGCACGCACACCCGATCCCTATGAGCACCACCGAGAGACTGAGTCGGCGGTCGAGTCTTGAAATTGACGAAGTCATCACTGACGTCTCGCTGTCGACGGGAACGTCGCCTCCTACTGAAAAATAATCCGCCTAAATGAGAAACACCAGTGTCAAACCTGTGGTTTCAACTCTGGTGGGCTGGGGGTACAATTACAACCACCCTCCTGACCATCCTACCACATGCAGGTTCTCTGTATTTGTTTTTGTCCGTATGGGTAAAAAACACATCACAACACAGAAACAGATCAATGTCTGTTTTTCTATTCGTGACCAAATTTGGGGTCAGTGCATCTCCAACGGCCCCCGTAAACGGACACCCAAATATGTCCGTTTTTGTCCGTTTGGGGTGGCCCGCGGACAGACAAAAGGGCTTTATCCGTTTGGGATGGGCACTGCACCCAACGACCCACCACATTTTTTTTCGGACATGTCCACTTTTTTCTTTTTCTATTTCAGCTACTCCCTCCATTCCGATTTATAAGACATATAAGGTTTTGTAGGCACATTTTTCTCGCGTTACCAATTTTTTGTAATTTCCGCAAATACCCCTCCGTTCATGTTCCCCAATCCCCACCCTTGTTCCCACCTGACGTCGCCGGCGAGACACCTTGGTGGCCTCGCCTTGTCCATCCACCTCCGCGCCCACGCCTTCGCGGCCAACCCGCTCCGCGGGCTCAGCGGCTCACCCTCCGCCACCGCGGCCACCGAAGCCCTCCGCTCCCTCCTCGACGGCGCCCACACCGCTGCCCACAACCACCTCTCCAAGATCCTCCTGTTCCGTCGTGGCCACCCCCTCGCACGCTCCCCGGACCCTCCTGATCCCTCGCCCTCCCCCTCCTCTTACACCGCGCCTCCGCCGGCCTGGCTCCTCGCGTGGCTCCAGCCCTAGCGCGTCCTTGGCATTCCGATTTTTCTGTCCAAGGCGGCGGATCTGTGAGTCGCGGTGCTGAATCCTTCGACGCCGGAGGAGATGAATCTGACCTCTGCGAGGATGCCGCCTACGCCTGTGATCTTGTCGTTTCAGAATATTGAAGGCATGTTCCATGAGGAGCTCGGGGGCGGAGGGGCACGGCGAGGTGTTGGGTGCTGGGGCGATTCTTGTCGTTTAGCGACAGGTAGATTAGGAAGTTTACTCGTTTTTGGCCTTGTCGGAAAATTTCCAGAACGTCTTATAAATCGGAACGGAGGGAGTAGCTAGCTAGCACCATTGACCATGCTCAGTTTCAGCTAGCTTGCATCCTATTGCCACAGCTGAAATGGATTGGTCGTGTAGTACTAGTACACGAACAACCAACATAGCGATGCCGGCAGCAGGACGGGACCGGAGGACGTCGTCGGAGAACCTAGAGGGCTGCAACACGCGGCGGTGGCACGCCGGCGGCACGGTTGGCTGTCCACATCGACAACAGCAGATGCAGTCCGACCCTCTCTTGCACGCGCATGTCCATGGAGCGTGGCATTTCCGAGGCCACTGCGCGGCGCGCGGAAGGCAACCAGAACGCAGAGCATGGCGAGCTCGGGGGCGTCGTCTCTGAGCCCAAGGAGAGGATGAGCGGTGGCGCGGCTGGAGGCGCCGGCAGCACGGGGAGGGCCTCCTAGAGCCGTGCATCGACGTGGAACTGCACGGCGTCGCCCAGGACGAGGTCGCGGCTGAGAGGCTGGGCACCCACTCGTGGTGGCGAGGCCGGAAGAGTACGGCGGCTTGGTCAACATGGGCCTGGCGGAGCGCCTCGAGCGCGCTCCGAGGACGAGCGCTTGCTTCCGCTGGTTGGCGTCGTCGATGCGGCGGAGAAGGATAGGCTGCAGCTCTCCTCGACACCAGCGCCGAAGACCACCTTCCCGTCCGAGCGGCTGGAGCAGACCGGAGGTCGGAGGAGCAGTCGCACTCCCAAGACTAGCAACGCGAGGGCCAGGAGCCAGGACTCGGGGACGTCGGCGGTGGTGAGATAGAGGAGAGAGAAGACGTGGTAGGTGGGAAAGTGGAGATGTGTGGCTGCTAGTGGGCCAAGCGGACACAAGGGACGGACATAACATGACAGCGGACAACCCAAACGTGGACCAAACTTGGGCGAGGTTTGGGGAGACGGACAGTCCACCAGCAGCTGGTCCGTGTACGGGGGCTCGTTGGAACATGTCTTCTGTGCGTTCGGACAAAAACGGACAGGGTCCGTCCGTTTACGGGATGGCGTTGGAGGTGCCCTCAGGCGGGCTGCCGCAAACGGACACCAAAATGTGTCCGATTTGGTCCGTTTGGGGCGGACCGTGGACACATTTTGGACCTCTGTCCATTTAGGGTAGCGGTGCCCCCAACGGCCCGGCGCATGTTTTCGCATGGTCCGGATTTTGGCTATGTTTTTTACCACGTGGCTTCTTTTGACACAAGTTTGTAAAATAGCAACAAATTATGAATAGAAATAATAGTCCACAAACAGATAAATAGTCCACAATAAAGTGCACACAATGAAATAAATAGCATAGTTTGTTCAATGAAATAAAATAAAAGAGGACACGACTACTGGTTTCCAAGATGAGTCCACATATGCTCCACCAAATCATTCTGAAGCTGGATGTGTGTAGGCTTATCACGCATCTCATCAAGCACGTGGAGATATTGCTGGAACGACGCCGGCCCAGGAATTGGCTCAACCAACTGTTCCTGATATTCCCATCCTTGGTCGAATAGACTCGCGTCATCCCGCTCGTCCTCAACGATCATCTTGTGCATGATCACGCAAGCTGTCATCACCTCCCACATCATCTTCTTGCTCCATGTTCTAGCAGGGTGTCGAACTATGGCAAAATGAGATTGGAGCACACCAAACGCTTGCTCCACATCTTTCCGACAGGCTTCTTGTTGTTGAGCAAATCTGCGAGTCCGAGACAAACGAGGAAGGCAGACCGTCGAGAGCTACTCTGGAACACCTTCGGAGCGTCGGCACGGCCGGGACGATGATGGCTGGCTACTACCGGGGCTGGAGAAGAGGGCGAGGGCGTCCTCTCGAGAGCTCCTCCGGGACGGACGTCGAGGCATGTCGAGAGCTCCTCTGGGGAAGATGGTCGGACCGGGACCACGCCGGGGAGGCTAGGTGCGGCCGCATCGGAGGAGAGAGTGAACGGCGGTGACTGCGGCCAGGGCGGCGGCGGCGGTCGCGGGAGACAATGGGGACGGGAAGGATTTGGGTAGGGTGGAGAGGGGTTGTGTGACTGGTGAGCCCGACGCGGACAAGGAAGGACAAAGGGCGGACCGGGAGGTTGTCCGTCCCGCCCCAAAGTTGGACCAAAGTTGGGCCAGGTTTGGGGCAAAATCACGTGTCCGCGCGGACATGTGTCCCTATGCGCCAGCCCGTTGGAGCACCTCCCATGTCCATTCGGAGCAGCAACATATTTGCCACTCTTCTTGAAGTGTCCCTTTTTGGCCTTAACCTTCTTGAAACTGGTGGTCTTTTTTACCATCAACACTTGATGTTCTTTCCTGATGATCACTTCCGTAGATTTCAGCATCGCGAAGAGCTGATTAAGAGTCTTATTCATGCCTTGCATGTTATAGTTCAACACAAAGACTTTGTAGCTCGGAGGGAGCGACTGTAGCACCCTGTCAGTGATTAATTCATCCAGGATCACATATCCCAGCTGAATTAGGCGTTGGATATTGCCTCCCATGGTGACAACATGTTCACTGACAGAGTTGTGCTCCTCCATCTTACACGTATAGAACTTATCAGAGATCTCATATCTCTCAGCACGGGTCTGAGTTTGAAACATGGTTTTCAGCTCTTCAACCATCTCTGCGCGTCTCAAAGACGTTTTGTTCTGCTTCAGGCGCATCGTCTGCAGGTGGGTCACCTAGCGCATCATCGAGCACATAATGCATCTTACACCTAGTGAGGATAATCCTTAGGTTGCGGTGCCAGTCAGTGAAGTTTGAACCAGATGATTTCAGTTTTTCTTTCTCAAGGAATGCGCCGAAGTTGAACTGAGCTACGTTGCGGGCCATGATCTACAACATTTTAGCAAAGACATCTTTATACTATGTTCATGATAATGAGTTCATCATAATCAAATTACTAACGAACTCCCACTTAAAACAACATCCCTCATAGTTTTCTAGTGGTACACTATCCAAATCCACTACACCAAGTCCGATCTTCACGAGAGAAGATGTAGTTTCAATGGTGAACATCGAAATGTTGATCATATCATTCATATGACTCGTGTTTAACCTTTCGGTTCATCGTGTTCCGAGGCCATTGTCGGGGGAATACTTAACCCGTGACTCATCAAGAGAAGTGTGACTCATTATGGGGTCGCACCCGCATCCTTAACGGGCTTGGATTAAGATGGGCCGGCACCAAGGTCGTCGCAAGAAAGATCTACAAGACTGGAGATAACTTGACTTGGACGACACGAAGATATGTAGTCTCCTAGAAGGACTCCGGTCGACACTTTCCTAAGGGAATAGACTTTCCTTGTAACCTAGCAAGCCTCCGTGCATATAAGGAGGACTCGCAGGACGTAGAAGGGATCGAATCGAATCCAAGCCCTAAACCCTAGGACATACGGCGACTCGACACCTCGATCGCCAACCCTTGTAACACCATATTCATATCAATTCCAATCTAGGATAGGCAGGAAGTAGGTCTTTACCTCACATTGAGGGGCCGAACCTGGGTAAACATTGTCTTCCTCGTGCCCTGTGATCTTAAGCTCGGAGACGCTCGATTCGCACAACCCCACGTCCACGAAGTCATTACAATGACATCTGCCAAGATTAACCCACGACAGTTGGCGCCTACTGTGGGGCCTGCGGTCAAAAGCGTCACACTCCAAGCAAGATCCATGTCAGGGATCGAAGACCTGGGTGTTGGCCAGGTAAAGGAGATCAATGGCGTACCCTTCATCGACGATTCAGAGTGGGGCCCGGAGGCGGACAACCTGGAGTTTGGGTACATATCCCCTTTGGGCCCACCAGGCTTTTCATCGGATCCATAAGCCGCGGCTCCTTCAGTACGTCGCGGAGAACTCAACCAGAGGAAGAACTGCGACCCATCAGGATCTCCGTACTAACGGAAGCCACGGAAGTCGTAGGTAAACAGACGACCGACGTGCGAAACATCATTTGGCCACCGTCATCAGAAAAAGAATCAAGCTCCCATGCAGGGAGATTGAGGCCATCAGGGCCGAACTCGCCAATGAGTCGCAGAGGCTGGGTATGGAACGCAAGCAGCTCCACCAAGACCGCCTGCAACTTCATCAAGAACAAAAACAAATCAGACAGCACGATCGGGGCCAGACAGTTTTTGAAAACAAAGTCGCAGCGATGCCATTCGAAGATAGTAACAGGACCTCATCGTCCCAGGAAAGGAAGTTCGTGACTCCAAACGGACACCAGGATAATCCGGAGGGTAACGTGCACGCAGCCACCAGAATACTATCAAAGATGATGCCCATAGGTAGCACCCTAGCGGAAGAAGAAGCGAGACATGCCATCAGGTTACTCAGCACCGCAATTCTGCAGCAAGCGAATCTATACGGAGTAACGCCTAAAGAACCACCAGCCGAAGCAACCTGGAGTCAGGAAGAGCGGCCAGTGGAAAGGATAGTCAACCAGCTGGCGGAACTTCAGATCGCAGCGGATGAGCCGCCTCCGAGCACGGCTCAACCACGCAAAGCTCCCTCCGAGCCGCACATAATTATGGCCAAGCCAGCAAATACACAGTCATTACTAAAAGGACCTGTTTGTTTTGGAGACAAGATACGATTGGCACGGTATCCACCAAATTTTGAAGAACCTCAGGGGATAGAGAATTTTCGCATGGGCCAAGATCATATTTCATGGATAGAAGAATACGAGGCACGTATGGCCCAGATCAATATAACAGAAGAAGTACGCGCCAAATATTTATATATGGTGCTCGAAGAAGATGGTCGGACTTGGATGAGAAACATACCGGCAAGATCCGTAGACACTTGGGTGGAATTAAAGAAGCAGTTCATCAAATATTTCCAAAGCTATCAACTGTTCACTGCAAGAGACCTGGAGCAATGCGTCCAAAGATCGAGTGAGGCAAGTCGCGACTGGGTAAAAAGAGTCGCAAACATCATAACCTCCTCCCAAGAAATATCGTTGGACTTTGCAGTACAGACGATGAGGCAAAACTGCAGGTTCGAGCCGCTGGTGCACAAGTTAGGACGCGCCCAACACAAGATCAACAGCTTTGAAAAACTCCTAGCAATAGCGAACAAATATGCGGACACAAAAGAGGCCAACAGCAAAACGCCGAGTCACGCAGAAGAAAAAACTTGGCGGCAGGGAAACGGACGACCTCAAGAAAGGAGGAAGTCGGAAATTATGACAGGTCGCCCAAGTCGTGTTAAGATAGCTCTTGGTGAATCATGCGACCTACACCGTAGAAGGGACGGAAGGCCTGCAGGGCACACAAAGGCTGAGTGCCATTATTACAGGCGTTGGCAAGAAGGAAGCCTGCAAGCAGAAGAAGCACTTGGCAAATAGACGCGACTCGATACCGAGTCGCACCGTTACGAGCCGCGCAGCGACTTCAGGAAGCACCTGGGGCAGTTTCACACCGTCACGGTACAGGCAAAGGGCAGAAGCTGTCCACGAAACAAAAGAAGGGAAAGAACCATACCCGTGTCACAACAGCGACCTCACTGGGCAAAAAAACCAGTTGTATGGAGCCACGATGATCACCCGCCAGAAGTAAAAGAACCTGGGCAACTTGCTCTCGTCGTCTCACCACAAGTCGAAGGGTACAATTTGACCAAGGTACTAATGGACGGAGGAAGCAGAATAAATATCCTCCATTACGATACATACAAAAGGATGAACATGCCAGATTGGCGACTCCAACCAACGGGAGCAACTATACATGGAATAGTGCCCGGGCTGTTAATCCGCTCGGTAGGAAGAATAACCCTTCCAGTTGTCTTTGGGACAGAAAGAAATTTTCGCACAGAATTTGTCAGCTTTGAAGTGGCCGACGTGAAAGGCTCATACCACGCCCTGTTTGGAAGAGTGCATATGCCAAGTTTATGGCGCTGCCCTGCTATGTGTACCTACAGTTAAAAATACCAGGCCCGAATGGAGTAATCACAGTACATGGAAGCAGACTGAAGGCCTTGGAATGCGAAGAAGAGGATGCGGCGTTGGCAGAAGAAGCCTGCATCGCGGGCTCCTCGCACAGTTTTAAGTCGCCCGAAACCCTTCGAAGCCCTAAAAGAGCCGCAATTGAGTCGCAGCCAAAGCGAGCCGCGAAGCCAATCAGGAAAGGAGTGCACCTTGTCCATGAGAATTCATGTCAAGAAGAGGCGAAAACAAGAACGTCCTTAGTCCAAAAGGAAAAAGGAGAGTGGCGCATGTGCTTGGAACCACGTTCAATCAACAACTATGGTATGAGAGGACAGCTGGCCACACAAGCCAAGTGGAAGCAACTAAATCACCGCAATTGGCACTCCAGGTGGCTGAAAGCCTCGTGGAGATAACAAAACCGTTGTAAACCAGCAACAGAGCTATCATGCTCGCATTGGGTCGCCCCTAGCGACTCAATTTTTGAACCACTCAGGGTTCGGTCTCACAATCTTGCAACATTGTATCAAATGTGTACGACCTGCGGGGAACAGAAAACCTGCATAAAGGGTCTACACTATCTTATCAACGCTACTCAGATGCGTTGTTGTATCAGTTTGATGGTTATGAAATAAAAGCCGGCATCCTTGGTATCCAAGGGTTTGTCGTTTCACCTCCATGAGTTGTTGAGTCTTTTAATTTTATACATCATCAATTTCTTGGGGGTTTTGATGCTTTACATAGCTCAGCTTACACCCTTGAACCAGCCAACCTACTGACTTCTACCTTTAAGTCAGATGCACCTCGCATTATGCCGCCAAAGTACCAGCGTGTGGCGTCAATCGAGTCTGAATGCCTATCATGGACGTTCTCGACCCTGAACACACATTTTTCTAGGGAAATACTGAGCCGCGCAAGGGCCTACTTAAGGGCAATAAAACAAGAGCCTGCCTTAGGCCACAAAACAGTACTGCTTCAGTACAAAAACATATCGTACTGCTTCAGTACAAAACATATCGTGCTGCTTCAGTACATAAACCAAAAATATATTGTGCTGCTTCAGCACACCAAAAGATACAGTATTGCTTATAATACACAACCATTTTACATTATGCTTATTATAGTACTAACCTGGTTGTGATAGCAATATAATGATTAACAGGCCATCATGTATGGACATTTTACTGTTTTTTCCCGTCTTCTGATGATTTCAGGGAAGAACTAACAGGTGGCCTTCCAGCTTGACCAGGAATAGCAATCGCTGGCGTTCTCACCAATGGAGTTACAGCAATGGATCCCAGCGCCTGTGGACGGACCAGGTCCCTGCGAAGTTCCGGCTCGAGATGACTTGGGTTTCTTCTCAATAATGGAGCCATCAAGGCGATGCCGACAAAAATAAGTGCTCAGGTTGAGACCATCTACAATCTGGGTGGCATAGCCAAGCACGCCTTTCAAAACGTCCGAGTACTCCATCAGTGAAACTTGGGTGCCGTCAAAGCGAGTCGCTTCCTTGCCTTGTGCGAGCTGTTTAATCTCTATTTCTGGGTAACAGACCCTAGCTAAAGTAAGCACATGCGCAGCACTAGCATGGGCAGAAGAGCCTTTCCAACCAGCCAAATATTGAGGAGCCTTTACAAGTTTGCTCAGCCAATACTCGCAAGTCGCCGGTGGATCTGCCTTGGGAGAAAACTTGGTGACCAGATGCTTAGTCGCCACAAGAATGTGTCGGTTGAAGTCTCTGACATATTCAAGCTGATCTTTAATATTGGCAAGATACAGGGGAGTATTGCGACCTGACAGAAACAAGGTGTAAAAAAGCCAAATAGCAAGGAAGATGGGCATAGTGATGGATAAAGATGGTCAGCCGCTTACCAGTAAGATCCTCAATCATGCCCCTCAAAAGTTCCTGCAAGCTCGGCAGCCTTAAGAAGGGATTTAATTTTCTCATCACGAGAGGCCAGTTCCTTCACATGTTGTGCCTTCACTTGGCCGAGCTCCTGGTTTTTCTGCTCCAGAGCAGCCTTCAGGGACCTTATGGTTTCGTCCTTCTCTGTTAGCCGCAGAGTAGATTCAGTTTCAAGCTCCCTGGTATTGCTCCTCGCAGGAATCTCGCTCCCATTCAAGTCTGGCATTATCTTTTTGAAGTAAATCCAGTTTAACGGCCAGATCATCAGCAGAGGCCACGGGAGTTTTGTCCTTTGCGGTAGCAGATCGAAGCTCAACCTACAGACAGAAGGAATAACTACTCAGATATCGGCGGAAATGCGAAAACTAGCAATCATACACTGGACAGAAGACTCGAAACCTTGCTTCCTAGACTGTCACAAGATTTCGACTCTTGGGGGCTACAACCGAGTAGTAAGGTGTTATTTTTAACATACCCGACGCGAGTCATGAAGTCGTTTTACCAAGTCCCGCAACTCAGCAGTATGTCGCTCTCCAGCTTGAATAATAGCATCTTCAAGAGATTGCGAGCCGACAAGAGAAGAGATTGAGGGCATCTGACCCTTCAGTCGCGCAGTTTCAGCATCTTCAATCCCAGCCTACGGCTTAGCAGGAACAGTACCAGGAGCGTCTACAGGGATATCACCAGCAAGACTAGCGTCTCCATGCGCGGTGCAACCTCCACTCAAGGACGGTTCAGGAGAAGAACTTAGAGTTGCCAGATTTGCCTCAGCCTCAACCGTTGATCTACATAGAAGCGATGAGTAACATAAGGTGCTACCGTTGTCATGAAAAGTTGTGCAATAGACCAAAGAAATTTAAATCTTACCCTGGTGCTACATGGATATTCTTCATCAAGCAGTCAGAAGATGGTGAAGAAAGAGCTTGCAGATCAGAACCTGCGAAAAGGAAAGCAAGGATTAGTACATAAAACTATTCCCTAATTCAGGCTACATGGTGGTGGAATAAGCAAAAAATTGAGGAGACAATACTTGAGCTTATGGACGTGTTGCACGTGGTGGGACTAGTGAAGCCCAAGTCACTAGCAGCTCGGCTAGTTTCCGAAGATTTGAGCGCCTTTTTCTCTACGAGTATAGTGAGAGCCTTGCGGCGCTTTACAGCTAATATCGGATCTTCAAGGCTCCCCTCTAGCAAGCGCTTTGAAGACCTGAGGGATCCCTGGGACGACTCAGAATTAAAAGGAACTGAAGACAGGAGCAAGTTTGTCATTTGTTGATCCTCCTCAGATATGCCATCCTCAGAACTGGAGGTGTCTTTGTCCACCAGGTGTTCACTTTCCTCTTCCTCCGCAGCCCTTTTCGACGATTCACCATGACCTTGGGGGCTCGGTTGAGTCGCCTGGTCGCTGGTGGGAAGGGTCCAGAACTCAGAATCAATCTGAAAGTAAAACATAGCAGCAGGTCAGTATAAACTCATGAGGAAGGATGGAATAGTTTAAGAAGGCAAGTACATACCACAAAAGGCTTGTGGCCTTCCCAGAAAGGAGCTAAACCAACAACGTCATATGAACTGATGTCTACTTTAGTGATGCGTCTGATGAAATTGATCCACTCGCCCTTGTCCCAGTCTTCAGGGCAAGACATGTCCTGGTTATCATTGCGACCGGAATAATCGACCATAAGCCGTTGACGGAGACTCACTGGCTGGATACGCCACTTGGTCCAACAGGAAATGAGGTCGAGACCAGTAAGGCCGTGGAGATTCAGCGCCTCTATTCGATCCATCAGAACCTTAATGGTTGACAATGAAGAGGGGTCTGGTTTCGATGACAAGGCAGGAGAAAAGACAAAGGGAGTCGGGGACCAAGGAGGAAGATGGATTTCCTCCTCAGGAGAAGTGTCCTTGCAATAGAAGAAAGTTCTCTGCCAATCTTTGACCCTATTAGCTAAGGCAAGTTTGGGAAATACACTGTCCCGGCGACGCTGAAAGTCAATGGCACTGCATTGAAAGAAAGGGAAGCCCGAGCCCTCGCGCTGACTATTACAACAGAAGAGAGAGAGCCAAAGATCTATGGAGGGCTCGATCGCAAGATAATCTTCACATAGGGTGTGAAAATTGCTAACTTGGAGCATAGAGTTGGGGCCGATGTCATGAAGACGCATGTTCAGTCGTTGCATCAGGGAACGAAAGAAAAGAGAACCTGGGGGACTTGAATCCGTGCTCCGCAAACATGACTAGTTCCCCGGGTTGAGGATTGGGAATCAGCTCGCCATCTGAGGCCCGCCATTCGCATTCATTCTTTGGAGGCAGAAGCCCGCGAGAAGTAAGGGACTCGAGGAAAACCTCATCAATCCAAGAGCCGTCCCAGTTGCAACTACGCCGAGGCATCTCCTTTGGCTAAGTCTGCAAGATCGTGAGGAAGTGTAACACCCCAAAATTTGGGACCTAATTTTAGCGGTGTTTTCTGACACCTGAAAAACTTTTTTCTATTTCTCCTAAATGTTTCTTCAAATCTTTTGGGGATGATTTGACTTTGGAATTGCTCTCTCAAAATTTCCCGGTGATCCATGGACCTCTCCAATGCCCGTGGTAATTTTGTGCTTAGGTTTTCTCTCGAAAACCCTAGCCCTAATTATCGAACCTTTTAAACCTTTTCCTCCACCTACAAAAGGGAAACCTATTTCCATAGCCAGATAAATTCCACTAAAAATACCAGAGTACTCCCACATCCATATAAAGACATTCCATGCAAAAATATTGCATACTCCAATGCAATATTTCCAAGTTAGACATTATTCTCCAAAATGCCATTTCTGATCCAGAAACTATCTAGACACCTTACACTCATCCAGAAATTATACCATTTTGGGAAGGTGCATGATTTCACCCCTGAACATTTCACTCCATTGTCCCAACCTCATTTGAGCAATATTTGAGGTACTTCCTTTGTAATGCCCATTTCATGCCTTTTTGCAATTTCCAAAGGAACCCCTATTTTTATGTTTCCAAAAAAATTCTATGAAAATTAGGGAATGATCCCTAGGCATTATGTAACCCATTTATGCAAAAATATTTGGTACCTTGCTAGAAAAATGTTGGACCTTTTCCCTGTGCAAGTTTCTGCCCTAAAATCCATTTATGTTCAAAAACACACCAAATGATTTTTGTAGTGGGAAGTGAGCACCTAGATGCAAGCACTAGGAGATCCTACACCCCTGGAACAAGTCTTGGTCAAACCAAAAATGGTTTGCCCCTCCAAACCACAAATGCCAAAATGGACCAGTATTGTTTTTCAAAAACTTTAGTCGCACCAACTTGAGATTTGACAAAAACTTTGGTCAGCAAAGTTGCTGGAAATTGAATTTGGCGCAGGGTCACGCGGTTATTTTCTCCTCTAGAGCCCTAGGACGAGAGATCCATCCCGATGCCGATGTCGGCATGGCCAGTGGCGTGATCACCACGGGCATGCACAGCGCCGCCGCACTGCTCCTCCGATCCTTCCTCGCTGTTCCTCCGTTCCGGACCAGGCCAGCAGTGCCGCACCCTCTCCTGCTCCCCAGGATCAGCTCGAGCCGCCCTTATCCCCTCCCTGTGGCCGGATTGCGTCAGCGGTGACCTCGGCGGCCATTGATGGCAGCACCGGCCACCACCTACTTCTCCTCCTTCCCCTCTATATTAAGCCACCCCAGCAGCACCCGAGCGAACCCTAGCCACTCCACCCCATTCCCTCTTCCCTGCCCTCTCCGTTCAGTGCAAGAACACGAGAGAAGAGCCACCAAAAAAATCTCCACAAAATCTCCACCATGGCCGGAGCTCCTCGAGCTCGTGTGCGTGCGTTAGAGGCGACCCCCGCCTCGGCCTCGCCCTCCCCTGGCCACGGTGCACCACCACGGGTCCGTCCCCGCCGCCGGCCGGCCTCCCGGCGCGCTCCCCGGCCGTCCCCGGGCAGCTCCCGCTCCATCCAGTACGTACTGGAGGTTGAAGAAGAGCTGGGAATCGATCCCCTGTTTTTTTCCTCTCCTCCCGAATCGTTTTTTTCAGCCCAGCCCAGTACACAGCGCAGGAGCAGGCCGGCCTACCAGTGGCCCAGCCAGCACAGCGCAGTGCAGCACAGCAGCGGCCCATTTGCGGCCCGATTAGTTTTTTTTTCGCGAAACTGTTTTTCTTTTTCCCTGCTGGACAGATTTCAAACGCCCACAACTTTTGAACCGTAAGTCCGTTTTCGGCGATTCAAATTTCTAAATCTTCGTCTCGACGAGAACTTTCCAGTAGTACTGATATCATCTCATTCCAAAATAGTTCTGTGGGGTGCCCATTGTACGTGCAATCCGGAGTCCGTGGAACGGGGCTATCGCTGCCCTACACCGCGGAACCAACCTGACCTTTCCAAACCCGGAGGATTCCCATCTTCGCAGGCAAGCCAACCCCTTGCTATGAGCCATCCTGCAATGCTTGTTTGTTTGATTGCTTAATACCATGCCGGGTGTATGTCTGTCTTCTGTTATTGATATATCTGTCTGCTATTATCGTTGCATGTCTGTATGATGTCTATGTTTTACATGAACCTTGTATTGCTGTATGTGTACCGTATTGCTTTTAAATTTTTGCACTACTTTATAACTGCTCATTTGTGCGTCACTCACATTCCCGAGACAATGGCCGGTGGTACCGCCTCAGTCAAAGGAATGGGGGAATTATTACAACTGTGCGTCTCCCGCTTGCGGGGCTTTGTTTGCTTCTTCTTCTTCGCCGAGGTGAGGAGCGGACGAATGTCGTCTTATGATCCTCGGAGTTGGGGGCATTTGCCAAAAGAGTTATTTGCTCTTGTCCCTCCGTCAAATATGGTTGGCATAGACCACCCGGACTGCGACGCTTGGGAGCTGACTTTCCATTTGGTTCTTTTTGCCGAGATTGCTGACACCACGTCGAGATGACCCTCGAGTGGAATGGATGCTCTCTCATTCTTATGAGTGCTTTTCGGTTCATTCTTTTGCGGTGACACCGGCCGGGTCTCCCGCCACCGTCATCTGTTTGAAACATTATGCTATTATTCTGTGAACACTAACCCCCGAGTGACACCGACCGGGTCTCCCGCCACAGTCACCCGGGTATTATTATTATCGTTATGTTGTTATCTATGCATGCAAGTATTATGTTGCTAATGCCTTGTTGTTGTTGATATGTGATATTGATGTCGTGATTATTTTGCTGGACTAATCCTCTGTTTTGGGACTTGTTGTGATAAAACTTGATTAAATGAAACATCCCTCCAAACAACGATAAGGTCTGTTCATAGTGCCACTAATCTGAACCCTTGCATGCGATATCACCGTTGTCTCATGGAGGACCATGACCTAGTAGGTTGTTAGGCCCCTTTTGTGCCATCCATTGGGCGCAGTCGTTCGGTTGCGCTGTCCGAGGGGAGTGGTCGACAGGCACGGGCTCGACTGTGATAGGGAGTCCGGAGCTAGGCATACCCGGTCGCGCCGGGAGATGTGCCGGATTTACTTGCCCGTTGTGCCACGCGCATAGGGTGGTGCAGGAGTGTGTCTTAACAGGTGGACCGTCATGTGAGTGTATTTTGCTTAGTACGACTTTGGGCGTGATAAACCTGAAGTGTCGGCTGAGTGGGGTGCATTCTGATAGGTGGTAAAGCAAACTCTCGAGAGCATCAACCTAGCCAGCTAGCCCCGTTCCTGGGATATGGAACAACAGTTCAGTGTCGGTCACACTGTGTGTCCTCGTCGTGTCCGGAGGTTAAACTTAAGTATTGTTTGAAAGAATTAATAAACGACCTGATCTCACTAAATAAACAAATAAGATGATGCAGGGAATGCTAATTGAGATGTGATGGTAACCAGGTTTAGGGATGGCGGTGTGATGCATTGGGGAGCCTATAGTTAGGCCAGAGCCCACATCAACCGTGCGTGCCCAGAGTGAAATGATGAGGCCAGTGGGCCTAGCAGTGATCACAGGTGTTGTTGTGTATTATTTGGTACCAACTGGTGCACTCGTTTACTCGTCACAGGTAATCTCTTTGTATGATTGCCGGTGCACGATCCAACCCCACCTGGCTTGGACTCTGTACTGGTGATACCCCAGTTGTTTGCTTATGCCATGTTTTTCTTGTGATGCCATGCTACCTTTATGCTATTATACTGAAGTATATACTTGCCATGTTGTAGTAGTTTATTTTCCAGTGTGTATCTTGTTGCATGATTGTTGGATTGTTTGTAGTGAGTAGTGATTCTTGCTGAGTGCATAATAATGTACTCACGGGCCTTGTGATTGTGGCCAGATTACGGCGAGGAATCATCTTCTACCTTAGCAAGGAGATGGAGCAAGAGCGTGCTAGGATCAGTAGCCCAGCCAGATGCTGTGGAGTGGAGCCGCTCCAAGCCGTAGCCTCTCATATGTCTTCCGCTTCCAGTTAAAACTCTGTATCGTGCCATGCTGGGATTGATATTTCGTCATCCCTTGATGGCCTTGTAAACCATTTGTAGCACTGATGTGCCTGATTGTGTAATGATTTCCATTATGTTACACTGTTGTGACGTGCGGCCAGTTATCTTGGGATGGCGCACGGGACGACTGCCTCTCTGGTGACATGTGCCAGGGAGGGGTGTCACAGAGCGTGGTATCAAGAGCACCAGGCTGGCTGTAGACTACCCTAGCATGGAAAGCCCAGCCTTACTTTTGCCCGACAGCGAGCCCGATGGATTTAACCCATCCCGCCTAACAGGCATGGCTGTGTCGGTCCACAGTAAGGTGCAGTAGGATGTGACCCAATCCACCCAGCAAGGCTCGCCGGTTTCTTCCAAGAGAAGGAGCCGACACACCCAGCTTCTAAGAGACCCCAGTCCTAGCTGCTGCTTATCCCCAACCTCGCCTGCTATCCTTAGCCACCCAACCCTCTTGAAGCAGGATCCCGCAAAGGAATCCCGCGTTCTCATCTCATCCTACACCCAGAGCCAGAAATAATCCGATGGCGAAACCCAAGATCGTCCTAGAGACCACTGCCGAGGATCATGGCGGATTTCCACTGATGCTTTGGAAGGTCGTCTGTGTTCTTCTTGGTAGGCCTGCTCGCCCTCGATATGTGGTGCTCGAGAACTCACTCTCGCCTGCCGGGAGTGATTTTCGAGCAGACGTGCATGTCGGCTCGTGTGCATTGGGCACAAGTCCGTCTTACCTGATCCAAGGTAGGAGCATGGCCACTATCCATCAAGCCATCCAGGTAGCAGCCTGGGAAGGTCTCGTTCGCCTGCGGTACTCGGAACCGGCAATGGCGAAAAGTCGAGCTTTCCACCTTCTCCCAGCCAGACCCCAGCATGGTGCGGATGCTATCCAAACTCCCATTGGAGAAGAAGTTGACCCTGCCGTAATCACCCTGGCCACCTACGGAGGTGCAATGACAAGGCTCAGCCATTCTCTGATGGAGGAACTCATGACCACAAGGCGCAACCTTGGTATTGCTCGCATGCAACTGAGTCGAGCAAGGAACCAACCTACCCCCGCCCATGGGCAAGCTCAGGGCACAGGACTCCCGTTCCCAGATGATTTGCTGGAACGCGGTCTTGATGCATCTGTGGCGCAAGCGCTAGCTCGAGTTCAGCAGCACCCCCAAGAGTGAGGTATGATCCTCGAAGGGGCGCATGCGATTCCCCACCCCGCGGAAGATGGAGATGTGGACACCACTCTTCGTCTCGGCCGCGCTCCACCGACTACCAGAGGCCGTTAAGCGAAGTAGAACCCATTGTTTAGTTAGCCTGAGTGGCGCTTGTATGATGGTAGGTGAGAATCAGTGAGGTCGTTGTGGTTTGTGTTTGCTTGTAATGGGGGTTATTTTCTATAAAGATATTTTCTCAGTGTAGCCAGTTCTCTTATCTGTATGATAGTGCCTCTGCAATTCTATCTGTGCTGCAAGACCAAATTTGTTGCAGCTGAGAAAAGTTCAGAAATGAAAATCTTGTTCCGTTCATCAGAGGAGACGAATTTGATACATCTACTAAGTTCAGTACAGAAGGGAAATTACAGAATCAAGGGATACAAGTTCTACTCCAACATAGAACACTACAACTAACTCAGTACAGATGCAAGGCACCCCAGAAATTCTACTCCCTCTCAACCTCAGTGGTGTTGCTAGAAGATGAGCCTGGCTCACCCGAAGCTGAGTCGCGAGCCGCGCGACGACGACGGGCGGCTCGAGCGGCCCGCTTCCCTCTCGCCGGAAGAACAGCCACCGGCGGCCCAGCCGGCTCCTCTGCCGCAGCATGCCCCTCTGCCGCCGCGTGCTCCCCCACCGCAGCGTGCTCTTCCACCACAGCATGCTCCTCCGCCACGGCGTGCTCCTCCGCCGCAGCGTGCCCGTGCCACTCCGCCGCAGCTTGCCCCTGCACCACAGCCTGCTCCTCCGCCGCAGCATCAGCACCAGCGCCAGACCACCAGTTGCACAGGCCGAAGATCAGGAGGACCACCGTCGCGAACAACAGTGCTCCCACCATCGGAACCAAGACCACGAAGAGCACCAAGGCAGCAACACGCTCGAGGAAGTCCCCATCCTCCATGATCTCGACATAGGCTCTGAAGAAATCTCGAACGAAGCCCATGGTTGCGATGAAAGAAGAGAGGATTTCGGAGATGTCTGATTTGTAGCCGAAGCTCGGACGCCGCTCCTCGACACCGCATGCGGGAAAAGAGAAAGAATCGCGAGCAGTGGCGCGAAACCATCGAGGACATGTTCCCCAAAGCCGTGATGGCCGCGACGTCGACGGACCGCACGCGCAGCAGTGCCGCAGTGGAGTGCTCCGCGCACTGGGAACCGCCGTGTACAGAGTGAGAGAGAGAGAGAGGAAGAAGAAGAGAAAAAGGAAGAAGGAGACTGCCAGGTGGACCCGGTCCCACATGTCAGCGAGTAAGCCGATAGCCACGGTGTGCCTCTATCCCTTTCTCAGGGAAATCATCCCCTCGTCTCTCCAGTGTTTCTTTTAGGGAAATCTTCACAAAATAATTTTGGGAAATGGCTTATCCCACAGTGTCTGTGAACCAATTATGGGTGACACGGATATTTTCTTTTGAAAAGAAACCTTTTGGATTTCTAAAACCTGTGTAAACGTGAAAATGTTTATGCAGCTTTTCTAAAACAAAACCCTAGGCAAGGGGTATGATTAGGATATCCCTCAATAATTTGGTTTTATAAAATGGTGGGTAATTCTTTACCCAAGAAAAATCTTTGGTTGCTGGTTGATAGTTTGGTTGTAGATTTTGGTTGATCTTGCCATGTTTGTGTTGAGTTGAGCAAAACCATAGCTTTAATTTTAACCATGGTGGTAGATCCTATGTTGATTGATTGAGTGAGCCCCTGCCACGCCATCTCTTAAATGCATTGAGTATGGTAGAAATATCATATTGTGTTAAGTAAAATCTTGTGGAGTGTTAATCTCTTGAGTGTTAGACTCTAATATTCTGCAGAAAAAGTTTTTAAATGGGGTATAAATGGATCGTTCAAGAATTAACTTGTATAACCTCCTTAATCTCGAGGACGAGATTCTTTTAAGGGGGGAAGGTCTGTAACACCCCAAAATTTGGGACCTAATTTTAGCGGTGTTTTCTGACACCTGAAAAACTTTTTTCTATTTCTCCTAAATGTTTCTTCAAATCTTTTGGGGATGATTTGACTTTGGAATTGCTCTCTCAAAATTTCCCGGTGATCCATGGACCTCTCCAATGCCGTGGTAATTTTGTGCTTAGGTTTTCTCTCGAAAACCCTAGCCCTAATTATCGAACCTTTTAAACCTTTTCCTCCACCTACAAAAGGGAAACCTATTTCCATAGCCAGATAAATTCCACTAAAAATACCAGAGTACTCCCACATCCATATAAAGACATTCCATGCAAAAATATTGCATACTCCAATGCAATATTTCCAAGTTAGACATTATTCTCCAAAATGCCATTTCTGATCCAGAAACTATCTAGACACCTTACACTCATCCAGAAATTATACCATTTTGGGAAGGTGCATGATTTCACCCCCTGAACATTTCACTCCATTGTCCAACCTCATTTGAGCAATATTTGAGGTACTTCCTTTGTAATGCCCATTTCATGCCTTTTTGCAATTTCCAAAGGAACCCCTATTTTTATGTTTCCAAAAAAATTCTATCAAAATTAGGGAATGATCCCTAGGCATTATGTAACCCATTTATGCAAAAATATTTGGTACCTTGCTAGGAAAATGTTGGACCTTTTCCCTGTGCAAGTTTCTGCCCTAAAATCCATTTGTGTTCAAAAACACACCAAATGATTTTTGTAGTGGGAAGTGAGCACCTAGATGCAAGCACTAGGAGATCCTACACCCCTGGAACAAGTCTTGGTCAAACCAAAAATGGTTTGCCCCTCCAAACCACAAATCCCAAAATGGACCAGTATTGTTTTTCAAAAACTTTAGTCGCACCAACTTGAGATTTGACAAAAACTTTGGTCAGCAAAGTTGCTGGAAATTGAATTTGGCGCAGGGTCACGCGGTTAGTTTCTCCTCTAGAGCCCTAGGACGAGAGATCCATCCCGATGCCGATGTCGGCATGGCCAGTGGCGTGATCACCACGGGCATGCACAGCGCCGCCGCACAGCTCCTCCGATCCTTCCTCGCTGTTCCTCCGTTCCAGACCAGGCCAGCAGTGCCGCACCCTCTCCTGCTCCCCAGGATCAGCTCGAGCCGCCCTTATCCCCTCCCTGTGGCCGGATTGCGTCAGCGGTGACCTCGGCGGCCATTGATGGCAGCACCGGCCACCACCTACTTCTCCTCCTTCCCCTCTATATTAAGCCACCCCAGCAGCCCCCGAGCGAACCCTAGCCACTCCACCCCATTCCCTCTTCCCTGCCCTCTCCGTTCAGTGCAAGAACACGAGAGAAGAGCCACCAAAAAAATCTCCACAAAATCTCCACCATGGCCGGAGCTCCTCGAGCTCGTGTGCGTGCGTTAGAGGCGACCCCCGCCTCGGCCTCGCCCTCCCCTGGCCACGGTGCACCACCCCGGGTCCGTCCCCGCCGCCGGCCGGCCTCCCGGCGCGCTCCCGGCCGTCCCCGGGCAGCTCCCGCTCCATCTAGTACGTACTGGAGGTTGAAGAAGAGCTGGGGATCGATCCCCTGTTTTTTTTCTCTCCTCCCGAATCGTTTTTTTCAGCCCAGCCCAGTACACAGCGCAGGAGCAGGCCGGCCTGCCAGTGGCCCAGCCAGCGCAGCGCAGTGCAGCACAGCAGCGGCCCATTTGCGGCCCGATTAGTTTTTTTTTTGCGAAACTGTTTTTCTTTTTCCCTGCTGGACAGATTTCAAACGCCCACAACTTTTGAACCGTAAGTCCGTTTTCGGCGATTCAAATTTCTAAATCTTCGTCTCGACGAGAAATTTCCGGTAGTACTGATATCATCTCATTCCAAAATAGTTCTGTGGGTGCCCATTGTACGTGCAATCCGGAGTCCGTGGAACGGGGCTATCGCTGCCCTACACCGCGGAACCAACCCGACCTTTCCAAACCCGGAGGATTCCCATCTTCGCAGGCAAGCTAACCCCTTGCTATGAGCCATCCTGCAATGCTTGTTTGTTTGATTGCTTAATACCATGCCGGGTGTATGTCTGTCTTCTGTTATTGATATATCTGTCTGCTATTATCGTTGCATTTCTGTATGCTGTCTATGTTTCACATGAACCTTGTATTGCTGTATGTGTACCGTATTGCTTTTAAATTTTTGCACTACTTTATAACTGCTTATTTGTGCATCACTCACATTCCTGAGACAATGGCCAGTGGTACCGCCTCAGTCAAAGGAATGGGGGAATTATTACAACTGTGCGTCTCGCGCTTGCGGGGCTTTGTTTGATTCTTCTTCTTCGCCGAGGTGAGGAGCGAACGAATGTCGTCTTATGATCCTCGGAGTTGGGGGCATTTGCCAAAAAGAGTTATTTGCTCTTGTCCCTCCGTCAAATATGGTTGGCATAGACCACCCGGACTGCGACGCTTGAGAGCTGACTTTCCATTTGGTTCTTTTTGCCGAGATTGCTGACACCACGTCGAGATGACCCTCGAGTGGAATGGATGCTCTCTCATTCTTATGAGTGCTTTTCGGTTCATTCTTTTGCGGTGACACCGGCCGGGTCTCCCGCCACCGTCATCCGTTTGAAACATTATGCTATTATTCTGTGAACACTAACCCCCGAGTGACACCGGCCGGGTCTCCCGCCACAGTCACCCGGGTATTATTATTATCGTTATGTTGTTATCTATGCATGCAAGTATTATGTTGCTAATGCCTTGTTGTTGTTGATATGTGATATTGATGTCGTGATTATTTTGCTGGACTAATCCTCTGTTTTGGGACTTGTTGTGATAAAACTTGATTAAATGAAACATCCCTCCAAACAACGATAAGGTCTGTTCATGGTGCCACTAATCTGAACCCTTGCATGCGATATCACCGTTGTCTCATGGGAGGACCATGACCTAGTAGGTTGTTAGGCCCCTTTTGTGCCATCCATTGGGCGCAGTCGTTCGGTTGCGCTGTCCGAGGGGAGTGGTCGACAGGCACGGGCTCGACTGTGATAGGGAGTCCGGAGCTAGGCATACCCGGTCGCGCCGGGGGATGTGCCGGATTTACTTGCCCGTTGTGCCACGCGCATAGGGTGGTGCAGGAGTGTGTCTTAACAGGTGGACCGTCATGTGAGTGTATTTTGCTTAGTATGACTTTGGGCGTGATAAACCTGAAGTGTCGGCTGGGTGGGGTGCATTCTGATAGGTGGTAAAGCAAACTCTCGAGAGCATCAACCTAGCCAGCTAGCCCCGTTCCTGGGATATGGAACAACAGTTCAGTGTCGGTCACACTGTGTGTCCTCGTCGTGTCCGGAGGTTAAACTTAAGTATTGTTTGAAAGAATTAATAAACGACCTGATCTCACTAAATAAACAAATAAGATGATGCAGGGAATGCTACTTGAGATGTGATGGTGAACCAGGTTTAGGGATGGCGGTGTGATGCATTGGGGAGCCTATAGTTAGGCCAGAGCCCACATCAACCGTGCGTGCCCAGAGTGAAATGATGAGGCCAGTGGGCCTAGCAGTGATCACAGGTGTTGTTGTGTATTATTTGGTACCAACTGGTGCACTCGTTTACTCGTCACAGGTAATCTCTTTGTATGATTGCCGGTGCACGATCCAACCCCACCTGGCTTGGACTCTGTACTGGTGATACCCCAGTTGTTTGCTTATGCCATGTTTTGCTTGTGATGCCATGCTACCTTTATGCTATTATACTGAAGTATATACTTGCCATGTTGTAGGAGTTTATTTTCCAGTGTGTATCTTGTTGCATGATTGTTGGATTGTTTGTAGTGAGTGGCGATTCTTGCTGAGTGCATAATAATGTACTCACGGGCCTTGTGATTGTGGCCAGATTACGGCGAGGAATCATCTTCTACCTTAGCAAGGAGATGGAGCAAGAGCGTGCTAGGATCAGTAGCCCAGCCAGATGCCTGTGGAGTGGAGCAGCTCCAAGCCGTAGCCTCTCATATGTCTTCCGCTGCCAGTTAAAACTCTGTATCGTGCCATGCTGGGATTGATATTTCGTCATCCCTTGATGGCCTTGTAAACCATTTGTAGCACTGATGTGCCTGATTGTGTAATGATTTCCATTATGTTACACTGTTGTGACGTGCGGCCAGTTATCTTGGGATGGCGCACGGGACGACTGCCTCTCTGGTGACATGTGCCAGGGAGGGGTGTCACAGGAAGATAAAGCAGAGTAGACAAGGGCGGCGCGACGAGGGAGAAGAAAGGCTAGATGGTGACTTGACCTAAGGGCGGTGCAAAGCTTTAAACCAGAAGGACCGCGATACACGGGAGTGATAAGATTAGGGGTCCGAAACTTACGGAAGATGGGGAGGCTGGATTTTGGAGTAAGTCGCAAAGTCAACAAAGCGAGTAAGTCGCGCAAATTCCAGAAGAGTTAAACATCAAGTGGGAGACTAGAAGAAGATTGAGAAGTTCAACCAGGACGATTCAATGCTGCGACTCATCAACGAATAAAGGAAAAGTTCGTATATAGCTGAAAGAGTGCTTAGCCTATGAAGTCCAAGTTGACCTTGGGGGCTAATGTCGGGGGAATACTTAACCCGCGACTCATCAAGGGAAGTGCGACTCATTATGGGGTCGCACCCGCATCCTTAACGGGCTTGTATTAAGATGGGCCGACACCAAGGTCGTCGCAAGAAAGATCTAGAAGACTGGAGATAACTTGACTTGGACGACACAAAGATATGTAGTCTCCTAGAAGGACTCCGGTCGACACTTTCCTAAGGGAATAGACTTTCCTTGTAACCTAGCGAGCCTCCGTGCATATAAGGAGGACTCGCAGGACGTAGAAGGGATCGAATCGAATCCAAGCCCTAAACCCTAGGACATACGGCGACTCGACACCTCGATCGCCGGCGACTCGATACCTCGATCGCCAACCCTTGTAACACCATATTCATATCAATTCCAATCTAGGATAGGCAGGAAGTAGGTCTTTACCTCACATTGAGGGGCCGAACCTGGGTAAACATTGTCTTCCTCGTGCCCTGTGATCTTAAGCTCGGAGACGCTCGATTCGCACAACCCCACGTCCACGAAGTCATTACAATGACATCTGCCGAGATTACCCCACGACAGCCACGTATGTGCATGCTAGGCTCGTCAAGTTAACCAAAGTATTTCCGCATGTGTCAAACTGGCTTACACCCGTCGTATGTGAACGTAGAGTTTACCACATCCGATCATCACGAGATGCTTCAAAACGACAAACTTTCGCGACAGTGCATACTAATGGAGAACACTTTATCTTGATATTGTGTGAGGGATCATCTTATAATGCTACCGTCGTGCACACTCAAAATAAGATGCATAAATGGATAAACATCACATGCATAAAAGTATGTGACATGGTATAGCCCTTTTATTGTGTCTTGATCTCCATCTTAAACGCACCAGCATGATCTCCATCATGGCGCCATGTTCATGTGGTGCCTTGGTTGTCTCCACGATGTTGCATCCCAAATATTGCTAGCTCATAGCGATAAATAATGCAATTACATGATGTTTGAAGTTGACACACAGGTCATACAATTGATAATTAAGACAACCATATGGCTCCTACCGGTTGCCGTACTCATCGACATGCAAGTCGTGAAACATTACAAAACATGATCATCTCATACATCACAAATATATCATATGAACAGTTTGGGATATACCATATCACAATCACCCCTGCAAAAACAAGTTATACGCCTCTCCCTTATTCTTTGCAATTTTACGTGGCTTATAGGGTTTTCGAAGAAAGAACCGTTCTTACCTATGAACATGAAACCACAAAGGTGATAAACAAATTATTAACAACCCGTTGTAGATTAAATCTTAACTATAGTGGGAGAGACAGACACACGCAAAGCTACTTATGCAATACAAGTTGCATGTCAGTCGTGGAACAAGTCTCATGTACGCGGACATGTAAAGTTAGTCCGGGCCGCTTCATCACACTATGCCACTAAGATTCAAAATACACAAAGGAAGTAATAACATGATTATCAACGCCCACATACACATATGTGTTCTACCCATACCAAAACATCTACGCATATAACCGGCTCTCATATCACTGTAGGAGTTTGCGCGATAGAAAACAAAAAAATCTCTCACATGCGTAAGCAACACTCAAGATCCAATCTAGAAGATGCTAGTAATGGGGAGAGTAGTTCATCATACCCTCGAAGAACACGCGCATTGAACGTTTAATTCAACGCAGCTCGGTGAAGTTGTTGACGATGTTCGATCCGATCAGCACCGCAAACGAGCAGCACCTCCGGAGGCTTGCACACGTACAGCTCGATGACGTCTCCCTCTTCTTGATCCAGCAAGCTAGAGGGAGAAGTAGGTTGGGATCGATTCCAGCAGCACGACGGCGTGGTGGTAGATATGGTGGAGAGTTCCCGCGGGCAGGGCTTCGCCAAGCGGAGCGCGGGAGGTAGAGGAGCAGCAAGCAAGTGGTGCGGCCAAGCCTTAGCTTCTTGGTGCGCCTCTCCCTCTCTTTATATAGACTAGGGGCTGCAGCCACTTTATTTCCAAAGTAGAAACTCCCTCTTTCAATAGTGGTAACCCCTTTTCATTTAAAAGGTGGTAACCCCCTCTTTCAAGAGTGGTAACACCCCTTTTAAAGTGCTACCCATTGAATGGCTGCATGGACCAAGTAGGGTGATACGTCTCAAACGTATCTATAATTTCTGATGTTCCATGTTGATATCATACCAATTGGTACATGTTTTATATACACTTTATAGCATTTTTATGCATTTTCTGGGACTAACCTATTAACAAGATGCCACAGTGTCAGTTCCTGTTTTCTGCTGTTTTTGTATTCTAGAAAAGCTAGTCTGGAAGTATTCTCGGAATTGGACGAAACTTGGACAGAACCTCCTATTTTTCCAACAAGTACACGGAGTCCAAAGGAGAGACGGAGGGGAGCCACGAGTCAGCCAGACCATGGGGCCGCACGGGGCCCCCCGCCGAGCCGTGGGGTGGTGTGGGGCCCACGTGCGTCTCCAGCCACCGCCCTTTCGCCTATTTATTCCTCCCGACGCGAAAACCCTAAATACCAGAGCCATTATCCACGAAAAGTTCTAGAGACGCCGCCGCCATCAACCCTAGCTCGGGAGGGTTCAGAAGCTCTTCCCGGCACTCTGTCGGAGAGGGGAATCATCACGGAGGGCTCTACATCACCATGCCTGCCTCTGGAGTGATGCGTGAGTAGTTCATCCTTGGACTACGGGTCCATGGCAGTAGCTAGATGGTTGTCTCTCCACTTTATGTTATCATGTTTAGATCTTGTGAGCAGCCTATCATGATCAAGATCATCTTATTGTAATGCTACATGTTGTGTTTGCTGGGATCCGATGAATATTGAATATTATGTCAAGTTGATTATCAATCTATCTTATATGTTATTTATGATCTTGCATGCTTTCCGTTACTAGTAGATGCTTTGGCCAAGTAGATGTTTGTAACTCCAAGAGTGAGTATTTATGCTAGATAGTGGGTTCATGCCTCCGGTAATCTGGGAGAGTGACAATAACTTCTAAGATTGTGGATGTGCTGTTGCCACTAGGGATAAAATAACCGATGCTTAGCTTAAGGGTGCGCTGTTAGGTCTAATGCATTTGTTTACATTACGCACATTACTTAATGCGATTATCCGTTGCTTGCAACTTAATACCAATGGGGAACTCGGATGACAACCTGGCGGTGGATTATTAGTCATAGACGCTGTTGGATAACGGTCTATGTATTTTGTCGTAATGCCCACATGAATATCATAGTAATCATCATGTCATATATATGCATTGTCATGCGCTCAATATTTTGTCAATTGCCCAGCTGTAATTTGTTCACCCAGCATGTTAGTTATCTTTTATGGAGTAGTGAACTGTGGACCTCGGTCCATTCTTTTACACTGATAATACAATTAACTGCAAACATTGTTCATTTTCATTCTCTGCAATTTACTACTGTTTTCCACACCATACGTTTAATTCTTTGTTTTCAGCAAGCCGGTGAGATTGACAACCTCACTGTTTCGTTGGGGCAAAATAGTTTGATTGTGTTGTGTGCAGGTTCCACGTCGGCGCCGGATTCCCTGGTGTTGCGCCGTGCCATATTCCGCCACCAACAACCTTCAGAAGTGATTTCTTGCTCCTACTGGTCGATTAAACTTGGTTTCATACTGAGGGAAACTGCTGCTACACTGCTTCATACCTTCCTCTTGGGGTCTCCCAACGAACGTGTGATCCACGCAATCATAGGGCTGGTAAAATGGACCAGTGGGCCACCCTTGGTCGTTGGGGACAGGTGGGCCCCATAGTGGGACCCTCCGGAACCTTCTAGAACATTCCGACACTCTGCCAAAAAATTCCCGAACTTTTCTGGAACCCTGTAATCAACTTGCCATATATAAATCTTTACCTCCAGACTCTTCCGGAGCTCCTCGTGATGTCTAGGATCTCATCCGAGACTCCGAACAATATTCGGACACCATTAACAAAATTATCCCATAGCTACTCTAGCGTTACCGAACGTTAAGTGTGTGACCCTACGGGTTCGAGAACGTGTAGACATGATCGAGACACCTCTCCGATCAATAAACATTAGAGGGACCAGGATATCCATAATGACTCCCACACATTCAACGAAGATCTCTATTGGTTGAACCACTATGTCGTGGACTACTATAATCTGTATACGATTTCCTTTGTCACGCGATATTTAGATTTGATCGTCGGTATCACTATACCTAGTTCGATCTCGTTACCGGTAAGTACTCTTTACTCGTTCCGTAATACAACATTCGCTGTGACTAACTCATTAGTTATGTGCTTGCAAGCGTTACTGAATGTGCACTACCGAGTGGGCCCAGAATATATCTCTCCGAAACACGGAGGGACAAATCCCAGTCTTGATTCATGTAATTCAACAATACTTTCCGAGATACCTGTAAGACACCTTTATGATCACCCTGTCACGAACCGATGGTTGATGTCCCCAAAATATTCTTTCGGTACTCGGGAATAACATGATCTCATGGTTTAAGAAACAGGATACTTGACAATAAAAGGCATGACAATATAAACTTAATGAAACGATCAATATTGTTATGCTTAGTTGGGTCTGTCCATCACGTTATTCTTCTAATGACATGATCCCGTTAATTAATTAACAACTCATGTTCATGGTTAGGAAACCATAACCATCATTAATTAACGAGCTAGTCTAGTAGAGGCTTACTAGGGATGCGGTGTTGTTTATGCAACCACATATGTATTATGTTTCCGGTTAATACAATTATAGCATGGAAAATAAACATATATCATGAACACGGAAATATGATAATAACATTTTTATTATTGCCTCTAGGGCATATTTCCAACAGTCTCCCACTTGCACAGTCAATAATCTAGTTTACATTGCTAAAAATCTAACACCCATGGCCTTCTGGTGTTGATCATGTTTTGTCTGTGGAAGAACTTTAGTCAACGGATCTGCGATATTTTGATCCGTATGTACTTTGCTAATGGTAATATCTACTTCATTTACATGCTCACGAATTTTATGAAACCGGCGTTTGATATGCTTGGAACTCTTGTGACATCTTGGTTCCTTGGCTAGAGCAATGGCACCAGTGTTGTGACAAAAAATCTCCATGGAATCCAGTGCGCTCGGAACAACGCCGAGTTCAGTGACGAACTCCTTCAGCCATATCCCTTCTTTCGCTGCTTCAGAAGCGGCCATATACTCCGCCTCTAATGTAGATGCCGCAATGACGATTTGCTTGGAACTCCTCCAGCTAACCGCAGCTCCGTTCAATATAAAGACATACCCTGTTTGAGATTTTGAGTCATCTGGATCAGTATCGAAGCTAGCATCGACGTAACCTTTTACGGAGAGCTCTTCATCACCTCCATAGAAAAGAAACATGTCCTTAGTCCTCTTTAGGTACTTAAGGATATTTTTAACTGCTGTCCAGTGAGCCTCTCCAGGATCACTCTGATACCTGCTTCTCAAACTAAGAGCATGGGACACATCCGGTCTAGTACACAACATGGCATACATAATAGAACATATGGCCAAGGCATAGGGGATTTTCTTCATCCTTTCTATTTCTGTTGCCGTAGTTGGACACTGAGTCTTACTCAATGGCTTACCTTGTAACATGGACAAAGAACCTTTCTTTGCATCATGCATATTGAATTTCTTCACTATCTTCTCAAGGTATGTACTTTGACTAAGTGCTATTAAGCGTCTTGATCTATCTCTATAGATCTTAATGCCTAATATGTATGCAGCTTCACCAAGATCTTTCATTGAAAAACTATTATTCAAATAATCTTTCACACTGTTAAGCAGCTCCACAGCATTCCCAATAAGTAATATGTCATCTACATATAAAACCAGGAATGCAACCAAGCTCCCACTCACTTTCTTGTAAACACAAGCTTCTTTATAATTTTGGGCAAATCCAAAACCTTTGATCACCTCATCAAATCAAAGATTCCAACTCCGGGATGCTTGCTTTAGTCCATAGATGGAACGCTGAAGTTTGCACACTTTACCAGCATCCTTAGGATCGACAAAACCTTTGGGTTGTACCATGTACGACTCTTCTTCAACGTTTCTGTTGAGGAACGCAGTTTTGACATCCATCTGCCAAATTTCATAATTGAAATAAGCAGCAATTCCTAGTAGAACCCAACAGACTTTAGCATCGCTACGGGTGAGAAGGTCTCATCGTAGTCAACTCCTTGAATTTGTCGAAAACCTTTTGCGACAAGTCGAGCTTTATATACGGTGACATTACTGATGTAGCCCAACATAGTACACCTACAACGTCCACACCTAATGGTCCCATGAAAAGATCAAGAGTCAAAGCACTTCATGAAAAGGTGACCTCGCTCCTCTCTATGTGTGATTTTGACACCCCTTTTGAATGACTTGGTACTTCATTCGGATACCTTGTGCATACTCAGGAATGAAACCTACAAGGAACCCCAAGGAATGGCCGAAGATAGAGAAGAGACGAGCGAAGGAGAAGACTATGAAGCTGCCTGCAGCATGGCCGGTACTACCGGGCGGGTCGGTACTACCGCTAGCCCGGTACTACCGCGCCGTCCGGTACTACTAGGTTAGCCGAAGTGCTTCGGGACTCGGCCGGATTTTGCTCGCTACTACCGCCACATGCCCGCCAGAAGTGCTCCCCAGTCGGTACTATCGGACCCGCCGACCCGGTACTACTGGCCTGAAGACTGAAGCCGGTACTACCGTGCTCCGTCTGGTACTACCGACCAAGGCCGAGCCTGCGTGTTGAAATTGGTCCATGGGCCATGTAATCTTATCCCTTCACCTACCATTTCGCCCACTAGACTATAAATAGCTTTCCTCTTCCTAGGGTTAGGGTTAGACTGAGATTAGATTTGAGTTGAGATTTGCTCCTTTCCACCCCTTGTTGGTGTTGCCTCCTATGGAGATGAATCAAGGCCTCCCCTTGTGGATATGAATCAAGCCTCCCCTTGTGGAGAAGATCCCTCTAGTGGATTCAAGGCTTCTTCTTGTAGTTGCGATTACTTGCCAATCCTTCCGCTTTGATGACTAGATTGGACCGGTGGGATTGACCGGTGAGAGAAACAATCCTAAGAGTAAGGTTGCTTGGAGATTGAGAATCGGGGGCTGCCCTTTGGGACTTGTTACCGGTTGATTTCGTCCGTGTTGCTTTGCTAGTTATCTTGTGTTTGACTTTTCCCCTTTTGTGTTCTTCGTTTCTTCGTGTTCTTCGTCCATCCGCCCCCAATCCGTGAAAATCGGGACCCTACCCGCATCATATGGTATCAGAGCTTGGGTTGACACGGATTGATTTGTGTTTCCACCCCAAATTCACCAAATTTTTCTTTGATTTTGAGAAATTCGAAAATTTCCACCAAAAATAGCCTTTCTTGGATTTGAGCCGATCTCTCGATTTGTTGTGTTTGGAGTAGTTTTGATCCACGGATCTATTGCCTTAGGACCTCCTCCACCTTTGTTCCATGTTTTCCAGCCTAATTTTGCCAATTTCTCACGAATTTGAGGATTTTTCGAGCCCAATTTCCGCCCAAAATCGAAAGTCAAACTTCAGAAATCGGGCAGGTCGGTACTACCGGGCCTTGGCCGGTACTACCGGGCCTTGGCCGGTACTACCGGGTGTGCAAATTTTGGCCAAATTTTTTTCTTCCCCATTTTCGTTTTGGCATTCCCTCTTGTGTGTTTGAGTTGTCCTTTGAGGTGATAACGTCTTCTACGTCGACAAGCTTCCGCAAGCGCCCAACATCAACAACAAGCGCCAACAACACCTTCGAATCAACACATGTTTCCTATCAAATATCCGTTGTGATACCTTCTTCTTCTTTGTGTACCTATCCCATTGGACTAGTTCGTTGATATTGCGGGAATTGCAATCGTGTCACCTTGGTATTGAGTAGTACATCAAAAACGCAGCTTAGTTAATTTTCTTTGTGCTTGTATATAAAAAAGTGACAAGTATCATCCTTTGTGAGTAGCACGCTGCGAATACTTAGTGAAGAGTACAAGGTTGGCACGTGCGCAAATCTAGTTGCCCTTACACAAGGCAATTTAACTAGTGTCCTTCTTGCGGTAGTGTGACATTTGAGCACGTAGTCTTCGTTAGGATCATCATTTAGTATCTTTGTAGTGCTCGCCCTTTGGTCACACAATCCCCATTGTATCTTTTGTGTGTATGTGTTTCCGTTGTTTCGTAAAATTTGTGTGGTTGGTTTGTTCTTTGTTAATTTGATCATTGTGGTTTTTCTCTACTCTTTACAACATACTTTTCATTGGATTTGCTTGTTTTCCTTTAGACACTATACCTTCCTATCTTCATAAGTGTGTGTGTTGGGTGTTAGAACCGGATTCTCTTTCGTCAAGCAACTCTATTCATCCGATATAGTTTCTCTTGGTTCTCCATTTCCACAAATTTCACTTGTTCTTGAGATCATGTTTAGGGAACTTACAAACGGAAGCTCAAGTTTGGAGGATGACATCCATGGAGGAATTCAAAGTGCCATTGGCTATGTCACACACGGCGAGTTCGTGGACCTTCGACATCTCGTTCGTGATGGGCTTGGTCGCTATGATCGCCGTCTTCAAGCTCAAGAAGCCAACTTCAACGACCAAATGGCGTGCATGACTGAAGCTATCAACAACCTTGCGCAACATCGCTCTTCTTCAAGCTCACGTCGCACAAGGAGCACCTCAAGGTCGAGACAACCACGGCATGCGCATCATGAACCGCATCAAGGTCGTCAAGACATCCCAAGGCGCGACGAACATGCTCAACATCACCATGAAGTGTAACACCCACCTTCTCCTCGCGCACACCATGACAATGGACATCAAGAACAACATCGACCAAATAGTGGACACCGTGAACGAACTCCTTCACCGCCACCTCAACATCAAGAACGTCAAGACCCTTTGGCCAATGACAATGGTGTCCCGGGTGATCATGACTATGAGGTTCAAGGCCGTCGTCACCGCTATCCTCCAAGGCCACGCCATAACAATCGTGCGCATGGAAACCATGAAGAACATCATCCTCACCATGAGCCTCGCCAATACCAAGAGCATCATCCTCACCATGAGCCTCGTCAACGCCAAGAGCGTCCGCATTATCGTCACCACCACAACAACACCGAATTAAGTGATATGGAGTCCAACCAACATCTTGATGATGGACTACACCGAAGGAGACGTGGACGTGCATTCCCACCTCCAAACCGTCGAGACGACGATGACAACTTGAACAACCTTCGCTTTGATATGCCCAAGTTCTACGGAACAAGTGACCCGGAAGCGTACCTTTCATGGGCACTCAAGGTTGACAAGATCTTCCGAGTTCGACATTATTCCGAGAACAAGATGGTTGTCTTAACATCAATGGAATTCGAAGATTATGCTCTTTTGTGGTGGGAACAACTTCAAGAGTCACGTGTGGACAACCATCAACAACCAATCAACACTTGGGTTGAGATGAAAGAAGCGATGTACAAGCGCTTTATGCCAAGTCACTACACTAGAGACTTGTACAAGAAGTTGCAAGAGTTGAAGCAAGGGTTGAAATCCATTGATGAGTACTATAAGGAGATGGAAATTTCCATGATGAGAGCCAATATTGAGGAATCGGAAGAGCAATCAATGGCTCGCTTCATGAATGGCCTCAACTATCCCATCAAGAAGATTGTGGAATTCCAACCCTATGCCACCTTGGTTGAGCTAGTCCATTAAGCCACAATGGCCGAGCGTCACGTGCTTGAAGAGCTCAAATACCTCAAGGCCAAGGCATTCTTCGCTAACAAGCCTTCATCATCCACTCCTACATCCGTGCAAGCCCCTCCTCAAGGAAACACTAAAGGTCCTCCTACACCATCCACTCAAACTACTCAACCTTTCAAGAAGGCACCTCCCTCAAGCAACACACCTCAAAGATTTTCCGCCGTGATAAGGGGTGTCCCGATCTTCTCAGTGAGATGTGGCGAAATTATTGGATGGATGAATTGGATAACTCTTGTCTTGCTGAAAACTCTCCTGGCCGATCCCTGTTGCCAATGCAACAGCTTGCAACCCCTTGGATATTCTCAACTCCACAAGCTTGCACAAGTAGCCACCGACTACAAGTGGTCCTGTACCTCCTTATTCCCAATGGAACAGCAGATAACACGCAGAATTTGCAAGCAGTAACAATACATCAAGATGAATGCTTCTCGCAGTTCAACAAGAGGTTCTAGGGTTTATGGTTTATCGTAGTCTAACCTAATAACTCGCAGCAATAGGGTTTATATGGGGGAGGGGTGCGGCCAGCAGCCAGGGAGCCCTCCCACCTAGCCCAACTCAGATTGGGTCCAACCTAATTGGATACAAACCGACCCAATTGGGTTCAGCCTAAAAAGGGACACGCAGGTCCAAGTCCTAGGGTGACTAGGACTCCTCCTTGGCGCCACCAACAGGGGGTTGTGCTCCTCCTTCTTGCCTCTCCACTTGTGCTCCTGCCACCCTCTCCTCCCTCAAGCACTTGTGGTGTTTGTTCTGAAATTTATCCTCCATTAAATTCTTGTTGTTCTTCATGTGATCCTCCATGTACTCCATGCCTTGCAGCTCCTCTCCTCCATGAATGCTTGTGTTATCAATAACCCTGATCATACATAAATGCATAGATTTAGGTAGTATAAAATTCTCAGAATTACAAACATCATATTCTAATAAGAGTGAGTTCACCTGCTGTTCTAATAACTTGGTTCTTGATCTTGTCATTGGTCCAATCCTCAATTCATTTGGTTTATCTTGAACAGCAACATCTTCAATTGGAGAAAGTGTATAAGAGCTAGGAGTGTCCTCATCACGCCGGTACAAGAGGATTGCAATGCTTCAAGTGTGGAGGACAAGGTCACAAATCCTTTGAGTGCACAAACAAGAAGGTCACGGTTGTCAACGACATGGGAGAATATGAGTCGATGAGTATCATGCTTTGAACCAAGCCACCGCAACGCAAAATGTTGAAGAAGACTCCAATGACATCTATTGTGATGATGATAACAACCCCTCATTGGTTGTGGCAAGAGCATTGACCGCCAATGTACAAGTAGAAGAAGACCAAAGATCCAACTTGTTTCAAACAAGAGCGGGGATCAATGGAAAGTCTATCAAGGTCATCATCGATGGTGGAAGTTGCCACAACTTAGCTAGCAAAGAGCTTTGCTATAAGCTCAACTTGAAGTTCAAGAAGCATCCACACCCATACCATGTGCAATGGTTGAGCGATTCCGGATCCGTCAAGATCCAACACATGGTGCAAGTGTCCTTCAAGATTGGCGCATATGAAGATACCGTGGATTGTGATGTTGTGCCTATGTCCGTTTGTCACTTGCTTCTTGGACGTCAATGGCAATATGATAAGGGTGCAATGCATGATGGTAGGACCAATTACTATAGCTTCAAGAGCGACAACAAGAACTTCGTCCTTCGTCCCATGACACCAAGCCAAGTAATTGCCGACAACGCCAAGACAATAGCAAGATCACAACAAGAGAAAGTTTCTAGTGAGAAGAGTGGTGAGAGAGAGATCCACCAATATGTGAGTGAGTGCCACAAGCTAAAAGAGAGTGCACATACTAAGAGAGTTCCACGAACCATGTCCTTGCTTGCCACCAAAAGAGAGATGAGAGAGTAGAGAGAAAACCCATCCACCCTCCACTATGTCCTCATATGCAAGGGAGAGGTTTCTTTAACTAACAACTTCACAAACCTTTCTCCGCCTTTGATGACTCTTTTGCTGGAATTTGAAGATGTGTTTCCCCAAGAAGTACCACCGGGACTACCTCCTCTTCATGGCATCGAGCAACGCATCGACCTCATCCCCGGCGCCCCTCTACCAAACCGCGCCCCATACCGCACCAACCCCGAAGAAACCAAGGAAATCGAGCGTCAAATACAAGAACTCCTTTCCATGGGTTCACATTCAAGAAAGCTTGAGCCCATGTGCCGTACCGGTGATCCTAGTTCCCAAGGCTGACAACACACTTCGCTTATGCATGGATTGTCGCCCCATTAATGCCATAACCGTACGGTATCGCATCCTATCCCTCGCTTAGATGACATGTTGGATGAGCTTAGTGGTGCTTGCATCTTTTCCAAAATCGATCTTAAGAGTGGATACCACCAAATACTAATGAGTGAAGGTGACGAATGGAAGACCACTTTCAAAACTAAACTTAGTCTTTATGAATGGTTAGTCATGCCATTTGGTCTTTCCAATGCACCTTCCACATTTATGCGTCTTATGAACCACGTGTTGCGACCTTTCATTGGAAAATTTGTTGTAGTTTATTTTGATGACATCTTGATCTATAGCAAATCTTTGGAAGAACATTTGTCTCATGTTTCCCAAGTGTTGTTGGCTCTTCGAAATGAACGGCTTTATGCCAATCTTTCCAAATGCACATTTGCAACCAACAGGCTTGTTTTCTTGGGATTTGTGGTTTCTTCCGAGGGAGTTGAAGTGGATGAAACAAAAATCAATGCAATTCGCAATTGGCCATCAAGTACATAAAGGGCAAAGAGAATGTTGTAGCGGATGCTCTTTCACGCAAGACCAACCTACTTACGCATCTTGAAATCAATGTTTTGGGTTTGGACGAGATCAAGAATCTTTATGCCACAGACACTTTATTTGGTCCAATTTTTGCAATGTGCACGGAACATAAAGGCATTGATGATTTCTATTTGCACAAAGGATTTTTGTTTAAGGTTAACAAACTATGCATACCCGAGTCTTCGCTACGTTTGGTCCTTTTGAAGGAATCACATGGAGGATCACTAATGGGCCACTTTGGTCGCGACAAGACCTACGCCATGCTCGCCACCAACTATTATTGGCCACAAATGAAGCGTCACGTGGAACGCCTAGTGCGAGGATGTTCGACATGCCTTGATGACGTGAAACACACGTTTATTGGGAGACCCCAAGAGGAAGGTATGAAGCAATGCAACAGCAAGTTTCCCTCAGTATGAAACCAAGGTTATCGAACCAGTAGGAGCAGAAGCACTTCAGAAGGTTGTCAACGGCGCCAGAAAATATGGTGTTGAAGGGGATTCTGACTGTTGACGTGGAACCTGCACACAACACAATCAAACTACTTTGTCCCAACGAAACAGGAAGGTTGTCAATCTCCCCGGCTTGCTGAAAACAAAGGGTTAAACGTATGGTGTGGAAAACAGTGTTTAATTGCAGAAAGTAAAAGCGAACAATGATTGCAGTTGGTGGTTTTATCAGTGTAAAGGAATGGACCGGGGTCCACAGTTCACTAGTGGTGTCTCTCCATAAAGATAAATAATATGTTGGGTAAACAAATTACAGCTGGGCAATTGACAAATATTGAGCGCATGACAATGCATATATATGACAAGATGACTACTATGATATTCATTTGGGCATTACGACAAGATACATAGACCGTTATCCAACTGCATCTATGACTAATAATCCACCTTCAGGTTGACATCCGTGTTCCCCGTTGGTATTAAGTTGCAAGCAACAGATAATTGCATTAAGTAAAGTGCGTAATGTAAACAAGTACATATGACCGTAGACATAGCATTGTTGTGTTATCCCTAGTGGCAACAGCACATCCACAATCTTAGACGTTGCTGTCACTCGCCTAGATTACTGGAGGCATGAACCCACTATCTAGCATAAATACTAACTCTTGGAGTTACAAGCATCTACTTGGCCAAAGCATCTACTAGTAACGGAAAGGATGCAAGATCATAAATAACATATAAAGATAGATTGATAATCAACTTGATCATAGTATTCAATATTCATCGGATCCCAGCAAACACAACATATAGCATTACAATAAGATGATCTTGATCATGTTAGGCAGCTCACAAGATCTAAACATGATAGCACAAAGTGGAGAGACAACCATCTAGCTACTGCTATGGACCCATAGTCCAAGGATGAACTACTCACGCATCACTCCGGAGACAGGCATGGTGATGTAGAGCCCTCTGATGGCCCTTCACATAGTTACCCCACAACGGCGCCAGAAAGCACTTTGCTGAGCGCTTCGCGTAGTTCCTGCGTGAAAAGTAAATGGGTTAGGTTGAGACTCCAAGTGCAGAGTGTGTAGTAAGTGGAAGACGTGTTTTCCCCACGAGGGTGACTCGAGGGTTTAATATCGAACTCTCGGGGAATCAGTAGTGAAGATTTATCTTTCCTATCCTTCTTTTGGTTACCTACAAAACAAAGTAAATGTTTTGGTCCTCAACCTCACCTAGTGGTTGTCAAGCACAAGGTGTGAGAATGATATCAAGATAATATGCAATGCAAACAAGAAATAAATATGCAATGGTGGTAAATAAATATGCAAGGATGGTGGTAGCAATGATAAATGATATTTTTGGGTTTTTATGATGAATGCAAGATGTAAAAGTGTTTTTGTATTTTCGGATTTTTAAATGGCAGAAAATGGAAAAGTGGTAAAAGTGTTGGAAAGGTGTTTCTTATGATTAAAAATGGACCGGGGTTCATGGTTTCACAAATGCACTCTCTCTTTAATAAAGTGGTAGACAATGGAACACTAGAGTTGACATATGAGATTGCAACACAACAGTTTAATGACAAGTTATAATTATATGGGCATCACGTCCTAACATAGAGACCTTTTGGTTATTAGTCTCTCTTATACTCCACCAAGATGCGAACTAAATCATAACACCTCAGTAATTAAGATAACTCAGAGTATAGCAATAAGTATCATGACATGAAGTTAAAATAAGAACATGCTAGATCTAGTCATGGAGTAGTGGCAATGGTCACACCCACATCTCCGGTAGCATGGTATTTCTTTTTATCCCTAGTGAGGCAACAAAGTAAGGTAAAACACCCAAGTGGATCGCAGAACTTTCTCTCACGTTCACTGCACTAGCCACCCCCCGTTACTCCAACTAATGCACACGTTCCCCCTCACACGCTCTCATAAACATGCTTGATCATGACAAGTAAATAAGAACGGGGTACATAATATGCATCTACTTTCATAACTGAAACAAAACCATTGCAATCTCAAACATATATTAACTCATAAAAAGATCCACCACAAAGGTATTACATAGATGACCGTAATCATGTTCAGCAGCTCATACGGTACTAATTAGTGAAGCTCGAGAGAGAGAGAGATACATAAGTTACTTCCACAAACCCATAGTCCAGAGGTGGACTACTCCCTCTTCATCATGGAGACGGTGGAGAAGTCGTTGGAGAAGATGGAGACCACGCCGGCAGCGCCCCGCCGGAGTTTTCCCCCTCCAATCTGCAACTCCAGGTCTCTGTTTCGGTGTTTCTGTGTTTCTGCGGCGCTCCTTCCAGAGAACGTCGGGGGATATTTTTATAGGGTTTTTAGGTCAAAACGGAGTCGGTGGAGGAAAGATCGACGGCAACGGAGCTCCGAGGCCCAAAAGGGGGGTCCCACGCGGCCAGGTACAGGGCCGCGTGGGCCCACCTATTTGGCCCTCGGGCCTCCTCTTGTTTGCTTCCTTCGCTCCCACGCTTTGTTCCTTCCAAAAATGATGCTCGTAAATTTCAGGTCATTTGGACGTCGTTTGGGTCCCTGAAACATTAAAATATAGAAATAGGGTTTTCTGCCTGCGCAGGGTTAATTCCATAAAAATAGGAAACATGTCAAATATTCCCAAAATCATTATAAAACAGTGATATAACCCTTATATGATGCAAATATGACTGGAATATAAGTAAAATAATGCAAAGTTCATGTATGCATTTTACATGCATCAACATCCCCAAGCTTAACCTATACTCGTCCTCGAGTATGAAGGTGATAAAACTAACATGGACTTTGCAATTTAATACTATCAATGGATATCAAAGATGATTACTATTGCTACATAGAGTAAAATGATTCATTCTTAAAAGGAGTAGCAATATGCAAGATAGTTTATGAAGTGATATCAAGTATTCAATGCAAGGATGTTCAATGATAATTCACAAAGTGTAACATAAGAGAAGAAGTACTATGGACCACATGTATGCATAATAATAAGTAAGAACATCCTATAATGGTCATAGAGTATTGATGAAAATCTGAATATAAAAGGTGGACACTTTGGAAAGATATATATGAGTAGAGGTAAAGCATGAATAAATTTCATCTAACTTCTGAACTTCTCTACTTAAGTCAATGATTGTAATATGGTAATCCTTGGTGTCAAGCTCTCATTCCCCTATCATAGCATCTTGAATGATTAAGTTTAAAGTGAAAGCAATACGAGTAGTGTGCTTGACAAAGTACAGGTTGAAAGTCTCATGCCCCTTGAATACAAGTACCTACTCCATGTGTTACTCAACTTGGAAAACAAAGCAAGTTCAAGTTAAATATCATTGTAAGTAATAATAGTATCATTAAGAGCGTCAACTGGGGTACCTCTTGTCCCAGGATATGGAACAAGCCCATATCAAAATGACAAGACAAACAAACATAATGAACAATCTCAACACCCTTTTTATTTACCATTGGATAGCTTTTTATTGTAAGGTGTATCACAGAAGGTTCACCATAGCATGTAAGTAAATTTCCACCATGAATGATGCATGGCTTAGATTAGCGGCCCAGGCGTCTCTCTAACCATTTATACAAACTCATTTAAACTCACTTCATTTCCCATTTATTTCACCCATGGTAAGCATCCATAAACAAAAGTACATGATATCAACTAAATGAGATGTGCAATGTTGAAAGCTTGCCATGTGACAGCACATATGAGCTAACTCTCAACCAAAGACATTTGTCAAGTCCACAACTTCATAATTTTAATCACAATGGGTCATATTTATTTATGCAATGAAAGTAAAGTGTGCATCAAGTTCGAGAGAGCTATATAACCAACTTTTCCAAACAATCAACAACATAAGCATTTTCATTCAGAGGTATAGATAACACAAATATCATGATAAACATACTCGGAATAGCATAAAGCTAATAGGTAGATATGGTGGACTCACTGGAAAAACTTTGGTTGAAGGTGTTGGAAACAAGTTTTTGCTTGTTGGAATTTTTGGGCTAGCAAGAGGGAGAAAGTTGACCATCTAAATGCATGCATGAGTGTCCATAGAACTAACTAATCCATGTTAAAACAAGGTAGAATAACATTTAGCATCAAAACATGAATAAAAGATAGCTCTTGATAAAATACTTGCAAATTATTACTCATTAACAAGCTCATGAATCATGCAATTATATGTATCTTTTAAAATTAACTCAACATCCCTTTTCCCAATCTTATAATAGCATCCAACATAATTCAACCCAAATTTCCAGTAGCTCTCTCATATAAAATGATAGTGTGGTGGTCTCACAAAATAAAAATCTAACCTAAACAAACAAAAAGACGCTCCAAGTTTATGCGATAAAGTGTTTCGATCGAAAAACAGAAGTTAGACGTGTGCAAACCGAGAGTGTGTAGGTCCAGTGGGGTTGTCTTCACATCCCCAAGCTTATGGTCTTCACCATCCTTGGATAGCTCTTGGTGCATCTCCTCTAATCCCTGTGAAAAAACTTCAAAACACCGTTTCTCCCATTTCTTTTCTGTGGGGCACATTAGTAGTGATAAACAAATAGATTTCTTGCTGCATATAATCCTTAGACAAAAATTCATATGAATGTCCAGAAATGTATAATGTTGTATGCCTACTCATAAACTCAATTGGATAAAAAGATTCATGTTAAAAGTTCTAAGCATGCATCAAACAAAATGGGACAGAATCTGTCCAGAAAAACAGCAGCAGCTAAACGTATTTTTCTACCCTACTTAACTTTGTCGAAAATTCCGAAAAATTCATGCATACAGAGGATGAAAAGTTGCACTACAGTTTAAATATGAGCTCATTCGGAGTTACAGAATAAGAATTAAAAATCATACCGTGCACAGATTCGTGCAGGAATAATATCTCCGAACGCTATAAGCAACTTCTTCATACCAAAATGAGTAAAACTTGGCACTTTATTAAAAATTCCAGAAACTAAACTAAACACTAAGTCTCTTGTTACAGCAAGAGGACACAAAGAAAATCACAAATAAAAACAACCGGGTTGCCTCCCGTAAAGCGCTTTCTTTATAGCCATATAGCTAGGCTTCTTACTTGATGTTTATTGTGGACGAAGCTCATGAGGGAGCTTGAATGATGTGCCCTCTTCCTTGGGAAGTGTTCCATACATTTCTTGTGTGGAAACTGAAACTTCACATTCCCTTCTTTTGAATCAATGATAGCACCTGTAGTACGAAGAAAAGGTCTTCCAAGAATAATTGGACTAGAGGTTTTATTCCCCATATCCATGATTAGAAAATCAACAGGCACAAATGTCATATGTAACTCTACCAAACATCACTTACTTTTCCTAAAGCATGTTTAATGGAATCATCAGCAAGTGCAAGTTCAATAGAGCATTTTTCAAGATTTTTCAATTCAAGTACTTCATATAGTTCTTTAGATAAAACAGAGACACTAGATCCTAGATCAAGTATAGCATGGTGTGTCTCTTTTCCAATGGTTACTAGGACTTTGGGAATCCATACATCCCCAAGCTTAGGTGGTATCATAGCCTCTTGGTTGTACCTAGCAATCTTTTCTTTTAACACATGATTAGCAATATAAGAACCAAAACCTGCTTGGTTATAGTTGATGGAAGGATCACTTGCAAATTTTTGTAAGATAGATATTAATTCATGCAAGCTACAATTCCTAAGTCAAATAATGGTTTCTTGACTTCACTAAGCATTTTAACTTCTTCAACTTTCTTTTCCCTATTATATAGGTTAAATATTTCATAACGGTCATCAAACACATCTTCAGGCACTTGGGCTTTTTCTAAACTTTCCTTAATTCTCACTTCCAAAAGCAAGCCATCAAGTAAATAGTGAGTATTAGTAGCAGCAGTATTCATAAAAGAATCCTCACATTTCTCAACAGGGATATTCATATCTTGAGGAAAGTTCTTAACACTAAATGGCCAGTAGGTTCTTTTTTCCATTATGCAAGTTTTTATATGTTTTTTAATTTTTTATGCAAAACTGAAAATAAATATGCAAACCGAAATAACAAATGCAAGACAATGACAAAACAAGATAAATTGCTTTGAAGGTAAAGATGGATAAGATGATGCTTACGTAGGTGCAACCTCCCAAGCTTAGGTGTTAGCACAAGTTGGTGATGAAGTTGACTTGGTGAGATATCCTTGGATAAACCTTTCAGCAATGATTCCCCGGCAACGGCGCCAGAAAACAGTCTTGATGGCCCTTCACGTAGTTACCCCACAACGGCGCCAGAAAGCACTTTGCTGAGCGCTTCACGTAGTTACCTGCGTGAAAAGTAAATGGGTTAGGTTGAGACTCCAAGTGCAGAGTGTGTAGTAAGTGGAAGACGTGTTTTCCCCACGAGGGTGACTCGATGGTTTAATATCAAACTCTCGGGGAATCAGTAGTGAAGATTTATCTTTCCTATCCTTCTTTTGGTTACCTACAAAACAAAGTCAATGTTTTGGTCCTCAACCTCACCTAGTGGTTGTCAAGCACAAGGTGTGAAATGATATCAAGATAATATGCAATGCAAACAAGAAATAAACATGCAATGGTGGTAAATAAATATGCAAGGATGGTGGTAGCAATGATAAATGATATTTTTGGGTTTTTTATGATGAATGCAAGATGTAAAAGTGTTTTTGTATTTTGGATTTTTAAATGGCAGAAAATGGAAAAGTGGTAAAAGTGTGTGGAAAGGTGTTTCTTATGATTAAAAATGGACCGGGGTTCATGGTTTCACAAATGCACTCTCTCTTTAATAAAGTGGTGGACAATGGAACACTAGAGTTGACATATGAGATTGCAACACAACAGTTTAATGACAAGTTATAATTATATGGCATCACGTCCTAACATAGAGACCTTTTGGTTATTAGTCTCTCTTATACTCCACCAAGATGCGAACTAAATCATAACACCTCAGTAATTAAGATAACTCAGAGTATAGCAATAAGTATCATGACATGAAGTTAAAATAAGAACATGCTAGATCTAGTCATGGAGTAGTGGCAATGTTCACACCCACATCTCCGGTAGCATGGTATTTCTTTTTATCCCTAGTGAGGCAACAAAGTAAGGTAAAACACCCAAGTGGATCGCAGAACTTTCTCTCACGTTCACTGCACTAGCCACCCCCCGTTACTCCAACTAATGCACACGTTCCCCCTCACACGCTCTCATAAACATGCTTGATCATGACAAGTAAATAAGAACGGGGTACATAATATGCATCTACTTTCATAACTGAAACAAAACCATTGCAATCTCAAACATATATTAACTCATAAAAGATCCACCACAAAGGTATTACATAGATGACCGTAATCATGTTCAGCAGCTCATACGGTACTAATTAGTGAACTCGAGAGAGAGAGAGATACATAAGTTACTTCCACAAACCCATAGTCCAGAGGTGGACTACTCCCTCTTCATCATGGAGACGGTGGAGAAGTCGTTGGAGAAGATGGAGACCACGCCGGCACGCCCCGCCGGAGTTTTCCCCCTCCAATCTGCAACTCCAGGTCTCTGTTTCGGTGTTTCTGTGTTTCTGCGGCGCTCCTTCCAGAGAACGTCGGGGGATAATTTTTATAGCGTTTTTAGGTCAAAACGGAGTCGGTGGAGGAAAGATCGACGGCAAGCGGAGCTCCGAGGCCCAAAAGGAGGGGTCCCACGCGGCCAGGTACAGGGGCCGCGTGGGCCCACCTAATTTGGCCCTCGGGCCTCCTCTTGTTTGCTTCCTTCGCTCCCACGCTTTGTTCCTTCCAAAAAAGATGCTCGTAAATTTCCAGGTCATTTGGACGTCGTTTGGGTCCCTGAAACATAAAAATATAGAAATAGGGTTTTCTGCCTGCGCAGGGTTAATTCCATAAAAATAGGAAACATGTCAAATATTCCCAAAAATCATTATAAAACAGTGATATAACCTTATATGATGCAAATATGACTGGAATATAAGTAAAAATAATGCAAAGTTCATGTATGCATTTTACATGCATCACCCTCCGGTGATAATTCCCCTCTCCGGCAGGGTGCCGGGAAGAGGTTCTGGACCCTCCCGAAATAGGGTTGACGACGGCGACACATCTGGAACTTTTCGTGATAATGGCTCGGGTATTTAGGGTTTTCGCTTCGGGGGGAATAAATAGGCGAAAGGGCGGCTGAGGGCACCCAGGGGGCCCACACAACCCTAGGGTGCGGCCCCACCCTTGGCCGCGCCGAGGGTGCGTGTGGGGGCTCCCTAGCCCTCCTCCGTCTCTCCTTTGACTCCGTGTACGTGTCGGTGAAATAGGACCTTCAGATGACTTTTCGTCCAATTCCGAGAATATTTCCAAAACAGCTTTTCTGAAATACAAAAACAGCAGAAAACAGGAACTAGCACTGTGGCATCTTGTTAATAGGTTAGTCCCAGAAAATGTATAAAAATGATATGAAATGTATGTAAAACATGTAACAATTGGCATAATATCAACATGGAACATCAAAAATTATAGATACGTTTGAGACGTATCATGCCTCAAAGCTAAGTCTACTCTAAACTCTCATGGCTTATATACACCATTGCCTATTCCACATCACCTATGGTCCGACATAGCTATGGACTTCGTCTTAGGACTTCCACGCACAAAACAAACAAGGATTCCATATTTGTGGTCATTGATCGATTCTCTAAGATGGCACACTTCATACCATGCAACAAGACCGACGATGCTTCATGGAGTGCCCAGACCATTGTGTCGGATCGTGACGTCAAGTTCGTGAGTTACTTTTGGAAGACTTTGATGGCCAAGATGGGAATCAAGCAACTATTCTCCACCGCATACCACCCTCAAACCGATGGTCAAACCGAAGTGGTGAACCAAAGCCTATCCACACTCCTTCGTGTGTTGATCAAGCCAACTTGAAGAATTGGGAAGAGTGCATCCCACACGCCGAGTTCGCCTACAATCGAGCACTACACCGCGCAACAAAGAGAACACCCTTCGAGATCGTCTATGGCTCCAACCCCTACACCGCGCTAGACATGCTACCACTTCCACTCCGACAAGCACGCCGCTTATATGAAGAAACTACACGAAGACACAAGATCCACGCTAGAGAAGCACAATGAAAACCGTGCTACAAAGATGAACAAGCACAAGCGCGCCATGATATTTGAAGAATGAGACCTTGTTTGGCTTCCCGACGAGAGAAAGTCCAAGCTAGCACCAAGAGGAGATGACCCTTTCAAGGTTCTCAAGCGCATCAATGACAATGCCTACAAGATCGACATCCCTAAGTCCAAGTACGGCGTACATGACACCTTCAACGTAGCCGACCTCTCGCCTTACCATGGGAATACAAGTGATGATGAGCGCGAAGAGTCGAGGACGACTCTTTCCCAAGGGGGGGGGAGATGATGTAGCCCAACATAGTACACCTACAACGTCCACACCTAATGGTCCCATGACAAGATCAAGAGTCAAAGCACTTCATGAAAAGGTGACCTCGCTCCTCTCTATGTGTGATTTTGACACCCCTTTGAATGGCTTGCTACTTTATTCGGATACCTTGTGCATACTCAGGAATGAAACCTACAAGGAACCCCAAGGAATGGCCGAAGATGGAGAAGAGACGAGCGAAGGAGAAGACTATGAAGCTGCCTACAGCATGGCCGGTACTACCGGGCCGGGTCGGTACTACCGCCAGCCCGGTAGTACCGCGCCGTCCGATACTACTAGGTTAGCCGAAGTGCTTCGGGACTCAGCCGGATTTTGCTCGGTACTACCGCCACATGCCCACCGGAAGTGCTCCCCAGTCGGTACTACGGGACCCGCCGACCCGGTACTACCGGCCTGAAGACTGAAGCCGGTACTACCATGCTCCGTCCGGTACTACCGACCAAGGCCGAGCCTGCGTGCTGAAATTGGTCCATGGGCCATGTAATCTTATCCCTTCACCTACCCTTTCGCCTACTAGACTATAAATAGCTTTCCTCTTCCTAGGGTTAGGGTTAGACTGAGATTAGACTTGAGTTGAGCTTTGCTCCTTTCCACCCCTTGTTGGTGTTGCCTCCTATGGAGATGAATCAAGGCCTCCCCTTGTGGAGAAGATCCCTCTAGTTGATTCAAGGCTTCTTCTTGTAGTTGCGATTACTTGCCAATCCTTCCTCTTTGAGTGACTAGATTGGACCGGTGGGATTGACCGGTGAGAGAAACAAACCTAAGAGTAAGGTTGCTTGGAGATTGAGAATCGATGGCTGCCCTTGGGGACTTGTTACCGGTTGATTTCGTCCATGTTGCTTTGCTAGTTATCTTGTGTTTGACTTTTCCCCTTTTGTGTTCTTCGTTTCTTCGCGTTCTTCGTCTATCCGCCCTCAATCTGTGAAAATCGGGACCCTACCCGCATCAATTACCGTCAGCGTCTGTTTTCTTCTTGAAAATCCATTTACATTCAACAGCCTTACGACTATCAGGAAGGTCAACCAAAGTCCACACTTGGTTTTCCTTCATGGATTCCATTTCAGAGTTCATGGCATCTTGCCATTTTTCAGAGTCGGGCTCATCATCGCTTCCTCATAGACCATAGTTCGTAGGTTCATCATTGTCTAACAATAAAATGTTCATGACAGGATTACCGTACCATTCAGGAGCAGTACGTAACCTTGTCGAACTGCGAACGAGAACTTTGACCGAAGCTTCATGATCACTATCATCAGCTTCTTCCTCTCTAGCTGGTGAAGGCGGCGCCTGAAGATCCAAATCTTCCTGCGCTGCACTACTCTCCAATTCGGGAGAAGGTTCAATAACCTCGTCTAGTTCTATTTTCCTCCCACTCACTCCTTTCGAAAGAAACTCCTTCTCAAAAATGGATCCATTCTTAGCAACAATTTTTTTGCCTTGGGATCTCTGATAGAAGGTATACCCAATAGTTTCCTTTGGATATCCTATGAAGACGCATTTTTCCGCTTTGGGTTTGAGCTTATCAGGTTGTAACCTTTTGACATAAGCCTCGCATCCCCAAATTTTAAGAAACGATAATTTCGGCTTCTTGCCAAACCACAACTCATATGTTAGCTTTGTTTTTTTAGAGGAACCACATATTTCATTAATCAAAAATCAAGTTACAATAAGCAACACACGTGGAAACTAAAAGACAGACCGGCATAAAATAATTATCCTGAATTTGCAAAAAAAATCCTAAGAGATCGAGAAATAAAAACGATCCTTAGTGTTTCCTACAACCACCGTAGTGAGCGGTCGCCGCCCAACTCCAACGCCGCCGAGACGAACGCTGGAAGAGATGTCGAACCTCCACATTGCAAGATCCGAGAAAGCACCATCGCGAGCGAGGCTTTGTGAGTCGATGAACAGTCCTGCTGCACGCAGCGAGGCACATGTTGGTGTGGCACGTCGACCGGGGGACGTCCCCGTGCTGTCTTGGACCAAGATTTGTCGCCTCCCATCGACGAAGTCGGAGAAGAACGACAGATCCACCACCTCCGGACCAACATCCTCGCTCCAGAAGAGCCACCTCGCCCCAGCCGCCAGCGCAGTCGTGGATAACCACGAACGCCAGCGACACATCGAGAAATCGATCTCGCCAGATCTGAAGAACGGCGAGAAGACCAAGCTGCCAATCCGAAAGACCGAGCAGCACACATTGTCATCAACTCCGAGACGCCGCCGTAAAGGTGGTCGTCGGTGTGGGAGTAGAGTTGAGACAGATTTATTTGTCCGGACGACGCTCCCACCACCCCAACGGCGCACCATAGCAGACAGGTCCAAACCCTAACTATTAGACCAGAACGGAGGGATGAGGTCCCCTCTCCCTCCTGCCGCCGAGGCGGGAGAGGAGACCAGTGATCTGGCCGGTGGAGATCGGGAGGAAGTTTTTTCTCATCCGCCGGGTGGCTCCGCTGGAGAAGAAAGACCTTACTAGTGTTAGCTTTGTTGAGATAGAAAGAAAATAAGAAAAAGCAAAATAACCGATCTAAGAGCATCTCCACCAGGGGCCTCCAAGTGACCCCCCCAAAGGCACATTGGGGGTCCGGACGGCCAAAAACGCCACCAGCGGCACTCCCTAAAGGGTCACCCCGAGCAAAAACATGTTCGGCACCCCCGAAGAGGCCTCCAAGACATGGGGGCGGACATGCGTCTGACAGGGGAGGCCCGCCCGTCATAGAGACAGCGCGGCGTGACCTGAATCATTCGCACCCCACACCCTCCTTCTCTTTTCCTCTCGCCGACGATTCGCACCATCGCCGCCATCTCGTCGCCGCCTGCTTGATTCGCACCTCGGGCACCTAGCCGGAGCGGCAACGCAGACCCACATGCCGCCGTTCCCCGCCTGTCTGCGACCAGTCCAGCGCCGGCGTAGCTAGTTTCTAAGCCGGGTACGCCTCTTTTTCCTCCCACCCCGCCCGCAACCTGTTCGACCATTCGTCCGTAGGCTCATTTGGTTGATTGTTCATTTGTGGCTTTGTTCCATTGCTTTCTTTCGTCCAATAGGCCATGGACGGCGACGACGAGGTCATGTTTTTTGAAATGATGAAGGAGGATGCTGCCCTTGCGGCCAACATCGAGGAGAATGAGATGGTCATGGCCGCACTTCTACAGGCCGCGATCGAGGAAGACGCGGCGCCGAAGTTTGGTGGATCAGAGAAGGGGCGGAGGCCCAACAATGAACGCAACAGAGCAACTGAGCACATGCTCTTGTACCAAGATTACTTTGCCGACAATCCGACGAACTTGCCTCATGAATTTCGCCGGCGCTTTAGGATGAGCAGGTCATTGTTCAGGACGATTGTGCATGGCGTTCGGGAATACGACGACTACTTCGCGCTGAAGAGAGACTGCACCGGCCTCCTTGGGTTTTCATCACTTCAGAAATGCACGGCAGCCATATGGTGCCTTGCTTACGGGCTTCCCGCCGATGCGTTGAATGACTATCTCCGCATGTCTGAGTCCACCGCCGTCGAAGCCACCTACAGATTCTGTAAGGCAGTTGTGAAGGTGTTCGGAAAGCAATATCTGAGGACACCAAATGAAGCAGAAACAACTCGTCTCTTGGCACAAGGTGAAGCAAGAGGATTTCCAGGGATGATTGGAAGTATCGATTGCATGCATTGGAACTAGAAGAACTGTCCGTTTTCTTGGCAAGGGATGTACAAGTAAGGGCACCACGGAAAATGCAGTGTTATACTTGAGGCCGTGGCAGATTATGATCTTTGGATATGGCATGCATATTTCGGCACCGCCGATGCCTCCAATGACATCAACGTGCTCCACAAATCCAATGTGTTCAAAAAACTTTGTGATGGCCTAACTCCACCATGCAACTATGTGATCAATGACCATGAGTACGATAAGGGGTACTATCTTGCTGACGGCATCTATCCCACTTGGTCTACATTTGTGAAGACCATCCGCAACCCTCACGGCGAGGCAGATTGTCATTTTGCAAAGAGGCAAGAGTCAGTTCGCAAAGATGTGGAGCGGGCTTTTGGTGTGCTCCAGGGCAGGTTTGCCGTTGTTCGCTACCCTTGTCTTTCATGGTGGCTAGATGAAATGTGTGAGATCATGAATGCTTGTGTTATCATGCACAACATGATCATTGAAGACGAGCGTGATACGAGGAAGCAACTGGTCGGCTAAGTGTTTGATTTCCAGGGGCCTATGGCCCATCCACATCCGGGCGTGCCGACGCAGTATGCAGAATTCCTTGCCATACATCGGGAAATTCGTGATGGAACAATGCATAAGCAGCTGCACGATGATCTCGTGCACCACCCGTGGCCATCAAAGCGACTCAGCCGGCGGCTGTTTGATAGGTCATGGTTTAAACTTGAATTCGTATTTAAACTTTGTATTTCGAATTTGAACTTGTGTTGTAATATTTATTACATCAATTCGTATTGAAATCCGCCCGCAAGGTGTTCGGTGATTTGCTCGCATTTGGGGGCGGACGTTTGGGGTGCGCCGCTGTGGACGCGGTCGAATACATGGACGGACACATGTCCGGCACCCCTAATTGGGCCTCGATTGGGGGTGCCGGACACGAATTTGGAGGCTCTGGTGGAGATGCTCTCAACAGACAAAATCCGGACAAAAAATAGCCAAAAATGTGTACGTTTGGGTCGTTCGGTCTGGTCGAGCCGGAGTCCACCTTCTCCATCATCGTGCAGCGGCTGCCGGCACGACACGACACACGACAGTCGACAAACAAACCGTCCCTGACACGCCGCTGTCTCCTCATATCCATCCCACTAGCTCTCTGCACTAACACCTCGTGCCCTTCCTCCCTGGGCGGCGACGATTTCCCACCTCCGACCTGCCGCTCGGGTAAGCCCTCTGCCGCCGCCGCTGCTAGCCTGTTACGGCGGCGTCTCCTGCAGCCTCCACTCCGATCTACTCTTTCTGCTCGCCGTTAGCTCAGATCCATTCCGGCGGCCGGCGGCCGGCGGGCCGTCTTGCCGGACCTCTGTTCTTCCTCCGGAGCTGCCCGTGCCTGCCCGATGCTCTTTCTCGCCCGGGGTGAGTCACGAGCTTTGCTCCTGCCTCCGAATTGCGTGATCTCCCGCGACGACGCGACCTTTTCGTCGTGAACCGAGGGTCGCTGCCTGTCTCGTGTGCGGCGCTGGACGGTTAGGTGGAGAGACTGCTTTGTCGCTTAGGGAATTGGGAATTGTTCCCCTCCTCGTTCTGTGATTGATTCACTGCTGTCCTGCTACAAATTACTTTACTAATGTCTTCTTAGCGTAGCTTCTGCGTTTGGTCGCCTTCCTACAAGCCGAGGAAATGCTTGCTGGAAATGTTTCTATTCACAGCAAGCTGTTCGTTCGTTCGTTCGTTCGTTCCCTAGCACGCTCTTCAGATCGCAAATTGAATGATTGGATTGCCATGGGTTACTCTCCATGGTCTCCCATTGGATTCTTCCGCCTTAAGATTTCTATCCAGTTTATTTTACTTATGATGTTATCGAGAATTTACGAGTTTTCTTTCTTTGCCCTACTAGGTTTCTCGCTCATTCGCGGATGTGATTAACGGAGAGGCGGTACTTCAATGCTGGAGTTGAAACTTTGAACCATCATTGCCCAGGAGCCAGGACCTGTTTTTTTTCTTCTCCTCGGTCGTAGGAAGACTCCATGTCTTTCCGAGAGGAGAGATATGTGAGGTTAGTTTCTCCCCTCTCCTTGCATTAAAGAGTTCATTGGAAATACATTAGGGCAGCTTCATTATGGTTACAGAAAGTCCACATTCGATAGATTTCCAAAGTTAATGTAATACAAAAAAATAAGAATGAGCAGTATTCAGAGTAGTCTTCGCTGTACTTTTTTCTTCTTCAGATTTCAGGACTGTAAGTCAGAGTATTCTGTCAGTTCAGAGAAGATAGTTTCACAAGGAAGACACAATGCATTTGACTCACTAAAGGATAAGACTCTAGGAGCCTTGTCATTCTTCGGGAACGTTTCATATTCTGAAAACCTGAACAGATCAACTCCAGAGGAAAAGAAGGCCAAAACAAGAGTTCTTGATCCTCAAGGGCCATTTTTACAAAGATGGAACAAGATATTTGTGATATCGTGTCTCATTGCAGTTTCTGTGGACCCATTATTCTTCTATATCCCTGTGATTGACGGTCACAAGAGCTGCCTGTATTTGGATAAGAAGTTGGCAAGGATAGCAAGTATCCTGCGCTTTTTCACAGATATCTTCTATTTGCTCCATATGATATTCCAGTTCAAAACAGGATTTGTCGCTCCCTCTTCCAGAGTATTTGGCCGAGGTGTCTTGGTTGAAGACACATTTGCAATAGCAAAGCGGTATCTATCAACATATTTTCTGATTGATTTTCTAGCTGTCCTACCCCTCCCTCAGGTACTTCATATATCAGTTTCTTTATTTACCTGCAAGAGTGGAATTATCTAGCATCATGTGTTTCTTGTATTTCTGATGATTTTGTTCGGATGGATTAAGACTCATTGTACGCATGCACTTTTGTACTAGTTTGTTCAAGTATGATTATGAAGAAAAAGTAGTAGGAAACTGTTACTCTCAGCTATATTCGGATACTTTAATAAACTCGTAGGGCCTAATGGGCCAGAATGCATAAAGATATGGAACATCCATGTAATCAGTTGCGGCAGCGGGGAATCAAACCTTTACTGACTCAGCAATGAGAGGTTTAGTGCAGCTATGCACATAAATGTTAAGTGCTGATAAGATGGATTGACCAAGTGAATGTTAAGTGCGAGCATTCCATATTTAGCATGCTGACTAATAAGCTAATGATGTACAGTTCAGTTCCTTGGTAATTTGGTATGGTTGAAGCACATGCAAAACATGCCAACATGGGCATATACTGTTAACCTATAAACTTGAATAATTGAATGTGCCATTTTTAAGTTTGGGTGGAACAATGTGAAAAAAAATACATATTCCATATTTCCATGCATGGAATCTCTTTTGTCATAAAGCTGTAAATGACCGCATCATTTTCGTAACCAGGTGTTTGTATTGATAGTGCTCCCCAATCTCCAAGCTTCAGAGATTATGAAGGCAAAGGATGTGTTGATGATTATAATTACATGTCAATATGTGCCTCGACTAGTCCGAATAATACCACTCTACCTTCAGATCACGAGGTCGGCTGGTATAATTACAGAGACGGCATGGGCTGGTGCTGCTTTTTGTTAGGAATAAGCAACTTGTATTCCACGGGGGCCAAAGGCCACAATATATAGTACATGTACAGGTGTAAATATGCAGGGAGCCCCCTATCTAATAGGGAAACTACAATATACAGATATCTCTCTAACACCCCCCCTCAAACTCATGGTGGATCCACAACACTGAGTTTGGAGAGGAAAAAGCTATGATGTGCTCTAGTCTGGGCCTTCGTGAAAAAATCCGCCAACTGTAACTCTGAAGGCACATACTGGAGCGCAATAATCTGATCCTGCACACTAGCACGGACAAAAGAAGCATCAACGCCAATATGCTTAGTAAGCTCATGCTTCACTAGGTCACGTGCAATGCTAATAGCACCTGTACTGTCTGACAAAAGAGTCGTGGGTGTCGTAACAGAGACACCAAAATCTGCAAGTAACCACCGTAACCAAGTCACCTCAGCAGTCAAAAGAGCCATAGCTCGCAACTCAGCTTCTGCACTCGAACGAGAAACTGCGGTCTGCTTCTTCGTCTTCCAGGCAATGAGAGAACCACCAAGGAAAACACAGTAAGCAGAAAGTGAACGGCGATCCAAAGGATCACTAGCCCAAGTAGCATCGGAGTAGGACTGAAGCTGTAACGAGCTAGAACGAGGAAAGAAGAGACAAAGTGAGATCGTTCCACGAAGATAGCGTAGAACACGAAGAAGGTGACTATAGTGAACCGAAGTGGGAGCAGAAACAAACTGACTCAGAATATGGACAGGATAAGAAATATCAGGGCGAGTAACAGCCAGATAGACGAGACTCCCGACAAGATGTCGATAACGAGTCGGATCAGAGAGAGGATCGCCATCAGATGGACGAAGAGAAATATTGAGCTCCATGGGAGTCTCAACAGTACGCTCATCAGTAAGAGCGGCACGAGAAAGAAGATCATGAATATACCGTTCTTGGGATATAAAGAAACCATCAGCGGTGGACGAAACCTCAATCCCAAGAAAGTAACGAAGCGGACCAAGATCCGACATAAGAAACTGCTCACTCAGACGTGCCTTGACAAAGGCAATATACTCTGGGTCGTCACCAGTGATGATCATGTCATCAACATAAAGAAGAAGAAGAGTGCGACCACGAGGAGAACAGTGAACAAACAACGCAGGATCATGAGCACTGGGAGAGAAACCAGCAGCTGTGACCACAGAAGCAAAGCGCTCAAACCATGCACGAGGGGCTTGCTTAAGGCCATAGAGAGAGCGACGAAGACGGCAGACCATGCCATCTGTAACAGAATACCCAGGTGGTGGTTGCATATAAACCTCCTCACGCAACTCACCATTAAGAAAGGCATTCTTAACATCAAGCTGAGACACAGACCAATGGCGAACAGATGCCACGGCAAGAAGAGTCCGAACAGTGGTCATGTGAGCCACTGGAGCAAAAGTCTCATCATAATCACGGCCATGCTCCTGCTGAAAGCCACGAGCGACCAGACGAGCTTTGTAACGCTCAAGAGTCCCATCAGAGCGGGTCTTAACCTTATAGACCCACTTACAGGTGATAGGACGAACACGAGGAGGAAGAGGGACGATCTCCCACGTACCAGTGCGCTCAAGCGCAGCAATCTCCTCAGCCATGGCAAGCTGCCATTCAGGATGAACAACAGCCTCACGATACGTAGTCGGCTCCGAGACAACCGAAACACTGTAGGTAGCGGGATTATAGAAATCAGGTGAAGGACAAGGCCGAGAACGAAGAGAATAAGTCGGCTGAGACGGTGCACCGGAAGTAGAGGGTGCATCAGATGACTCGGTCACAACACGTGGACGGCGAGTATAATAGAAAGGAAAAGTAGGATGAGAAGGAGCAACAGGAGAAGACGGAGGCGGAGACGGGGACAGGGAGGGTGAAGAAGGCGGCGACGAAGGAGGAGAAGAAGGCATCGGAGTAGATGGCACCGGATCAGAGGGAGGAGAAATATGAGGGATATCGGGAGGAGAATCAGGAAAAGTAAGAAAAGAGAGATCCTCCACAGTAGAGGTCGGGGAGGTCGAACGCGGATAGAAAGGCCGAGACTCATCAAACGTCACATCCCGGGAAATACGCATCCGGCGAGCCACAGGATCCCAACAACGGTAGCCCTTATGCTCATCACTATATCCGAGAAAAACACACTCAACAGACTGAGCGGTTAGTTTGGTGCGTTCACGAGGAGCAAGAAGAACATAGCAAACACAACCAAACAAACGAAGCATAGAATAGTCAGGAGAACGATCGTAGAGTCTCTCGAGAGGAATGGCACCCTGAAGGGCGGCAGAAGGCTGGATATTAATCAGATAGGCCGAGGTAGAAACGGCCTCAGCCCAGAAATGAGGCGGAAGAGAAGAGGCGATCATCATCGCACGAGCAGTCTCAAGAAGATGGCGATGCTTACGCTCAGCCACGCCATTTTGAGCATGCGCACCGGGACAGGAGAACTGAGCGAGAGTGCCCTGCTCAGCAAGAACACCACGCAAATGCTTGGAGATATACTCACCAGCAGAGTCAGCACGAAACACACGAATAGGCGTAGAGAACTGAGTAAGAACCATGGCGGCAAAACGCTTATATATGGAGAGAACCTCAGTACGAGAAGACATAAAATACAGCCAAGTGTAACGAGAAAAATCATCTATAAATATTATATAATATCGATGGCCCCCTTTCGAAGCGAAAGGAGCCGGACCCCAAACATCAGAGTGAACTAAGTCGAAAGGACGCTGAGATACAGACGCACTAGTAGGATAGGGTAACTGAATCTGTTTTCCTAGCCTACAACCCTGACACTGTAAAGAAACATCTCCTGAGACAGGCCCCAGAAGACCACGATGAACTAATGACGACAGACGAGAACCACAAAGATGACCAAGACGATGATGCCACTGTTGAAAAGAGCCGGTGACAGAGGCGACGATAGCAGGAGAACTGGCAGGCGAGGTAGCAGCGGAAGGAACACGAAGCCAGTCTATATCCCAAAGCCCCTGAGAATCACGGCGGCGAGGGCCAGCTCCAACCAAAACCTGCGTGCGACGATCCTGAACAGAACAAGAATCGGCGTCAAGAATGACGCGACAACCAGAATCAGTAAGCTGACCGGCAGAGAACAAGTTCATGGTAAGACGAGGAACATGAGAAATATCAGGGACAAAAAAGGAAGAAGTAGAAAGAGTGCCTCGACTAGAAACAGAGAGAGAAGTACCATCAGCAGTAAGAACACTAAGAGGAGAATCAAGAGGTCGAAGAGAGGACAGAGTGGAAGAATCAGAAGTCATATGAAAAGAAGCTCCAGAATCCAGAACCCACGAGGATGTACCTGACTGTGTAGAAGATGGTGGTCGCGCAGTGCCAGAAGAATCAGTCACAGAGCCAGCAGTACCCGTCGAAGAAGAACCTGAAGCGGCGAGCATCCGCTTGAGCCGCATAATGTCCTGGTCGGTGAAGCCGGCTGGAGAAGACCCTGACGAGCCAGAGGAAGCACGAGTCCCGGGAGAAGCAGACGCCTTCTGCTTACGCAGATCACGCTCCCTCGTGTAGCAACGAGACTCGGTGTGGCCAGGCAGATCACAGTAGGTGCAGTGAGGGCGTGGACGAGCGCCACGACCCTGGCCACGACCCAGGCCCTGACCCTGAGGAGTGGGTAAAAGTGGCGGAGCAGTGGACCGCGAAGGAGTCGATGAAGCAGGCGATGAAGGAGGACCATGGGCAGCAAGCACAGAAGGAACCTCAAGCAACCCAACGCCACGTAGACGAATCTCCTCAGCACGAAGCTCAGACAGCACCTCCGAGATAGGGACACGACCACGAGCAAGCAGCTGAGCACGTCGGGGCTCGAACTCCTTGCGGAGCCGAGACAAGAACTCATATACGCGCTGAAACTCCAAGTCGGAACGCACAGTCTGACAACACGGGCAGGCACCACACACGGCAGTGCGAAGAGAGTCGAGCTGACGCCAGATAGCAGCGCTCTGCGTGTAGAACTGATCAATGGTAGAGTCACCCTGCTGAAGATCATGCTCCTGACGAACCACAGACAGATATAGAGCATCCCCGGACGGCTGATGACGCTGACGAAGGTGAGCCCACATGTCAGCGACAGTACTGAGGCCCATAAACTCAGAGGCAAACTGCGGTAGAACACTGGCGGTGAGAACAGCCGCAGCACGAGCATCATCATCAATCCACTGGGTGTAAGCAGTCAGATCCAACCGGTAGGTCTCAAGGGCGTCAGAATGCTCCTTGACCTGCCGGTCATACGCAGCAATGGCAACATCATCCGCACTCTTAGCTGCATCCTTTGCAGCCTGAGTAGCATCGGCAGCAAGAACTGGTGGCGTCGGCGGAATAGGAGCAGTAGGAGCAATGGGGCACGGCGGACACGAGACCTCGCCGGAAAGCACACCCCAGAGACGAAGACCACGCATATGAATGCGCATAAAGGCAGCGAAATCAGGATAATTCGTGCCATCAAAGATCACCGAGCAGCGAGGAATCGCGACATAGCCCGACGATGCAGACATCTCCGCCCTCTTTTTTTTTTTTTTTTTCGATTTTTTTTTTTTTTTTTACAAAAACAGAAGTCAACTCAGATCGATCTACTCACGGGAAGCAGAGAACCTGGGCAGAACCAGCGACGACAGCAGCCCAGCGATCAGCAGCAGGTGGCCTGGTACTAGCGGCTGGGAAGAGCAATCGATCCGTCGCTCGGGCAGAACCTGGGCGGACGGGCACCGGCGGCTGGGAAGAGCAATCGATCTGGGACGGCCTCTCGCTCGGGCAGAACCTGGGCGGACGGGCACCGACGGCTCTGCGGACGCGGACGCGGCAGGAACAGAGCGGCCGACAGCGGCCGGAGACGGGCGACCGGCAGCGGCGGCCGGAGACGTGCGGCGGCGGCTCAGACGGGAGCGGCCACGCGGACGGGGACGGGGGCGGCCGACGGATGGCTCGGACGAGGACGACGAACCTCTGGCGCGAGACACTGCTCGGGGAGCCAGCACGGGAGCGATCGATCCAAGAAACGCACGAGTTGCGCGTGCGGGAGGGAAAAAAAAACCTAACCACGCTCTGATACCATGTTAGGAATAAGCAACTTGTATTCTACGGGGGCCAAAGGCCACAATATATAGTACATGTACATGTGTAAATATGCAGGGAGCCCCCTATCTAATAGGGAAACTACAATATACAGATATCTCTCTAACACTTTTAACCTTTTAATTTATATGCTCGCTAGTCATGTAAGTTCTCTACTCATTACCTAGTAAGAAGAATGCAAGTTAAATTATTGCTCTTGTCCTTCTCTAAAATATATTAACATCTTCGAATTCTAAATCCATGCTAACTTGAGTCTGTTGTATCTAGCTTTTGCATTATATTTCTTGGTGATAAATTGTAACCCAGAAGGATTGTTTGATAATAGTTCTCTATTGTAACTTGAGAGATTCGAACTTCAGTTGTGAGCCCACATCAACACAGCTAAAAATAATAGGTAAACGTGGGAGTTTGCATAAAAAAACTTATCCTAGATTCATGACCATCAGATTTTTGTTGTTAACTTTGACCCCTCCTGGTAGTGCGCTCCAACAACGTCACGTCACCAAAGCACAGGGAACATGTTTTTTGAACATACTACATGCTTTCCATTATCAGCTTCTAAACCATAATGTCTGATACACTGTAGCACATACTCGTAGCAGAAAAAATGGAATTGTCACGTTGTCACACATCCCTTTGCCAGTCTTAAGCCTACGTGTATTTACTACTAAGCCACCATTTCTTCATGTAATTTTCTTTTTGAAGGAACAAACGTGTCCAGAACCTGCATCATAATAGATGCCTAACTAAATGATTTGAACATGTTAGCAAGTCTATTCTAAAACAAAGTGGCTTGATGAATCACCCTTGTCTATTTAATCCTGGAATATTTGATATAATGTGATTGTGATATGGGAATGCTGAGCGTCTTATCCAAGCAAGCATTTGTTCACTAAGAAATATCATACGTGAGAGCTTTGGGATTTTAGACCAGCATGTATGCCATTGTTGATACACATATTGGCCATACTCAAGATATTTTTAACTGATGTGGTAACTGCTTGCAGGTATTTGGAGCTCTATGGTACCTTCTTTCCATTCAGAGAGAAGACACTTGCTGGAGAGAAGAATGTAACAAGAGGAGCTGCAATTTTGCATCTTTATATTGTGGGAGTGCCACAACTGGAGAGAATACTTTCTTGGCAGATGCTTGTCCGACAAATGGTACCGCCAACATAGACCCAATATTTGGAATTTATCTACCGGCTCTTGTTAATGTTTCACAGTCGACGAGTTTCTTTGAGAAATTTTTCTACTGCTTTTGGTGGGGTCTGCAAAGTCTGAGGTTTGCCTACCCCTCCCTCCAGGCCTCAACCACCATACAAAATTTTCTTGTTATCAATTTTCAGTTTGTGTTCCACCAAGGAATGTTGAATTGAATTAGATATTGTACTTATGTATTGATTTACCTATTGCAGCTCTCTTGGTCAAAATCTGAAAACAAGCACTTACACATGTGAGAATTTGTTCGCTGCGTTTGTCTCGATATCGGGTTTAGTCTTATTCGCACTCCTTATTGGTAATGTGCAGGTATGTGTTTACCATGAATGCCAGTTTTTTTTTTTTGTCTTATTTCTATTGTGAGTAAGTGGTATTTATTCATAACTGCAATACATAAGAAGTAATGAGCACACCATAATCTAATCTGGGATATGTTTTCATGTAGATTGCATTAGAGTGTCTTAGAATTAGTAGAGACATGGGAGTAATAACGTCCTGTGGTACCTTGTTTTCCCCCCCTAATCTACTAATTTAATTTTAGACAAATGCTTCGACAAATGTGAGTTGAAACTGTTGCTGGAGAGCTTTGTTTTTTCATCCATAGAGCTCTCAGTATGATAATTGGTAGATACTAGGTGAACATCACGGTTTTCTATTTTTCTTTATCTAAATCCAGGGAAGTTAGATGATCGAGTGGTACTAAAAGCAATATTTTCCATAAAAAAAATGATAATTTTCTTATAGCCTGCTGTCGGTTCTTGTCTGAAGCTGCCTGATAAGGGAAAATATGTTTAGGAGGATTTTTGGGAAACATGTTTTAAGTTGAGAGTGGTATAAATCATTGTTTATATTGTAGTAGAAAAGGTCCACTCTGCCCAGTCAAACTATTTTAGAGGAGCACTCAGACCTGTAAACTTATTTTAGCATCACTTAAGCATTTTAGGTTCTTATACCATATCACTTTGCTCCCTGTGGTGGTTTTTAGGTTGTTTTCTGAGTATCACTTCCACTTCACTTGGTTTTATACATCTGGTGGCTACGTCTCTCTCTCTCTGAAATCAGATTTTTACAAAAAGAAACTACTATATTACTTACCCATTAATCAGTTAGTATCCACAAAGTCATTTAGTATGTTAGGCTGTAGTAATTATTCATTTCATGCATGCTAGGCATTGAAAAAAACACAATTAAGCGATAGTCGAATCCGAACTGCATCGACCATGTCCTAGACAGTAAGCACAGAACAGCAATCTTGTCCTCCATCCGTACCAGTTATTCCTCTGTATCCAAATGTTCCAAGATATCAAGGTACCTATCTCCGTGAAGAAGAGTTTTGTGTCCAAAGCATTACAATGGTCCAAAGCTAACGTGCCAAAGATATCTAACCTGCAGTTCCATGAGATATTAATTGAATTTCAACACTTAATATTGAATGGTGCATTAAAAAGTATAATATGAAGCCATCCTCTACAATCTGGCCGCCACAGAACACACATTTTGCATCAACTTCGAAATTCTTCAAGTACCACATATCAGTCTGTAATGTTCAAGTACCAGATGTAAGTGCAAGCCCTCTAGCAAGTGTCTAGACTAGTAGCCGTACAATAGACACCATAATCATTAGCTGCTAACAAGAACTGGTACCGTAACGACTTGATTATTCTCAAACAACATGGGATGACAGAAACATGGGACTCCGCAACCAACAAGCTATAACTGTTTTTTTCTTTTTCATATCATCATTTCTGATTTCTCTCTTTAGAATGGCTCCTGATTATTTGTCCAGCGTTTATTTGTTACTCCCACATATGTAAAGGCAGAGCTCTTTTTAAAGGTGTATCCAGGAACAAGTATTTTAATTATATATTTACTAGGCAGCTAAGTTGTGTAAAGGGACCATACTAATGCTAATTCCGTCCTTCCATTTTGTAGACCTATTTACAATCAGCCTCTGTGCGTATAGAAGAAATGAGAGTGAAAAGGCGCGACACGGAGCAATGGATGGCACATCGACTACTTCCCGAGAACCTCAAGGAGCGAATATTGCGTCACGAACAATACAGGTGGCAAGAAACAAGAGGAGTTGATGAAGAAGGCCTTCTTATGAATCTTCCCAAGGATCTTAGGAGAGAGATAAAACGGCATCTTTGTTTATCACTTCTCAAGAAGGTATTTTCTCACATCTTTCCATTTTCTGGGGTGATCTCATATATCCTTACATGGTTCTACTATATTTTTTAAATAGAATTCTCGTCTTGAGTATCCTCATCCCAGTACCACATTTATCGTCGTGGTCACACACACTCACCGTCCCAATGGAAATATACAGAACCATGGCAATGCAAACTTTCCAGTTTTGAAAAATGCCATCGGATGTCTCAGTGTCATGTGAGACCTGGACCCACATGTCATTCTCAAAGTGGTATTTTTCAGAGTTGAAACTTTACAGTGGCATGGTTCCAATATTCCCATTTCTAGTGCTGAGCTCTGCAGGCTCAACCATACGAAGTGTATCAAATCCTATGCGAAAGATTGGATATTCTTACCACTTAGTGTCCTCCAATGGGATGTTCTTGCCACTAACTGGTGCTTATCTAACTAAGTTTTTTTCGAGAACCCCCAAGTCAGATATTGAAAGATAATATCCTGTTACATATGCAGTTAGAGCTGTTTGGTTTTTAAATCACGCAGTGAAAGCTCCAGGTTGCAGTTAGTTGGTCTCTGTCTTAGTCCTTTTCCACTGTTTGCAGGTTCCTATGTTTGAAAACATGGACGAGCAGCTCCTGGATGCGATGTGTGATCGTCTAAAGCCCATGCTGTACACTGAGGACAGCTGCATAATTCGAGAAGGAGACCCAGTGAACGAAATGCTTTTCGTCATGAGAGGATATCTCGAGAGTATGACAACAAATGGTGGACAGAGCGGTTTTTTCAACTCCAATGTTCTGAAAGGTGGAGACTTCTGCGGTGAAGAGCTCCTCACTTGGGCTCTTGACCCCGCCGCAGTTTCGAACCTCCCCAGCTCAACCAGGACAGTGAAGACATTGTCTGAAGTAGAAGCCTTTGTTCTGAGGGCTGATGACTTGAAGTTTGTGGCCACTCAGTTCAGGAAACTCCATAGCAAACAGCTCCAGCACACTTTCAGATTCTACTCACAACAATGGAGAACTTGGGCCGCTTGTTTCATACAGGCAGCTTGGCACAGATATTGCAGAAAGAAGCTGGAAGATGCGTTGTTTGAGAAGGAGAAGAGGTTGCAAGCAGCGATTGTAAGTGACGACTCCACCAAGCTCAGTCTCGGTGCGGCACTATATGCTTCGCGTTTTGCTGGCAACATGATGCGGATCCTACGTCGCAACGCCACCCGAAAGGCCCGTTTGCAGGAAAGAGTGCCGGTAAGGCTGTTACAGAAGCCGGCAGAACCCAACTTTTTTGCCGAAGGAGAGTAGTGTTTCCATACCTTGATGTGCCCCATCAACTGGTAAAAGTTTGCTCCTGCGCCCCCATCAACTCACCACTTGACTCAATTTATGATTTGGATGTTGTACATAGATAGACCACGTTGTCTGAAGCTTTGTGATTTATACGATGTAATTAAATGTGTCATTGTTTTTTGTTGTCTGTACATGTGCTATCTTCTTATACGGAAATACATAATGCATCTATTATAAGCATTCCATATTGCATTCCAACCACTCATACTCAGAAATGTAACTGACAATCTCTTGGTCCTAAACCCTGCATGATGATAATAGCATCTGCGGGACCGAATTAGTTCTTGGTGGTACACCAAAAAAAAACAGCCCCATGGTCACAGCCAAGCCCTCCTTGGTTCCTGCCAACAAACTCCACAAGCAGCGAACAGCCCCATGGTCTCAGCCAGAACCGATCTGGCCGTTCTGCTGTTGGCAATTAGCAAAACAGCACACCGTGGTTCGCTCGTCTCCTTGTTGTGCCGCTGCAAGCATCCCGCGCTGCCTCTCACACGACAAACCCTAGGCCCCACGCTCGACGTCCCCCTCTGCAGCGCAGTACAGTTCTCTACCCCTCCAGCTCCTGGACGCCTGACGGCTCCGCAATTGGACTGAAGAAAAAAACCGTAGCCAAAAAGGTCCTTCGCACCTGAAATCTGAGTAACAATAATCCATTTATCTTGTCCACGTAAATTGTTGAACTTCAGTCTTGGACCTCTTAATTCCAGAACATTGTTAGTATGTTCCATCTACATTTTAATTACTACTGTACTAGTTCTCACGTCTTTTTTTAATACTCGCTTTTGGGAGGATTCCTGACTTGGAGATATGCCTTTTATGTTAATCCTTACATGACATTGTGCCACTGCCACGGAAACAAGTTTGTATTGCGAATGTATGCCTAAAGCCTGAATTACCGTTGAATATTGGTTCCCAGTGGAGCTTACCATCAATAAATGGATATATTGGTTACATTTAGTCGAAATGTTGATGGAGATTAATATATCACAAGAGTGTATTCAGTTGGAGGTTGCATACTAGTGGCACTTTTCCTGTAAAATCAATGTGTGTGGATGGTGGACCTAATGAAGCGGTAATACCATGTTTTTGGAAAATGTATTTTGAAACCTAAAGTACCACATAAATTAAATATACTTTTCATGATTCATTTGATAGGTCAATTGACACCGATGACCCCAGCGAAAAATAAATGCTTTTAACAAAGGATACTCTAGCAAACCCCAAATTGGAATGTTTCTGGTACTCAGTGTCCCTTGGTCCAAGAGGTGCAGCAGTGAAATGACGCCGATCTCCGTCTCGGACTGGGAGCTTCAAAGGACGCAATGTACTCGCCTGCCTTTTCTGCTAGGCGCATAGGTGCGATCTCGTCGGAGCGGTTCTGTGGTAGTGGTGAGTCTCGGATGCCACATCGCTGGAGATGCGGCCTTCAAAGCTCGGTGCTCTGGATCCTCGACGCTTGGCTGGTTGCTCGGCATGGAGGGTTTGTTGTGAGTTTGGTTGTGGTGGTGTCCCCGCTGAGCTGTTGTAGTTGCTGTAGTGTTATTGTTGTCGTTGTTGTTCTGTTTCTGTTGTTGCTTGCCGCGCTTTGGCGTGTGCCGCTGTCCTAGCTTTGCTAGGTGTTGTATGGTTGTCAGGGCTGGTTTCCCTCATAAACCGAGTAATTTGGCTATCAGCCTTTGTTCTATTCGAAAATGAAAAGCAGCTCCGACTGGTTTTTCAGTCAAAAATGAGAGCATGAAAGTAATTTGTGTGATGAGGATGAAACAGTTCAACATCTCTCTCATTTTCTCTCATGTTCTCTTACTTTTTTTTTGACGGGCATGTTCTCTTACTTGATTGAGTGGCTTTTGACCTACACGTCAATTAATATAACGAATGTTTTTTGATTGAGTGGCTTTTTGATACGGCAGCATCTTCATATACTATTATTGAAGAATCGCTTGAGCCAAAATATGAAGAAGTATTTTCGTTATGTATGCACGCTGAGAACCAGGGGCGGCCCTGGGGGTGTTCAGGGTGTGCGGCCGTCCTGGGCCCCCAAAATCTAGGGGCCTCCACCCATGTATGCTACATATACACCGTTACACGTACGTGTATTCCCAGTCCAGTAAAATAATAAAAAAAAATCGGGCTAATGGGCTGTGTGTGGTGCGATGGCCATGGAAGCAAAGGCATCGGCGCGTCAAATAGCTACTAGTCAAGATGGCGCGACGACACGCCGCGCCCGTGTGTACATAAGTGTATTTTGTGTTTTCAATAGTGTTAATTAGTTAGTTTTTTTGTTCAAAAAGTAAAATGGATGTGATGAAGCGAAAGATTGAATATATTAAGAGAAGTGTTTTTAGTTAAACACGTAAGTTCAATTTGTATTGACAGGTACAGTAGGTTTGTTAAATTATTGTATAATTTTGTAATCACAAGCTGTAATATTTTAAAGATAAATTGGGATGATATAATGGATAGTACTGTTAGAAAATTTAGCGCGTTTACACGCGGTACCCGTTGTGTTCGGAAATTTTGAATTCCATTTGAATTTTTGTTTCCAGTGAAAAAATAGAAGAATTATCTAGAGGTCTAACTGAATAAATTATAATCAGAATGAACATTTGTTAGTTCATGTGGGAAGTTCAAAAAAATCTTAAATTTCAATTTTTTTTAGTTTTACTTTTGTATGCAATGGTTATTTAGTATAAACTTTGTGTTGAAAGTTTGAAAAATTATTAAATTTGAAATTTTGTGGTACGCCGTGCCCGCTACAGTGGTCTTGATATATTATGTATCTGTTTACGCAATTTGTATTGAGTCAATGCAGCAAAACCTGTTCGGAAAAAGAAAATCAGAGAAACATGTATGAAATATATTTGAAACTTCTTTGAATATTGTTGAATATTTTTGGAGAAATAATATTTTTTGTGTGTTATGTCTGGAAAAAAAATATGGTTGAATATTTTGAGTTGGTTAAAATTTGGAAAAAATCACAATGCACTTCCTCCTTGGAACAATTTCCTCAAAATGAAAATATTTCTGAAAATACCCTGACAAAAAAAAAAGATGATTATTTGTGGCATATGATCAAATTTCAAATTTAGATATTTTAAACATTTGTTTTGCAAAATAAAATGGCTTGTATTTATTTTTCTTCTTTTTGATAATTATTCTAATATTGTTTTAGTGCGAACGAAAAGAAAAGCAAAAAACAAAAGGAAAACAAATATGAAGATTGAATTCCAATGTTTTTTACAACTTTATTTGAGCAAACGGAAATTAAAAAAGGAAAATTACAATTGTTTTGTAATCTGAAATGTCTTGCAATTATTTTTCTTTTTCTTGGTTATTATTGTAATGTTGTTTTACTGCAAAACAAAAGAAAAGCAAAAAAAAAGACGAGGTTAAATGGAGCTGAGATGATATTTTCAAAAAAATTATATTTGATATTCTAGTTGTTTTAATTAAGCAGGAATTATAGTTGTTTAATAATGCATGGAAATGTATTATATGTAAAGATTTTAATTTTTTGAAAATTCTGGTATATTAGTTTTTGTTATTATGGTTTAGAAGATATGAATTCTATAATTTACATGTATTTTGAATTATGGTTGGAAGTTATGATTTTCAGCTCATATTTATTATTTTATGCATATGTGTTATTTGCATTATATTATGAACAATTTATATTTTGGTACATCTTTTGTGTGGTAAGTTTGAAAATTTGTTAAATTTAGAGAATTTTAATGTATTGTTTGTATTTATTTTTTTGAACTGTAGATTAAAAGTTATGAATTTCCAAGAAGTTGGTAATTTTTTTTAAAAAAAAAGTATATTATGTTAGAATAACATCAAGAAAAAATGATTTCAGCTCATATTTATTATTTTATGCATATATGTTATTTGCATTATATTATGCACAATTTATATTTTTGTACAACTTTTGTGCGATAAGTTTGAGAATTTGTTACATTTAGAAAATTTTGATATATTGTTTATATTTTTTTTTGAATTGTAGTTTAGAAGATATGAATTTCTAATAAGTTGGTAAAATTTGAAAAAATTTAGTATGTTATTTGGATTATGTTGTACGCAATTTATTTTTTGGTGTAAATTTTGTGCGGGAAGTTTGAAGTTTTTAAAATTTGTTAAATTTAGTGTTTTTTTATACATTGTTTGCATATTTGAAATGCATTCAAAATTCTGGAATATTACATTTTGGAATTTATTATATGTTATAAATACTTAATGTTTTTTGTGTGTGTTTATGTTGATATATTTGTTATATTTTTCCCGCCCGTGTGGTCAAATTCAAATTTTAAAAACGGTTACGTTTGAAAATTGTTTAAATTTGGGAATAATTGATATTCAAAGGAAGTTTCGTTTGGAAATTGTTTGGATTTCAAAAATTATTTAAATTGGAAGTTATTTAGGTTTGAATTCTTTTTATGTGTACGGAAATATTTTGATTTGAAGAGTATTTAAAATATTGAAATATTGAAATTTTTAAAATTTGATCCTATAGTATAAATAGTCGTCATTTATTTTTTGTGACCATTTTGCGGTATTTTCCATATTTTTCCGGCACGTAAATTCAAAGTTATTGATTTTGTAATAATTTTTCATTTTCTGGAATTTGTATAAAGCAGTGGGACCCGCCTGTCAGATATTTTGTATTTTCTGGGATTTTTTGCGGGTAAAAAAAAACTGACTGCTTGGGCCCACGCTGACGTCGCGATGACGTCATCCATGTAGTGCCCTGCCACGGCGAGATCGGCGACGACCACGGCGACGCCGCGGCACGGCGAGCCAGGAGCCGTGCCTAGGCGCATCGGACGCGCCTGGACGGGTGGGCCCGGGAGCGGCGGCGCCGCTGGATTTTGGCCACCGGAGCGTCCACGGCGGCGAGCCAACGCGGCGGCAGAAGCGAGCTCACGGGCGCGGTGATTCCGGTGTGGCCCGGCCGTCCCAGCACGCATTTCGCGGCGAGAAGGGAGAGAATGCGGCGGCGGAGGCCGTCGTCTGCTTCGATTCGAGCGGGGAGGGCCGCAGGGGCGACGACGCGCGTCGGCGGCGGCGGCGACGCCGGGAGCGCACGGGGAGAGAGAAGGAAAGGGAAAGGACTGCGGATGTTTTTGCTTAGAAGCCCCTGTAAATTTTGGAAATTGCGAATGAGTCCTTTTTAGGGGTTTTTTTTGTTATTTGTCTGCGCTAATATTCGTGCGGAGGGGGTGACCGGGTGGGAACCTGTTCTACCGGTTGGTCACCGGTGACAGGTCGCCGCCTGATTGGTGCGGGCGCGCGTTCACTGTTGCCAGGAACATTAGCACGCGAGGGAGGCGACGTGGCTTCATCTTATCCGTCCGTTGCTTCCATCCGACGGCCAGGGAAAAATCGGTGATGTGGCACGACGGAAAGGGGGTGGAGATGTCCTCCCTTTATATATAAGGTTATCGCTGGCTCGCTGCTTCAGATCGATCGATCTAATCGGCTCCCTCTTGGTTTCTGTTCCATCGACAGATCGAGCAGTCGCGACCGGCAGATCACCGATATTGATCCCACGCCGCCGCCGTGCGCTCGGCGCCTCTGCGCTCTCGGCTCTCCCTGACTCCCTCGATGACGTCTTTCGAGTCCCGGCATAATTTATTTTCCTCGAGTCCCTCCGCCTGCGCTCCGTCCTGTTAGTACTGCTCAGATACGTACCTTTCGTTGAGGTGGTACAATTTATTTTCAGACTAGTATGTTTCGAATTTCTGATTTCCTTAATCAATACTTCAATAGTTCAACACTCTTTACCGTTATGATTATTTTCATCATTTAATGTATGTTTTCAGCATTGTGCTGTTGCCATGTCCTCCAATAACTATGAATCTGGTGCCACTAAAAGGAAAAGAGCAAAGCGTATTGACGACTTGATAAAATCACAGAAAGGAGATATTCAAAAGTTTTTTTAAGAGTAATATTGGTGCTTCGATAAACTCAAATAATGAGTTGGTGATAGTTGTCGTGGATGTGGAAGAAGAGCAACAAGCAAATGAGAATTTTGAATGTGACCCGCAAGAAGAAAATATCGACACCAACATCGACGATAGCAATGTAAGTGGCTCTGAAAATGTAGCTAATTCCTCGGATGCACATACACAGTCTGATAGTTTCAATGAACAACCAGTTTATACCCTTGATATTAATTATCCAATAAATTGGGATACTCTTGATAATAAAGCAAGAGACATCTTAGTTGAGAAAGGACCTATTACAGAGGAAAAATGAAGTACCCTCTAGACAGTGGATCCAAAAAAAAATTACACATATATTCATTATTATTGTTATGATGTCTATATATATTAGGTAGGGGCCACAAGTTTCAGTTTCGCCCCGGGACCCCAAAATCTCAGGATCGACCCTGCTGAGAACAAGGAGGAGCTGAACGTGCATGGAATTCCTAGCAAGAGTTGCATGCAGAACATGCATGGAATTTACGGCCTGATGCGCATCCTTAATTATATTGGACAATCTAGTACTATTGCTGATGCATGCGATGCTGCGTATTCTGTAGACATGCAGTATTCGGACCACGTTAATAAAGAGAAGCGAAGGATTAGCTTCTTTTTTCTATTCTTACCTCGTAAGGGAGTTGTAAGTGAAATATTGTTTCGAGTTGCAAGTGTGGTTGCAACTGAGATATTTTTTCCTAATTGCGGTTGGAGTTGTAACTGAAATATTTTTCTAGTCGCAACTGAGATATTTGCTGCCAGTTGCAAGTGGAATTGAAACTGAGATAATTTTTCCAATGGCAAGTGCGGTTGCAACTGAGATATTTTTTTTGAAGTTGCAAATGGAGTTGTAACTAAGATGTTTTTCCACTTGCAAATGCTGTTGTAACTGAAATATTTTGTCTAGTTACAAGTGCATTTACAACTGAGTTATTTTCTCAGTTGCAAGTGGAGTTATAACTGAGATATTTTTTGAGTTGCAAGTGCGGTTGTAACTGAGATATTTTATAGTTGCAATTGGAGTTGTAACTGAATTTTTTTCAGTCGCAAGCGCGGATGCAACTAAGATATTTGTTTCCACTTGCAAGTGTAGTTGAAACCGATATAATTTTTCCAGTGGCAAGTGCGGTTGCAACTGAGATTTTTTTCTACTGGCAAGTGGAGTTGTAACTGAAATATTTTTTCTAGTTCCAAGTGCATTTCAAGCTGAGATATTTTTTAGTTGCAAGTGGATTCATAACTGAGATATTTTTTTCTAGTTGCAAGTGCGGTTGCAACTGATATTTGTCAGTTGCAAGTGGAGTTGTAACTTAGATATTTTTTCCAGTTATAAGTACAGTTGCAACTGAGAATTTTTTCTAGTTGAAAGTGGAGTAGTAATTAAGATTTTCCGGTTATAAGTGTGGTTTCAACAAAGTCCTTTTTCTTGTTGGAATTGGGGTTGCAACCGAGACATCTTTTAGAAATGGGGTTAGAACTGTCATTTTACTAGTCCTTGTTGCAAATAGGGTTGCCTGGGATTTTTAAATCTCTGTCAACGTCATAATTGTCGGATTTGGGGTGCGAAGATCCGTGACGAGCTTTTATTGTTTGTAACGCAGATTGTTCGTAACATGCAGCTCTTTCGTAACACATGGGCTTGTTTTTGTTTTTCTTGTCTGCCGATTTGGGTCTAGATTATTGTGGGCTTTTCCTTTTTTGTTATGTTACAGTGCTTACTTTCACTTGTGTAGGCCTTGTATTTATATATGCTTTTTTCCCATCATTTTTAGTTATATTGCTTTTGTTGCACATGCGTTGCGAATACTAATTTCTTCTGAGACTTTTCCAGTTACCTGTGGGGTTGCAACTGAGATTTTCAGGTGCAAGTGGGGTTGCAACCGAGTTTCTCCAATTGCAAGTCGGGTTAAAACTGAGTTTTTTTATACTTACAAGTGGGGTTACAACTGAGATTTTCAATTACAAGCGAGATTGAGTTTCCCTAGTTGCAAGTGGGGTTGCAACTGGAATTATTCAGTTGCAAGTGGGGTTGCAACTGAGATTTTCAGTTGCAAGCGGTGTTACAACCGAGTTTTCCCAGTTGCAAGTGAGATTTTTCAGTTAAACTGGGGTTGTAATTGGAATTATTCAGTTGCAAGCGGGGTTGCAACTGAGATTTTTTCAGTTGCAAGTGGGTTGCAAGTGATATTTTCAGTTGCAAGTAGGGTTGCAACTGAGTTTTCCCGGTTGCAAGTCGGGTTACAATGTTTTGCAATTGAGTTTTTCAGTTGCAAATAGGGCTACAATAGGGTTGCAATAGAGTTCTGCCAGTTGCAAGTCGGATTGCAACCGAGGTTATTTTTCATATTTAGTAATCCCTCCGTCCCAAAATATAAGGCACACTGTTTTTATGCTGGCCTTTGATGCTCGACGTTGACCACTAATATATGCTAAATTATATAGATTGAGAATTATAAATGGTACCAACTTACAAAAAAAATTCATTTCATATATCAATAGACTAATTTTGTGGACATATTATAAAAACAAATCATGGTCAAACTTGCACATCGTTGACCAGCGAAATTTAAGGATGTCTTATATTTTGGGACGAAGGGAGTATCATGAAAATAAAATGTGGAAATTAAAGCTAGCACGTGAATTGAGCGAACTTTTTTTTTAACTTGGGCGGCGTACACATGAACGAATGAAAAAATTGTGACTGTATGCTACCCTGCTAACCTATAGACTTCAGCCGGCAACAAATTTTTTTTTTAACAGAAGTCGGCAAGAACTAAAAAGCCCAAGAAACGAAAGAAAAGAAAATAGCCCATGAAAGACTTGGCCCATTCACGAGAATACAATTAGCGGCAGTAGCCTGTAGTCGATCGATCGGGAGCTAGTATGAGAGCTAGTACAGATCGATATACGTGTACCTGACGTACGTGACGTCGGCCGACTGAGAATTAAACTAATTCTCAGTCGACTGAGCGTTAGAGACACCCATTTCTTTATGGTCTTTATATTCTCTTTTCCTTTTGGGCAGCAAAGATGCATCAGAAGTCTCTGTGATTGCGCAGGTCTTGACCCCAAAGCCGGTACTTCTCTCTAAAGATTATTGATTAGAGCGTAAATCACTATCTGGTGTGTGTAAAATGGGAGATGGGATTGTACAGCAGCGAGACTTTTCATGACCGTGGGATCATGTTTGAAATTCAAAAGGTCCAATCGGATGTGAACTGTTCGAACAAGTTTTTGAAGGATTGGTTCTCATAGGAAATTTTCCTATAGATATTGTTTGATTCATAGGATCACATTCTATAGGAATTATTCCCATAGAAATCTTGTAGTGTAAATTTTATAGGAAAAAAACATGAGGTAACCTATGGGAAAATCACTCTTCTCATAGGATTCACTTAGACATGTCATGCCAATCCTATAGAATTCCTATTCTTATAATTTTCCTATCCTATGAATCAAAGGAGCTATTAATTGGTGGTCACACTTTCGAGTGAGAACCAAGGAAATACCACCGCACTCACACTTATCATATCCCGAACAGTCAGTGCGAAATACTCCTATTGGCACTCTCCACCGGATTGTGTGCGGAGTCGTGGGTTGATTTCTCGGTGGGAAACGAACGACCAGTGATTCTATAATTCTATCCAACTAAAAAAATCTCCACGGTAACCGAAAACTGCAAACCACAGCTAGCTGGATGTATATGATGTTGTTTTGATGTGATCCAAATTCATATGAAGATAAATGCTAACTTCGAAGCGAAGCGGAGGCCCGTCGCCGGAGTCTTGGGGTTTTACGCATCGTTGCCGAGTCGGACTGCAGCCGACTTAGGGTTTTACCACCATATATACCTCTTGTAAGCCGCCGGTTGGGATAAGTCGCAAGTTGTAAATCCTCGGCGTTTGTAACCTCACCCGATATAGTGAAATATTGCTGCCTGGCGCCCGTGGTTTTTTGTCCTCCATTGTTGGAGGGGTTTTCCACGTTAAATCTCGTGTCCCCGTTGGTTGATCTTCCGCTTTCTTCGTTGTTTCTTTGCTATGATACCCCAAATTATTTTGACGCTAACCCTTTGTGTTTTTTTTCCAACTTTTCAAAAGAATGAATAAATTTGACTGTGATGCCTTTTAAATGTAGGATTAATTGGGAATAGAAAGTTAGAGAAGAAAGAAAAAGAACGAAATAAACGTAGTGTGTTTTAGCACTTGAACTAATGACCTGCTGTTTGCAAGCCTTTAGCAGTACCCAGTCTCTTTCGTGGTGTTTTAGTGCACAGGCTACTTTTCTTTTATTTCTTCAGCACGTGAGGAAGATGAAAGCTACGGGCTGGGCCCAAGGCCTTCCGGACTCGACGTCCGTGCCATTCTGCGCCGCCTCTCAATAGAGTCCTAGGGCTGCGCCGTTTCGTTTCGATCTCCTCCCATCTTTTCAAGGATATACCCCGGCGTTTGCTATTAGTGCATTGACAGCAAACTTTGTTCCAGCGTCATCTCCCAAAGCAGTGGAACCTGATATTAAATGGTCAAAGCCATCTAGGGGTGGTTTGAAGTTGAACATTGATGCGTCGTTTTATTCTGACGGAACGGGTGCAGCTGGTATGATTTTAAGAGATCATCATGGTGAGGCAATCGCTGGTTATGCGTGTTTGATGGACCGACTGCTGAGCGCTACTACTGCTGAAGCTTATGCTTTATTGGAAGGTCTGAAATTTTTGGAAAGATTGGGAGTATCCACGGTTACAATTGAGTCTGATTCTCCTGAGCTAATCCAGGCGTGTAATGCTGTCATAGAAGTGTGGAGTCCCTTCTCTGTTGTTCTAGCAGAATGCTTCATGTTGGCCTATAATTTTGGGTCAATTGCTTTCAAACATTGCCGAAGAGATGCTAATCAAGTGGCACACCAGCTAGCTAAGTATTGTTATAACATCAAGTCCGATGTTAGCTGGGAGGGAGATCCTCCAGGTTTTATTCTCCCTTTTGTGATCAAAGATGTAACCTGTTTTATTATCCCGGATGTAACAAACAATGTATCTATGGTTGGTTGAGGCAACAAGTTTCATACGTACTCTTTTCCTTATCAGGGTACCTAACGGGACTGGAAGGTTTTTAATGAGCCGGCTTACTACCTTTATATATAGTGTGGTTAAATTTAAAAAAAGGATATACCCTGCAGGTATATCATATTTCATAGAAGAAGAGACCAAGACGGCCAGTACAACGCCAAGAGGCTCCACGATACAAACACAACGCCACACGGTTTACACGCAACCCACACGAACCAAACGACACGAATTCGCCTTGTACCATCTTCCGCCATGAATGGCGAGGAGGCGATACACCGAGCTTCTAGGCCACGTCACAGCCGAAGAAGGGAACTTCACCAGACCGACTCAAACTCCGGGATAGCACAAGCCAATGCACCGCCCACCCATAAGCGCCTAAGAGAGAGTGGGCGAGAGGACGGTGGGACCAAACCATACCGGAAGAGGTGACGACCATGAAGTGCCGGCGACGGTGTACATTGCGCCCCGGGAGCCCACGCTCTAAGCGACGGCGGACACCGACTCCAACTAGCGCACTGAGACCTCCACGAACCACCTAGGCAACGCCTCCAAGGAGGGAAACGACACAGACGTGCCGCCGCTGCCCAATCCGAAGAACGGATTTAGGGTTTCCCCCAGTAGTCAAGGCGGGGAAGCACGGACAGCACCATGATGACGCCTCCAAGGAGGTGACGGCGCCCTCGGGCGTCGCCGTCATCGGCTTCACGCAGGGATTTCGCCCCGGCCCTGTTGTCACCCAAAGCCATCGAACACGCGAGCCTTCTTGGCACCGCTGTCGACGAGAAGCGAACCAGATTGGCCGTCAGCCGAGCAGGAGGCGCCGACCACCGTCCCACCACGAGCACCACTGAAAACGGGGGCTGGACGGTGGGGATCCAGCCCGCCGCCGCCTAGCCGGCCACCGGCACCGCCACGGTGCCCAGCAACCGGCGCCACCAGGCACCACGCGCTGGCCTGCTGCCCGAGCGAGCCCTGACCAGGCCCATCTGGACCGAGCGAGGCCGGAGCGCACGGACAACAGGAGCGCCTCCACCGCGGGGGGCCGCGCCTTTCCAACGTCGGCAGGTCGCGCTCGTCGCCGGGCCTGGCAGCACCTCGCCGCCAAGTTGCCGTAGAACCACGCGACGCCGCCGTCGGAGAGGATCCCCGCCGATTTCACCGCCTCCAGCGCCGCCCGCTTGACGACACGCCTCCGCTCGAAGGGAGCTCGTCGGGGCGCGCCCATCCCGCCCGCCGCCTTTGACGGCCGAGCGCGGCCGCCACCGCCGGCGCCGGCGGCGGCAGCGACCAGGCAGACTCGCCCGCGTGTGCCTTTCCCTCAAGGGTTTGGGCCCTCCGGAGCTGCCCGCGCGAGCAGCCCGGGAGGGATTCGGAGAAGAGGGGTGGGGGAGGAGAGGCGGCGGAGGAGAGGAGTCGGGGCGAGCGTCGGCGGCGGACGCGGGTGGCGACGGTGACCCATAGCGCGTCGCGAGAGCTAGCCTGTTCTCGCCGCGCGTTTTGTGCCCCTGCTGCTAGTGCTATGATCATCTCCTCCCATCTCGCCACTACCTGGTGCCTCCGGATCGCCGCGGTCGCCGCTGGGTCGCTGCATCATACATCGCCGCCGCCGCCGCGAGGTGGTTTGGCTGAACCTGCAGCTGCAAGGTCGCTGGGCGATCTGCCGTTGGATCAAGTTGCTGTTGCCGTCGTTCGTCGTCACCATCGTCTTATGTGGTACGTACCACTGTCCGTGTCGTCGCTGACGAAAAGATATAATCCCCGTTAGCTGTTTGGAATTTAGGTCTGCGCCTAATTTTGGGTCCCTATTGCTACGGCTTTGTTTTTGGATTTGGTAACAATTCCCAAGTGGGTGTTACGTGAGGTTCAGAGGAGCGTTTTTCTTTCAATTTCACCAGTTCCGGTGGATTTGCTCTTGGAAGGTTATTGGTTTACAAATTGGATAGCTGGGAACTAGTACTAGAAACAATAGTGTTTGTTGCCCATGGCGTCCTCTAGCTTTTTCCATCGATTGGCTTTGTAGCTGCTTGTTTTGTAGTACGGAGTAGTATTCTCTAGCATTCGAGGCATACTAGGAAAGGGATGAAAGGTACAGTGATATCAAATTGGAATAGTCCTTTCTAGCTGATTATCTAGGACAGAACGTGAGTCATATGCAAGTGCTGGACCAAGTTTTAGTCTACTACTAGGTAAGATGGCGCGGCGGCACGCCGCACCCGTGTGGTTTTATTGATGTAGTTCATTTTAATTTTCTGTAATTTTTATAAGGGTGAAAAATAGTCATATACATTTGAATATTCTGTAGCTGGTAGAAGTGTGGAAATACTCATATACGTTAAAATTCTCCAAAAGAATAAACACATTGTGAATTAGGGGGAAGTTTTGGCATTTTAAGTATGGTTAAAAGTTGTTTAATTTTGTTGTATCAAATAAACATGGTTAATTTTTCCGACCATTCGTGAATTCGGTATAAATAAGTAGGATTTATTTTTTAAAACATTTTGATATGTTCAACATATTTTTCCCGTGGATAATGAATTAGTTATGAATTGTTTGGAAATTAATCTAAAATTCTACGGTATTACTGTTATTTTTCGTCGGTGAATTAGTTCATTTGGGAAATAAATTGAGAAAATAATATTGCAGCGCAATATGAAATATATATGCTGCTAAAAATAATGTTAGTAAAATTAGTTTTGGAAAAGTTATTTGGTGGTGATGTTACTGAATTTAGTTTGTAATATCTGGAGAACACAAGGACCTTTGCGTAAAAGAACCACGCGTTTTTATTCTGGGAGGACGATTTATATTTTTTTTAGGAAAACGTGAGGCCTTTTCTGCAAAAAGTGGCGAGCGGGGATTTTTTTTCCAAAAAGTTTTATTCCGAGGGCCGATTTATATAGGGTGGTATACATCTACTTGTGAAATGAAAATTCAAACGGATGACCGAGTGAGACGAATTGGAAAAAAGTTGTTAAATGTTTGTGTGAATCTGGATCCGAAATTAAGGAGCGCTCGACCAAACGGCCTTTTCTGCAAAAAGTGGCGAGCGGGGATTTTTTTTCAGAAAGTTTTATTCCGAGGGCCGATTTATATAGGGTGGTATACATCTACTTGTGAAATGAAAATTCAAACGGATGACCGAGTGAGACGAATTGGAAAAAAGTTGTTAAATGTTTGTGTGAATCTGGATCCGAAATTAAGGAGCTAGGCTTGACCAAACTCGAAACCGATCACGGGAATGGAACCTACTCGTCGGCGCGCATATATTTCATGTATATAATTTTCGGAGAATGCGAAGTTTTTTTTTTCGAAAAAAAGTTAAAAGTTGTTTAATTTTGTTATGTCAAATAATCATGATTAATTTTTCCGATCATTCGTGAATTCGGTATAAATAAGTAGGATTTATTTTTTAAAAATATTTTGATATGTTCAACATATTTTTCCCGTGGATAATGAATTAGTTACGATTTTTTTTGAAATTAATCTAAAATTCTGCGGTATTACTGTTATTTTTCGTCGGTGAATTAGTTCACTTGGGAAATAAATTGAGAAAATAATATTGCAGTGCAATATGAAATATATATGCTGTTAAAAATAATGTTAATGCAATTAGTTATGATTTTTTGGAAATTAATCTAAAATTTTGCGGTATTACTGTTATTTTTCGTCGGTGAATTAGTTCATTTTGAAAATAAATTGAGAAAATAATATTGCAGCGCAATATGAAATATATATGCTGCTAAAAATACTGTTAATGAAATTAGTTTTGGAAAAGTTATTTGGTGGTGATGTTACTGAAATTAGTTTGTAATATCTGGAGAACGCAAGGACCTTTGCGTACAAGAACCACGCATTTTTATTCCAAGAGGCAGATTTTATTTTTGGAAAACGTGTGGGCTTTTCTGCAAAAAGTGGGGAGCGGTGCATTTTTCCAAATAGTTTTATTCCGGAGGGCCGATTTTTTTTTTGGTCGGGAGGCCGATTTATAATTTTTAGGAAAACGCGAGGTCTTTTCTGCAAAAAGTGGCGTGTGGGGACGTTTTTGCAGAAAGTTTTATTCTGAGGGCCGATTTATATAGGGTGATATACATCTACTTGTGAAATGAAAATTCAAACAGATGACCGAGTGCGACGAATTGGACAAAATTTGTCAAATGTTTGTGCGAATCTAGATCTGAAATTAAGGAGCTATACTCGACCCAACTCGAAATCGATCTTTAGGAAAACGCGAGGGCTTTTCTGGCCGATTTATATATTTTTTTGGTCGGGAGGCCGATTTATAATTTTTAGGAAAACGCGAGGGCTTTTCTGCAAAAAGTGGCGTGCGGGGACTTTTTTGCAGAAAGTTTTATTCCGAGGGCCGATTTATATAGGGTGATATACATCTACTTGTGAAATGAAAATTCAAACAGATGACCGAGTGCGACGAATTGGACAAAATTTGTCAAATGTTTGTGCGAATATAGATCTGAAATTAAGGAGCTATACTCGACCCAACTCGAAATCGATCTTTAGGAAAACGCGAGGGCTTTTCTGCAAAAAGTGGCATGTGGGGACTTTTTTGCAGAAATTTTTATTCCGAGGGCCTATTTATATAGGGTGATATACATCTACTTGTGAAATGAAAATTTAAACAGATGACCGAGTTCGACGAATTGGACAAAATTTGTCAAATGTTTGTGCGAATCTAGATCTGAAATTAAGGAGCTAGACTCGACCAAACTCGAAACCGATCACGGGAATGGAACCTACTCATCGGCGCGCATATATTTCATGTATATAATTTTCGGAGAATGCGAAGTTTTTGTTTCTGAAAAAAAAAACGATCACTGTAGTGTGCTACAGTAACACTGTATCTACTGTAGCTACTGTTACACTGTAGCTACTGTTACACTGTAGCACGCTACAGTGTTGCGGCTCTTCAAGCCATTATATATAGTAGTGATTGGTAGACCCAAGCCTGAGACGTAGCAGTTTTGACATACAGTATTAGTAGTCAAATGTAGCTGATGCTTGTGCTAGTAAGTTGTTGTCAATAAATCCATCAGCTCTACATGTTTAATATACCAGCTGATAATACAACCTATGGGCCTTTCCTATAAAAAAGAAGAAAAGCGAGAAAAGAAATGCTCTGGTTAAGATTGTTGTGTGTAGGAGCGATGCAATTTATTTTTCTTGTATGCTTTTGAAGTGATGAAGTATATTGAGTGTGATATATTTTCCAGTAACAGGAGTTGGTACTTCCGGTTCGGAGTCCTACGATTCATGCTACACGGTTAAGGCAAGTTCATAACGGGATAATACTTTGCATGATTCCCCTCACGTAACTTTTATTTTCTAGCACTTGTTATTTATGCTAGTGGCTGAATATTACTTATATGTATGGAGACAATGTGGATATGGCAAAGAATACACTGACGCTTGCATTTTTGCATAGCATCTTACAGACATTGCATAGTGTTGTGACATACTGAGGTAGTCACCTTGAGACCGTCAATGATGGGTTGCGACCCACATTGTAGGCAATCTCCACAAGTTGGAGTGAGTGGACGCCGACGGGTGTCCACTCAAGCGATACCGATATACGCAAAGAAAAGTGAAAGCAAAGATCATGTAGGCATATTTAGTCTTCATTGTGCCGTGACAAGTGTTAAAGGATAATCGTTGGTGTTGTGTTTTATGCAATGTTTATTATTTCTTTATGTTCTTGTTGAGTACTTTGTACTCACCCTTGTGGCTTCTATGTTTTTAGGTACCTTTGTGGACATCATGCATGGGGACGGGAGTAGCACCTCTACATATTTCGACACAATACTTTCACCACGCTCAAGATTGCTCTTGACTTATTTTGTACCATGGGCTTTGCCTTATTTTTGTGGATACTGGGTTGGTCGTTATGAGGCATCTTGGTTATGAATTATAACTTGGTATTGTTGAATTTGGTAGCTGTGTATTCGTATAAAATCGGAGGTCTTTTCTTATTATGTTGTCGTGGATGTCTACTTAAACAAAGATGAATTTGGTAGCTGTGAATTTGGAAGTTTTTAAAGTGTGTGTAGCATTGCCAGATAGGGTTGATATCTGGGTGTTACACTATTACAGATTCTTGTTTTTCTTTGCAAAATAGACCTTTTTTTGCAGATAGACCTTGACTTGAGCCATTTATCTACATGTTGTCCTTTATCTTATGTAAAACAGATGACCCAATTAAGACATATCTCAATATACTAGACTTTCCTCACACTCTCCCATACTGCTATGTTCATATATATTTAGACCAAATAAATTTTGAGTCAAAGGATTACAAATTCTGCAACAATTTCTGATATACTCAAGAACAATATCATGCAATTTTTGTCTCATTACGTTATCACGGGCAGATTTCTAAATAGGTCAAACTTGGGGTTGTAAATGCATTTTTTTCTCCATCGTGGCATGCAAGATGAGTGTTATACAAGGAATGTGTACGTAGTTGTGGAATCCTTGCGTTCCACGGTAACCCATTTGTTTTGTTCGATGACCAAACGGTTGCACCTGTTCTGCCAAAGAAATTGTTGCCTCACCCCGCACGTCCTCCTTTCTCTGAAACCATCATGTCCGGTGTCTCACGGTTAGATGGTCCCTAACTCCTCTCCACAACATTCATACTCTGCGTGAACCCCTGTCTTCAGATTGTCGTCCAACCTTCCATGTGTCAACGATTAGACTATCCCTCTCTCCTCCCCCACAACATCCATACTCCGTACAAACCAATATATCTCTATTGTCGTCAAACCTTTTATGCGTCAACTATTAGAATGTCTGTGAGATCCTGGCTCGGGGCTTAATATGATTGATAGGATACTCATATCAACAAGTTGCAACTTCTTTTGTGGAAGCTCATCTCGAAAGAAATCCGAGGTTAAACGTGCTTGGCCCGAAACACTTTAGAGATGGGTGACACTAGTATAGAACGACACATCGGAAATGGGCCAAAACCCTCATCGGAAACGGAGAAAGGGTCTGTGTCCCCGCCCCTGTCACTCATGTGAAGGCCATCATCGGGAACGGAGGCCAAAAAACCGTCACCGATGAGGCCTGATTTTGGCTACGGTTGCGAACCAATCTCCGTTGCCGATGTATCGGGACATCAGAAACGGAGATTATTCTTTTACTCGTTTGCATTGAGGTTTCTTCATAAGCCTACAGCAGCAGTACAGTTGCCAATTGACATTCAAAATCTCACAGCAGAAGCACAAAGTTGCTAGCAAATCCATTCATAACGTATATAATAATTGTCACCATTACATAGCATCAAAAGATGAGTTACATATGCCTCGCTAATTCTATCATTCTCATGCCTCCCTAAACTTAACTTTTATGGTACTCCACTCTTCTCCAGCTCCACCTTCTTCCTCGGCTCCAAAGAGCCGAAAACGGTATTCGAGCTAGCAATAGACTCGAGTAGCGGTTTCATGCTTCTCCAAACCACATCTGCAGCCAAATTGCTACACACATCCCAAAAATAGATGGATAAACTGAAAACCATAAACCACACCGAGCTCGCAATCCTCCGTGGCAAATTAATTTTGCCAAATTCTTCGTAATGAGGCTTGCTCCATCTTGGACGGTGTCGCCGAAATATAATAACGTCACCGTTGTGACATTTCGGCCACACTGTCCAAGACACTCTTAATTAAAAACGTGTTTTGTATAGTGCAGCGAAACGTCACAACAGCGACGGTTCACGGATATGATCCCACTTTGTATTTAGCTCATTTAAATCTTGTTTGGATCAGCATTGTGTTTCTGGATAAAAATACATGGATGGATAGTTAGAAAAGAGCCAAATATGATGCTACATGACATAAATACAATTTAATGTGAAAACAGTTTACACCTTAAGCGCCTATATCCATGTGCTTGCAGTCCGATCGAAACGATTTGGAGGCAAAACTTGAAGGTGATGTTTCCTTCAAGAGCCTCACCATTTTTATGCATTGTCACCGAAATATACTATTACTTCATACACTAGCTACACAAAACCATAACGAGGATTAGCACATTGACAAAAAGTTGTGACTAGTAGTGAGGGATCTATTCATCATCGGTAGTACTACAAAGAGTTGAAATTAATTTACCCTACTAGACTTTAAATAGTGCAAGATTTAGTATTGAGGGATATATTCATCATCGGTAGTACTATAAAACAGACACAATACTAGACTTCAAATACTAGACAAGTTTTCTATGCTACTTTAAATAAAGTGTAAGATCTAGTCGGCGACATACTCGGGGAAGATGCGCGGAATAGACCAACAGATCCGCGTCGGCGACATACTGGGGGAAGATGCGCGGCGGCGATGCCGGCCCGACGTACCACTCAGATCTGCGAGATAAGGGTTAGGTCTGGTGCTGCTTGGAGCCACCGCCACACTGTGACTGTGGAGTGAGAGTGAGAGTGAGAGCGTTAGGGTTGCAGCAGTGGCACATTTATAGCACAAAGTAGAACATCGCAAACGGAGGCGATAAACAACCGTTTCCTTTAATTTCTTCACTGACACACTGGGCCTACTTACGAAGGATCGATACAGTAGAATTGAACTAACTACCTACTCTACTTGTTCTGCTTACGCCCTGCCTCCGCGCCATTGTCATCCACAGCGTGACGTCGCTTCTTGCTGGTTGCCTTCTCCTCAGGCGCGTGCACCTCCTCCTCCCGCGCCTCCTCCGACACGTGTTCCTCCTCCTCATCGGAGTCGTCCTCTTCCCGGCTAGAATACGGCTCCAGCGGGTCCTCCGGCTCCTCTTCCTCCGGCGCCTCGTCCTCGTCGGAGTGGTCTTCTCCTTCACGTGAAGGCGGCGGTTCCGAGTCATCGGAGTCATCTTCTACAGAGCGTGAAGACGGTGGGTCCAAATCGTCGGGGTCCGAGTCCGGTGGCCCGTCTTGATCCCACCATGGGACTTCACCGTGGTCTTCACCGCTCGCGTCGTCGCTCGGGACTTCCTCGTTCTGCCACCAGGGTTCCTCCATGGCATTTGTGCTAGTGTGGTAGAGAACGTGTGAGAGAACGAAGGGGAGAATGCGAGAACGGCCTGGCTTCACGCGGTTCCAGTCACATTTTATTAGCGGCGAGCAGGCGGTTCCAATCCCTCGTGAATTAAGCCGCATTGAACAGGCGCGCTTCCAGTTTACAACTACAATTTCCCAAGCACATCGCAAACGGATATCAATCAACAATCGTTGCCATAGAGATACGTATTGGAAACGAAGGTGAATTTATGACCATTGCCGCAGCCCAATTCTGCCAGGCCTCGTCCGCAACGCTAAAATCACGATTCTCTGTCGCCTAACTCATGCCGTTTCCATAGAGGGGTATCCGATGTGTCGTTCTGTACTAGTGTGACCGACAGATAAATCTTCCTGGGTGCGCATTGATACGTCTCCAACGTATCCATAATTTCTGCTGTTCCATGCTTATATTATACCATTTGCTACATGTTTTATATACACTTCGTATCACTTTTATGCATTTTCTGGGACTAACCTATTAACAAGATGCCACAGTGCCAGTTCCCTGTTTTCTGCTGTTTTTGGTTTCAGAAAGTTACTTTTGGAAATATTCTCGGAATTGCACGAAACAAAAGGCCAAGTCCCTATTTTTCCAGCACGTACACGGAGTCCGAAGGAGAGACGAAGGAGAGCCACGAGGTGGCCAAACCACATGCCGGCGCGGCAGTGGGCCCAGCCGCGCCACTGGTGGTTTGGGCCCCTCGGGGGTCCGCCGACATCGCCCCTTCGCCTATATATTGCCTCAGACGGGAAAACCCTAAAATACCAAGCCAATTTCCACGAAGAGTTCCGCAGCGCCGCCGCCATCGACGACAAGTTTCGGGGGACAGAATCTCTGTTCCGGCACGCTGCCGGGACGGGGAAGTGCCCCCGGAGCCATCTCCATCGACTCCATCGCCATCTCCAGCGCCGCCGCCGCGCCGTGGCTGCAGCGGTCCGTCGTCTCCTCTCGGGCTGCACCTCTTCATCAACCTCTCCATCAAGTGTGCTCACCATGACCATGTGTGAGTAGTCTCCCCCGAGGCTGAGGGCTCTACCGGTAGCTATGTGGTTTATCTCTCTCTCCATGGTGTGATCTTTATGTGATCATGAGTATTGCTAGTATCGCTGAATTCATTATAATGTTTATGCTACTCAAGTGATTGTATCTAGTTTCTGGAGTCATTGTGACAACACGGTATCAAGGTGACAGTGTGGGTACTTGTGTGTGACTCTATGAATAATTTAGATATTATCATGGCTTGTTCTTGGGAATTGTGGTGTTTGTTTACTCAGACTTTGAGGAGTGCTTTTGCAGCCCTACACATAGTACTCTTGTGTTATCAAGAAGGAGAATAATCCCGAGTATCATTTACTTGCATTCAGTTGTGCTAACATGTTGAGAGGTACCACTAGTGAAAGTATGATCCCTAGGCCTTGTTTCTAAGCATTGAAACACCGTTTACAACAAGTTCTGCTACATGTTTGCTTGCTGCCATTTTATTTCAGATTGCAGTTACTACTTATAATCATCCATATTACTTGTATTTCACTATCTCTTCGCCGAACTAGTGCACCTATACATCTGACAAGTGTATTGGGTGTGTTGGGGACACAAGAGACTTCTTGTATATTAATTGCAGGGTTGCTTGAGAGGGATATCTTTGACCTCTACCTCCCTGAGTTCGATAAACCTTGGGTGATTCACTTAAGGGAAACTTGCTGCTGTTCTACAAACCTCTGCTCTTGGAGGCCCAACACTGTCTACAAGAATAGAAGCGTGCGTAGACATCAAGCTATTTTCTGGCGCCGTTGCCGGGGAGGTAAGCGTTGGAAGGTATCTCCTTTAGATTCTGCAATTATTTCTTTTTGTTTCTTGTTTTTATTTTCACTAGTTAGGCTTAATGGAAAACAACAAAAAAATTAGAGATCTTATGAACTTTATATGAATTAGGACATGATGCTTTTGAAGAGAAAATTAAAAAACCTATGGAGGCTTGTTTGCATAATAGTGGTAGTAATGTTATTAGTATAAATTCTTTGGACACCATTATTGCTAAGGCTGTGGAAAAGCCTAAGCTTGGGGAAGCTAGTTTATATGAAAATAATTTTTTTGCTCCTCAGCTATGGAGGAATTATTTTGCCTTGATAATGCTTTGTCTCCAATATGTGATAATTCTAATGATGTTTGTGATATTCCAAATCCACCTGTTGAAAGTATTTCTTTTAAAATACCTATGAAAATTGTTGAAAGGGTTATGAATGATCAGTATGCAGGGGATGGATCAATCCATCCAAGTGCTCACTTGTCGAAACTTACAGAACTTTGTGAGTTATTTAAGGTTGCAGGTTTATCAAGAGAAAATGTCATGAGGAAACTATTTCCATTGTCACTTAAGGACAAAGCAAAGGAATGGTATAGGTGCTGGATGAACAACCTTCGAATTGGAAACAGCTTGAATCTCTCTTTTACTCTAAATTTTATCCTCTTCATGAAGTGCATCTAGATAGGAATTACATTTATAATTTTTACCCTCATGATGGAGAAAGCATTGCTCAAGCTTGGGGAAGGCTGAAAACATTAATACTCAAATGTCCTAACCATGAGCTTTCTGAGGAAATAATTGTTACTAATTTTTATGCAAGGCTTTCAGGTCATTACAAGGATTATGTAGATGCATGTTCACATGGTTCTTTCACAAGCAAGAAGGTTGAAGCTAGATGGGATCTTCTTGAAAGAATTCAAAACAATGCTGAGGATTGGGAGAATGACAAAGGTAAAGAATCAGGTATAAACTATGAATATGATTGCATTAAGTCTTTCGTTGAAACTGCTAGTTTTCAAGAGCTTAGTGCTAAATATGGTCTTGATTCTCAAATTATTGTTGATTGTTTTAGAACCTTTGCTTCTCATATTAATGTTCCTAAAGAAAATTGGGACGTGTATCATGAACCTTTCAAAGACACTTGCATGGAAAATGAAATTGTTGTTAATGATTGCAATAAACATGCTCAAACTTCTGAAAATACTATTTCTTATAAGCATGTTAATTTTTGTGGAATGCATAGACCTTGTGGAATTAATCAAATCGAAGATGAATATTGTATCATCATAGGAATGAAAAAACTAGAACATGGTACAAGGCTCTAAGAGATCTTGGTGAAAAAGTTTGTGACCTCCATCCTTTTATTTGTGAACTTTGCTATGAAGTGGGTCATTTTAATTTTCAATGTTCAGGTCATGATAATAGCCTTTCGAATCCAATTACTGCAAATTTGTATTGTGATAACATGATCACTCCTAATCAACATGATGAACTTACATTATTTTTGGGGTGTGAAGAGTTATCAAGAAAAACTTCCTTGTTAGATATGAGTGATCTTGATATGAATAGTGTGTTGCATGGATGTTATCTCTATTGTGTTAATAATTGCCATGCTAACACCTACATACAAAATATTATAAAGGATGAGACTTTACCAAAGTATGACAGGACTAATATGTGTTTTGTTCTCATTAATGAAAGAGAGGAGTCCCCCAAGTTTCTTCCATTGTCTCTAATACTAAACCAGGTTATGTGGAGGAGCTTCCTTTCAAACCTCTCCCTCCTAAAGATAAAAAGAAGAGGGGAAAGAAGAAGAAGAAGAGGAGTAAAAGGAGAGAGGAAACGGTATCTTCTCCCAAACTTGTTGCTCCTGTTACAATTGATACTTATAATTCTGAATTCGATGATTCTGAACTTGATGATGAACCTATGCCTGTTACTTATATTAGTGATCATGATTGGGAAAATGAAACTACTTTTGATATTGAAAATCTTTGGGGTACCAATTCTGAAAATGATGATATTAATGATTGCCATACTATTAGTACTATCCATGTTTCTTCCAATGATGATATGAAAAGCTCTAAGCTTGGGGATGAGGTGTTTGAAAATCCTTTTGCTATTGCTGATTATATGCTTGATACATCTCCTTCTATTAAAAATAATGATATGTTTACGAATGAACACAGTTTGGAAGATGACTATTCTATTGCTTATGATGATACTATGCCTCCAGTCTTTGATAATTATTATAAAGAATACTATGACATAGGTTATAATTACAGTCATCCTCATGAAACTTGTCATAGTTATGGAGAGATTACCCAAAACCATCCCTTTAATATACAACTTGTCTATCATGTTCGAGTTCTTTATGATGATCCTGCCCCATTGTTATTAATGAGAAGAACTTTTCTTATGTGGAAAATGAAGATACTTTTGTGCATATGGATCATGGTAAGAATGTTTCATGTGATGATTATATTGTGGATTTTATCAATGATGCTACTGAAAGTTTTTATGAGAGAGGGAGGCATGGATTCATATATCTCAATAATATCAAGTCTCCTCTCTTTTTGTTGAAATTTTTGAAGTTGCACTTGTTTTGTCTTTCTATGCTAGTAGCTTCATGCATCAATAATTTGTTTTCTTACAAGATTCCTTTGCATAGGAAGTGGGTTAGACTTAAATGTGTTTGGTATTTGCTTTTTGATGCTCTCTTATATTCAACTCTTATACATATGAGAGCATTATCAAAATCACTATGCCTAGCTAAAAGGCTTTAAAGAAAAGCGCTTATGGGAGACAACCCATTGTTTTTATTTTCTGTTATTTTTTTTTCTTTGAGTCAAGGAGTTTGTTACTTCTGTAGCAACTCCTTTGTATCTTTATTTTATTGCATTGTTGTGCCAAGTAAAGTTCTTATTGAAAGTTGATGCAAGATTTGGATTTCTGCGCAGAACAGATTTTTAGCTGTCACGAATTTGAGCTTTTCTCCCTGAGAAAATTCAAAAATTCTGAAAAATCACGCATCTTCCTCAGATATGTACGCAACTTTCATTATTGGACCAGTTCCATCTGAGCAACTTAAGTGCCTCGAAAAAATTCGTCTTCAGACTGTTCTGTTTTTGACAGATTCTGCCTTTTGTTTTGCATTCGCTCTTTTACGATGTTTGTGTGGATTTCTTTGCTCCACAAAGCATTGGTGGCTGTAGCTAATGTCCAGAAGCTTTGGGAATGATTGTATCATTACAGAATATGAGAATTTTTGATTATGCACTAACCCTCTAATGAGAACTGTTTGAGTTTGGTGTGAAGGAAGTTTTCAAGGATCAAGCGAGAAGGGTGATATTATGTGATCAAGAAGAGTGAAAAGCCTAAGCTTGGGGATGCCCCCGTGGTTCATCCCAACCATATTCAAGAAGACTCAAGCGTCTAAGCTTGGGGATGCCCAAGGCATCCCCTTCTTCATCAACAACTTATCAGGTCATCTCTAGTGAAACTATATTTTAATTCTTTCACATCTTATGCGCTTTACTTGGAGCGTCTGTGTGCTTTTATTTTGTTTTTGTTTGAATAAATTCGGATCCTAGCAATCCTTGTGTGGGAGAGAGACACGCTCCGCTTTTTCATGTGAATACTCATGTTCTTCACTTATATTTGTTGAGTATTCTTAACTAGCTACTGCAGTGCTTTTAGCTCCTGTTTTTCATGCATCTCTTCGAGCTGTTAGCACTTGTTTATAAATACTCTCTTGCTGCATTATATTATCATTTGGAGAGTTTATGTTTAAATAAATTGATTGGTGTTTGTTTGGAAGAAAGAAAATGCTACATGTAGTAGTTGGTATTGGAAAAGATATGCATTCTTGTAGCATCATTGATCTTGTCTTGTTTCGATTTGACACTTTGCAATTGTTTTGAGCTCTCAAGTAGATCATGTTTAAGCTCTTGCATCATGTAGTTAAAGCCTAGTAGTGGAGAACTACCGTAGAGCTTGTTGAGACTTGGGATGCATATTTGTTCTCTCTAAGGTCTAGATATTTTCTGGTAAAATGTTTGAGCAACAAGGAAGACAGTGTAGAGTCTTATAATACTTGCAATATGTTTTTATGTGATTCTTGCTGTACCGGTTTATACTTGTGTTTGCTTCAAACAACCTTGCTAGCCTAAACTCTGTACTGAGAGGGAATGCTTCTCGTGCATCCAAACTTGAGCCAAAACCCATGCCATTTGTGTCCACCATACCTACCTACTATGTGGTATTTCCTGCCATTCCAAGTAAATACTTCATGTGCTACCTTTAAACTATTCAAAACTTTATTACTCCTTATTTGTGTCAATGTTTTATAGCTCATGAGGAAGTATGTGGTGTTTTATCTTTCAATCTTGTCATTTACTTCTGACAGACTTTCACCAATGGACTAGTGGCATATACATCCGCTTATCCAATAATTTGCAAAAAGAGCTGGCAACGGGGTGCCCAGCCCCAATTAATTACAACTTTCATTAATAATTCTCTTCACATGTTTTGCCCTGATTTATCAGTAAGCAACTTAATTTGCAAATAGACACTCCTCCATGGTATGTGAATGTTGGAAGGCACCCGAGGATTCGGTTAGCCATGGCTTGTGTAAGCAAAAGGTTGGGAGGAGTGTCAACTATAAAGAAACTAAAATACATGTGTAAACAAAAGAGAAGAGGGATGATCTACCTTGCTGGTAGAGATAACGTCCTTCATGGGAGCCGCTCTTGAAAGTCTGGTTGACAAGGGGGTTAGAGTGCCCACTACCATTCGTTGACAACAACAAACACCTCTCAAATACTTATTTTGTGCTCTCTATATGCTTTCGAAAACTTAAAAAGCTCTAGCACATGATTTAATCCCTGCTTCCCTCTGCGAAGGGCCTATCTTTTACTTTATGTTGAGTCAGTTTACCTACTCCTTTCTATCTTAGAAGCAAACACTAGTGTCAACTTTGTGTGCATTGATTCTTACATGTTTACTTATTGCACTTGTTATATTGCTTTATGTTGACAACTATCCATGAGATATACATGTTACAAGTTGAAAGCAATTGCTGAAACTTAATCATCCTTTGTGTTGCTTCAATGCCTTTTACTTTGAATCTATTGCTTTATGAGTTACCTCTTATGCAAAACTTTTTGATGCTTGTCTTGAAAGTACTATTCATGAAAAGTTTTTGCTTATATGATTCATTGTTTACTCTTTATCTATTGTTAGCAAACTATAGACCATTGCTTTGAGTCACTTCATTCATGACATGAGCCTTGCAATATATTGATCAAGATTGTGTGAAAGCATGTCTCCTCAGAAATTATTTGTTGTTATCGTTTTACCTACTCGAGGACGAGTAGAACTAAGCTTGGGGATGCTTGATACGTCTCCAACGTATCATAATTTCTGATGTTCCATGCTTATATTATACCATTGCTACATGTTTTATATACACTTCATATCACTTTTATGCATTTTCTGGGACTAACCTATTAACAAGATGCCACAGTGCCAGTTCCTGTTTTCTGCTGTTTTTGGTTTCAGAAAAGTTACTTCTGGAATATTCTCGGAATTGCACGAAACAAAAGGCCAAGTCCCTATTTTTCCAGCACGTACACGGAGTCCGAAGGAGAGACGAAGGAGAGCCACGAGGTGGCCAAACCACAGGCGGCGCGGCAGTGGGCCCAGCCGCGCCACCTGGTGGTGGGCCCCTCGGGTCCACCGACATCGCCCCTTCGCCTATATATTCCTCAGACGCGAAAACCCTAAAATACCAAGTCATTTCCACGAAGAGTTCCGCAGCGCCGCCGCCATCGACGACAAGTTTCGGGGGACAGAATCTCTGTTCCGGCACGCGCGGGACGGGGAAGTGCCCCCGGAGCCATCTCCATCGACTCCATCGCCATCTCCAGCGCCGCCGCCGCGCCGTGGCTGCAGCGGGCCGTCGTCTCCTCTCCGGGCTGCACCTCTTCATCAACCTCTCCATCAAGTGTGCTCACCATGACCATGTGTGAGTAGTCTCCCCCGAGGCTGAGGGCTCTACCGGTAGCTATGTGGTTTATCTCTCTCTCCATGGTGTGATCTTTATGTGATCATGAGTATTGCTAGTATCGCTGAATTCATATGTAATGTTTATGCTACTCAAGTGATTGTCTAGTTTGGAGTCATTGTGACAACACGGTATCAAGGTGACAGTGTGGGTACTTGTGTGTGACTCTATGAATAATTTAGATATTTATCATGGCTTGTTCTTGGGAATTGTGGTGTTTGTTTACTCAGACTTTGAGGAGTGCTTTTGCAGCCCTACACATAGTACTCTTGTGTTATCAAGAAGGAGAATAATCCCGAGTATCATTTACTTGCATTCAGTTGTGCTAACATGTTGAGAGGTACCACTAGTGAAAGTATGATCCCTAGGCCTTGTTTCTAAGCATTGAAACACCGTTTACAACAAGTTCTGCTACATGTTTGCTTGCTGCCATTTTATTCAGATTGCAATTACTACTTATAATCATCCATATTACTTGTATTTCACTATCTCTTCGCCGAACTAGTGCACCTATACATCTGACAAGTGTATTGGGTGTGTTGGGGACACAAGAGACTTCTTGTATATTAATTGCAGGGTTGCTTGAGAGGGATATCTTTGACCTCTACCTCCCTGAGTTCGATAAACCTTGGGTGATTCACTTAAGGAAACTTGCTGCTGTTCTACAACCCTCTGCTCTTGGAGGCCCAATACTGTCTACAGGAATAGAAGCGTGCGTAGACATCACGCATGAGTAAGGAAAAAGTCCACAGAAAAGACGAGTGTTGGTATGTGAGGCCAGTCTAGACATTCTAGACTGCTACTAGGGGTGACAGCCACCGGCCCGGGGTGGGCCGGGGTGTTACAATGTCCCTGCCTCCTTCCCACAACGTCCATAGACCGCACTAACCAATGTCTCTCTACTGTCGTCCAACCTTTCATTTGTCAAATTCATACACTAACCAATGCAACCAAAAGTCCAAACTGATAAAGGCTAAACAATCCATATATACATTTCAACACCCCCTCTCATGTGTGACTCGGGAGGCAATCCACATATACAGTTCAACACCCACTCTCACATGTGACTCAGGGAGGCAATCCACATATACACTTCAACAACCCCTCTCACGTGTGACTCAGAGAGGTCAACACGTGCATAGTATCTTAGAGGTATGGCTCAAGAGAGCTATACGTGGACACAGAGGGGGCAACAATATTTTTTTTTGGATAAACTGAGAAAGTCGGGACTCGAAGTCTAGACCTACGGTTCTGATACCATGTAAAGTTTCATGCACTAGCTAACACAAGCAAAAGTCCGAACTGATGAAAATGGCTCTATCCATGGACGGACAACAACGGGTAGAATTGTGCGGCATTTTTAATAAATTGTGAAAGTCAAGACCTCACGACTTTGATACAATGTCAAGTACAATGCACTAGCCAACACAACTAAAAGTCTGAACTAATGGAAAGGTATAGATAATCCACATGTACATTTCAACACCATGCAATTTTCCATCTTCAAACACACCCGAGCAACATCCCCAAATGTTCTTGTTTGGCTTCGCCACTGGCTGGATGGGCATATGTCATGTTCGATGTTGGAGCATAATCGACTCAACGTCTTTGGTAGTGAAGTGTTGCATTCTAGAACAATGGCTTACCATACAACTTCTAAGTAGGCGAGTGTGACACCACTAGATCTTCATATCACAAATTTGACCAGTATCCAACATAAGCATCACACTGGATCCAATGAACTCAGTTCATGGCTGAGAGAGAGGAAGGGGGGAACGTATTCCTAAAGGAATTAATTAAAACTTCAACTATGCCTATCTCACCTCACTAAAAGTTACTTACCTTGCGATAGCTTGTCCTAGCCCTCTCAGCTTGATGGCCCGTTTCCACAGCGTACCCGTTGACGCTCTCCGGCCCTCTTTTTTGTCTTTAGGTCTAGCCCAGGTACTTGGTTGTAACAATGCCCCTCCTTTAGAATATTAGCTTGCCCTCGAGGTGGTACATTTGGGGAGAAATTGAAAAGCACGTACACATTCTTCGAGGACCTGCAAGTATCAGACAGAGTGAACATTTGAAGGGGACCGTGTGCAAAAAAACAAAAAAAATTCCTAACAACGATAACCGAAATAGACAGGATCTATTACTATGCAGATATACCGTAAAGGAGGGGATCGATGTACATACCTTGTAGACCGAAAGCGGGGATTACGCTCCCGCACAAGCGTTGTTGATGAAGCCGACGACGCCGACCTCAAGGTCGTGTAGTGGAAGAAGACGTACTTCCACTGCCACCCGTGTAGCACCTCGTAGCTTTACACACGTACGGAGTACACGACGACCTCCGAGCTCCAGATCCAGCGAAGCAGCGGAAGCGAAGACTTGGACCCAGCAGCACGGCGATGTGCGTATGGTGGAGAAAATTCTCTCCTCGTACGCAGCTCCAGAAACGGAACCACGCTCAAGGTAGGAGAGAAGGAGAAGATCGGATGAATTTCCAGGCAAGGGTGCACCCCTATTTAAAGGAGGAGGATGAGGGCTGCCACCCTTGGTGGCTTAGCCATGTGGGACTAAACCCCACATGGTGTGCCGGCCAAGGGGGCTGCGTCGGCCCTGGTGGGCCCCATTCGGCCCAGCCAGGACGGCCGGCCCCTCCCCTCTTTTTTTCCTTTTGGGGTTTTTCCCCTAATAGGCCTCTAAGTCCCATCTAGGTGAAAATGCCTTTAAAATTCGAAATTAATTAAATAAAAAATATATTTAATCATTAATTACACTAAATAATATTAAATACATATTATTTAATTTATTCGAGCTCCGAAACTTATTCCGTTGCCTTCCGATCATCATCGGACATGTCCCGGAACACTTCTGGTGTTCTCCTGAAGTTTCTCCTAATATCCAATCTTTATAAAATCGTCGCCTACCCTTAAGTGTGCCACCCTACGGTTCGGGATCACTCCAGACATGATCGAGACACGTTCTCCGATCAATGACTATCAACGGTGGCTGGATAACCGTGACAGTCCCTGTGCGTCCACGAATGTCTTTTTATCGTTTGAACCTTAGACGTCCAGTTTCAACCTTTTGCCTGACGATACTTAGATTGTCCGAGACTCGTTCTCCGGTATCACGATTACCGAGCTTGATCTCGTCACTTGATAATTCTATCTTTACTCGTCTGTGATATTACATCCTCGTGATCTAGTCACATGCTTGCAAGCTCATTGATGTAATCTCACCGAGTGGGCCCAGAGTATCTATCCTGCTATGTGGATTGGCAAATCCTGCTCTTGATCACTCGCCTTGACCTCTTCCTTCGGATACCCGAAAGGGACACCTTTATTGTCACGCTAGATAAGACATGACGTTTGATGCAATCAAAGCACCTTCCAAAAGTAGCGATTAGATATGATCTCACGGTCAAAGGTATGAACACTACGTTTCTATATATCTTGGGTGCGTGTCCATCACATCATTCTCCTAATGACATGACTCCATTGTCAATTGAGTAAATGTCCATGATCAGGAAACCTTGATCATCTATTGCCAAATGGACTAGTTAAGAGGCTACTAGGGACCTGGTTGTTTACATACCACACGTGTATTAATATTTCCACTTAATACAGTTATAGCATGGTACAAAACTTATTATGAACAAATGAGATATGACAAATAAAATATCTTTATTAATTGCCTCTAGGGCATATCTCCAACAACATTCACCTAGGGTTGCAACTTGTGTCCCTACTTGATCAGTCGTTTTTCCAAGATACCCACGGGTTGCACCTTTTTAGAAAGATCAGTCAAAAGTAAAAGAAGTTCAAACCTCACATGATATGTCGGTTTGATTGCTTTTTAGCAACGAAACATGCACCACCAGATAGATATGAGAATGATCATGTAGTTGAGGATTGTATGATAAATTCCCTACTTTTTGGATAACTTGATATGGTCCTAAGTGACAGAAAATCAGTTCTGCAATGAGCGAGGCATTAGCTACTTTTGTACATACGTTTGCAGATGTCGATAAACCCAATCTCCAATCTCGAAGGACCGCTCCACGGGTTTAATCTTGCCCTGTCGAGTCATGCATTGTCGATCTCTCGCCAAATGTTGTTTATTACTGGAATCATGACAACACATCTTGCAGCCACTAAGCAAGTTAAGAGTTGGTTGTCCTTCGTCCCCATGCATACCAAAGTGACGAGGCTTGCAACCATACAACACTTCAAAAGGTGATTTCCCAGTGTTGAACGGAATGTGGTGTTGTACGAGTATTTCGTCCGATAGATCCACTTGGCAGAGTGATTTGGATTGACGTGCACTAAACATCGAAAATATGTTTCTAAAGACTATTTGAGACGTTTTGTTTTCCCAGCCATCTAATGGTGACAAGAAGAATTGAGATTGAGAGTTGTATTTGCTAACTTACAATTTTGTTGCCAGAATGTACCCGTAAGCACATCTCCTGTCGGAAATCAGTACCTTTGGCATGTTGTGCAATCTGTAAACGTTGCTCTGGAAAAGTTAGGCAACAATGGCTGCTGCGAGATGGTGCTTAATTTCGTTTTTTTTCTATTACCACAAGTATGGTATCAAATTTACATATTAGGGGCAACCTTTCGACGGATTCCATGATGACAGTGTGTCAGGCTTTAGTGGTACAGGGAAGGAATGTAGAAGGCCAATGTGCAGTTTGTTAAGTTTATGCTTGCTGGCAAGTTCTGCATTGTTGGGAAAACGTTTGAACATCCTTTCATGGCCTTGGAAAGTAGAAAAGTTTATTTATTTTGTGATAAGTGGTCAGTCCTCCCAAGCCACCGTTATGCAGTGCTTGTAGAATATCTCGTTTAGCTTCTTTGTGGTTTCTCAGCCAAATTTTACCTACCAGTCTCATTTTGTGTTTTAGGCTGATTTTAGTTAACAGGTGCATAGCTAGTGGTTCTTTGGAGTATCCTTCGGTTACAATAATTTACGACAACTCTTCTCTGTTGTCAGGTTTGTGAGACAATACATCAACAACTTTCTTGGTGATGCCTTTTTTACATGATTTTGTATTGTGAACCCAGCCAACAACGTGAACAAGGCTTTTTTATGGATTGCGGTGTTGAATTTCTGATCCACCACATGAATAAGGTTGTGTTGATCTGTATGGATCACACGTAGGATGTTGGAGATAAGCTTCCTATTTTTTTCTAGAGCTAACAAGATGGCCATACACTCATTGGCATAAGTAGACAGAGATTTATTCTTTAGACCTAGAGCTTTACCTTATTGCATAAGAACTACCCCTACCCCAAAGCTGAAGTCGTCTGTTTCAATAATATTTATGAAATTTCGGCAGTGCTAAAACAGAGGCCCAAAACCAAGGCATTTTTTGAAGCAACGATAACAAGATTCCATATATTTGTTCCAAACATAAGGAAGATTTTTTTCAGCAATGCTGCGAGTGGTCTGCTAACGACAACAAAGTTCTAGATGAACCAAGTGACGTGCTTACTCCAGTATGCAGAAAAACCCTCAACTTATTTTGATTTCACATAAAATTGTCTTCAACTTAAATTTGAGGCATCCAAAAATGGTGGCCCGTTAGCGTTCCACCGACATTTATCACCGAGTATAATTGGTGTATTCGCGATATTAATATATTTCCTTTATCGAACAAATGTTGCATCAATTTTCGTTGTTTCTACGAAATTGCAGGCTGAAAAAAATAGTTGGAGACAGTGGTAGGGCACTGTGTCCTTATCAACTAGGGTCGTTCTCCTCAAGGATAGCAAGAGAGTTTGGCACCTGACCACTTCTATAAAATGACGAGATAGTAAATAAATAAATGAAGACAAGATATGCTAACTCAGAGCATCTCCAGCAGACGCCGGAAACGGAGCGCGCGTCATATAACCGATTTTTCCCACGCGCGGGCCATTTCGCGCGCTCCAGCAGACGCGGGGAAAAAGCGCGCGCTCGGAAAACGGAAGCGCGCGCTGGCCAACGCGGTAGGTTTCGCGCTAAATAACCCGCCCCGCGGCCAGCGCGCGCTCACTCCACGCGTCCCCTCCTCTCTCCCCAACCGCTTTTTCCCCTCCCACCACCGCTCGCGCCACCGCACGGATTCCGCCGTCGCCGCGCCACGCCCGCGCTGTCGCCACCATCCCGCCGCGCCGGAGGAACCAGTCCGGCTACCGCGGCGTGCGCGCGGCCCAACGGCACCTTCTACGCGGAGATTCGCGCCGGCGACGAGCGGATCTCGCTCGGGACGTTCGAGACGGCGCACGAGGCTGCCCGCGCGTACGACGCAGCGGCGTGGCGCCTCGGCCGCTCCCGCCGGCAGATGAACTTCACGGACGCCCGCACCGTCCAACAGGCGCAGGATCTGGCGCCGCCGCCACGCCTCGTCACCGCCGAGGACCGGGCCGCCGACCGCGAGCTCCAGGCCCGCCTGCTGGTCGCGCATCGGGACGAGCAACTCGTGGCGGAGTATCGCCGGCGCCACCCGGAAGAAGCCGCCGCCGAGGCGCAGGCCTTGGCAACCTTCGCGGCTGAGCGGGCGGAGCGAAGGCACGCGCGGGCGCAGGAGCGGGCGATGCGGCGGAGGCGCAAAGCCGAGGCGGAGGCGCAGCTCAACAACACCACCTGGGGCGAAGAAGACCCCAGGTGGGAGCATCTCTTCTCCGAAATCTCCGATACGTCGGACTCGGACTCCGACTTGGACGAGTTCGACTTTTAGATGTTTAGTTCTAGTTTAATCGAGTCTGTTTAGTTTAATCGAGTCTGTTTTAGTCAACGAACGAGTCTGTTTATAGTAATAAATTTTTATTTCTAGTCTACATTTCGATCTGAATTTTCATCTGAACTTCATCTGAAGTTGTTTGCGCTGGGCGCGCGCGCTGGGATTTTAGCGCCTCTGCTGGAGCTATACTTTTTTACGGCCACGCCGCGCTAATTTTAGCGCTGCTGCTAAAGCAAAACAGGCACTGCGCGCGCAAAAACGCAATTCTGGCGCCGCAAAAAAAATTAGCGCGCCGACGCCTAGCGCTGCTGCTGGAGATGCTCTCAGAAGCCTGTGAACTGCAGCATAGCGTACGGAGTAGTATATATCCGACTCATATATTTCCTGGCCCCGAGCTTTCAAATCCGCTAGCCGCGCTTCGAAGCCGCAAACTCATCCATCGTTCCATCTACCATATGATGTTGCTAGGCTCATGGACCATATATCGTCCGAGGCAGCCGTGATCGCACAAGCAATGGAGCTCTCACTCGTCTCCGCCAAGGCCTCGCCCCGCGCCGCCGCGGCCGCCACTGCCTCCCCGTTCCTCCCCTCCCCCGCGCGGGGCCGCCCCGCCGCCCGTCTCCGCGGCAAGAGGTTCTGTTGCGCCGCGGCAAAGGGGGAGGATGTGTTCGGCGGCCGGAGGGAGCTCAAGGGCATTCAGCCGCTAGTGGATGCGCTGCCGCCCGCCGCGCGGGCCGCGCTGGAGCTTGCGGTCGTTGCCGCGGCCGCGGCGGCCGGGTACACCCTCGGGACCCGCTACGGCGGCGGCTCGCGGACCGCGTCGGTCGCGGGCGCGGCCGTGCTCGGGGCCGCCGGCCTCGCGGGCGCCGCAGCCGTGAACTCCGTGGTGCCGGAGGTCGCCGCCGTGGGGCTACACAACTACGTCGCCGGCCGCGACGACCCCACCGAGCTGGAGCCCGCCGAGGTGGAGGCCATCGCGAGCAAGTGAGTCTGAAACTCTGCTTTTCTTGCCCCTGTATAGTTGCTGCATTGGCTTCACGCTTCAGTTGTTTGTGTTGGCAGCTGTTCAATCATCTCAACTTCTGTTTTTTTTCTTTTCGAAAACCGGTCATCTCTAGTTTCAGTCTCGCAATGCAGTTTGGTTTAGTCATTTTGAAAACTCTGATTTCCTGTTAGAATGCTAGCAAAGTTTTGGTGTACGCTTTTTCAGTAAAAGAAGAAACTATAATATGGAGACTTTGCTGATCATCTAAGAGATGTAGAATATTATTCTGGTGATGTGGCTTGTATGATCATACCTGCTAAACTTTCATTGAAATATTGGATGCCTCGCTATTTCTCCATTATCTTATCATTTACCTTTTTAAATTGTTCTAGATATGGAGTCGGTACACAAGATGCGGCTTTCAAATCAGAGCTCTGTGACTTGTATGCCAGGTGAGCTTCTGTGACATCTGATGATATTGAATTCAGTTATTTTCCATGTTTGGGAACATGACTACCAGATAAATGTTGCCGTTTATGTACAATGGCAATTGTATATGGAACCAGTTCATTTTTATGGTCTGATTGTCTCTTATTCCCTTAATTATTAGCACTACCATCCTCCCCCTGGAAAGGAACTATATATACTGGCATATTTCCCCTACTTTTCTTAGACATCACCCCCTCTATCCAGAAAATACGGTGTCACTAGTGGCACTTCATTGATATCAGCATTAAATTTTTGGCCTTTTAGCACAATATATCTGTAAAAGGTGCCGAATATAATGTTACAGATGTACTTTTGATGACACATTCGCTTATTTCATTTTCATATGGCCAATTTTACTTATGCAAACATTTCGAGACATATTACCATTTCAAGTGAGCAAGATTAAACTGCACATATCTCATATAACTCTTTTTTTTGCCAGACAGTTAGTAGAGCTGAATTAGCTCTTTAATATACTATATTTTGGTAAGCACATGTAAATTCCCTGAACGACTAACATCACAATAATAAGAAAATTACATTATTCATAGTTCTGTAATCCAAATCATGACTAATACTCATTAGCTTCAGTAGATTTATTGATATGTTTAACTGAATATTTGTCAAAAAGACATTTCTGTGTGTACATGATATTCGTTCAAATTGCTTATGTTTGTTTTGTCATATTAATTAGATTCAACACAACTGTAATCTTTGCAAGAAGCCCAGGGGAAATTAGTGCCTGAAAACATCTTCGGTTGACATACATTTTTTTCTTGATCGTAGGCTAAGATACAAGTAATTATTGCTTAATAAAATGAGTACTTGTGAGAAGACTTGATTTGTAAATCTTAATGGTCCCAGTTACAGTATTGAACGGCATAATTGGCATTCACTATTCTGTTCGCCTCGATGCCGCTTTTATCCAAGCAAGAGACATCCATGGTGGCCCTCAGCCGCTTAGTAATCTCAAGCAAACTATATTGCCCAATGCTAACACACTTGGTTCTTTACCTATATAGTTCAGATACCATCATTTTGGTCTCGTGGTGATGATAATGTGGGCTCTCTTTTCTGTATATTAGATAGTATGCATTTTTCTCCTTTTAGAAGTAAATATTAAAAATCACCTATACATAGTTCACATCTTAACAATCTGGCTATGTGATGGAGATTAGCCATTCACTTATACTTTCTCCTATCCATTCCTTCCGCAGCTTTGTTTACTCAGTACTTCCTCCAGGACATGAAAATCTCAAAGGTACTGAGGTTGAAGCTATTATAAAGTTTAAAAGAGCTCTTGGACTCGATGATGTAGATGCTGCAAACATGCACATGGTGGTATTGCTTCATGATCCTAGCCTTTCTATATCTTAGTATATATCTCAGGTGTTCTTATGACTTTACTCGCGGCTTTCACATTTACTCTGCTTCTCCCTGTCTCCTTATGTGATTCACTTTGCTTGATGTAATAGGTTGGTAGACGCTTATACAGAGAGAGACTCGATGTAAGTAATTCTTCTTAGAAGTACATAAGCATAGTGAATACCTAAAACAGTTTTCAAATCCTGATTATAACTGTGGGAAATATTTCATAGGCGTTCCAAAAATTAATTTTTGTGTCAAATCTTGTCTTCGGAGATGCATCCGAGTTCATACTTCCATGGAAACATCTTTTCGGGATCACGGATTATCAGGTAAATAATATAAGATCTCCATTATGATATTTTCATTACTTGCACTGAACTTAGTACTGTGACTGCACCTACCTTTTTAACATTTGCCACCGCGAGAAGACTCTTAAAGTATGCGGATAATTTTCATCATAGGTTACCTGAAACATGTACATATGCAATATCTCTGATGCTTTTTTGCTCGTAGTTCAGAGCATATCTTTGAGCTGCTTCTTCATTCTTTATTACCCCGAAGCTAGTTTCTATATTTCCACATTTATTATGAGTTGTTCTTTTACCTTTTCATGGTGTTTTGGCAGATCGATATTGCCATGCGGGAGAATGCCAAAAGCTTATACGCGATAGAGCTCAAGTCCATTGGAAGAGGTAGTTCTTATGAACATTCTTATGTAAGGCATTAGTTGCATTCTTTAGTCATATTGTGCTTATAAGGTCTAACTTTGTCAAGTAGATTAGATTTAGAGCAAAAAAGAAAGCAATGGTATCTTCTATTATTTTACTAATTACCTGACATAGTACTTGCTGCATTTACTGAACATTGTCATCTGAGTTAGTATGTTTCTGTAGATCTTAACATAGGCACGCTCATTGAAGTAAGGAGGGTGCAGCTTGCATACAAACTTTTTGACGAGGTAACAATTTTGTTCCCACAATTTTACTGTTTGATTGGCTTCCTTTGCTTTGATATTTTGTTTGGTACTTGGGGCAAAATGTCTCATATCCAAATAGCATCATATCAAAGTATGTACTGCATACACCCGTAATGAGTTAAATTATAGATGACATACAAGTGATTTGATATTTGATTATTGATCCAAGTATGATAGGAAATAACAAATGGCATTAATCTAAGGATGTTTTGTTGTAACATATCTGAATATTTTAATTTCTTGCAGGTTGCTGCTGACATGTTCAAGGAGCATGCGAAGAACTTGATTCAAGAAAATATTTCAACTGCTTTATCCATATTGAAGTCCAATCCTGGTTCAGCGTATGAACCTGCTTTTTTTGCAAAACCCGCTGGAAGATTTATCATTTGACATTTTGCATGATAACTGTATTCCTTTACGGTAACATGAAAACCTAAATCGATGTTACTGATAATCTAATTATTTAAGAGAGGGCACAGCCAATTTTTTTGCTAAATCTGATAAATATGTTTTTAATATAGCAATGTGCTACGTATAAAGGAGGAAAGTAGATTGTACGTGGCAGTTAGAAATAATATATAGTATTTTTATCCCTTGTTCCAAACAAAAGTTTATCCATAATTTGTCACTTTTCCCACGCATAGTCCGGTCTTGTTCTTGGAGTTGCAGGCTTTAAGTATCGTTTTGTCTATGCTGAGAGCATTTGTACTAAAACTAGTCCATGGAAGTTCAAGACTTATATTTAATGGATATATCTGCTTTCACTACTAGATAACCCCACCCCCATTCCGAATTATAAGATGTTCTACCTCTTTCTGAATCGCATGCATATAGACGCATTTTAGTGTGTTTGTTCACTCATGTATGTAGTCGACATTGAAATATCCAAAACATTTTATAATTCGGTAGAGAGGAAGTAGTATTTAACTCACATTGAGAAAAACTGAACCATGTGCGTTCTAAGGGAATGTGTGAATACCAACAAAATACCTGAGAAATGGCATGAGATTTTCTTGGTCAATATCTAGCAAATATATTATCCTGTTGGAGAAGTGGTCAAGTCATCTAGATCTTTGGATGCTCATAAATGTGGATTTTATCAATGCATAACATGAACAAAATTTTACCTTGATACTAAACCATATGATCACTGGTTACAGGAACATTCCAGCACAGGTTATTGATGAAGTGAATAGCATCCTTGCATTCAACAATTTATCAACAGTTCTAAGCAAGTTCCCTCAGGGAGATCGATTTGCACGTGGGCTTGGACCTGTTTCGTTAGGTAATAAAGGTGTAAGGTTTTATTAAATTCATATGTTGATCAGTTGGACCTTTCTTAAGAATGGTTCTTCTGCATAGGTGGAGAGTTTGATCATGAGAGGATAGTTGGTGATCTAAAGGTACTCTATGCAGCCTATGCAACGGAAGTACTTTCAGATGGAAGCCTTGATGATGAGAAGGTAATTTCACGTGTGTTCGCGTGTATTTTATTAAACTGATGCTGCTTTTAAATTGATAACCTGAATTCCGGACTCGCTAATTCTGTAGGCTTATGAAATGACCAATCCGAATAAATCCATTGGCATCTTGATTTAAGTTGAGTAGTGCAAATTAGCATGGCCGCGGAATCTTAAATATGTCTGGATTTTGTGCGGACATAATTAATCCATTGAATTGTGAGCATTGTAGACCAGGCAGTCTAGATCATGCGGTTTCCACAGTTATTGATGGTGTTGTTGCTGTATACAGCCACAACCTCTGTCTTGCAATTTATCTTCTGTTTCCTTACTGGTGTGCAGTTAGGAGATAATATTAGAGATGCTGAACTTAACAAGCCCAACCATACCGGTTACCTACTACTAAGAAATATTAACAGCAGAAATACTGTTTCATCTATTTAGAGTATCACTGTATCAGGATCATACCCAACTCAATCTGGCCTCGACAGTACCAGAGTGAATGTCATTTGAGAAGCTGTGATAAATTATGGTCAGATACAACTGTAAATTATGTCTGCCATTAGTTCACGGCTTGGGGAAACATAAACATTACGGAGTACGTGACACAGGCCCACACTTGAATAAATTTCTTTGGTTTAAAAGAATGAAATTGGAGAACATTGTCGATGTGTTACTGACATGTGTTCCGATGCCCCCACTTGACAGTTTACATGCGATGATATCCCGATGATGCATATTTGCAATTGTACAGTGCTCCTTTTTTCAAGTATATAAATGGGAACATTCATGATAGGTTGAATAGCTTTACCCAAATGATTTATCAGTGACACGTAGTTTAAAACTGTTTTCATTAATCGTTACGTAAACTGCAATCGAAAACTTGCTAACTTGGCAAGTGTCTAGCTGTCTATGAATTGTGATATTAGTTGTTCGACATCACCTTACAGTTTTTTACAATAACTTGTGTCTATAGAATTTGATAATGTGACTGGGGTGGCATCTTAACAAAAATCTTTTATGTCATCTAAATATTGCAGCTTGCTCCTTTGAATGAATTGAGGAATATATTTGGACTGGGAAGCGTGAAGCAGAGGCAATCATTGAAGGAGTCGTGTCAAATGTTAAGTCTCAAGTACCGGCATAATACTCGTGTGTGTGCATCGATGCAAATTACAGAAATTGCACAACCATTTTCTTTGTTGGATCATGAAACAAACAAAGAGAACAAATGCAAATCGAACTTTTGTCACTTACCATTTGAATTTCTGCGGAGTTATCAGGTAGTACCATTTTGTGAACATCAAAGAAACATCCACAAACCAATAACTATGTACACATCATAGAGTAAACAGTTGTTACATGTCTGGAAAAGCAAAATAATACACTGTTTCTTCTCCACCTCCCGAAGCCATAGGGCAGAGCTTTAACCCCTCCGGGGAAGCGCTTCAATGAAAGGAGCACATGTATAATTACCAGAACAAAATAGAGACCATCTAAAGCAAATAACAATAGCAGAGACATAAGTATTCAGTAATTCATGTTTCAACTTGCGGTTTCCACCAGAGGCTTCATCTAGGAGTTGCATGCAATTATACGAGGCGATCTTGTCAAGCATTTGTGGGCGCTATGTAGTATGTTTCCTTGCATCTTGTTGAGTATTTTGTATGAACTATGTTGTGTGGTTATTTATTTTCATGTTCAAATAATTGAGTTTGAATTTAAATTGTAGCATATGAAATTGCGGATTTGAAAACGTTGAATTATGTGCATTAGAAATTATTATGATATCAAACTAGAGTAAACCATACAAAAAATGTCTAATTAGACGCGAAAAAGGAAATGATATAGTTCAAATTATCATGGTGTCACTTTTGGAGTTCAAGAATACATACCAGCCTTCCATTAGAGGCTCTAAAATAGGGACCATTGCTAGAGATGTTTTCCGCTAGTAAAAGGTCTCGTGGGAAGCACTTTACTTCTTTAATGGTGTGATTAGCAGAGTGATTAGTCTAGACTGCATCCCCTACAGCCCCGCTGGATGCAAAAGTAGGTTGATTGGATGTCCGCATGAGGCATGTGTTGGCCGAAATTTTCGTGGAGTCAAGCTCCAGCGCTGCAAAAAGCAACACGGGCGTGCACATGGGAGTAAGCCGGGGGATGCAAAATTCAGGCTCGGTTTCGCGCAAAGATTTTCTCACCTCCCGGCATAGTCGCAAAAAAATCCCCATTTTCCATTCCTCACCGACGGCGGTGAAGGCGGCACAATCTACCGAACAGCTGATTCCTTCTACTCCGGTACCGGAGAGTCTCCACCTACTGCACGGGCTCTTCTCCTTCTTCTCCGACCATGGCTCCTCTCACTCGTCTCCCATGGTGAAGGTAAACTGCCAATTCTGTCCCCACCCTTGGTCGATATTTTGTAGGGTCGATTTACCCAATACTCATGCTAAATCAAATTCATTAGGACGACATGATGAATCTAATCCAACATGTGGCAACACTAGAGTCACATGATTCTATATTGGGCCGAGATCGATCCGGAGTGAATTGCAAATCTAAATTACATCCAATACTAGATCAATGTAGAGGCTATCCAAATGCTTTAGGTGATAAGAGCCCCCTTCTTTTAAATTTTCAAAAGTGAATTATGTAGAGGCCATCCAAATGCTTCAGATGATAAGATCCCCCTTCTTTTAACTTTTAAAAAGTTTTGGCAAGAGACGGTTGTTGGAAGGACAACATCCACACCTTTGTGGAATAACAAGTTGCTATACTTTTCACGTTGTATGTCATAACCACGGGTTTATAGTGATCCACACCACATTAAGGAGATCCATAAATACTATCTTTCGCTATTTCAAACAAGTCTTGTTTGCAATGGAGAGCTCAGAAAAGAGATGATCAAGGCACCAACATGTCAAACACCTTCCAAGATACGAAACAACTTTAGATGGTATCCATATTTCAAGGTGAGAAGGAATCATGTTTTCTCATCTCATCACACGACTGTATTGGTCAGAAAGATGGTTGTTTGTTCGTCTCATGACATGATTAGATTGACGCCATCGATGATACTCATGTGACTGTTAGAGTGTCCTAATCACAATTTGCAACATACATGGGAGGCACTACACTTGGCAGAATGTGCTTACTGCTTATCAACACATAATGCAACCATTCTTATTGACAACATTTGTAGAGTTGATGCGATAAATATCCCAACGGTAAGTTCTACCTTAAAGTCTTATGAATGTTGACCCACGAATTTTCCACCCATAGTATGTACCATCTAAATGAGTTCACTTTAAAGTCAGGACGCATAATGCTAAGAAAATTTTCAATCTCAGACACCCTAAGCTTAGAGAGTTACGGTTGAGAAGGCATTTGCTGGATTAAAAATAAATTCAAGATTTTAACCAGAAGCCATTACACCCTTATGCCACCCAAGTTAAGCTAGTCTTGCATGTTACATTCTATACAACTATATCTTATGGTTTGGTGTTGACGACCTTGTCCTGGCAGAGAGTGACGTGACGGCTAACTTAGACCATGACTTGGGCCATGGTGTCCCCCCAGGGTGATAATGAAGCTTGAAAAATAAATAAGAGAATGTAGTGGACAGAAACAATGTGAGCAGAAGGTACCGCCTGGTTCTGACAAGAATAATAATGTTGAACTCCTCCCTGATGGCCATTGATAAACCACCCAAATTTACCACTTGACTGTAGTTATATACTACTATTTAATTTATGACTATACATTGATGAACTGCTATTTATAGTAGATAAGACTGGATTAATTACCCGCAATAGTTATGGATGAACTGATGAACTACTAATTTATTTACTAATCGTTGTGTGTGACGGTGGTGGTAAGGTCACCACAGAGAGGAGATGACTACAAACATAGACCGGATATAACCGAACACAACACATTGCATAGTCGTAGCTACTTTCACTTGCGTGCATAACATGTAAAAACTTCCTAGTGATGCGATGCACACGACCAAATACTAACATGATGACTTTATGGGTGACTCTCCCGCAGCAGCTCTAACCACTCATTCGGGAGAGCTCAGAAAAAAGATGCAGGCTACCAATCGCGCCCTAATGTAATTTTTTTCGCTGAGTACTCATCTGTTCATATGTGTTTGAGGTTCTTTCCCTACTATCACACTTCACACTGTAATTAGTTGTAGTAGTTTCTTTTTAACTTCTTTTATCTACTTCCATAATAATATCATAATATAAGACGTTTTGGCAAAGATGGAGTACATTGTGATTAGCGAAAATACGTAGTGGCACTTGGCTACGACTGCACCTGATATTTAAAATAATTTAATAATTCAAAAAAGTTTATTTTTTTTGAAACTTTTACTCGGGCAAATATTATCAAGTATTGCACTCGTACAAAAAATTGTGTCAGAAAATGACATTTATTGCAAGCTGGGTTAAATATTTGCCAAAAATGACACTATATGTAGAATACTTGATAATCTTTGAGCTAAAAAATTCAGAATTTTTAAAACATTTTTAAATTTTCTAAAAAAAATCAGTATATCAGCTGCGCTTATCTCCATGTTCCATTAGTCCGCGTCCTTGTGATTAGTTGCTTTTTACATAATGGACGGACAGTAGTACAAGTACAACTCCCGAGTTTCCTTGAAGAAAAAAAGGGTTGCGATTGCCTTGCCTCTAAATTCGATACTTTGCCCAACCCCCTCGTCCAGCCACAGCCGCCCCCAGGCGTTGCTCCGCTCCTCCGACCCGCCCCCACCAAACCCATCCATCGTCGCAACGCTATCCACACCACCTTCCGCCTCGCCTCTCCCCCTCCGGTCCCTCCGCCCGCCGCCACCGCCAGCGAGGAGATCCTGCTTACAATGGAGCTCTCCCTCGTCTCCGTTCGCCCCTCGCCACGCGCCGCCGCCGCCTCCCCGCTCCTCTTCGCCCCGCTTAAACCCTTCTCCCTCCTCCGCTTCCCCCCGCGGAAGCACCACGCCGCCTTCGCCCGCCTCCGGACCCGCCGCCGGTCCCTCCGCGTGGCGGCGTCGGGGGACGCCGACGCCCCGGCCCCGGACGAGGAGGTGTTCGGCGGGCGGAGGGAGCAGGTGTTCGGGGGCGGAGGGAGCTCACCGGCGTGCAGCCGCTGGTGGAGTCGCTGCCGCCCGCGGCGCGGACGGCGGCGGAGCTCGCGGTCGTCGCGGCGGCGGTGGCGGCGGGGTACGGCATCGGGCTCCGCCTCGGCGGCGGCTCGCGGGCCGCGGCGTACGCCGGCGCGGCCGTGCTCGGGGCGGCCGGCGTCGCGGGGGCCGTGGCGGTCAACTCTGTGGTGCCGGAGGTCGCCGCCGTGGGGCTGCACAACTACGTCGCTGGCTATGACGACCCCACCAAGCTCGAGACCAGCGAGGTGGAGGCCATCGCCAACAAGTGAGTTTGGATTTTTTTTTGCAGACCAGTGAGTTTGGATTTTGCCTCTGTAGAGCTGCTGCGCTCGTTATATGCTTGAATCCTTAACGTGACCTAGTATTTGATTATCTCAACCTTTTTTTTTGTGCTTGCTGTTTTCCTATCAAATTCAGGCTTGCAATGTGGTTTGTGCATGACATTTACTTTCTGAACTCCAAATTTGTTGAGGGTGATAGCAACGTTTTGGTTTATGCTTTTTCTGTGAAAGTTGAAATATATTTTGGGAAATAATCATGTTCGACAGGAAGAGGACTAAGTTTTTTTTGTTGTGTTGTAAACTTGCATTGAAGTGCTCTTTCTGCATTAGCTTATCCTTTTCTTCATTGGTTTCAGATATGGAGTTAGTACACAAGATGCTGCCTTCAAAGCAGAGCTCTGTGACTTGTATGCCAGGTAAAACCTCTTGATACACTTGGTCCATTGTTTTCCATGGTTGTGAACATGTGTATGCACAGAACAACCAGATAAATATTGGCTTCTTTGTCAGTGGTACTTGTATATTGAACAAAATTTATCGTGTTCTAGGTACTGATTTGCTCTAAATACCCCATAATTTATTAGTTATTAACTATTACGGAGTATTTCCACAAGCATCTTTCATAGACGGCTCCTCTCTTAGCAATCGCCCCCTCCTGTCCTAAAAAAGTGCCACTTTTGAAAAATTATAAAAACACCACAGTATTGAAGTTTGTAGTATTGCGGATCTATTAATTTATAAAATTTTGGGAGACATTGCTGGTCCAAGTGAGCACTTGCGTACAATTCCTTTGTCTGACATTCAGTTGACTCAGTTCTTGAATATACTGACAAGCACATCTAAATTCCCATGTTACCATCTTTCGAATTTTGACACTATCCACATCTTAACAATTTCGCAATGTGATCTTTGGTTTCGCCCTGCTGAACATTAGTTGTTCCTCATCCTTTCTCCTATCCATTTTTTTCTGCAGCTTTCTTTACTCAGTACTTCCTCCAGGAGATGAAGATCTTAAAGGCAATGAGGTTGAGGTTATTGTAAAATTTAAAAGAGGTCTTGGACTCGATGATGTAGATGCTGCAAATATGCACATGGAGGTATTGCCTCATGATCCAAGCCTTTTTATTATATGTTGGTATTCATCTCAGATGTTATTATTACTTTAGACACCATTTTCGCAGTTACACAGTTTTCTCTCTGCCTCCTTATGCCTTTTACCTTGCCCACTGCAATAGATTGGAAGACGCTTATACAGAGAGAGGCTGGAAACGAGGGACCGCGATGCTGACATTGAACAGCGGCGGGTAAGTGTTTCTGCATGGAAGTAAATACATGGATACCTACAACCGCCTGCAGACCCTAATAGTAACCATGGCAAATATTTCATAGGCGTTTCAAAAGCTGATATATGTGTCAAATCTTGTCTTCGGAGATGCATCAGCCTTCCTACTTCCATGGAAACGTCTTTTCGGAATCACTGATTCTCAGGTACATTAGTATGCATCCGTTTACCTTGTGCTTAGCATGCCTCATTTTTATGATTTCATCTCGTGGTAAAAGTAGAAAGGTACCTCCATTATGGTGTTTGGTAATTTATGCTAAACTTTGAAGTGTAATTGCAGTCATTTCCTAACTATGTTGTTACTGGGAGAGACCTTCTTGAGCATGTTGAGCATGATCTTTGGTTCTTTGCATAGTGTTCACCCTTCATGATGCAATTGGCGGTCTTTGCTTGATTGTTTTATCTTGGCCGATTCTAACATCACATGCATACTATGGTTACAAATTTGTTGTCCTTATTGGCAGTTCATGCCCGTCTATGAGATGTACACGATCAACTGGTGTGAAAATTCTCCCTGAAAAATAACATATGTAGTGAATGTAAACGTTATGCACTATATCACACATGCAACATCTAACCAAAAATAGAAGCATGTTTAGTATCATTGTTTTGTGACTAGCAGGATCAAAATTTTAAAGTTTTGGCAGTGTATATATTTTTTGGACTAGATGTAGTAGTTTATTGAAAGGGAAGAGCTTTTGTCTTGATAAGGATGTGGGCATTGATTGCTTTAACATCTACAGATTGCACATTCCTATGGCTCCGATGGTTTTTGCTCTCTTTTGAAATGCTTGCTCATCCCTTATTACTTTGGTGCATAGTTTCTGTTTTTGTTCTTGTTTGACATTGTGGTTGTTTTGTTTAATTTTCATGATCTTTTGGCAGATCGACATTGCTATGCGGGACAATGCCAAAAATTTGTATGCGATGCAGCTCAAGTCTATTGGTAGAGGTAGTACTGAAACACATTGTCTTTTGTTGGCATTAGTTGCATTCTCAAGTTATATTGTGCTTACAAGGTCTTTCGTGCAAGTAGATTAAATTTAGAGCAGGGTAGATAGCAAAGGTATCATATCTATATTACTTGTTGTTGCATTTCATGAACGTTCTCACCTGGAGATATCCTGTTTCTCTAGGTCTAGACATAGGCACGCTCATTGAAGTAAGGAGAGCACAGCTTGCGAGTAAACTTTCAGACGAGGTAACATCTTTCTCTCGAAATTTACTGCTGGGTTGCTTTAGCTTCGATTCATCAGCTGGGTCATAGCGTAAATCTAAGGATGTTATGCACCTGTCAAGATTATAGACTATAGACACCCTAAAGATTTCTATTTAATTGTTGATGTCAATCTAAGTAGGTAGGAAATGACAAATGGTATTCAATCTAAGCATGTTGTGTTATGATATATCCTGATTTAGTTTTCTCGCAGATTGCTGCTGACATGTTCAAGGAGCATGCGAAGAAGTTGATTCAAGAAAACATTTCATCAGCTTTAGACATCTTGAAGTCGCGCAACAAAGCCACGTACGAAGACTGCTTCGCTGCAATACCTGCTGACTTATTTTTTCATTTGATAATTGCAATTAAAACATGAACTGACATATTAACTACTATAATCTGATGGTTTAAGAAAAGAGAACATATATTTTTGTTAAAGCCGGCATATAGGTATTTTCACTCATTAGAATTTCTTCTGATATTATAATATAATTGAGGAAATTATTACGTAACTTACAATGATCAAACTTCTCGTTGTTCACAACAAGAATTTATTCATCATTCCTTTCCAACTCATGATCCAATGATGTTTATCAGAGTTTTGCTGGCTTGTTGGAGTTGCAAGTTTTCAGTATTATTTTGTATCAGGGGCAATGACATAGTATATACTCAAACCTCCAGTTAAAATCTTAGCTGTATTATTGTACGCAATATACAGTTTATATGGGTGATTAGGATATAATTGATTTAATGGACTGATCTGCTTTAGATAGTACTAGATAGTATTATACTACTATCAAGAAAAAAAAGGAGCTATCTGGCATTCTGGCCTTAAGGAAATTTAAGAATACTTAAGAAACATAAGAAACCCCATTTGCTTTCGTTAGTCAATCGTCAGCAAATATATGAATCTCTGTAAAGAAGTGTAAACCCATCTTTGCTATGCTTAAAATTTTGAATCTTATCAATGCAGAATATGAACAAATTTTGACCTCAGTGCTAAATCATTTTATCACTGCTTACAGGAATAACCCAACCCAGGTTATTGAAGAAGTGAAGAGTGTCCTTGCATTTAATAGCCTGCTAACCGTACTGAGCAAGCACCCTCAAGCCGATCGATTTGCACGTGGGCTTGGACCTATTTCATTAGGTAATGTTGTAAAGTTTTTCAAATTTATACGTCCATGAGGTGGACCATCCTTATGAATTCCAATTGGTTCTTCCGCATGGACTGCATAGGTGGAGAGCATGATCATGATAGGAGGGCTGGTGATCTAAAGATACTCTATAGGGCCTATGCCACAGAAGTACTTTCAGAAGGACTCCTTGATAATGAGAAGGTGATTACATGCTATTCGTATCTTGTCTAGTTAACGGATGCTCCATATGAAATAACAAGCTGAATTAAGTTTTCAATAATTTCGTAGGCTTCTTATGAAATTTGTAACTCAGATAAACCCCTGTTATTGTGAAGCATATTGATTTAAGTAGACCAGTTGGCTATGGGATTTGGAAAGTACAGTATGGATTTTATGTAGACAAAGTAAGTCTATTTAAATCTTTGTATTGCGGACAACACAGTTTGGATCACGCAGCTTGTACTGCTGTTACTATTAAAACTTCTGTCTACGTCACACTTCTGTTATTTCACTTAATATTGTTTACATCATGTTAGATGCTGAACTAAACAAACCTCATTGGTACCTGTAACTGTTTTTAAGTAATAATTTGTGCGTCCTAGGGCCACATATCAGTAAAAAATTCAATAGTATTTTCTGGTTCACGTGAATTGTAACACTAAGCCCTTGATAAGACGAGCAATTTTCAACAAAAGAAACGAGATATACTCTGATTCAAGTAGTGTTTGCGTTGAACTAATGCTTGACAGATTCGTAATTTTCACAATAAGAATTGACTCGGAAGAGTCTCTCGAATGATTCTCATGATAGATGAGACCTTTGAGACCTAGTTGTCTGAAAATTTATCCATCAACTGCCCTCTTTTCTTAAGAGTTCAGTTGGGATCCTAAAACTCTAAATATATGAGACATGGACTTTCACAATTTGTGCATCTCTATTATTTCACAGAGCTATTTTTCTCAGTTGTATAATTAGGAATACTCATGATAGATTGACTAACTTTACTCAGTTGATTTAGCAGTAACAAGTACTCCCTCCTATCGGAAATGGTTGACATAGATTGGTCAAAATATGGATGTATTTATACACTAAAGACACAGATTTGTCTAGAACTCTAGATACATCCGTATTTAGACAAATCTGTGTCAATCATTTCCAATCGGAGGGAGTACTAAATAGCTTGAGCAGTACATAACGTAGCAATCTTTTCGTATCCATTTGACAAATTTGGTTCTTCAACTGGAATCTTACATTTTGGTCCATGCTGAATTGGCATCAAGTGTAGCAATATTATAGGGTTGTATCTTAACATAAGTCTTGCTTTGATACAAAAATGCAGCTTACACCTTTGAATGATCTCCGCAATGTATTTGGACTGGGGAAGCGTGAAGCAGAAGCGATCATCTCCGATGTTAAATCTCAAGCATACAGGAAGAGGCTTGCAAAATGCTTTAACAGCGATTTGGCTGCGGCTCCTAGCAAAGCATCATTCCTCCAAAATCTCTGCGAAGAACTACATTTTGATCCTGAGCTCGCTAGCAAGATGCATGAAGGTTGACCCTTGCTTTTTATTGCATCGTTATTTTTACAGCATAGATCTATTATAGCTGTTCTGATTATCAAGTTGTATTAATGCCACTTCATACGTCAGACATTTACAGACAGAAGCTTCAGCAGTTCGTAGCTGATGGAGAGCTGAGCAAGGATGAAACAGAAGCTTTGATGGCATTCCAAGTGCGTCTCTGCATTCCTCAAGAAACTGTCGATGCTGCTCATGCTGACATATGCGGCCAGTTGTTTGAAAAGGTGATGTATTTTATGGTGCCTTTCATTTAACATACTCTGCATGATTTAGGTTCTGTTCCAGATCTGCATTAGTTCAGCAAAGTTGATGGCCTCTTCTGTGCAAGTGGTGTGCTTACCCTGTTTAGGACATTGCAGGTTGTCAAGGAAGCGATTGTATCAGTTGATGGATACGACGCTGATAGACGAGTAGCAGTTAGGAAAGCAGCACAGGGTCTAAATTTGAAAAAGGAGACTGCTATGACCATCTTCAGTAAAGCAGTATGCCTCTTCCCTAAAAAAATACGCTACATCCTATATTCTTCTGCAAAATCTATTATATCTTTATGTATTCCCACAGCAAATTGAATTATTTTTCTCCATTATCAAATTCAAATGACAGGTACGAAAATTGTTCCTGAACTACATTCAGAGGGCAAAAGCAGCTGGGAACCGCATTGAACAGGCAAAAGAGCTGAAGAAGTTAATTTCCTTCAACACAGTTGTTGTAAGCGAGCTTCTAGCTGACATTAAAGGAGAGCCAGCAACTGCTGAACCTGCAACATCAAGTGCGACCTCAGAACCTGAGACCTCAGAATCTGAGGGAGAGGATGTTGACTATGAATGGGAATCCCTGGCAACAATAAAGAAGACTAGGCCTGATAAAGAGCTAAAAGAAAAGCTTGGCAAGTCAAGTCAGAAAGACATAACCCTCAAAGATGATCTTCCACTGAGAGACAGAGCTGAGCTGTACCGAACATATTTGATGTTCTGTATCACCGGGGAGACGACTAATGTTTCATTCGGGACAGCAATCTCTTCGAAGAAAGACAATTCAGAGTATATGATGCTAAAGCAATTGGGGAACATACTTGGTTTAACCCGGAAAGAAGCTCAAGATGTCCACATTAAGCTGGCAGAAAAAGCATTTGTGGAACAGGCTGAAGTAGTTCTAGCTGATGGGAAGTTAACAGAATCCAAGGCGGACCAGCTTGCAAAGATACAGAAGCAGGTTGGTTTGCCTGCTGAGCACGCACAGAAAATCATTAAGAGCATCACAACAACAAAGTTGTCTTCTGCAATTGAAGCTTCGATAGCTCGAGGGCAGATTGGTATACAGCAGGTCCGAGGACTGAAAGAAGCAAATTTTCAGCTGGATAGCCTTATTTCAGAACCGCTGCGAGAAACGATTTACAAGAAATGTGCAGAGGAGATATTTTCATCGGGCACAGGTGATTTTGACGAGGAGGAAGTGTATGTAAAGATGCCGGGTGATCTTATGATAAGTGCTGAGAAGGCCAAGTCGATTGTCCAAGATATTGCTAAGGTTAGGTTGGACAACGCACTTGTTCAAGCTGTTGCTCTTCTTCGGCAGAAGAAGAAAGATGGTGTGGTACGTACCGTGTGCCCTGTCTACTTGCTTTGTTAAAATTTACATAATTGCTCCTAGAGATATAGGCTTGAAAAAACAATCATATACAAATCTCGGTTGGTAACCTTAAAGCACATCAGGATAATTTATTCTTGATCACTGACACAGTAGATTCATGGAAACCAGATTTATGGGAATTGTATATAGTGTAATAAATGTATAATGTATTAACAGATACAAGCTACTTTATACAACTTTTATTTTATCCTGAAGTTTATGTTGAAATTTATTTCATTGCTTCTATGACTAACAACAATTCACATACGATGCAGATCTCATCACTGAATGACTTGCTCGCATGTGACGCCGCGGTCCCTGCTTCGAAGCCGTTGTCATGGCCATCACTGGGAGAGCTGGATGACCTCTACTGTGTTTACATGAAGAGTATTCCTAAGCCCGATAAGCTATCTAGGCTGCAGTACTTACTCGACATAAGTGCTGAGAAGGCTGAGCAGCTTCGGGATGCCGCAACGGCAGGCACACTGCCAGTCACGGCTCAAGAGGAAGAAGAGTTGGCATTCTAGGAGGGATGGGAAGATATTTTTTGTTAGGTAGCCAGCAGAGTCGAGCTCCTGCCACACGCGGTGCTGTGGCGCCAACAGCTGCTGTTGTAGCTAGGCATGGTTTTGAGAAGCAACACATCATCCTGACATGCATAATTATTTGTATAGACGGATTTGACACCACAGGGTGACAGTTTTCTGCTGCATTCTTTCAGACCATACTGAAATCGTTTTCTGTTTCTCATTTTGGTCATGTACAACTGCAATCCCTTTGAAATAAATGTGGTTTTGTTGTAACTTATAGCATACACCGGTTCTGGACTTGGCCTCATTCAGTGCATCATTGTCAGTGTGGATGTTTCTGACTGACCACATTAAAACTTGTTTGGACAAGCCCCCGAAGAGATTACAGTTTCACTCAGAGCTGAAGGGTTGGCTCCTAGATTGGATTGGGTCTTTCCTCAGGAAGAGCAGATTCAGAAAGTCGTATTGGAGACAGACAGTACAAAAAGAACATTTTAACTAACTAAAAACTCATTAGATCTCCCACGAACTAACTCAAAGCACCTCCATAAAATCCACTAGCGAAAATAGGCAAGCCTGAGACAGAACTCTGATGCGCGGCGTAGCCAAGCAGTGGAGTGGACTGAGCCTACAACTACAACAGAGTGATTTGTCATAATTTTCTTTACCAGTAACAAAGCATGGATAAAAATCAATGATACTTGATTCAATGATGGAAACATTTGTTACAACATCTCTCTGCAGGGCACAAACATCTACAACAGGTAATCCTTAGACCAGAACAGGTCAGAAACACTTGAAAGGTAGGTGTAAATTGCAGAAGCATCGCCAAGCTGTACAATGGGATCATCATGTGATGCCAACAGGTGCAACCACGGTAGGTTTGTAGTTTATACATTTTCAGGCCAAAACTCCCTGAAGAAGGCTATTTCGAATTCCCTCTCTTGTGCTCGCTTCTCCTCTTCCTGCATCTTCCGTATCCTCTTTGCAGCCAACTTTGCCCTCTTCGTTGATGGCACATCCTGCTGACAATTGCAACAAATTTTGTCATTAAGTCAGATCAACGAAAGTGACTATTAAAAGTATAGCTAGTTCAAGATGCAGAGATGCACAAAAAACACAGCTGCATTATCTCCTATATCTTAGTAATATTCTATGCAAGGTGTTAAGTTTGTCTATCTATAAGCATAACTTGTACCACACAAATATTCATATAATCGATACACAGTTCAACAGCTTTGTGAAAACCAGCACACCTTGTGAACTACAACATACTATTCTCGGACTGGAGATATAAAAAGAATGCTACAGAAGCCATTTTACTGTTTCACTAAGAGAATCTCATCCATTGCTCACCTTGGTCCTTTTAGGAGCTATTTCGACGTCATTCTCGACCTCTGGCTTTGGCTTTGGTTCTTTGGAACCCAAACCACGTTTGTTGTTCTTAACACGAGTCTCTACTGGTTCCAACCTCCCCTGTTCCACATACAATTGATATAAGTTAGTATACAAACAGAAACAGTGCAAAGAGTAACTAGGCAAACATAAGTCACACACTTGCTTCTTCCGTGTAATCACACTTTGTTATAGTTAACAGACATGCATCAGGACTTGTAATTTCAATTCCACGAATGCACAAGACAGATTTTCCAGTTAGCTGTAAAAACCGCTTACTTAACTTCAGTTTCTTCCCAGCTTTCAAATGGAACAAAATTACAAGAAACTCAATGGTCTCGATTTTTTCAGGAAACTATGGTGAGTTCTTTGATTACAAAATGCAAGTATTTAGCTTTACTTCTGCAACAGTTATCATGTCCCAGACACCTCACTTATTTTGCACACCCTTTTATCATCATTTCGCTAAGTCCAAACTCCAAAGTGAGACAATTCAATTCACTATCTATGTCATAATCTAGTAGCAAAAGAGAGTAACACCACTATAACATGGAGAATTCAGCCTCACGGCGTGAATCTTATGCTACAACTAGCACAATTACCACTACAATCAACATAAGGATATGGGGGAAAATGGACATATGAAATCTTGACTTGAGAGGAATCGATAATACACAGACAAGAGAGACACACCTGCTCCTGCGCCCCGAGGCCGGTGCCCTCCTTCCACCCGGACTTCTTCAGCAGCTGCAGCAACCCAAAGAACAAACGCACACCGTCAGGCTCACACAATGCAATGGCTACAGCAAAGCATCAAACCCTAATCCCCCCGCGAAAAGAGGAAGGGTGGATTGGATGGGCAGGAGACGAAGAAGCGAGGGACGGACCTGGAAACCGACGTTGGAGGAGCCGATGGACGACATCGCCTCTTTCCCTTCCCCACCCGGCGATGGCTTCGCCGCCCCTCTGCCGCCGCTCGCCGTGTGCGCCGCTTTGGTTTACTTCCGTTGGTCTCCGTCTCTCCGGTCGGAGACTTGTCGTGTCCGGCTCGGGCTCTCTGGTTGACGAGTCGGTTCCGACCCACTCGATCTCGACCGTCCGTTGCCGATCGGACATCCCACACGAACGAGCCAAGCTTACATATAGATTTTTCCCCCACGGGCCGCGACATCGCCCACCAAAACAAACCTCCCAATCCACGCCGCCGCCTCCGGGAAATCTCGGCGACCGGCGAACGAAGCCAAGATGCAGATATTCGTGAAGACGCTGACGGGGAAGGCGATCACGCTGGAGGTGGAGTCGTCGGACACGATCGACAGCGTCAAGGCCAAGATCCAGGACAAGGAAGGGATCCCGCCGGACCAGCAGCGCCTCATCTTCGCCGGGAAGCAGCTGGAGGACGGCCGCACGCTCGCCGACTACAACATCCAGAAGGAGTCCACGCTGCACCTCGTCCTGCGGCTCCGCGGCGGCGCCAAGAAGCGCAAGAAGAAGACGTACGCCACGCCCAAGAAGGTCAAGCACGAGCATCAGAAGACCGAGCTCGCCGTGCTGGGATACTACCGGGTGGACGACGTCACGGGGAAGGTGGAGCGGCTCCGGAAGGAGTGCCCCAACCCGGACTGCGGCGCCGGGACCTTCATGGCCGCGCACGCCGACCGGCACGCCTGCGGCAAGTGCGGCCTCACCTACGCCTACGCAGAGGGCCAGGGCACGGAGGTTGATAATTGATTTCGTCGATTGATGTGTTTTTTACTACTTAGTCCGGTGCTTCGGTCTCGATGAATTTCCTGTGGATTTTATTTTGTTTACGATTGTTCAGAACGGGTTTGTTCTGAATTTTGATGGAATATGTGATCGGCGCTAGTTGTGAACGTGCTTTGGTAAACAAATATGCAATCTTGATATGATAATGTTTGTGTTAATTGGGTGTGGTTTTGATAATTCTGAGTCGATAGCGAATGCTTGATCACATTATGATGTAATCATTACATTGATCTACGTTGCGAATGCTCCACCGCGAATGCTTGATCACATTGTGAAAATCTATGTCGTTGGTGGTTATGACGGGTGCTCTCTTGTTGTGTTCTTGGCTCCCGTGCTCATGGGATGGGGATCCCTGACGTGGGCTGTCCTGCCGTTGTCTCACTGACACATGGGTCTCACCAGATGTGGGGCCCACCTGTCGGTGACCCAAAGGCAGGGTAAGAGCATCTCCAGTTGGACCCCTCATATTTTGCCCCCAAACTTGACCGGACCACCCCTAAAAATGGTCTCCTCCAACCGTGTCCCCCAAATCCTCTCCAAATTGTGGGGTCATTTGCATTTGATTGGTGGAGAAGGAGAGAGAAGAATCAATGAAGGATAAAAGAAAAGAAAACAAAGCAAAACGGACACGACCGGACGCGCCCGGGCGCGTCCAGCCGCCCCCAAACCCTCCACACATATGGGGTAAGTTTGGGGGTTGCCGGACAGTCCGGACGTATAGGGGCAGTTTGAGGGGACCGGTTGGGTGATGATTTTTGACTCTTTTTGCTGCCGGACACGTCCGGATGGTGGTGCCGGACGTATAGGGAGGATTTGAGGGGACCGGTTGGAGATGCTCTAAGGCAGGGATAGGAAAGTCAGAGGATACATGTCCGTGCTCATGTCTCTTTCTTCGTGCTCTAGATATGATCATGTTTGTGTTAATTGGGTCTCTCTAGCGCTCAATCGACTGAGAATTACGTCATCAATTCCAGTTGCAAGTTGAGTTGCAACTGATGCGTGAATCACGAAGCAAATCAAATGGTCCGAATCAGTTACAAGTCCACTTGCAACGGATGACGTCATGCGAATGAGAACTAAGCCAATTCTCATTCGATTGAGAATTAGCAAAACTGGTGTTAATTGGGTGCGGTTTTGACAATTCTGAGTCGATTGCGAATGCTTGATCACATTATGAAAGAATTATGTAATCATTACATTGATCTACGTTGCGAATGCTTGATCACATTGTGAAAGATCTATGTCGTTGGTGGTTATGGCCGGTGCTCTCTCGTTGTGTTCTTGGCTCCGGTTGGGTGGCCATGCTCATGTCTCTCCGGTCTTGGCAGTCTTGTCGTTGTCTCTCTCTTCGTGGTCTAGAGAGAGCTCCTCCAACGGTACAGTGCTCTCGAACTAACTTCCAATGGTACAATGCTCTTTCAACTAAAGCGAGAGGGTAGGGACATAGGGGTCCCTCTTCCGAAGGGGAGACCGATGTTTGCTTCTTTTTTACTCTACTTTGTAAGCTGATTTCATCAGCACTTGTGTCGTACATGGCTTTACTAATTTAAATTCGGGCGTTATCGCCTTTTTTCTATAAAAATGTCGCATAGCTTCAGCTTAGCTCGTACCAGCATCCGATGAATTCACCACTAGGCTTCAAGGTTGACGTAATCAATTAAGATTGAATCCTTGTGTAAGGACAGACTTGATAGCATAAAAGTACCAATTTTGGCGATTCAATTCTATTTTGATACCAGTTTTGGTTTGAATCGCAGAAACCTATCAGATTTGTTTCGAAATTTTCGCAAAAAACCCAAATCCTCGTCTAAACGCGATTTAACACCTGTTCTAACAACACGGATCCACCTGTAAGGTGACGTGGCAATGATCGTGACGCCCTCGAAGACGGCCGTTAACGGCAGCGTGCGGGCCCGGGGCCCACCTGTAAGCATTGTCCGAACATAACGTGGCCGTGGATTAGGTTTCAGGCAGTTTCCGCCCCACACGCGCCCGACCCACCCACCTCAAACACTATCCTCCTCCCCTCTCCCGCATGGCGGCGGCGACCCTCGGTGGCGGCGATTCCGATCCGTCGGCGGCGACTGATGCATGGACTCCGACTCGGGGAGCGAGGGCGATTGGTTCCCCCGACGGCGGTGGCTCGCTGCGTGGCACCTCCCCTTAGGCGAAATCTATACAGTGCAAGGCGGCGACCGCTCTAGCGAAGGCGGTGCTCGCCTCACCGGCGAAGACCAGCCACCAGTGGGTTTCCTCCATGGGGCCAGTGGAGTGAGTCCTTCTGATTTTAGTACTTATTATTTGTACTGTAAATGTAATGTTTGTATTTATGTAGTTGTATTTAGCTATAATTTTGTTGTAATTTAGCTCCAATGATTTAGTTAGCTCCAAAATTTTAGTTGTAAATGTAAGTCCTTCCGATTTATTTAGCTACAATTTAGTTGTAACTTAGCTTATGATTTAGCTTCTGCATGATTTAGGTCTGATTTAGCTCCATATCTCTAATGTTACTTATATGCATTGCATTTTCTTTGTAGCCTTGATGATGACATTTGGGAAATTATATTTAGTTTTCATGGCCAAGATAAATTGGAAAGATTTCGGCATGGGTATGGGATTAGAGGCAATATGTACTATATTAAGGATAAAGGGAAAGGACAGAATGGCATGGAGGTTGTTGACATCATGGCAAAGGTAAATGAGATGCTAGCCTTGTATGAAAATGAGAAGATTCTCAACATAACTGTGTTGAAAAAGAGTGCAACCTGACCTGTCGTGGTATTGTGCACGGCATATGTCACGGGGGGTGACTTCTTGCGTGGGGACTCAGGTGGCGTACGACGGCGTGCGCACGGGATTGGATATGAGCAAGGCGAACACCGAGACGTACCCAGGTTCGGGGCCCTCGCGAGGAGTTAACACCCCTACTCCTGCCTAGCTGTGTATATCGGGGTCACAAGGTGTTACAATGGTGCTCCTTGAGCTGTATCGAGTGTTCACTTCCTGCTAGGAGATGAGGCGAGTCTCTGGGGGGGAACTGGGATCCAACCCTTGCTATGTGGGATCCGGCTCTCCTTATATAGGCAGAGCAGCCGGTTACAGAGGCGGCTACCCGGCGTCGGGTAGCGGAGACAGGCCGCCGGTGAGGATGTGGCCATGCTGGGAGGCCGTGCCTGCACGCGCGATGATGGCCTGTCCTTCCCGTCTTGTCGATCGCAAGCCGCGTGGTACGACCCACGGCAGCCGACGACACCTTTGACTTCGGGGGCGCGGAATAGCGCTGGGTCTATGCTCCTCTTGTCCTCTAGTCCTTGGACGCCTACGAAGGGGATCAAAGGTGCCAGTGAGGCCTGCGGCCGGCAGCCGGATCCAGACGACCGGCTCGGAGGGGGAACCCGAAAGATTCCCCGCACTTGCGGTTACCCGGGGAGAATATCCCCGACAGTAGCCCCTGAGCTCTTGGAGGTTAGAATCCGGCACGCCTAGAAGCCTTCAGGAGCTAACAACATCCTTGTAGCCTTTGCTAGTGTCGACGAAGTGATTGCGAGGAAACAAACTCCGGCTGGCGGGAATTCTGGCTAGCGGGAGTTCCGGCTAGCAGGAGCTCCGGCCTGCGGTGCCGACGCGTGCTGGGTTCTCCGCCGCTAGCGTCAGGAGTGACGTCGGCCACGTCGTGCGCGGCCAGGCGCAGGGTAACTCCTCGATTTCCGGGGCGGGATTTTTTGTGGCAGCCGCCCAGGCGCGGGATCATGTGCGGCAACCGTCGGTTGGTGGAGATCGTGGCCTGCCGTTACTACCCACACGTGATGATGAGGGGCCGCGATTGCCGACGCGTGGCAGAGTAGTGCATCAGTTACCGTTCCCCCCCCTTTAAATATTCACCGCCGTGGGAGGGGATGGATTTTATTGTGCGTCGCCCTTTTTCCCCTTCCTCTTCTTCTTCTTCTTCTTCCTTGAGTCCATCGCTTCCCTCGCATCCAGCATAGGACCGCGATACTCAAAACCCGCCAACGCCACCATTGATCCCTCGTAGGCGATGGTGCTGAAGGGCGACTGGATGGGCTCGACGGTCCTGTGGAGCGAGCTGAAGCGCTATCCAGCGCGAAGGTTATCTGCCGCCGAAGGAGCTCGTGGAGTGGCGCGTCCCGCCGCCGGACGAGGTTTCGCCGGCCCCGAGGGCGGGCGAGCGCATCGTCTTCATGCAGCACATCAAGCGCGGGTTCGGGCTCCCCCATTAGCCCGTTCCTGCGGAGCTTCCTCGACTTCTTCAGAATCCAGATGCATCACCTCGGTGCCAACGCCGTCTTGATGCTGTCCTAATTCGTCACACCCTGCGAGGCGTACCTGGGGGTCTTGCCCAGCTTCGGGTTTTTCAGGACCCTCTTCTACCTCAAGGGGCAGCCGGTGAAGGGCGGCGGGCGCCTCGCTACTTGCGGGGCCGCGATGGTGGCGTGCCGGACGTCGGGTATGCTCCTCAAGCTCTCGATCTCGGACTCCGTGCGGAAGTGGCAGCAGAGCTACTTCTATGTGAAGAACAAGACGAACGTCGACCACATCGGCCTGGGGCCATACGTGCTTGGGGCGCCGGAGAAGGAGAACTGGGGCGCGCCGCGGGGCACCACCCACCTGGAAGGCTCCGAGTTGGTGGGACGGATGAAGGTCTTGATACGCGACGGGCTCACATCTCGGGACCTAGTGCTCTTCTGGATAGCGCGTCGGGTGATGCTGCTGCAGGCGCGGTAGCACAAGATGTGCTTCCTTGACGGGAACATGGACCCGACGCGCATGTCGCGGAACGACCTCCCGTTCGAAGTGTTGGCCGGCTGGCTGATTACCGTCACGAAGCTTACGGTGGAGAAAGGATGGGCTTGGGGCCTTCGGCCGTTCTGTCGCACGAAACGACCCCCTTCGGTGAGTGTTCCTTTATTCTGCCTCGTCGTGTCGACCTTGATATCTTTGGGTGTCTCTGAATCTTGCTGTGCCTTTCGTATTCGCAGTTGTTCGCGTGCCAGGTTGCCGAGGATGGTCCGAATGGCCCGGAGTTCGCCGCCAATCTGGACGGCCTTGTTGAGGGGGCCGGGGAGAATCAGCCCCAGGACGATGACGAGGGTGACGGAGGCGTCAGGGCGAACCCGGCGGCCGACGTCGAGGAGGAGGAGGAAAGCCAGGCCGAGGTCTCGGGGGCGGCCTCCGGTCGGTCGGTTCCCCGAGCCGACATACGTGATTGGCCGGAGGACAAGAGCGATGACGGGAAATGTCCCGTTGCCGAGGATTCCGACATCAAAGAGATTCCTCCCCCGGCCGGCGCTGCGGCGTCTAAACGGGCGAGGACCTCCGGAGCGACGAGCCGAGCGCCGCAGCCGCCCGCCGCCAAGAGATCGAAGCCCATCTACTCCAGACCGCCGCTGCGACCGCACCACCTGGTGGCTCCCGGGTGCATTTCCTCATAGAGGCGCTTGTGAGGGGACCTTTTGCTTGTTTCTGTTTTCCTTCTTACGGCGACCAACCTCTGCAGGGCCATGGAATCTATGATCGACGACAGCACGATGCGGGGCGGGTTCCCGCTGGCCAGCAATGTCGGCGATGGCGAGGTGGAATCGGCCGTGCCTCGAGCCTCGACGCCCCAGCCGGATGACTTCGCCCGGGTGATGCACGAGGCCCAAGGCGGAGACGGCAGTGCGACCGACCCATCCACCACCCAGGCGGAGATGCAGATCGTGGTGTTCGACGCGACCGCGCAAGCGGACGCGGTTCCCGAGCCGGCGGCCACGCGGGTCGACGCCGTGATGATTGAGGCGGCGGTTTTGTAGCCGGAGCCGGTTCATCAGACGGGGTGCCCGCTGGGCATGGAGGCAATCAACGACCAGGCGCAGGTCGATGCGGCCGCGGCGATGGAGGAGGTGGTGCAGCTGGTGGAGGCCGGCCACCAAAGTGACCTCAGGCTGGAGCAGCACTGTGAGATGGCGGCGCCAGTCGCGGTCGTCAGTGAGATGGAGAAGAACATCAAGGCCGGGCTGGCCGGGATCGGGATCATCCGGGAGTCGGTCGAGGTGAGTTCTTCGTGGCTGCGGGTGCCTAGAGCCGTTGTCGGGTCACTGGCGAGGTTTTGACTTATCTCTTCTTCTTTTCAGAACGCGCTACAGGGGCCGCTGAGGCGAAACCAGCAGCTTGTGGCGCCCCGACCGCTTGACTATACAGAGATGCTGTGTGTCACTGGTTAGGCGATACAACCGGAGGTTACGGGTTTACCACTCCCCGGCCAAAACCTTTGGCAGGCGTTGCTCAGAATGGATCATCGGCAACGCAACACCCCGATTGATGCCCTAACGCAGACACAACTATCAATGCATAATAGAGAGATCAAGACTTGTGGAACAACTGGCACATCACAGACTCTACGACTCAAAGCATTATAGTTCAACTCTTATAATAGAGAAAGATAGCAAATATTACAACCAGAGGTCACAGACCCAACAGTACATCATGCGTAAGCGAATTAAGTTGTTCTAAACAACCAGATCCAAATTATGGCCTAAGAGGCCTATAGATAAACATTCCCGCGCCAGCTGTTCCGGGATGTCCCAAGCTGCCACATGGGAACCCCAGACTACTCGTCGACGTCCACATAGAACCCACCTTCAGTGTCGGTGAAGTCCTCCACTGAAAATCAACAAAACAACGTTGAGTTCGACGAACTCTGCAAGATTATTAGAGCTACTAGCTCGATGATTGGCTGTCAAAGGTTTTATGGCTGTTTTGCATAAAGCTAGTTTTCTTTATATCAGACATCTGGCATCGACTAATCAGAATATTTTCAAATGGGGGTAAGAAGTAAACTCTTTTCTTTTGATCAACTTCATCAACGACCACCATCAATCACTTCACCCGTCTACCAAGGCACCTCCCCGAATCACCCTCGAGGAAGTCAACCTTGCATTCTTAGTAGTACCTTTAGTACTCAGGTTTTAATCATTCCGTTCAACTTTTCTATGGTCTCTGAATCCGGCACCAAGTCGTCCATAACCGTGGACACGGCTTTTCGAAAAGATTTACCCTGCAGGGGCGGACAATGTTTGCCACGCGTACCGTCCGGCCCATTGCCTACGCATTAGCTCTCTTCCGTGGAAAGCCGGCTGAGTGGGAGCTGTTACGACTTCTCCCTCGCTTGAGACTAACCCAGGATCATCAGTGGCGGTAGGGCAGGTTCAGTGCCTCCAACACCCTGCCCCGCGGCCACTCATTTTCCTAAACACCACCATCCTCATCCCAGTCCTGGCCACCATCTTCACGCCCGCGCAAATGGAAGCTCAAACTAGAGGACCCTGGCCAGTCCCGCCCGAGTTATTTAGTCGATGGGGTTCACTAGGCCCACGCATGGTAGCACGCTCGGTCTTGGCTCGAAGGCGAGAACTCGCATCTAGGCGGCGAGAACGAGACAACCCACCACATCCCCGTGGCCTCTCATCCCCGCCTTTAAGCAGATTATTAATGTCACCACAATTTTCCACCACATCCGGTCATTCCATCAACTGTTCCGACAGTGAAACATCCACCGGACGACTAAGCATTTAATTAAGCATGGCTAAGCATGTACATAGCAGATATAATTAACTCAGGCCAACACTTCAATCCTATGGATATTAGGAAGGATACAGGTAATGGCAACAGGTATCTAATGCATCTAGTAGGATACTCTAATCCAAGCAAAAGACATTTGAAACCGAATGCAATATTATAGTGGAGAAAATATTCGCGGAAACATAGGAGGAGACATGCTCAGAGGGGGGATTACGCTTGCCTTGTTCAACGGGCTGGTAATACGGGTCGTCGGGGTATTGCGGTGGAACCCCGACTGCTTGATCTATCGATGCATAAAAACACCGGAAAGACATAATCAATAACCACACAAGCAGAACAGGTGCAATGCACAAACACATGATGGCATGACATTTTAATGCACTGTATTTTAACTAACAAGTTAAATGGGGTGCAAGGAATATTTCTAATAACCAAAACAATTACACCCCATAATCACTTAATGCTTTTCCTAACCTTTAGATAAATACAGTACTGATATTTTGTTTAATTATGCATGCAAATGATGTTACTGGACAGTGCTTACTTTTCTGAGCATTTTGATATATTAAACACAATTTTCTGAAATACCAATCAAAAGTTATTGCATTTTCAAAATTTGATTTAATGTTGCCATTTTAGCAAATCATTTTACACGTCACTAAAACTAATTAACCATGTTTGGGAAACAAGGTGAAACATGAGGTATATTAAGTTCTGAACATTTTGATAGTTCAAACTTAATTTTTGAATCATTATTTTTAAAGTTATTGATTTTCCAAAACTGCTTTATTTTCGGCCAGTTTAATTATTTTAATAAAACAGCAACTAAACTAATTTAGTTGGATGTGTGAGTTATACCAGCAAACACACTTTATTTTTCTGAACATTTTGGTATATTATTTGTAATTTTTGGAGCAATATTTAATTAGTTATGAATTTTACAATTTTAACCAGTTTTCTGTCTTTTTATTAGTTTCCAAGAAAATCTTAACCGAAACGTTTTCCACCGCGGCTGGGCAACCCACAGCCACTGACCCGTGGGGCCCGAGGCCACGGTGGCATCCACGTAAGCGAGCGTGGCCCACGGCGAGGTTTGACCGTGTCGAGGCCTTGACCGTGGCACGCGACGGCGGTGACCACCGACGGCGACACGCACGGGCTCGGCGGCAGAGGATGCGCGGGGATGCGTTACTGGACGCGTTCGACTCGCGGGAGTACGGCGAACCTAAACGCGGCGGTGCCGCTACCTAATGGTCACCGGAGACGCCGGGATCGACGACGAACAGCGGCGGCCGTCGGCGAGCTACGGCGAGCTACTACTACACGGCGATCTAGGGCGAGATGAAGGAGAGGGAGATGTCCAGGAGGTGCGCTTGCTCACCCTCGACGCGTGGGTGCTCGCGGTGGTGACAGAGGATGTCGGAGACGGCGGCGAGCTTGCTCGGAGCGCGGCGGCCGGAGTTGGAGAAGATGAATTCTTCCCGTCGATTCACAGCTCCCCGCGGCCATTCCTTGCACGGAGAAGAAGAGGAGGACGAGGCGGAGACGATGGCCCAGTCCGATCTGTCCTAGGCGCTCTGGAACGGCGGCGATGTGCGACGGAGAGCTTGCTAGGGTGCGGCCATGGCAGAGGAAAAAGAGAGCCAGAGGGAGAGAGAGAGAGGGAGCAGGAGAGCAACTGAGTGAGGTGGGGGAGCAGAGGAGCGTCGTGGTGGCCTTCTTATCCACCCGGCGCGGCAGGGGGGCCTGGGCGCACGGCGAGCTCGGCCACTGGCGCCATGCCGTGCCACTGGAGCTACAGGAAGACGACGGCCGTCTTGCAAAAAGCCCCCTGGCTTTTCCCTATTTTTTGTTTTCCTTATTTCCAGTAGCACTTTAGGGATTTAATTGAGGCACTAAAACATTTTAGAAAATTATGGGAAAAATCATGTAGCCTCCCCACAACATGTAGGAGCTCCCCAAAAATTGGTGTGGCAAAATAAAATGTTCTTAACCACTTTTGTTCATAGTGTTGGATTAGGGCATTTTAGTTAATTACAAATTTATAATCCTTTAGACATTTTAAGGCAAGTTCAAAATATTATTTTTGTACTCTTGGAACTTCCTTGACAAATATAGGATGTCAAAGTAATTTTGTTTTGCAACTTTGAATGCTTTCATTGATTTGGAATTTCGTTAAGGCAAGTTTGGCATTTGTTTTTAAATGGTACCAGACCAATTAATTGTTTAGCAAATTAATATGGATGCCAGGATGCAATGAAACACAGAAAGTGGAAAATTTAGACACATTTTTAGGTTCACAAAGTTGGGGCTGTTACAATTCTACCCCCCTTACAGGAATCTCGTCCCGAGATTCTAAGATTGCGGAAAGAAGTCGGGATACTCCTCACGAAGACTAGACTCCCTTTCCCAGGTTGCCTTCCTCTTCGGAATGGTGAGACCACTGAATTTTGAGGAACTTGGTGGACTTGTTACAAGTCTTCCTTTCTGCCTCATCCAGAATACGAATAGGGTGCTCGCGATAAGTGAGATCCTCCTGGATATCCAGCTCCTCATGATTGACTCCATGGATAGGATCTTTGAAACAACGGCGAAGTTGGGATACATGAAACACATCATGCACATCTGGGAAGTTTACCGGTAACTCCAATTGATAGGTAAGGTCTCCTCGCTTGGCCAGAACAATGAAAGGGCCAATGTAGCGAGGGTCCAATTTTCCCTTGATCCCGAAGCGGCGAACGCCACGAAGTGGAGAGACGCGAAGATAAGCTTTATCACCAATATCAGTGAACCTCCTGATGATGCTTGTCATAGTAACTCTTCTGCCTAGACTGGGCAATCTTCAGATTCTCTCGTATGATTCTAACCTTCTCCTCAGCTTCATTGATAATATCCGGACCAAAGAGTGCCCTCTCTCCGGTCTCGGACCAATTCAGCGGAGTTCGGCATTTTCTTCCATACAGAACCTCGAATGGGGCCATACCCAGACTAGCTTGGTAGCTATTGTTGTAGGAGAACTCCGCGAAGGGAAGATACTTCTCCCAACCCTTGCCGAAAGAGATTACACATGCCCTTAGCATGTCCTCCAACACTTGGTTCACCCTTTCAGTCTGACCATCAGTTTGAGGATGGAACGCTGTGCTGAAGTTGAGACGAGTTCCCATAGCTTCTTGGAAACTAGTCCAAAAATTGGAGGTGAACAGGCTTCCACGATCGGAGATTATCTTCTTGGGAACGCCGTGAAGTACGACAATCGTTGAAGCATACAGATCGGCCAACTTGGCAGCTGTGATGTCAACACGAACAGGGAGGAAGTGAGCCACTTTTGATAGTCGATCAATGATTACCCAAATGGCATCGTTTCCCTTGGGAGACTTTGGCAGACCAGTAATGAAGTCCATACCAATTTCATCCCATTTCCACTCTGGGATTGCAATAGGGAGAAGAGTGCCGGCAGGCCTTTGATGTTCAGCCTTTACCCGACGACATGTGTCGCATTCAGCAACATACTTGGCGATTTCTCGTTCCATCCGAGTCCACCAGAATTGTTGTCGTAGGTCTTGGTACATTTTGGTACTACCGGGATGAATAAAGAGAGGTGAATCATGAGCTTCTTGGAGGATCAACTCCTTCGGTTTCCATTTCTTTGGCACTACTAGGCGGTTACCAAAGTAAACGACTCCAGATTCATCCTCCGAGAAACATTTGGTCTTCCCGCTAGCAATGTTCTTCTTGATATTAAGAATACCCTTATCACGTTTTTGCGCCTCCTTTATCTGGTCTTCAAGAGTAGACTTGATCTCCAGATTTGCTAGATAGCCAGAGGGAACAATTTCCAGGTTCAAACGAGCGAACTCTTTACAAAGAGCCAGTTGAGCCTCCTCAACCATCAGGTTGTTGCAATAGGACTTCCGACTTAGCGCGTCAGCCACGACGTTGGCTTTGCCGGGTTGATAGTTCAGACTCACATCATAGTCTTTGATTAACTCTAACCAACGCCTCTGCCTGAGATTTAAATCTGGCTGTGTGAAGAGGTACTTCAGACTCTTATGATCCGAGAAAATCTCGCAACGGTTAGGTATGGTCTCCACTGCTTCAGAGCATAAACAACCGCGACAAGTTCTAGATTATGAGTTGGGTAGTTGTGCTCATGCGGCTTCAATTGGCGAGAAGCATACGCCACCACATGGCCCTCTTGCATTAATACACAACCCAAATCAAGATCATCTTATTGTAATGCTACATGTTGTGTTTGCTGGGATCCGATGAATATTGAATACTATGTCAAGTTGATTATCAATCTATCTTATATGTTATTTATGTTCTTGCATGCTTTCCGTTACTAGTAGATGCTTTGGCCAAGTAGATGCTTGTAACTCCAAGAGTAAGTATTTATGCTAGATAGTGGGTTCATGCCTCCGGTAATCTGGGAGAGTGACAACAACTTCTAAGATTGTGGATGTGCTGTTGCCACTAGGGATAAAATAACCGATGCTTAGCTTAAGGGTGCGCCGTTAGGTCTAATGCATTTGTTTGCATTACGCACATTACTTAATGCGATTATCCGTTGCTTGCAACTTAATACCAACGGGGAACTCGGATGACAACCTGGAGGTGGATTAATAGTCATAGACGCTGTTGGATAACGATCTATGTATTTTGTCGTAATGCCCACATGAATATCATAGTAATCATCATGTCATATATATGCATTGTCATGCGCTCAATATTTTGTCAATTGCCCAGCTGTAATTTGTTCATCCAGCATGTTAGTTATCTTTTATGGAGAGACACCACTAGTGAACTGTGGACCCCGGTCCATTCTTTTACACTGATAACACAACCAACTGCAAACATTGTTTCTTTTCATTCTCTGCAATTTACTACTGTTTTCCACACCATACGTTTAATCCTTTGTTTTCAGCAAGCCGGTGAGATTGACAACCTCACTGTTTCGTTGGGGCAAAGTAGTTTGATTGTGTTGTGTGCAGATTCCATGTTGGTGATCGAGTAAACGGCGCCACCAACAACCTTCAGAAGTGATTTTTTGCTCCTACTGGTTCGATTAAACCTTGGTTTCATACTGAGGGAAACTGCTGCTACACTGCTTCATACCTTCCTCTTGGGGTCTCCCAACGAACATGCGATCCACATCATCAACTATCAATCCCAAGGTTAGCAATTTGGATCAAATTCACAGCTACCTAGTTACCTTGATGGTGATGACCCATCAAATGAGGACCAAAGGGAAGAAGCTTGATGTCATGGACTTTCTTTGGAATGAAATTTGGCATGTCACAGTTTACAAGAAGAATGCTTGTTTTGGCCCTCTTATCATGAAGATCATCTTGTGGGCTTGGAGTAAGGAGTACCTCGCCATGGGGCTTAGTCATCCTGACACTTGGATTTTCCACAAACCCAAGCAGCTACGCATCAAGGACCATACCGAGACGGACAAGACTGTCAAGGGCAAGAGGAAGGCCAAGGGTGGTGCTCGTGTTGGCCCCTCCCGGGTTCCCAAGAAGGATAGCGGCTTTGGATGGATGGCTAGGCAAGTCAAGAAGATGTTTTGCATTACCAAGGCTCTTGAGAAGCGCACCTATGACAATCATGTTGAAGACAAGTTTGCTCGTCGTCGCGACATTCAACGTCGCCGGGATAGAGGTGAAGAAGATGTGAAATCCGGTTCCGAGAAGTCCATCACTCCATATGACAAGTGGCAAGCCCAAGACTCTCAAGGCAACATCATCACTTGGTCCGACTAGGAGGATGAAGAAGAAGTGTCTTCTCACCGTCGCCCTCACCCTTCAAGCAACGAGCACCTCTCTGATTGAACCATGGGGTGCTAGCATCGGTTTCTCTCTTTTTGGTGTCTTGATGCCAAAGGGGGAGAAATATCTACTAGGTTTTCGAAATGGGATTTGCATGGGATAAGTCACAAGCCTTGCTTTTTCTTTGATTCTTATGAGCTTGTGAACTTTGTTATCTCTTTTAGTTGGCGAACTATTGTTATGCATGGTGTAAGACATGTTGAACTCATATGCTTATGTTTCCATGTTCTATGTTGTTTATTTGTGCAAGTATGCTTCAAGCTTTATATTATATATCTTGCATGGTTTGCAAAATCTAGGGGGAGTGTGGATCCTAGTGATTGTGTATTTGGGCATTCAAAAGCTACTATTGAATAATGCACAGATCTAGGGGAGCTCCGTCTATATTTTGCAAAGCATTTTGTGGCAAATTGTTGTATTGTCATCATTCACCAAAAAGGGGGAGATTGAAAGAGCATATGTGCTCTTAATCATGTTTTGGAGATAATGACAATACAACATGTGCTCCTAATATGTTTTTAAAGTGTGAACAGGTTTTTATAGTTGTCATCGTCGATTTTGTATCGAGAAAAGAAGAAGAAGGAGATGTTTCTGCCCAGGAGCGGTAGTACCGCCCCACCCGGCGGTAGTACCGTCGCTCCCAGGCAGAACAGGCGTGGCGGGAGTACTGCTCCCGGTACCGCCGTTTTCCTGCCTCGGACCGCATGTGCGGTACTGGGGGCGGTACCGCTCGCACTACCGCCGAAACCTCCTTCGGAGGTCGTCTCGCGGCACCGGCCACGGTAATATGGGCGGTAGTACCGCCGGCGCTGGTCAGTGCCTGGTCAACAGCGTTTGACCGAGGCACGCGCGAGCGAGCCAGCGGTAGTACCGTCGCCGCAGCGGCAGTACCGCTGGCGCGGGATGAAGAACAAGGCCGAAGCGACCATTGGCCAGCTGGAGCAGGGCGCACCAGCGGTTGTACCGCCCGATGCAGCGGTACTACCGCTGGCTCGGGAGGAAGCTGCCAACGGGCAGATTCTGTGGGGGGTATTTAATGCCCTTCACCTACCTTGGTCCATTAGAGCTACATGAAAACATCTTTCCACCATTGTTGAAGAGCGTCAATTTAAGAGATCTCCCACTCCCACAAACCAATCGCCTTGATACTTTGAGGAGTGGAGGAGGAGGTCCTGATCTACATCTCCACCGAAGGAATTTCAAATCCATCCACCCCTTTGTGGTTCTTGTTCCTCCTTGGGTTGCTTGTAACCCTAGGAGGTCTTGGTGCGTTTCGGATGCCTCAACTTGTTTGCGAGGTGCTCTGGGACATTGTTGGGAGGCTCCAACTCATTGTGGAGTTCCCCGACCTTTGTGTACGGCTTGGTCAACGCCTCGAATGTGACCTCATAGTGGAAGAGCCGAGCCCTCACGGGTAAAGCTCACGGAGAATAGAGTGAGCACGTCCGTGCTATTGGAGTGCCTAGGTGGCTCCACACTCCTCCAACGTAGATGTACTTCCCTTGGGAAGGAACTACGGGAATCATCTCCGTGTCTCTACTTTGCGGTTACTTCTATCCTTTACTTGTTGCTTCCGCTACGCTTTGTATCTGCTTGTATCACATAGGTTGTATTCATCTAGTGCACATCTAGTCAACCTTGTTATACTTACTCAAAGCCCTAATGAAAAGGAAAAAGAATTAAAATTGGTAGTCGCCTATTCACCCCCCCTCTAGTCGACCTTTCAACAGTACACCAGACTTAGGGACTATCTCCAGGCTATTCTTGATACAAATCCTAGTAGCAGGTGCATAGTGACAACCAAGCAGTTGATTGATCATCCCAGCCCAAATCCCAGATTTCATGGGTTATTGCTGTCATCTCAAACTAAAATGGCATTCCCAGAACACAAGGCTTTAAATTCTAATATTACCACATCACAAATAGTACCAAACATTAAAAGTCACTTCTTATTCAAATACTGATACATAGCAGCTACCTAAATTGACGGAGTTCGCTGATCACATTAGAATACAAATCAAATCTGCCATTACAACATGACAACAATACATAGCACTCCTCACAAATTGCCTTGATTCTCTTCACCTTCTGCTTACTTGCATCACAAAATTTTAGCAGATCATAGAGAATATACTCAAGATTCTTCTTTTCCTCCTTCATAGCCTCCTTTTCATCATCCCATTTCTTCAGTCTTGCCTTCATCACCTCTGTTTGACTTCTCTGAATTTGCTTCAGCTCAGCAACTTCCACCTTCAACTGATTCACATTATTCTCCAACTCTTCACGTATCTTCACGTAGATCCTCATCTCTGTAACAGCCCAAACTTGTGAACCTAAATTTGGGTACCAAATTTTCACTTTTTCCTTCCATACATGCATCATGGCATCCATTTGAAATTGTTAAACAAACAACATTTGGTTTGGCATCCTTGCAAAGTAACATGCCCAACTTGCTTCAACCAAATTTCACAACAATGAGTGCACTCAAACTTGCAAAATACAAATCCTTGTCATCTTATGTTGTCAAGGAAGTTCTAAGAGTTCAAAATGTTATTTTGGACTTGCTCTAAAAAATTTCTAAAGGATTATAAACTGGGGAATTAGAAAATTGCCCGAATTGAAACCTATGAACAAAGTGGTACCAAACTATTTTATTTTTTAAGCCCTAATTTTTGTGTAGCTTCCATTCAATATGGGGAGGCTCCCCAAATTTTCCCAAATTTTTGTAAAATGTTTTGGTGCCCGAAATAAATTCCTGAAAAGCTGCTGGAATTAAAATTAGGCAGGGAGGACCAATCGGTGATGGAAGTAATTTGTCCAAGGGCCTGTTTGTGAAATCTCCATCTTCCAGCTCTGTAGCGACCGAGCTAGGCGGCCGAGCCGCACCAGCTCGAGCTCGCCGTGCACCGGGCCCTCCCCTCCTCTGCCCTACTCATGCGAGGAGAAGCACGACTCCAAGCCTCACCTGCTTCCCACTCGCCTCCCTCTCCTTCTCCCCGTTCCTCCTCTCCACGGGTCGCCGTGGCCGTCGCCGCCGTTTGAGAGCGCAAGGAGCCAATCGAGCTCCACCACGCCGTTCGCCTCTTCCTCCTCTCCCGCCTAGACCGAGGAATCGGTCCGGGACGCCCCGTTTCGCCGCGCCGTCTCCGTCCTCCTCGCTGCGGGCCGGAGCTCCGCCGCTCGCATACATCATCGTCAACATCCCTCCGCCGTTCCCGACCCCTTCCCCGCGTCCGTGGTGAGCACAACGACCTCGCTGACCCTCCCCTCTCTTCCTAGCCCTCTCCCGTGTCGTGTTGCTCGCCGGAGCCGCCGGAGCATCGTCGCCGTCTTCGTTCTGTCGCCGCAGCGCGCGACCGGCCGCCAGACCGGCTTAGCGGGCTGCAAACCGAGCGCCTCGGGTGCATGGCCGGTCCATGGGCCGGCCCAAACCGGGCTGAGAGCCGGGTGGCTCTGGAGCCAGGCCGGCCTCACAACCGGCCCAGCCGGGCCACAGGCCGGCTGCCCAGTGTTTTTTCCTGTTTATTGTTTTTCCTTTTCCTCCGCGATAGCACTTGTCCCCGCTCCCCCTCTCGTGTTTAGAGTCATCGAACTACGATGTTTCCGTCGTGTTCCACCTCTCTCCCTCGAACCCGAGTACACATTGTTAGTATTGTTGTTGAATCTAATCAATATAATTAACAACAAATATATAAAAGAGGGAAATTAAAAATGCCATAACTTTTTATCGGGACCTCCGAAAAATGTGTTCTTCATATCAAAATACTCAGAAAAATGTGCATTAATCCGTAGCATCATATTCATGCATGTTCAAATAATCTATAGCACAGGAAAGCATAAAAACAAAGAAGGAGCTTGTTTTTCTCTCTTGTTGAGAATTATCTCGCACCCCCTCTAAATTTGGTAGAACTTGTTATATTATTCCAGTGCATTAAAATGTCATATCATCATCCTTGTATGCATTGCACAATTGCCATGTGTTGATTGATTTTGCGGTGTTGTTTGTGCCTCGGTAGATCAAGGAGGTGAAGTGCCACCCCCGTCTCGTGACGATCCGTACTACCAGCCGTATCAACAAGGCAAGCGTAATCCCCCTCTGAGCATATCTTATCCTATGTTTCCGCAAATATTTTCTCCACTATAATATTGCATGCGGTTCTAAATGTCAATTTTTGTTGGAGTAGAGTATCCTATAGTTGCATTAAGTTCCCGATGCCAATTCCTGTCTCCCTCCTATTATCCATAGGTTTGTATTGTTGGCCTGAGCTATTTACTTATGCTATGTTGTTGCTTAGCCATGCTTAGGCAAATGTTATCCGTCCGATGGATATTTTATGTTGGAAACAGGTGTGAATGTACAGATGATGGTGGAGAATTGTGGTAACAGGTAATAAGATGCTAAAAGGGTGGGGATGAGAGGCCACTGTGGTTGTGGTGCTTTGTCTCGTTCTCGCCGCCTAGGTGCGAGTTCTTTACCTCCCGAACCAAGACTGAGCGTGCAACCATGCGTGAGGCCTATGCATTCGCAGTGCAGGAACCCTCATAGACTAAATAACTCGAGCGGGGCTAGCCAGGGTCCTCTAGTTCGGGCTTCCATTTGCGCGTGCGTGATGATGGTGGTTGAACTGAGATGAGGATGGTGGTGTTAGGAAAATGAGTGGCTGTGGGGCGGGGTGTTGTGATCCTGGCAGTCCTACCGCCACTGATGATCCTGGAGAGTCCTTAACGAGGGAGAAGTCGACACCGCTCCCACCCAGCCGGCTTTCCAAGGAAGAGAGCTAATGCGCAGGTAATGGGCCGGACGGTACGCGTGGCAAACATTGTACACCCCTGCAGGGTTAAATCTTTTCGAAAAGCCGTGTCCACGGTTAAGGACGACTTGGGAAAGGACGATAAGATCATAGAATAACTTTAACGGAATGATTAAAAACTGGGTACTAGAGGTACCACTTCAAGATTGTAAGGTGAGCTTCCTCGAGGGTGATTCGGGGAGGTGCCTTTGATGAACAGGTACAATGGTTGATGATGGTTGATGTTGAGAAAGGTGATAAAAGAAAGAGTTACTTCTTACCTCTTTTAAAATACTCTGAATAGTCGATGCCATTGAGTTATGTTTTTATGAAATAAAATCAGCTTTATGCAAAACAGCCATAAAACCTTGAAAGCTTCATCGAGCTAATGCTCTATATATAATCTTGCGAGTTCGTCGAACTCAACGTCGTTTGTTTTGTTTCAGAGGAGGACTTCACCGACCTCGAAGGTGGGTTCTTTGTGGACGTCGACGAGTAGTCTGGGGTTCCCAGGTGGCAGCTTGGGACATCCCGGATCAGCTGGCGCTTGACTGTTTATCTGTAGGCCTCTTAGGCCATATTTTGGATCTTGTTGTTTAGAACAACCTAATTTGCTTCCGCTTGATGTAATGTTGGGTCTGTGACCTCTGGATGTCATTTGCTATCTTTCGCTTTTATAAGAGTCGAACTATATGATTCGTGTCGTAGAGTCTGTGATGTGCCAGTTGATCCACAAGTCTTGGTCTCTCTATTATGCATTGAGGGTTGTGCCTGTGTTAAGGCATCAATCGGGGTGTTGCGTTGCCGATGATCCATTCCGAGCAACGCCTGCCAAAGGTTTTGGCCGGGGATTGGTAAACCCGTAACCTCCGGTTGTATCGCTTAACCGGTGACACACAGCGTCACTGTATAACAGTCAGGTCAGGGCGCCACAAGTTGGTATCAGAGCAGTACTGCCTGTAGGAAACCCTTCTACTGGTCGATGTTGAGTCTAGTGTTTGTGAAAATATTTTTAACCTAAAAATGAGTTGTGAAAACCATCTTAGGATTCTTTTTACTCCTTATCTGGTTACCCTCTAATCTCGGAGCAATCTTACCTCTATTTGAGTTAAAAGTTTTGCTTCTCGTCTGTTACTTCAAAATTAGGAGAAACGTGGGTGGGTTCGACCGTTAGTGTTATGTCTCCAGTTGCTCCCGCTGCGTTGCAATCCCAAATCAACTCAGATGTTTCTACCTAATCAATTCATTTGATCCTTTCTTTGGGTTTTAACCCAAGGACTTGAACATAAGGTCCCGGATTGTGTCAACTAGAGTGTGTTAAGTGGTGATTTCTTAACTCTCGCTAGTAGCACATGATGCTGATCTTCGACCCAAGTTCTATCTTGTTGATTCCTTGTCAATTGTTGTACAATGTATTATCGTCCCTAGTCTGTGTACTTGTGTAGACGCTAATACTATTGTTCGACCATTCGGAGAAAGATACTAACCGTGTCATTGTCAAATCTCCAGAATGGCTCGAGGAGGCCGTGGAGGCCGTGGTGGTCGCGGTAACCACGACAATGATGAGGATGATCTGCGCCACCACCCTCGATGGCTGAGGTCTTGATGGCCATTAAGGAGAACCGTGGGCGCAATGAGCGTTTGCTTGAGCAGTTGGTGCAGCAGAATGCACGGAGGAACGAGTGCAACACTCTCACGAGTTCCTGCGCTCCTAGCCACCCACCTTTGCTGATGCTAAGGAACCACTGGAAGCTGATGATTGGCTTCGTGCTCTGGAGCGCAAGTTCTCCGCGCTTCATGTCCCAGTGGTCGAGCAAGTCAACTTTGCCACCTATCTCTTGGTTGGTGCTGCTGGCTGTTGGTGGGAGAGCCATGTGGCCTTGTTTCCAGCCAACCATGTCTTCAGCTGGGCTGATTTTCGCACTGCCTTCCGTGCAGAGTACATTCCCCAGCCGATCATGGACTTGAAGAGGAGGGAGTTCCTGGATTTGCAACAGGGAAGGATGGACCTCCGCACCTATGGTCGTGAGTTCAACCATCTCTCTCGTTACGCCCCAAGGGACGTGACCAATGATGCTGACAAGCAAGAGCTGTTCCGCAAGGGTCTTACGCCGCAGCTTCGCTATGAGTTGCTTCCCTTCAGGTTCCAGACCTATCAGGAATTGTTCAACCAGGCTTTCACTCTTGAGCAAGGAAGAAAGGAACTTGAAGCTTCCAAGAGGCCCGCACATGGGGACCACCAGAGTTCATCTGGTTCTGAGAGCAAGAAGCGCAGGGTGTTTGTCCCCTACAGCGCCGTACCTCGTGCTCCCTTCATGCCGAGGGCAGCAGGATATAGGCCACCTCCTCCGCGCCCCACTACTGCGACAATTGGGGTAGGCGGAAGTGGGTACCGTCCTATGCTACCTGCTCCACCTGGAGTCACTTGCTACACCTGTGGCCAGGCTGGCCACTACTCCAGGGAGTGCCCCAGAAGGCACCTCTCGCGATAACTCCTGCACGAGCCCCTGCCACTCCAGCTGGCAAGGCTGGACCTATTATGCGTGGTCGCCTGAACCACATCTCTGCTGAAGAAGCTGAAGAGGACCCCGGCGTTCTCATGGGTGAGTTACGAATCAACGGCAATTCAGCTATAGTGTTGTTTGACTCTGGAGCATCGCATTCATTCATATCCATAGCTTTTGCAAAAGACCACAAAATACCGTTTGAGAAAATGAGCCATCCTTTGGAGATCTCCACCCCTGGCTCTAAATGGCGAACCGATGGGGTTACCCCTGAGGTTCAGATTAACATTGGTTACTCGTCCTTTCCTTTGCATTGGTAGCTCTGAAGTCCAGTGGCATTGATGTCATCCTGGGCATGAATTGGCTAGCCAAATACCGGGCTAATCTCGACTGTGCTGCCAAGACCATTACCGTGACTACTTCGTCCGGTGACATTGTTGAGTATTGGTCTGCATTGTCAAGGCCTCCATCTCAGTCATACCCAACTCACCCGAGATCCTCCTTTGCTTCATGGAAGGCGAAACTCCTCCTGAAATCCAGGACATACACGTGGTGTGTGACTTCCCGGATGTGTTCCCAGAAGAGTTGCCTGGCATGCCTCCTGACCGAAGTGTGGAGTTCGTGATAGAATTGCTTCCCGGTACTGCTCCGATTTCCAAGAAGCCCTACCGTATGCCGGTGGAAGAATTGGATCTGTTGAAGGAGCAAATTGATCAGCTGTTAGCTAAGGAGTTCATCCAGCCTAGCAGTTCACCATGGGGTTGTCGGTACTCTTTGTTAAGAAGAGGGATTTTACCGTGCCTCGTCTAGTCTCTGACTATCGACCGTTGAATGCGGTGACAATCAAGAACAAGTATCCTATTCCTCGCATCAATGATCTGTTGGATCAGTTAGCTGGTGCAACGGTATTCTCCAAGATGGATCTGAGGTCAGGATACCATCAGATAAAAATCAGAAAGGAGGATATCCCAAAGACGGCTTTTGTTACTCGTTATGGCTCATATGAGTATACCGTCATGTCCTTTGGTCTCACTAATGCCCAGCTACTTTCATGAGGCTCATGAACTCCATCTTCATGGACTATCTTGACAAGTTTGTCGTCATTTACATCGATGACATCCTTATCTATTCTAAAACCGACGAAGAGCATGATGAACATCTTCGGTTGGTTCTGACACGGCTTCGTGAACACCGTCTTTATGCCAAGTTCTCCAAATGTGAGTTTTGGTTGGATAAACTTGTCTTCCTTGGTCATGTAATATCCGCAAATGGTGTGGAAGTCATTCCTGACAAGATTCAGTCCATTCTGGATTGGAAAACTCCAATGTCAGTCAAGGACATTCGAAGCTTTCTCGGATTGGCGGGTTACTACCGCCGATTCATCGAAGGTTTCTCCAAAATAGCCAAGGCCCTGACTGACCTTCTCAAGAAGGATAAAAGGTTTGTATGGACGGCCGAAGCTGAGGAGCTTCAAAACACTGAAAGCCAAACTCACCTCCGCTCCTGTGCTTGTCCTGCCGGACACAAGCAAGGATTTCGTCGTCTTCTGTGACGCCTCTCTACAAGGTTTGGGCTGTGTGCTAATGCAAGATGGCCATGTGGTGGCTTATGCTTGTAACATCCCAAAAATTATTAATACCAAAAATGGGAGCCAACAAAAACTTTTGTTAAATTATATGTGTTGATCTCATATTCTTGCTTGGTTGCTTATTTCCTCTTGTTGTGTGTTGCTTGCTCTATTTGAGAACATGAAGAAAAGAAGAGGAATAAATTAAAAGCAAAACAAGAAAAATAAATGTGGCAAGTGCCACACAAATTCTCCAAGTGAGGATCTCATTTTGTTTCCAACAAAATTTAGTGGAGTGGTATTGCAAACCCTCCCATTTCATTCTTACTACTTATCTCTCTCAAATAATATTTTCAAACTAGTTTTAAAAATTCAAAAGTAAACAAAGTAAAAATAAATTAAAATGCCATAATTAAAACACTATAAAAGAAAATGTTTCAAAACATTTTATTTTATGCCAATTTTTGTGGAGCTTCTGCATTATGGGAAGGCCCACAAATTTTGCCAAATTTTTATAAATTGATTTAGTGCCTCAAATTAAATCAAGAAATGCTACTGCAATTAAACAGAAGGACTAAAAAGTAAATAAGAGAAAGAAGAAGGAAGCAAGCAGTGCACAGGAGCCAGGGGGTTTTTGCAAAACCGTCATCGTCTACCTCCCCTAGCTCACTGTCGCCGTCGCCGTGGCGCCTTGCTCGACGTCGCCGTTCCCAGGCCCCCCAGGGCCCCCTTGCCCGCGCTCTCCCTCGCCCCCGTGCCACTGCAACCTCTGCGGGCAGAGGAGACCCTCTCCCCTCGCCTTAACGCCGTTGTCCCCCAGCTCGCCGCGGAGGAGTTGGACGGCGCCGGCCAAAATTGGCCCAGCCACGCACCTCGACACGCGATCCGCTACGACGCGCACCCTAGCCCACGCCCGGACCCCCCAGACACCGCGCGCAACCTCTCCCGCCCTCTGGACGCCGCTGGACCGCGACCACCGTGCGCCGCCGTCGCGCCTATTTAAACTCGAGCCGCACCTCGCATTTTCCCCACGCCCCACTGCCTCTCCCTTGCTGCACCACACTCACCACCACTCGCCCGTGCACCACCACGAGGGCGGAGCCGCTGCTGCGAGCTCGCTGCTGCTCGTGCCCGTGCTCGACAGCCCGAGGTAGGCGACGACACGGCTGTGCCGTGCTGCTGCTCCCCTCTCACTTCTCTGGCCCGTACCCTCTTCCCTTTGGACACCGCGCTCACCCACCTCTTTTTCCCTCTGGATCGTGCCCAGAATCGCCGAACCGCCGCTCGCCGGAGTTCGGAAGTTGCCGTGGAAGCAGAGCACCTCGCCGTCGACGAACCAGCCCTCCCCAGCAAGTACCACTCCGCCAGGACGTTCGCCCGAGCCTCCGCCGTCGATCTGCACCCTCTCCGCCGTCCCTAGCCCTCTCAGGTGAGCGATCCGTGCTGCTCGCCGTCGCCGGAGCCACGGCGCCGCCCAAATATGGTCGTCGCCGATGGATTCGTCGCGGACCGTTGGATCTCCATCCAACGGTAGCTTACCGTTTCGGATAGAAAAGAAAGAGAGAGAGAGACTGACGAGCGGGCCCCGCTCGTCAGGGTTTTATTAATTTCCCTGCGTGCGCTGTGCCGCTGACCAGTGGGTCCCCCATGTCATAATTTAAACATTATCCACACTGAGCACCTTTTCTATTTTTAATTTCAGAAGAATTTCAGTACTGGACCCAATTTGTAAAATCAATAACTTGAGATTTAGGAATCCAAATAAATCAAACTCAATTGTTCTGGAAAGCTTATGAAATTGTTTAACCAACCCAATTGGTCTCATGTCATTTAAATAAATAGTTAAAAAGAATTATTGAAAATGCCACAGAAGGTTCAAAATCTAAACTTGTTTGTTTCTGATACTCTGCTAGTCCAAATAATTCCAAACCAATTTTGCTAGCTTAGTACTGCCTTGTATTAGCTCCCCTAATTTTGGTAGAATTATTTAAGCAATATTAATTGTTGACTTTAAGATAAACCCTTCTGGACAAAAACAAACAAATATGTTTATTGGTTGATCCAAATGAGTTAGGACCAATTTTGTTAGCTCACATATAGCAATGTTTACTTACCCCTAAAAGGATTTAATTTTTGGAACAACAGAACATATTTGGTAACCAAAACTTGATTATTAAGCTACTGGATTCAAACCAATGTGTAGGGAGTTTGGTAACTCCAAATGATCCAATTCAAATTGGGTTGTCTTCTACACATCAGTAGCTTTCTATAGAAATTTAGTTTGTATTTTTGTGACCAACAGAACTCAAGTTGTGCAATTAAACATGTTTAACAAGTTTCTGCCATAATTTGGACTTAAACAATTAATGTTTAATTCAATTGTTTTGAAATTAAATTGTATTGTTTGTTGTATCCAGTGGCTATTTAGAGCATTTAGGATTGTGATACTGTGATGATGTGATGTTGTTTGAGTAGTTTTAGTGATTGCTTGTATTTGTTTGTTTATCGATTAGACGAGAACGTTGCCGGAGATATCGAGGAGGGGGAATTTGTTGAACCAGAAGATCAAGATCAAGTCCCCTTTGCCGAGCAAGGCAAGCTACTCTCTGAGCTTGCACCTAAATATATATGCATCTACTTTGATCAAATGATTTACTCTTAAAACCAATGGTTTACAAAACCTTTTCCAAAAGTGTATGGAAATTATTTTGCCACCCTATGTAGTAGTTATGAAACTTTAGGATGGAAAACAATGTTGTTTATTCAAACTCCTTTGGAAATACTTGTGTGGTTATGGAATGCCGAGATGTCGGTGTTAAAGTGGAGAAATGGAAAAATGGGAATGTTTATGAAAAATGCACAGTATCCTAGTACTATGACAACCAATCTTAATCTGTGCGACCACACTTACCCCCATATGGGAACGGGGCTTAGTCATATAATTTGCTCTTATTAGTATGGGATACCTCATCGACGGAGATGACTCCGTTATGCATGAGGGGATGGTTTGTGAACTCCCCTGACCTGGGTCCTCGCTCAAACTCTATGGAAAGATAAGGAGGAGGATTGAAGACTTCATAAATGTGGTCGCCGGGAAAAACATATGAGTCCTCACACTTAGGGTTGCCGACGGGGACCGGACTGAGTGTTGGTGGGAATTATCATATGGGTAGGATCCTATACTAGCATGAGCAAAGGAGAGGCTAGGGTCGGTGGCTCAACTTCGCATACACCTTGTATGGCGGGACGTGGCTGACACGATGAGTTACCGGATGGGTGTGGGATAAAAAGCGTGCTACCTCTGCAGAGGGTCAAAACTATTCGAATAGCCGGGTCCCCGGATATGGACAATTGGGAGGCTGTCCTAAGATCATGTGCAAATTTTTGGAAAAGCTTTTAAGTTTAAAAGAAAATGAATTGGTGATGGCATGATATAACTATACCAAATGGAGTGGTATGAGTTGTTGGACTAATTGGACCATGGTGAGCCTTGGTCCGGAAAAGAAAGGGTTTGGAGAAACAAATGAGATGGTGATTTCTTTTAAAAACAGTTATAAAACTCTTCTTACCTTTTTCAATAAAGATATAGAGATGTTTTAAAACAATTAAAAGTGTAAGTTAAAATAAAGCTAGTGCATACTCATGTTGGGGTAGTTTGCGAGTACATTCAAATGTACTCATATTGGTTTCGTCCCTGGCTATTGTCCTAGCCAGACTACGAGGAGGAGCACTACGCCGAGCAGGAGTATGGCGACTTCTACGCGAACTAAGGATCTCCACAAGTCAGCTGCCTGTCGGGTCGTCATCGTTAGAATATGATGTCTACTACGCCGTAGCTTCCGCTGATATTTTGGTTTGGCCCTTGAAGGCACCTATGTAAGAACTTGGTCTAAATGACCATTTATGTAAGACTTTTTATTCGGTACTGTAATGGATGTAAACTTTGGTATCCAATTCGGATTATGTGCAACGACAGACTGATCACGGGATCGTTGTGTTAAGCATAATCGGGTATTTCGGACAGCTAGTCCGGGGTCCCCACAGACTTGGTATCAGAGCCATCCTGACTTTAGGAAACCTTAGTTAGCATGGTCGTCAAACAAGTGTTATCAAAAAGAGTAATTTCTAAAAGAAAGGAGTGAAGTATTTTTGAAAACCGCTTATCTCCAATCCTCTTACTTATGCAAAAATTTATTCTCATTAAACATTACAATTTCCTTAGTATCCTTAAAATTTTGTGCACTTATCATCCCACTAACTTAAAATTTTGCTTAAAAATTTGTAGATGGCACTCCACTGGACCGAGTTCGTTCAGCTGGAGAAGGATAGCAAGCTGACGTTCGAGAATGACTTGTTCGAGTTGAGCAAGCTGCTAGGTCGCCCCGCTCCAGAGTTTGAGGGAGCCCAGATTGATGTTCACGGTGTCGGAAGGCTGAGCTGGCTCATCAGGTCGTCAGTTCGCCGGAACATCAAGTCTCCCAGTTCCAGGACGCTCGTCTTCACCACCAAGGAGGCCACCTGGGTTGACGGTCTCTGTACTGCTACACAGAGGATGATAGCCCGACTTTGTGAGGAGCACAAGGCGGAGTTAGTAGACTCCCGTTTCCGGTTCTACGGGAGGCGCAACTGCGACGGACACCCTACTCCTTCCCCTTGCCACCCGATGTTTGGGAGCTACATCATGGACATGGAGCTCTTACTTCAGCACACCCAGGATGATCTGATGCGCACTAGGATTCAGCTTCGCTTTGACCGCGAGTCGCTCGTTGAGCTTCGCGAGAATGAGGAGAAGCTGCTGGAGGATAAGGTCGCTCTTCTCGGAAAGAGGGCCCAGCTGAGGAGGACCATCGTGAAGCTCCGCAAGAAGGTGGCAGAGCAGGACCAGCTGATCGAGGATCTAGAGCACCATACTGACGAGATGGAGGAGGAGGGCGAGGATCTCCGCAAGGAGAACAACGCTTTCCTCAGTGACGATGGTGACTTTGAGGAGGAGATGGACTGTGAGGAGGAGGATGATGAGGAGGAGTTAGTTGACGAGGAGGAGGAGCCACTCGAGGCTGTTCTCGAGGACGAGGAGGAGGATCCCGAGGAGCCAGCCTACCAGTCAGATGCTGACGTGTTAGAGCTGGAGGTTCCACCTCAGTAGGCGAGTGACTTGATCACTACCGCAGGATTAGGTTGACCCCTATCGCTAGTCGAGTCGGAGTAGTGGTTCTTTTGGAAACCAGATGCTATGTGTCTTAGATGTAAGGTGATGTTGTAAGCTTGATGTTGTAAGCTTGAAGTTGATGTGAACTCCTTGATGTGTTGTTTGTGAAATATAAGTATGTTTGTCTTGTTTAAATCTGTGTGAAATATTTTCATATAATCCTTAAATTAAACAACCACTTGCGAAATCGTCTTTCCCTTAGTCGAACTTTTCTGCCTTGCCTCTTATACCCGGTGTGCTTCAGGATGCCGCCCCGTCGCGACAATACGGGAGGATCAGGATCAGCACCACCACCACCAGACCCAACCCCCGCTCAACTTCTCGCGCTTATCATGGAGGAACGTGAAAATGCCCGGCAGGAGCGCCAGGCTCATCTCACTGCCCTGCAACAACTCGCAGCCGCTTACAACAACAACAACAACAACAATGGTGGTAATGGCAATGGCAATGAGAACCCGCGATCCACCTTAGGCGATTTCCAGAAAACCAACCCGCCTACCTTCTCCAGGGGACTTCACCCACTGGAAGCCGATGATTGGCTTCTTACCATTGGGAACAATCTGCAAGTTGCTGCTGTAGGAGACAATGAAAAGGTGCTGTATGCAACCCACTATCTTGCTGGACCTGCACGAGCTTGGTGGGAAGCTACCAAAGCTCTCCAGCAGGCTGACCACGTCATCAACTGGGCTGAGTTCAAGGAGAAGTTTCGCAGGAAGCACATTTCTGGTGGACTCATTGATAGGAAGAGGGATGAATTCCGCAAGCTGAGGCAGGGAAGTAGAGATGTAGTCGGCTATCTTGATGAGTTTACCGACTTATCTCGGTATGCTCCCGAGGACACCGACAAGGAGGAGAAGAAGATGGAACGTTTCCTGAATGGGCTGCATGATGAACTGCAGTGTGCTTTGGTTGTCCATGACTTCCGTGATCTGGAGTCACTTGTGGACAAAGCCATCCAGCTGGAGACCAAGCGCAAGTCTATGTATGAAGGTCGCAAGAGGAGGATGAATGCTCAGGAAGGTTCGAGCAGTCAGAAGCCTCGTATCTTTCAGCAAAACCCCAAACCTGCCTATCGACCACCCCAAGCTCCACGCCCCAATTTCCCTAACCGCCCAAACAACTTCAACCGCCCCAATGACAATAACCGTCCCAGAGGAAACTTCAACAACTTCAACCCCAATGCCAATGTTGTCTGCTTTGAATGTGGCAACAAAGGTCACTACTCCAAGGAATGCCCCAATCCCAAGAGGAATGTTCAGCGCCCCAATGCCCCGGCACCGAACAATGGTCAAGGCCGCAATGGAAATGGTAATGGCAAGAATGCCGCACCCCGCGGAAATGCTGCTGTTGTCAAGGGTCGTCTGCACCACATCAATGCTGAAGAAGCTCAAGATGCGCCGGATGTCGTGCTGGGTACGTTCCTTGTCAACTCAGTACCTGCAACTGTTCTGTTTGATTCTGGTGCAACACATTCGTTTGTTACCGAGGAGTTTGTTGCTAAGGGAGGTTTAGTAGAAGGCTTCCTAACTAAAACCTTGAGTATACAAATCCCTGGTTCCACCCTAGAAACCAAGAGATTTTGTCCAAATACTGCCATAGAGATTTCAGGCGAGAAATTTGCAGCCGACCTAATTGTTTTAGGAACCCAAGGCATAGATGTCATACTCGGTATGAATTGGCTAGCCAAGTACCATGGTCGAATAGACTGTGCCAGAAGAGCTGTATCCATCACCACCGACAAAGAAGTAGAAGTGGAGTTTGTGTCTGAACCCAATCACCCCCAACCAGGCTGCCACGAGGGCATAGCTCGACCCACCCTAGATGAGATCCGTGTTGTTCACCTATTCCGAGATGTTTTTCCTGAGGAATTACCTGGTATGCCGCCAGACCGGGAAATTGAGTTCATAATTGAGCTTATCCCAGGAACAGCCCCAATATCCCAAAGACCTTATCGGATGAATCCGGAAGAACTGGTTGAGTTGAAGAAGCAGTTGGCAGATATGCTTAGCAAAGGACTTGTTCGTCCAAGTGCTTCACCCTGGGGATCACCTATTATTTTTGTGGACAAGAGAGACGGTACCACACGACTGTGTGTGGATTATCGCAGGCTAAATGACGTGACCATTAAAAACAAGTATCCCCTTCCCAAGATCGAGGATCTGTTCGATCAGATGAACGGAGCCCGAGTCTTTTCAAAGATCGATCTTCGGACAGGTTACCATCAGTTGAAGATCAGAGAGACAGACATTCCCAAGACCGCCTTCACCACCCGTTACGGTTTGTTTGAATACACGGTGATGTCCTTTGGTCTGACCAATGCCCCAGCCTATTTCATGAATCTCATGAACAAGATTTTCATGGAGTACCTCGACAAGTTCGTGGTAGTATTCCTTGATGACATCCTTATTTATTCCAAACCGAAGAAGAGCATGCTGAACACCTGCGTCTAGTTTTGGAGACCCTCCGAGAGCACCAGCTGTATGCCAAGCTTAGCAAGTGTGAGTTTTGGCTCAATGAAGTGGCGTTTCTCGGACATATAGTATCTGCTGGAGGAATTTCTGTTGACCCAGAGAAGATCCAAGCCATTATTGACTGGTTATCCCCGACCAGTGTGACTGAAATCCGAAGCTTTCTCGGACTCGCCGGTTATTACCGCAAGTTCGTTGAGGGATTTTCCAGTATAGCCAAGCCCTTGACCCAACTGTTGAAGAAGGACAAGAAATTTGAATGGACTCAGAAGTGCGAAGATAGTTTCCAAGAGTTGAAGAAGAGACTAACCTCCACCCCAATCCTGGTTATGCCAGACGTCACCCAGAGTTTCGACGTGTATTGCGATGCATCACGCCTCGGACTTGGTTGCGTTCTGATGCAAGAAGGCAAAGTTGTGTCGTACCTGTCCCGGCAGTTGCGACCGCATGAAGAGAATTACCCAACCCATGACCTGGAATTAGCTGCTGTGGTCCTTGCTCTTAAAAAGTGGCGTCCCTACCTTGCGGGACATCGCTGTGAGATCTATACGGATCATAAGAGCCTGAAGTATATTTTCACCCAGAAGGAGTTGAACCTGCGACAGAGGAGATGGATGGAATTAATCAAGGATTATGATATTGGAATCCACTATCACCCCGGAAAGGCTAATGTAGTTGCCGATGCCCTTAGTCGCAAACCCTGTACCCTGAATGCCTTAATCCAAGCCGAACAACCAGCCTTGTTCAAAGAGTTCGAAAATTTTGGACTAGAACTTGTTAGCCATGGATATCTCGCCAATTTGGAGTTAGCCCCAACCCTGATGGATCAAATCAAAGAAGCCCAAAAAGGTCATGAAAGCATTGAAGGAATTAGGAAGAAGATCTCCCTCAGCAAAGCACCCGGTTTTACCGAGATGCTGAAGGAGTGCTGAAATTCAATGATCGTATCTGTGTGCCCAATGTCACGGAACTTAAGGAGTTAATCCTGAAGGAAGCCCATGAGACCCCTTATTCAATCCACCCCGGCGGAACCAAGATGTACCAAGACCTTCGAGAAAGATTTTGGTGGCATGGAATGAAGCGAGAGATTGGTTCTTTTGTAGCCAAATGTGACATCTGTCAGCGAGTCAAGGCTGAACATCAGCGGCCCGCTGGATTGCTTCAACCTTTGAAAGTTCCCGAGTGGAAGTGGGATGAGATTGGAATGGATTTTATTACCGGACTTCCAAGATCCAACCGAGGCCATGATTCAATCTGGGTCATCGTTGATCGATTGACCAAGGTTGCTCATTTTGTACCTGTCAAGACCACTTATACCGGAGCTCAGTTAGCAGACTTGTATATTTCCAGAATAGTAAGCCTGCATGGTGTGCCTAAGAAGATTGTATCTGATAGAGGTACGCAATTCACCTCAAGATTCTGGAAATCCCTTCATGAAGCCCTCGGAACCAAGTTAGCATTTAGCACAGCTTATCATCCCCAGACCGATGGCCAAACTGAGCGAGTGAACCAGATATTGGAGGACATGCTTCGTGCATGTGTTCTATCCTATGGTTCCAAGTGGGAAGATTGTCTCCGTTTGCAGAGTTCTCGTACAACAATAGTTATCAGTCCAGTCTGCAAATGGCCCCTTTTGAAGCCCTTTACGGCAAGAAGTGTCGTACACCCCTGAATTGGTCTGATACCGGAGAAAGCAAATTGTTCGGTCCAGATACCCTCCGTGAAGCTGAAGAGCAAGTTCAGCTTATTCGTGAGCGCCTCAAAACTGCCCAATCCCGTCAGAAGAGTTACGCTGACACCAAGCGCCGTGACCTCACTTTCAGTATTGGAGATTATGTTTATCTCCGAGTGACACCCCTCAAAGGAATGCAACGTTTCCATGTCAAGGGAAAGTTAGCGCCAAGGTATATTGGACCCTTCAAGATCATCGCTCGTCGAGGAGAAGTATCCTATCAGCTGGAATTGCCACCGGAGTTAGGAGATTATCATGATGTCTTCCACATTTCCTTGCTCCGGAAGTGTCTTGAAGTTCCTGACCAGCCTGATGTTTTCAAAAACATCGACCACCTCTCCATCGACCTGAACCAAGATTTGACTTATCGCGAGAGACCCCTCAAGATTCTCGAAGAAGATGTTCGTGTTACCCGAAGACGTGCGATCAAGTTTTACAAAGTCCAGTGGACTAACCACTCTGAAGAAGAAGCAACTTGGGAACGTGAAGATTATCTTAGGAGCGAATTCCCAGGCCTCTTTAGTACCTAAGCCTAGCAAATCTCGGGACGAGATTTATTTTAAGGAGGGAAGGATTGTAACATCCCAAAAATTATTAATTAATTCCAAAAATGGGAGCCAACAAAAACTTTTGTTAAATTATATGTGTTGATCTCATATTCTTGCTTGTGTTGCTTATTTCCTCTTGTTGTGTGTTGCTTGCTCTATTTGAGAACATGAAGAAAAGAAGAGGAATAAATTAAAAGCAAAACAAGAAAAATAAATGTGGCAAGTGCCACACAAATTCTCCAAGTGAGGATCTCATTTTGTTTCCAACAAAATTTAGTGGAGTGGTATTGCAAACCCTCCCATTTCATTCTTACTACTTATCTCTCTCAAATAGTATTTTCAAACTAGTTTTAAAAATTCAAAAGTAAACAAAGTAAAAATAAATTAAAATGCCATAATTAAAACACTATAAAAGAAAATGTTTCAAAACATTTTATTTTATGCCAATTTTTGTGGAGCTTCTGCACCTTATGGGAAGGCCCACAAATTTTGCCAAATTTTTATAAATTGATTTAGTGCCTCAAATTAAATCAAGAAATGCTACTGCATTAAACAGAAGGACTAAAAAGTAAATAAGAGAAAGAAGAAGGAAGAAGCAGTGCACAGGAGCCAGGGGGTTTTTGCAAAACCGTCATCGTCTACCTCCCCTAGCTCACTGTCGCCGTCGCCGTGGCGCCTTGCTCGACGTCGCCGTTCCCAGGCCCCCCAGGGCCCCCTTGCCCGCGCTCTCCCTCGCCCCCGTGCCACTGCAACCTCTGCGGGCAGAGGAGACCCTCTCCCCTCGCCTTAACGCCGTTGTCCCCCATCTCGCCGCGGAGGAGTTGGACGGCGCCGGCCAAAATTGGCCCAGCCACGCACCTCGCCACGCGATCCGCTACGACGCGCACCCTAGCCCACGCCCGGACCCCCCAGACACCGAGCGCCAACCTCTCCCGCCCTCTGGACGCCGCTGGACCGCGACCACCGTGCGCCGCCGTCGCGCCTATTTAAACTCGAGCCGCACCTCGCATTTTCCCCACGCCCCACTGCCTCTCCCTTGCTGCACCACACTCACCACCACTCGCCCGTGCACCACCACGAGGGCGGAGCCGCTGCTGCGAGCTCGCTGCTGCTCGTGCCCGTGCTCGACAGCCCGAGGTAGGCGACGACACGGCTGTGCCGTGCTGCTGCTCCCCTCTCACTTCTCTGGCCCGTACCCTCTTCCCCTTTGGACACCGCGCTCACCCACCTCTTTTTCCCTCTGGATCGTGCCCAGAATCGCCGAACCGCCGCTCGCCGGAGTTCGGAAGTTGCCGTGGAAGCAGAGCACCTCGCCGTCGACGAACCAGCCCTCCCCAGCAAGTACCACTCCGCCAGGACGTTCGCCCGAGCCTCCGCCGTCGATCTGCACCCTCTCCGCCGTCCCTAGCCCTCTCAGGTGAGCGATCCGTGCTGCTCGCCGTCGCCGGAGCCACGGCGCCGCCCAAATATGGTCGTCGCCGATGGATTCGTCGCGGACCGTTGGATCTCCATCCAACGGTAGCTTACCGTTTCGGATAGAAAAGAAAGAGAGAGAGAGACTGACGAGCGGGCCCCGCTCGTCAGGGTTTTATTAATTTCCCTGCGTGCGCTGTGCCGCTGACCAGTGGGTCCCCCATGTCATATTTAAACATTATCCACACTGAGCACCTTTTCTATTTTTAATTTCAGAAGAATTTCAGTACTGGACCCAATTTGTAAAATCAATAACTTGAGATTTAGGAATCCAAATAAATCAAACTCAATTGTTCTGGAAAGCTTATGAAATTGTTTAACCAACCCAATTGGTCTCATGTCATTTAAATAAATAGTTAAAAAGAATTATTGAAAATGCCACAGAAGGTTCAAAATCTAAACTTGTTTGTTTCTGATACTCTGTTAGTCCAAATAATTCCAAACCAATTTTTTAGCTTAGTACTGCCTTGTATTAGCTCCCCTAATTTTGGTAGAATTATTTAAGCAATATTAATTGTTGACTTTAAGATAAACCCTTCTGGACAAAAACAAACAAATATGTTTATTGGTTGATCCAAATGAGTTAGGACCAATTTTGTTAGCTCACATATAGCATGTTTACTTACCCCTAAAAGGATTTAATTTTTGGAACAACAGAACATATTTGGTAACCAAAACTTGATTATTAAGCTACTGGATTCAAACCAATGTGTAGGGAGTTTGGTAACTCCAAATGATCCAATTCAAATTGGGTTGTCTTCTACACATCAGTAGCTTTCTATAGAAATTTAGTTTGTATTTTTGTGACCAACAGAACTCAAGTTGTGCAATTAAACATGTTTAACAAGTTTCTGCCATAATTTGGACTTAAACAATTAATGTTTAATTCAATTGTTTTGAAATTAAATTGTATTGTTTGTTGTATCCAGTGGCTATTTAGAGCATTTAGGATTGTGATACTGTGATGATGTGATGTTGTTTGAGTAGTTTTAGTGATTGCTTGTATTTGTTTGTTTATCGATTAGACGAGAACGTTGCCGGAGATATCGAGGAGGGGGAATTTGTTGAACCAGAAGATCAAGATCAAGTCCCCTTTGCCGAGCAAGGCAAGCTACTCTCTGAGCTTGCACCTAAATATATATGCATCTACTTTGATCAAATGATTTACTCTTAAAACCAATGGTTTACAAAACCTTTTCCAAAAGTGTATGGAAATTATTTTGCCACCCTATGTAGTAGTTATGAAACTTTAGGATGGAAAACAATGTTGTTTATTCAAACTCCTTTGGAAATACTTGTGTGGTTATGGAATGCCGAGATGTCGGTGTTAAAGTGGAGAAATGGAAAAATGGGAATGTTTATGAAAAATGCACAGTATCCTAGTACTATGACAACCAATCTTAATCTGTGCGACCACACTTACCCCCATATGGGAACGGGGCTTAGTCATATAATTTGCTCTTATTAGTATGGGATACCTCATCGACGGAGATGACTCCGTTATGCATGAGGGGATGGTTTGTGAACTCCCCTGACCTGGAAAGATAAGGAGGAGGATTGAAGACTTCATAAATGTGGTCGCCGGGAAAAACATATGAGTCCTCACACTTAGGGTTGCCGACGGGGACCGGACTGAGTGTTGGTGGGAATTATCATATGGGTAGGATCCTATACTAGCATGAGCAAAGGAGAGGCTAGGGTCGGTGGCTCAACTTCGCATACACCTTGTATGGCGGGACGTGGCTGACACGATGAGTTACCGGATGGGTGTGGGATAAAAAGCGTGCTACCTCTGCAGAGGGTCAAAACTATTCGAATAGCCGGGTCCCCGGATATGGACAATTGGGAGGCTGTCCTAAGATCATGTGCAAATTTTTGGAAAAGCTTTTAAGTTTAAAAGAAAATGAATTGGTGATGGCATGATATAACTATACCAAATGGAGTGGTATGAGTTGTTGGACTAATTGGACCATGGTGAGCCTTGGTCCGGAAAAGAAAGGGTTTGGAGAAACAAATGAGATGGTGATTTCTTTAAAAATAGTTATAAAACTCTTCTTACCTTTTTCAATAAAGATATAGAGATGTTTTAAAACAATTAAAAGTTGTAAGTTAAAATAAAGCTAGTGCATACTCATGTTGGGGTAGTTTGCGAGTACATTCAAATGTACTCATATTGGTTTCGTCCCTGGCTATTGTCCTAGCCAGACTACGAGGAGGAGCACTACGCCGAGCAGGAGTATGGCGACTTCTACGCGAACTAAGGATCTCCACAAGTCAGCTGCCTGTCGGGTCGTCATCGTTAGAATATGATGTCTACTACGCCGTAGCTTCCGCTGATATTTTGGTTTGGCCCTTGAAGGCACCTATGTAAGAACTTGGTCTAAATGACCATTTATGTAAGACTTTTTATTCGGTACTGTAATGGATGTAAACTTTGGTATCCAATTCGGATTATGTGCAACGACAGACTGATCACGGGATCGTTGTGTTAAGCATAATCGGGTATTTCGGACAGCTAGTCCGGGGTCCCCACAGACTTGGTATCAGAGCCATCCTGACTTTAGGAAACCTTAGTTAGCATGGTCGTCAAACAAGTGTTATCAAAAAGAGTAATTTCTAAAAGAAAGGAGTGAAGTATTTTTGAAAACCGCTTATCTCCAATCCTCTTACTTATGCAAAAATTTATTCTCATTAAACATTACAATTTCCTTAGTATCCTTAAAATTTTGTGCACTTATCATCCCACTAACTTAAAATTTTGCTTAAAAATTTGTAGATGGCACTCCACTGGACCGAGTTCGTTCAGCTGGAGAAGGATAGCAAGCTGACGTTCGAGAATGACTTGTTCGAGTTGAGCAAGCTGCTAGGTCGCCCGCTCCAGAGTTTGAGGAGCCCAGATTGATGTTCACGGTGTCGGAAGGCTGAGCTGGCTCATCAGGTCGTCAGTTCGCCGGAACATCAAGTCTCCCAGTTCCAGGACGCTCGTCTTCACCACCAAGGAGGCCACCTGGGTTGACGGTCTCTGTACTGCTACACAGAGGATGATAGCCCGACTTTGTGAGGAGCACAAGGCGGAGTTAGTAGACTCCCGTTTCCGGTTCTACGGGAGGCGCAACTGCGACGGACACCCTACTCCTTCCCCTTGCCACCCGATGTTTGGGAGCTACATCATGGACATGGAGCTCTTACTTCAGCACACCCAGGATGATCTGATGCGCACTAGGATTCAGCTTCGCTTTGACCGCGAGTCGCTCGTTGAGCTTCGCGAGAATGAGGAGAAGCTGCTGGAGGATAAGGTCGCTCTTCTCGGAAAGAGGGCCCAGCTGAGGAGGACCATCGTGAAGCTCCGCAAGAAGGTGGCAGAGCAGGACCAGCTGATCGAGGATCTAGAGCACCATACTGACGAGATGGAGGAGGAGGGCGAGGATCTCCGCAAGGAGAACAACGCTTTCCTCAGTGACGATGGTGACTTTGAGGAGGAGATGGACTGTGAGGAGGAGGATGATGAGGAGGAGTTAGTTGACGAGGAGGAGGAGCCACTCGAGGCTGTTCTCGAGGACGAGGAGGAGGATCCCGAGGAGCCAGCCTACCAGTCAGATGCTGACGTGTTAGAGCTGGAGGTTCCACCTCAGTAGGCGAGTGACTTGATCACTACCGCAGGATTAGGTTGACCCCTATCGCTAGTCGAGTCGGAGTAGTGGTTCTTTTGGAAACCAGATGCTATGTGTCTTAGATGTAAGGTGATGTTGTAAGCTTGATGTTGTAAGCTTGAAGTTGATGTGAACTCCTTGATGTGTTGTTTGTGAAATATAAGTATGTTTGTCTTGTTTAAATCTGTGTGAAATATTTTCATATAATCCTTAAATTAAACAACCACTTGCAAATCGTCTTTCCCCTTAGTCGAACTTTTCTGCCTTGCCTCTTATACCCGGTGTGCTTCAGGATGCCGCCCCGTCGCGACAATACGGGAGGATCAGGATCAGCACCACCACCACCAGACCCAACCCCCGCTCAACTTCTCGCGCTTATCATGGAGGAACGTGAAAATGACCATCATCATTGATCGTCTTTCCAAGGTTGCTCACTTCCTACCAGTCCGTGATGATATACGGGCAAGCCAACTTGCTGACTTGTACTTGGCTCGTATTGTTCCATTGCATGGGGTCCCTCTGAGGATCATATCGGACCGTGGAAGTATCTTTGTATCCAAGTTTTGGCAGAGTTTCCAAACTGCTATGGGGTCCCGTCTCAACTTCAGTACCGCCTACCATCCTCAAACTGATGGTCAGACTGAAAGAGTGAACCAAGTGTTGGAAGACATGCTTCGGGCATGTGTAATCTCTTTTGGTAAGGGTTGGGAAAAGTATCTCCCTTTCGCGGAGTTCTCCTACAACAACAGCTATCAAGCTAGTCTGGGCATGGCTCCATTCGAGGCTCTATATGGAAGGAAATGCCGCACTCCTCTAAATTGGTCCGAGACCGGAGAGAGAGCACTCTTTGGTCCGGATGTGATCAATGAAGCCGAGGAGAAGGTGGGAATCATAAGGGAGAATCTGAAGATTGCTCAGTCTAGGCAGAAGAGCTACTATGATAAGCACCATCAGGAAATTCACTATGAAATTGGTGATAAAGCTTATCTCCGCGTCTCTCCCCTTCGTGGCGTTCGCCGCTTCGGAATCAAAGGGAAATTGGCACCTCGCTATGTTGGCCCTTTCACCGTTCTGGCCAAGCGGGGAGATCTTTCTTATCAGTTGGCGTTACCGGTCAAATTCCCAAATGTACATGATGTGTTTCATGTCTCCCAACTTCGCCGGTGCTTTAAGGATCCTATCCATGGGGTCAATCATGAGGAGCTAGATCTACAAGAAGATCTCACTTATCGCGAGCACCCTATCCGTATTCTGGATGAAGCCGAAAGGAAGACCCGTAACAAGACCACCAAGTTTCTCAAAATTCAGTGGTCTCATCATTCCGAGGAAGAAGCAACTTGGGAACGAGAGTCTAGTCTTCGTGAGGAGTATCCCGACTTCTTTCCGCAACCTTAGAATCTCGGGACGAGATTCCTGTAAGGGGGGTAGAGTTGTAACAGCCCAAACTTGTGAACCTAAATTTGGGCACCAAATTTCACTTTTTCCTTCCATACATGCATCATGGCATCCATTTGAAATTGTTAAACAAACAACATTTGGTTTGGCATCCTTGCAAAGTAACATGCCCAACTTGCTTCAACCAAATTTCACAACAATGAGTGCACTCAAACTTGCAAAATACAAATCCTTGTCATCTTATGTTGTCAAGGAAGTTCTAAGAGTTCAAAATGTTATTTTGGACTTGCTCTAAAAAATTTCTAAAGGATTATAAACTGGGGAATTAGAAAATTGCCCGAATTGAAACCTATGAACAAAGTGGTACCAAACTATTTTATTTTTTAAGCCCTAATTTTTGTGTAGCTTCCATTCAATATGGGGAGGCTCCCCAAATTTTCCCAAATTTTGTAAAATGTTTTGGTGCCCGAAATAAATTCCTGAAAAGCTGCTGGAATTAAAATTAGGCAGGGAGGACCAATCGGTGATGGAAGTAATTTGTCCAAGGGCCTGTTTGTGAAATCTCCATCTTCCAGCTCTGTAGCGACCGAGCTGGGCGGCCGAGCCGCACCAGCTCGAGCTCGCCGTGCGCCGGGCCCTCCCCTCCTCTGCCCTACTCATGCGAGGAGAAGCACGACTCCACGCCTCACCTGCTTCCCACTCGCCTCCCTCTCCTTCTCCCCGTTCCTCCTCTCCACGGGTCGCCATGGCCGCCGCCCTCGCCGTGGCCGTCGCCGCCGTTTGAGAGCGCAAGGAGCCAATCGAGCTCCACCACGCCGTTCGCCTCTTCCTCCTCTCCCGCCTAGACCGAGGAATCGGTCCGGGACGCCCCCGTTTCGCCGCGCCGTCTCCGTCCTCCTCGCTGCGGGCCGGAGCTCCGCCGCTCGCATACGTTGTCGTCAACATCCCTCCGCCGTTCCCGACCCCTTCCCCGCGTCCGTGGTGAGCACAACGACCTCGCTGACCCTCCCCTCTCTTCCTAGCCCTCTCCCGTGTCGTGTTGCTCGCCGGAGCCGCCGGAGCATCGTCGCCGTCTTCGTTCTGTCGCCGCAGCGCGCGACCGGCCGCCAGACCGGCTTAGCCGGGCTGCGGACCGAGCGCCTCGGGTGCATGGCCGGTCCATGGGCCGGCCCAAACCGGGCTGAGAGCCGGGTGGCTCTGGAGCCAGGCCGGCCTCACAACCGGCCCAGCCGGGCCACAGGCCGGCTGCCCAGTGTTTTTTCCTGTTTATTGTTTTTCCTTTTCCTCCGCGATAGCACTTGTCCCCGCTCCCCTCTCGTGTTTAGAGTCATCGAACTACGATGTTTCCGTCGTGTTCCACCTCTCTCCCTCGAACCCGAGTACACATTGTTAGTATTGTTGTTGAATCTAATCAATATAATTAACAACAAATATATAAAAGAGGGAAATTAAAATGCCATAACTTTTTATCGGGACCTCCGAAAAATGTGTTCTTCATATCAAAATACTCAGAAAAATGTGCATTAATCCGTAGCATCATATTCATGCATGTTCAAATAATCTATAGCACAGGAAAGCATAAAAACAAAGAAGGAGCTTGTTTTTCTCTCTTGTTGAGAATTATCTCGCACCCCCTCTAAATTTGGTAGAACTTGTTATATTAATTCCAGTGCATTAAAATGTCATATCATCATCCTTGTATGCATTGCACAATTGCCATGTGTTGATTGATTTTCCGGTGTTGTTTGTGCCTCGGTAGATCAAGGAGGTGAAGTGCCACCCCCGTCTCGTGACGATCCGTACTACCAGCCGTATCAACAAGGCAAGCGTAATCCCCCCTCTGAGCATATCTTATCCTATGTTTCCGCAAATATTTTCTCCACTATAATATTGCATGCGGTTCTAAATGTCAATTTTTGTTGGAGTAGAGTATCCTATAGTTGCATTAAGTTCCCGATGCCAATTCCTGTCTCCCTCCTATTATCCATAGGTTTGTATTGTTGGCCTGAGCTATTTACTTATGCTATGTTGTTGCTTAGCCATGCTTAGGCAAATGTTATCCGTCCGATGGATATTTTATGTTGGAAACAGGTGTGAATGTACAGATGATGGTGGAGAATTGTGGTAACAGGTAATAAGATGCTAAAAGGGTGGGGATGAGAGGCCACTGTGGTTGTGGTGCTTTGTCTCGTTCTCGCCGCCTAGGTGCGAGTTCTTTACCTCCCGAACCAAGACTGAGCGTGCAACCATGCGTGAGGCCTATGCATTCGCAGTGCAGGAACCCTCATAGACTAAATAACTCGAGCGGGGCTAGCCAGGGTCCTCTAGTTCGGGCTTCCATTTGCGCGTGCGTGATGATGGTGGTTGAACTGAGATGAGGATGGTGGTGTTAGGAAAATGAGTGGCTGTGGGGCGGGGTGTTGTGATCCTGGCAGTCCTACCGCCACTGATGATCCTGGAGAGTCCTTAACGAGGGAGAAGTCGACACCGCTCCCACCCAGCCGGCTTTCCAAGGAAGAGAGCTAATGCGCAGGTAATGGGCCGGACGGTACGCGTGGCAAACATTGTACACCCCTGCAGGGTTAAATCTTTTCGAAAAGCCGTGTCCACGGTTAAGGACGACTTGGGAAAGGACGATAAGATCATAGAATAACTTTAACGGAATGATTAAAAACTGGGTACTAGAGGTACCACTTCAAGATTGTAAGGTGAGCTTCCTCGAGGGTGATTCGGGGAGGTGCCTTTGATGAACAGGTACAATGGTTGATGATGGTTGATGTTGAGAAAGGTGATAAAAGAAAGAGTTACTTCTTACCTCTTTTAAAATACTCTGAATAGTCGATGCCATTGAGTTATGTTTTTATGAAATAAAATCAGCTTTATGCAAAACAGCCATAAAACCTTGAAAGCTTCATCGAGCTAATGCTCTATATATAATCTTGCGAGTTCGTCGAACTCAACGTCGTTTGTTTTGTTTCAGAGGAGGACTTCACCGACCTCGAAGGTGGGTTCTTTGTGGACGTCGACGAGTAGTCTGGGGTTTCCAGGTGGCAGCTTGGGACATCCCGGATCAGCTGGCGCTTGACTGTTTATCTGTAGGCCTCTTAGGCCATATTTTGGATCTTGTTGTTTAGAACAACCTAATTTGCTTCCGCTTGATGTAATGTTGGGTCTGTGACCTCTGGATGTCATTTGCTATCTTTCTCTTTTATAAGAGTTGAACTATATGATTCGTGTCGTAGAGTCTGTGATGTGCCAGTTGATTCACAAGTCTTGGTCTCTCTATTATGCATTGAGGGTTGTGCCTGTGTTAAGGCATCAATCGGGGTGTTGCGTTGCCGATGATCCATTCCGAGCAACGCCTGCCAAAGGTTTTGGCCGGGAATTGGTAAACCCGTAACCTCCGGTTGTATCGCTTAACCGGTGACACACAGCATCACTGTATAACAGTCAGGTCAGGGCGCCACAATCTCGTCCTTCCTTCATAATTCTGGAATAGTTGGCATGCATACCATTTCTAGCAGCTTCAGTACAAAATTTGTTCACATCAACTACCGTACTTGTGTACTTTTTGTCAATCTTGTTTTTCTCATCAGACAACTCTTTCACCAGCTTTGCATTCTCAATCCTCTCATCAATTCTTGCACAATAGATGTCTTCATACATCCCCCAAAGTCTTCCTAATGCATTCTTAGCAGTTTGTGGCCATTCTCCATCTACCCAAGCCACAAACCCACAATTCTCTACTTCCGGGAAAAATAACAATGTAGTCTTAAACAGAGTAGAGTAATGATTCATTTAATATTTGACAGCATAAATTTTATTTATTTGATTTAATCTATTATAAGTCCAAATAAAAACAACAATTTACTTGCTAACATAATAAACAAATTCAGACTCAGTCATAATACCAGTAATAGGCACACAATTGAAACATTATTCAAAATATACCATAACAAGTTACTTCAAACATAAGACTAATTACACACAATTTACTGGATTGAGAAGACCACGGTTCTCTAATTGTTTGAGAAAATGTGAAAGAATTCATAAGCTAAGACTTAGGATTCAAAAGCTATGAGCAAATCTGAAATAATTCAAAAGCTATAAGACATACATTTTCCACTGAACAAAGATATAATCTGCGCCCAGTGTTGGTTCCTTCAAATGCAACACACCTCCGAGGCTCGCGCTTGTGGACGCGGCAAAATTCGGGAGCATCCTTGTCTACACCGCAAAATGCGGCATCGTCCACGGTATCAGGAGCATAATCCCGGTCGGTGCGTAATGTCCTAATCGGCACAGAAAATAGAATTTTAAGACCTAATCGACGAGAAATTATAAATCATTCGAACCCTAGATCAAGATATGGCAGGGGAGCTTGCTTACCCCTAGCAGAGACTAGCTCGAGGAAGATCCGTCATGCCAGCTGGGCATGGCGGCGGCCCATGGCGACGACCCACAAGGACGGCGGCAGAGATGGCGGCGGCGAATCACACAAGCAGCGACGAACAAATGCGGGGGCTTAGGTCAACGTGCTATGCGAGAGACGTTATGTTCGGACATCGCTGACAGGTGGGCCCGCACGCTGCCGTTAACGGTCGTCTTCGCGGGCGCCACGACCATTGCCACGTCGCCTTACATGTGGGTCCGGGATGTCAGAACATGTGTCAATTCGCATTTAGACGAGGATTTGGGTTTTTTGCGAAAACTTCGAAAAAATCTAGTAGGTTTCTGCGATTCAGACCAAAACTGGTACCAAAATAGAATTGAGTCGTCAAAACTGGTAGGTTTATGCTATCAACTCTGTAAGGATACGACCATCTCCACTTGCCACCGAATGTGTATGACAAATTCCCGTCATCGCCACCTTAATCTCAACTTTGACGAGGGAAATTGATGTGACGTGTGAGGAAGAATAAGGGAACACGAAGAAAATAAGTTGCCAGCAGACATTGACCAGGTGAGTCATGTCTCCAAAGACAAAAACAATGTTGTGAATGGCTGAACGCTGCAATTCTAAACAGCAATCGTCAACTGACACTGTTTTATCCCCAAATCGGTACCGTACATGGTGCCGACGTTTATTACTTTTATTCCATTAGCTCTACTGCTCTGGGCAATAGTATCACAGTAATACAACAATTACTAATTATGCTAGCTCACACGTACTAGTGTGCATGCACGTAGAACATCAAAGTGTCTGCATGGATGGTCAGCCCTGCGAGTACTTGGCCTTGTAGTCGCTCCACAGCTCGTCCACGCTTTTCCCCAGAATCTGCACGAAGTAGTCGTCGCTGTAGCCGTCCTTGAGCTTGCCGTTCATCTCCGCCACGAACCCGGGCTTGAGCGAGTCGCAGTATTCCAAGAAATACGCCGTGACGGCGTACCCCTCATCCCACTTGTCGCCCTCCCCCGGCGGTCCCCAGTTCCTCGCCGGGAGCCCGGCCTTGAGCCGCACGTAGTCGGCGATCCCCTCGAAGAGCCCGGTTTTCTGGCTGTAGAACTGTATCCACTGCCACACGTGCGTCGTCTCGTGGTACAACACGCCTTTCACCTGCAATCGAGCGCACGCATCACTCACTTGTTCCCGTGTTGGCTAGAAACTTAAGGTGCAGGAGTATCAGTTTACCTCCTGCTTGACGGCGTCCGCATCGCCGTCGAATTCGGCGACATACTGGGCTCGGAGCTGGATGGCGTTCCCGATGGTCTGGGCCGGAGGTTCGATGTTGTCAACGACGGCGAGGGTAACGGAGTCGTAGTTCACTCGGTCCTCCGGGTTGGGCTCGTTGAAGATGGTCCAGATGAAGGAGGAGGCCTCCGAGAGCACCTGCTTGGCGTAGTCCACGCCGCCGAAGTCCTGGTCGAACCTCTGCCCGCCAGCAGAGTCCGGAACCGTGTTCGTCGCGTCGAACGTCACGGCGCCGGCCGTGGCGGCGGCCAGGGCCAGGAGGAGGAGGGGAGCGGCTGCTGCAATTGCCATCTTCATCTTGCGTGGATGGCAGTGGAGGCCTGGATGGCCAAATTTATAAGCCTGTATGTAGTTTTGGTACGTGTTTGATATCAGTAGTTCAGTACTAGCGAAGCAGACAGCTCGACGTGTTCTTTCCGACAGGCAGGGCCTAACTTACTTTGACTTGTAGTCTTCAGACTGTGCCTGTTCATGTGTGGTTCTGAATGAATCGATGAAACTGCGACGAAGTTCCTTAATTTGGTGTCTTAATCGTCTTCTCTAGTAAGCTTCCCAAGTTCTGTTTTCAGTTTTTGTGGCTCCAGAAGTGCTCCACTGCACCGTAATTTGTGGAAGTCTTTGTGACATGCTTGACTGTTCAAATTATCTTCAATACGTGGCCTTCCGTGTTGAACAGGTTTTCTTATTCATTCGATGGAATAGACCGATTCCAAGCTAGAAAAATAGCGCCCATATTATTGAAGATCATGTAGCCGGCACAAAAGCGGGACTTTCATATTCTAAGTGCCCATCTCACTACGGGAATGCGTCAAAACGCCGACGGCCAAATGTCGGGGCGTCGGCGTACAAGCCGTGCTAGGGCAGCCGCGCAACAGGCCGTCGGCGTACCAGTGGCCGTCGGCGTAGCCACATCGGGCCCGACGGCCGCCGTCGGCGTACCCAATCCCGCGTGACGGAGCGGAGCGGAGCGGACGTTTCCGCTGATATAATACGCCGACGGCAAAATATGTTCCTTTTTTATTTATTTCTCTATATAAAATTTATTTATTTATTTCTCTATATAATATTTAATGTAGGTATAATTTATATAAATTAGACTATATAATTTCCCTCACAATTTCGGTATCCCACCCGCATAAAATAACGGTTTGAGTTTTCTGGAACCCGACCCTACAACATATACATGTAAAATAAATAAACACCTGTGCCGACTGTGCCAACGGCCAGAACCCGCTCACATCCCGGAGTGGGAACTTGGACATCCACAGCACCCAACACACTTGTATACACATGTTATGGCAAAACCTAGGTTTGGGTGGGGTTTCGACGCTCTGGGGCCCCGCTTCGGCGAAACCCTGAATCCGCTGGAAAAACCCTAACGTTTTCGTCTACCCCATAGACGTGCGTCGAAAGGGGGTAGGCCAGTGGACTTTTTTGCTTGGTTGTGTTAGGTTAGGCCATAGGAAGGTGAGAAACCAAGTTCTACCCCAAATCAACACAAGATTCCATCCGGTTCGCCCGGAAGGGGAGTTTTCACCTCTAAGTGTAGAAACTCACTAGAGAGAAAGTGATGCCGGTGAACCCGCTCACATCCCGGAGTGGGAACTTGGACATCAACAGCACCCAACACACTTGTATACACATGGTATGGCAAAACCTAGGTTTGGGTGGGGTTCCGACGCTCTGGGGCCCCGCTTCGGCGAAACTATGAATCCGCTGGAAAAATCCTAACGTTTTCGTCTACCCCCATAGACGTGCGTCGAAAGGGGGTAGGCCAGTGGACTTTTTTGCTTGGTTGTGTTAGGTTAGGCCATAGGAAGGTGAGAAACCAAGGTCTACCCCAAATCAACACAAGATTCCATCCGGTTCGCCCGGAAGGGGAGTTTTCACCTCTAAGTGCAGAAACTCACTAGAGAGAAAGTGATGCCGGTGAACCCGCTCACATCCCGGAGTGGGAACTTGGACATCCACAGCACCCAACACACTTGTATACACATGGTATGGCAAAACCTAGATTTGGGTGGGGTTCCGACGCTCTGGGGCCCCGCTTCGGCGAAACCCTGAATCCGCTGGAAAAACCCTAACGTTTTCGTCTACCCCCATAGACGTGCGTCGAAAGGGGGTAGGCCAGTGGACTTTTTTGCTTGGTTGTGTTAGGTTAGGCCATAGGAAGGTGAAAAACCAAGGCCTACCCCAAATCAACACAAGATTCCATCCGGTTCGCCCGGAAGGGGAGTTTTCACCTCTAAGTGCAGAAACTCACTAGAGAGAAAGTGATGCCGGTGAACCCGCTCACATCCCGGAGTGGGAACTTGGACATCCACAGCACCCAACACACTTGTATACACATGGTATGGCAAAACCTAGGTTTGGGTGGGGTTCCGACGCTCTAGGGCCCCGCTTCGGCGAAACCCTGAATCCGCTGGAAAAACCCTAACGTTTTCGTCTACCCCCATAGACGTGCGTCGAAAGGGGGTAGGCCAGTGGAATTTTTTGCTTGGTTCTGTTAGGTTAGGCCATAGGAAGGTGAGAAACCAAGGTCTACCCCAAATCAACACAAGATTCCATCCGGTTCGCTCGGAAGGGGAGTTTTCACCTCTAAGTGCGGAAACTCACTAGAGAGAAAGTGATGCCGGTGAACCCGCTCACATCCCGGAGTGGGAACTTGGACATCCACAGCAGCCAACACACTTGTATACACATGGTATGGCAAAACCTAGGTTTGGGTGGGGTTCCGACGCTCTGGGGCCCCGCTTCGGCGAAACCCTGAATCCGCTGGAAAAACCCTAACGTTTTCGTCTACCCCCATAGACGTGCGTCGATAGGGGGTAGGCCAGTGGACTTTTTTGCTTGGTTGTGTTAGGTTAGGCCATAGGAAGGTGAGAAACCAAGGTCTACCCCAAATCAACACAAGATTCCATCCGGTTCGCCCGGAAGGGGAGTTTTCACCTCTAAGTGCAGAAACTCACTAGAGAGAAAGTGATGCCGATGAACCCGCTAACATCCCGGAGTGGGAACTTGGACATCCACAGCACCCAACACACTTGTATACACATGGTATGGCAAAACCTAGGTTTGGGTGGGGTTCCGACGCTCTGGGGCCCCGCTTCGGCGAAACCCTGAATCCGCTGGAAAAATCCTAACGTTTTCGTCTACCCCCATAGACGTGCGTCGAAAGGGGGTAGACCAGTGGACTTTTTTGCTTGGTTGTGTGAGGTTAGGCCATAGGAAGGTGAGAAACCAAGGTCTACCCCAAATCAACACAAGATTCCATCCGGTTCGACTGGAAGGGGAGTTTTCACCTCTACGAGCAGAAACTCACTAGAGAGAAAGTGATGCCGGTGAACCCGCTCACATCTCGGAGTGGGAACTTGGACATCCACAGCACCCAACACACTTGTATACACATGGTATGGCAAAACCTAGGTTTGGGTGGGGTTCCGACGCTCTGGGCCCCGCTTCGGCGAAACCCTGAATCCGCTGGAAAAACCCTAACGTTTTCGTCTACCCCATAGACGTGCGTCGAAAGGGGGTAGGCCAGTGGACTTTTTTGCTTGGTTGTGTTAGGTTAGACCATAGGAAGGTGAGAAACCAAGGTCTACCCCAAATCAACACAAGATTCCATCCGGTTCGCCCGGAAGGGGAGTTTTCACCTCTAAGTGCAGAAACTCGCTAGAGAGAAAGTGATGCCGGTGAACCCGCTCACATCCCGGAGTGGGAACTTGGACATCCACAGCACCCAACACACTTGTATACACATGGTATGGCAAAACCTAGGTTTGGGTGGGGTTCCGACGCTCTAGGGCCCCGCTTCGGCGAAACCCTGAATCCGCTGGAAAAACCTTAACGTTTTCGTCTACCCCCATAGACGTGCGTCGAAAGGGGGTAGGCCAGTGCACTTTTTTGCTTGGTTGTGTTAGGTTAGGCCATAGGAAGGTGAGAAACCAAGGTCTACCCCAAATCAACACAAGATTCCATCCGGTTCGCCCGGAAGGGGAGTTTTCACCTCTAAGTGCAGAAACTCACTAGAGAGAAAGTGATGCCGGTGAACCCGCTCACATCCCAGAGTGGGAACTTGGACATCCACAGCACCCAACACACTTGTATACACATGGTATGGCAAAACCTAGGTTTGGGTGGGGTTCCGACGCTCTGGGGCCCCGCTTCGGCGAAACCCTGAATCCGCTGGAAAAACCCTAACGTTTTCGTCTACCCCCATAGACGTGCGTCGAAAGGGGTAGGCCAGTGGACTTTTTTGCTTGGTTGTGTTAAGTTAGGCCATAGGTTGATGAGAAACCAAGGTCTACCCCAAATCAACACAAGATTCCATCCGGTTCGCCCGGAAGGGGAGTTTTCACCTCTAAGTGCAGAAACTCACTAGAGAGAAAGTGATGCCGGTGAATCCGCTCACATCCCGGAGTGCTTCCTTCCAGCGCTTGTGAGCCGTTGGATCAGCGGTGTGTGTTTCTTTTCAGGGCTTGTGAGCTGTAGTATGCCCAATCAGGAAGAAGCACACGGATCGTGTGCTTCCTTCCAGCGCTTGTGAGCCGTTAGATCAGCGGTGTGTTTCTTTCGAGCGCTTGGGAACCGTTGGATCAGTGGTGTGTGTTTCTTTTCAGGGCTTGTGAGCTGTAGTATGCCCAATCAGGAAGAAGCACACGGATCGTGTGCTTCCTTCCAGCGCTTGTGAGCCGTTGGATCAGCCGTGTGTTTCTTTCGAGCGCTTGTGAGCCGTTGGATCAGCGGTGTGTGTTTCTTTTCAGGGCTTGTGAGCTGTAGTATGCCCAATCAGGAAGAAGCACGCGGATCGTGTGCTTCCTTCCAGCGCTTGTGAGCCGTTGGATCAGCGGTGTGTGTTTCTTTTCAGGGCTTGTGAGCTGTAGTATGCCCAATTAGGAAGAAGCACACGGATCGTGTGCTTCCTTCCAGCGCTTGTGAGCCGTTGGATCAGCGGTGTGTTTCTTTTGAGCGCTTCTGAGCCGTCGGATCAGCACTATCACGACCACTTCGTAAGCCATGCGACCCTATATATAGCCCACCTCCTCAGACAGGTTACTCACTCACACAAAACATTCCAGCGTCACTCGGAGAGGCATCTTTGGGCAACCAGCGGCAAGACGTCTCTGATGACCTGCGACCGTTCCAAACGGTTGCAGATCATCAGAGATGTCTTGCCGGACGGTTGTAGATCATGAGAGACGTCTTACCGCTACTTGGATCGAAGTGGCGCTCAAACACAAAACATTCCAGCGTCACTCGGAGAGGCATCTTTGGGCAACCAGCGGCAAGACGTCTCTGATGACCTGCGACCGTTCCAAACGGTTGCAGATCATCAGAGATGTCTTGCCGGACGGTTGTAGATCATCAGAGACGTCTTACCGCTGCTTGGATCGAAGGCCGATCTGCCGTCTTAATCTAGGTTTGGGTTAGGTTCGCCCGGAAGGGGAGTTTTCACCTCTAAGTGCAGAAACTCACTAGAGAGAAAGTGATGCCGGTGAACCCGCTCACATCCCGGAGTGGGAACTTGGACATCCACAGCACCCAACACACTTGTATACACATGGTATGGCAAAACCTAGGTTTGGGTGGGGTTCCGACGCTCTGGGGCCCCGCTTCGGCGAAACCCTGAATCCGCTGGAAAAACCCTAACGTTTTCGTCTACCCCCATAGACGTACGTCGAAAGGGGGTAGGCCAGTGGACTTTTTTGCTTGGTTGTGTTAGGTTAGGCCATAGGTTGGTGAGAAACCAAGGTCTACCCCAAATCAACACAAGATTCCATCCGGTTCGCCCGGAAGGGGAGTTTTCACCTCTAAGTGCAGAAACTCACTAGAGAGAAAGTGATGCCGGTGAATCCGCTCACATCCCGGAGTGCTTCCTTCCAGCGCTTGTGAGCCGTTGGATCAGCGGTGTGTGTTTCTTTTCAGGGCTTGTGAGCTGTAGTATGCCCAATCAGGAAGAAGCACAAGGATCGTGTGCTTCCTTCCAGCGCTTGTGAGCCGTTGGATCAGCGGTGTGTTTCTTTTGAGCGCTTCTGAGCCGTCGGATCAGCACTATCACGACCACTTCGTAAGCCATGCGACCCTATATATAGCCCACCTCCTCATACAGGTTACTCACTCACACAAAACATTCCAGCGTCACTCGGAGAGGCATCTTTGGGCAACCAGCGGCAAGACGTCTCTGATTACCTGCGACCGTTCCAAACGGTTGCAGATCATCAGAGATGTCTTGCCGGACGGTTGTAGATCATGAGAGACGTCTTACCGCTACTTGGATCGAAGTGGCGCTCAAACACAAAACATTCCAGCGTCACTCGGAGAGGCATCTTTGGGCAACCAGCGTCAAGACGTCTCTGATGACCTGCGACCGTTCCAAACGGTTGCAGATCATCAGAGATGTCTTGCCGGACGGTTGTAGATCATCAGAGACGTCTTGCCGCTGCTTGGATCGAAGGCCAATCTGCCGTCTCACGACCCCCCGATGATTTGCCGATTTGCCGGTCAGAGTGGCCACTCGAGAAGGTAGGCAACTTCGATCCGACGTGGTTCTGAAAGGGGCATGGTTAATTTAGGTAGTCGAAGGACAAGGGTGCTGCGTCGTCGAAGGGCAAGGGTGTTGCGTCGTCGAAAGGCAGGAGTGATGCGGGAGGCTGCGTCGATGGTAGATGAATTTATGTTGTGTTCTCGCTACTACCGATATTTTCTTCTCTGTGTAATATATGTTGTCAATGTAATTTGCAGGGTTTGTTTAATAGATGCTTAATATCAATTTGCAGGGTTTGTTTAATATCAATGTGAAAACTTAATTGAGAGTAATAAATAGATACATAAAAAAGAAGATTAGGGTAAAATGTAAAAAAATGGTAGAGACCTATGCCGACGGCCCATCCTGATTGGGCATACTACAGCTCACAAGCCCTGAAAGGAAACACACACCGCTGATCCGACGGCTCACAAGCGCTCGAAAGAAACACACCGCTGATCCAACGGCTCACAAGTGCTGGAAGGAAACACACGATCCGTGTGCTTCTTCCTGATTGGGCATACTACAACTCACAAGCCCTGAAAGGAACGAAGGGCGATGCTACGGGGTTCAGACGGGAGACGACGGCCATTGCTTTCTTCTTCGCTTGACGGGGAATAGGAGTAGGACTAGGGAGGGCTGGACCGCTGGAGGCACTATACGGAAGAAGCAGCTAGCAGACCGTCTGCGCATATAAATGGAGAAAGAAGAGCCTAGAACGAAGAGGTAGTCTCTGATCCGAAGGATAAAGGGACCAGTGAGTCAAAAAAAAAAAGAAAAAAATAGAAAATAATAGAAGAATTGAAAAAAAAATAGAAAATTAAAAGAATAATTGATTTCTTAAAAAAAAAAGCAAAACTGCCGTCGGCGTAGGCCTGAATGGCTAAGCCAAATCGGCCCGAATGGCTTCGCGCGCCTTCTCTCCAAAACCAAATCCCCAACTAACCAAATCCCGGCCGCCTCGCGCCCGCGACCCAATCCCTCCCTGCGCCGGCGACCCAATCCCTCCCCGCGCCGGCGACCTCCCCGAGCACTCCCCGCGCCGGCGACTTCCCCGAACCCTCCGGCGCCGCCAGCTCGCCAGCGGCAAAGCTGGCCGCCGCCAAAGCCCGTTCTAGCTAGGGTTTCTTTCCCCGCCGGCGCCGCCAGCTCGCAGCACCGCTCCCGCCGGCGAGCGGGCCGTCCCCCACGGCCAACGTCCTCCCCGGCTCTGTATCTCCTCCCTCCCGCTGCCAAGCTTCTCCCCAACTTCTCCCGCCGCCAAGCTTCACCGCAGCTCCCGTCGCCCGACCAGCTGTTGTCCTCGCCGTCCCCGCCGCCAAGCTTCTCCCTGCCGTCCTCGTCCACCCCAGGCTCGCCAATTCCCCTCATCCCCGCCGTGCTCCCGTCGGCCGACCACCTCCCTGCCGGAATCGCCGTCGAAGACAAGGTATGACACCGTGCCTTTCTTGTGATGTTCTTGCCTCTATATATCACTGCATAGCAAATTTAGACAATTTTGTGATGTTGCTTGGTAGCCTAGTGTTGTAAATGTGAGATCAATTTATCATTTTGTTTGCTGTAATCTTGATAGAAACAAATCTGAGATCAATTACATGAATTTGAGATGAATTTGATTGTTGATTATTTGATGCTACTGCATTTGGTGCACTCTAGATAAAAATTTGTTCTTAATTGGATCATGTCTTTTAACATGCTTATTAATTGCATTACGTCTTCATGCTTCTTAATTGGATCATGTCTTTTATGCTTAAAAGTTTACCCTTTCTCAATGCAGGTGATTGACCAAGATGAGCCAAGGCAAGGAATCATCGGCCTCCTTGCTGAAGAAGATACGCCAGAAGAAAGTTACTAAAAGTGGAAGAGAACTTATTCCGAACCCGCGTTACTTGTCTGACAGTGCTGAGAGTAGAGGTGATGCAATTCTTAATTGGATCATGTCTTTATGCTTAATTGTTCACCCTTTCTCAATGCAGGTGAGGGTGGAGATGCTGGAGGAGGGGGAGGTGCCGATGCTCCAGTTCCTCCGAGGGGACGAGGTGCAGGACGAGGACGAGGGCGAGGTGGAGGACGAGGGCGAGGTGAGGGAGGACGAGGGCGAGGTGGGGGCGACGTGTCTTCGGACATACCCTCTGCTTCTGTCGACGAGGGTTCGGAAGAGATGGGCCCCTCCACGGACATGGGGGCGGGCCCCTCCACGGACTTGGAGGCGGGGCCCTCCGCGCCGCCGAAGAAGCCAAGGATTCGAGGGGAATCCCAGGTCCCTGATGAGGACAAGGAACCTGCTACCGAGGAGGAGAAGATCCTCATTACGCCTAATGGGAAAGAGTAAGTGACTATATATACTAATTTTGAACATGGTAACTTCATTGCGGTCAGGACAATTTGACATGTACTAATGTTTAATTATTGTGCAGCAACTGGATACATCCTGCGGGAGCCCGTGTGCCTAACACCCTGGTTGGAGCTTTGATTAGGAAGTTTTGGCCGGGCTTGTACAGTACCGTCCCCAACGACGCGACGAAGCTAGCCACCCATTGGGTAGACTATCAGACCGCCAATTACGCGACCGGCGGGAAATGTTCTGACGCCGTGATCAACAAGTTTTGGGTAAGTTGAACTTTTCGAATTTCGTTCATACTTGATGTCCCCACCATGCTCTCACAATTTTTTTTTTGTGCATGATTAAAGAAGTTCTATAGGGTACTTCCTGAGCAGCGGGGCGATGCGGACAAGACTTTGGAGGGGGTTGTAGGAAGTTGACACGACAGCAGTTCTACAATGCAAAGCATACCATGATCAATCATTTCAGTACTGAGACGTTAGGCAAGACGGCGGTGAAGCATGAGATTGTGGAGAACCCACTTGAGGTGACCGTAGATGACTACATGGCGGTAAGTAGATTGTTAATGAGATTACATGTTGCTGTTAAGTTGCAATTGCATTATCCGTTCTTCACATGAGTATTGTTTTTTCAGTTTAAGCCCTCATGGGCCTATGGCAAGGATGACGCGTGGAGGGCGTTGGTGTCTAGGTGGGCTGGGGAGGACCCCGGGTTCAAGGCCTTGAGCGAGCGAAACAAGTTAAACCGCGGGAGCGGGGGGACACATTGTGCGGGTGCCCGCAACCATGATCGCTTCAAGGCAAAGCTGGTATATATATACATGAAACAATCTTCATTTATTTCCCCTCATGTTCCTACTTGATACGCATGACACTTCTTTGGCATTGCAGGAGGCGGATCTCGGGGAGCCTCTTACGCACATGCAAACATGGGAGAGGATGAAGATGAAGAAGCCCAATTTTTCTGAGCCTCAGCCCTCGCAGCCCGATTACTTCGGCACTGCCAAGGAGGGGCTAACGGCATACGTCGAGATGTTCAAGGGTATAAATCCGGAGGTGGACAACCCTCTTGAGCATGACACCGACGAGAGAGCAGTGGTCCTTGCCGGGAACGGTTGGGAGCATGGCCGTCCTCTCATGCTTAGTGCGGTACTCACGCGTACTCCTGAGTTGGGCCTCTCGCGTGTCAAGGCTACCCTCACCGCCGACGACCCTCCCGTCCTGCCTCGTCGGCCTTCCCGAGCTCGCCCCGATGTAAGTTTTTCTCAATTTCATTCTCTTTCCGACATTCGTTCCTAGCTAAGTGGCTAAGTTGACTAGATGCGTTCCCTTTTAAAACTGTAGGCTGATTTCGAGGCGGCCTTCGATGCCGCTTACGCGCACTATGAGAGAGAGTATCAGTTGTGGGTACAGAAGAGCCAGGAGTATGAGGAGTGGGCAGAGTTGAGGGATGCTGTAAGTTTCAACTTTTATATTTGCAAAATATGACAAGTCCCATTTCCTCTAGTTTGAACCTTCTTTTTCTACAACTCCTGACATCTAAACTATCTTGTAGGCTGACGAGAAGTTTCATGCCACTGGAGAGCGGTCGCAGCTGCCTACACGTCCACCTAGGCCGGGGATCATGCCCATCGGCCCAACGAAGGAATCGGTCGCTCGCACATACAAGCCAGCGACTCCGGTAAGTTATTTGCCAAACAAGTTGTTACCGCCATGCTGTGCTTTCCAAGTTGCTAACTTGGACTCAAAACATGTAGGGATCGGAATACTCGAGGACTGCACCCTTTGGTCGTGCTTCCGCCTCGCCGACTTCGACGGGCGCGCTCGTGGAGCATGGCACTGGTGGTGCCTCGCCGAGTTCATCGCGTGAGACCACACCGTCCCGTGCCTCGCCGGATTCCTTGTGTGGTTCGACTGGCCCACGCGGTCGGTCGCCCATTCTCACGCTGTCAGAAATGGATACCTCGGGCTCTCGGGAGGTGTAGGATGTGTTCGGGTGTAGCGTGTGTGAATTCGAACTATGTTTGTGCTATTTTTGAGTTTGGATGAATTTGAATCATGTTTGTGTCATTTGGATATGTATGTGATGTTCATTTGATGTTTCTGTGATGTTTTATAATTTGTGTAATTTTAATTGTATTTAAAATGCGCCAGAAACCAGCAGCAAAAAGTTTCAGAAACTGAAAATATGGTCTAACATATGCCGACGGCATTGCCGTCGGCGTAGGATGCTGTGGGGACGCACAGGATGGCGCCACGTCGACGCTGGAGGACCATATGGTCATCCCTACGTCGACGGCATTGCCGTCGGCGTAAGACTCCTCCCAGACGCACCAGATCAGCACACGTGGCAGCCTAGGCCGAGGCACTGCCGTCGGCGTATAGGTGGATCAGACGGAGACGTTCGACGTCCGTTTTGTGGGTCCCACTGCGGCGTCGCCGACGGCGACGGGTACGCCGACGGCAGTTTTCATACGCCGACAGCGTCCTACGCCGACGGTGGCTGTCGGCGTAGGCCTACGCCGACGGCGATCGTTGCTACGCCGACGGCGGCCCGCCGTCGGCGTTTTGACGGTTTCCTGTAGTGTCTATCTCTCATTATGTTATCGAAGTGGTACAAAAGAAGGCTCTCTGTGACAACATCAGCTAGAAATTTCGTTCGATCGGTTCACAAAATATATATCGATTTTGCTAATTCTAAGTTAAGTGGGACTTTCATATTCTAAGTGCAACATCAGTTTAGATTTTTTACTTCTCACTAAACCAAAGTTTACACTTTTCTGAATTTGACTTAGACGTATGATCATTCGGCCAACTTATTGGATACTGCTAACATTATGATAAATGAAGGGTTCACAAAATGTGGTATGAGTAATTTTTTCGGTTTACCTTCCAATACAGCATATTGTTCAATTGGCTAAAAATCCCTGTAGGATCGCAGTCTTCATAACTGTTTGTGTCACCTGCAAACATGCATCAAATTCAGAACGAATTGCAGAATTAATTGATGAATACCAGAAGGCGATTGTACAAAATAAACATGGCGGAGAACCGTGAGTATAAGAAAATTAATTAACCTGTTTGGTTAATTGTCATTGTGGTCAGATGGTGTCCTGGTTTACCGAATGCATTTTTTATACTCACGGTTGTTTTGCAACCATGCAGCCCTCTCTTCATCCATCATTAATGAGTATTGTTCCTATCACGTTATCGTTTCTCTTCAAGAGAATCACGATTTCGTTTCTTCTTAGAATTTGCAATTTTCGCTAGATAGCTGTCTTGCCCATGCAACCCTGCAAAAGTGGATACGTTTTCCAATTTTTCGACGAATCTCATATCTCGCATGTAAGTCAAATTTCTGTGTAGCCAATCAACTATCATCATCCTCTAGCATAGCTGACTGGATTAGTGGCGTGTGAAGATCCGTAGTCATGCCTGAATGTGCAGAACCAATTTGACCAACACTGACACGTCGGTAATATGAACACCACTCCCGTTTGCATCCTTCTTTTGCTGGCGAGCTATGAGTTGCCTCTCTAGATATTCTGCTTTTTTTTCATCAGACAATCGAGAATACCACCCTTGTCCACTCTTTTGTTTTTGACCCCTATGATTCTGATAAGTACAATTGTTTGTTAGGTCCGTAATGGGGCACGCTCACCAGATCGCGAAGAAGATGTGCCCGGTTGATTCTCCATATGCGATAGACCGATTTCTGAACGAAGTAAACAAATATGAAAATTAAAGGCAGTTGTCAAAAAATGATACATACAAAGTTATCATTTCCATTACATACAATCTGCAACAAATTTGTTCATTTTGGTGCTTCGTAATTTGAAGAAACATGGTATCCTGGACGCCAGTACAACAACTCATTAAATATGCCATCTTTTTACATTCTAAAGATAGTTAGACTGTAATATGGTCTCTACAAATTTATCAATTCAGGCAATTCTAACAGTGAATTCTATTTTACATTATCAGAGTGTGTTGGTACAAACCTTTTGCTGTCCGCAGTTGTCAGTGCTTGAAAACCTGATTATGGGAGGAAATTTTTAATGTCATGGTGCAAGATCGAAGGTGTTAAATTTAGGTATGCATAGAGGTTGTTGCTCTCATATGCTATACTCCACCCAGAGGTTGCGCAGAGGTGACATTCTCAACTCCACTGCACCTTAATAAGTGGTCAGCCGTAGCTTCATCATTACTAAGTCTTGGAGGACCTGTTGGAGGTTGGAGTCTTGGAGATACAACATGCAGAGGACATATACTATATGTGTATGCTGAATTAACTTGCTGATGACAGATGTTTACTCTATAAGAGGCGAAATTGGTAACTTCATTTCAGCTAGATGTTTCTGGTATAGCTCCACCTCTGATGTTCTAACTGTTGAAGCCTATGCACAATCTGAATTCTGAACATAACCTGAATCTGCTGAATTTGATAGTGGAGACAGATTGTCAAGAGGTTGTAAATTTGTAGAAGTCTAGAGGGAGTCATCTGAGCAAGTATCATGCCAATTCTCGCTCAAATCCAATAGGTTAGAGGAATGGTACCTTGGCAGGTCATGGGATGGTCAAGTTTGCATCACGCTTCAGTTTCTAATATCTGTATCAGTTTCTAATGGCGCGGTGTGTTCAGCGGGAGGCTTCGCGGCGCGGCGATTCGCAGATGTGGGCGTCGGCGAATCGCGGGCGTGGGCGGTGGTGTGGCACGGCCCGCAAGGGCAGCGACCAATCGGGGCAGGGCTTCGCGGTGCTTCAGGGCATCGATCAAGCGTGGGTGGCCGGGCGGCGCGACATGGGCGGCCGGGAGGCAGGGTTTGGGAGGCGCGGCAACACGGCGTGGGCGGCGCGTTTGCGCGCGGGTCTATTTTTTTGGAGACGATGATTGCGGGCGGGTTGCGTTGGTTCGATCGCGTGCAAGCGTGGGAAATTAGCTCATCGTTAGGGTAATCGTGGCGGTTAGATCAAGTTGATTAACGGTAAGAGCATGTACAATGGGGTGACGTCAGCCTTCTCTTATCATTGACACGTAGCATATTTGTCTAGTTGGCGGAGAGAGAATGAAGAAATAGTAGGTTGCCTTCCCTTATCTAAGAGATGATCTCTTATCAAATAAGGGAAAACTAATTTCACCATTGTACCATTTGTCTTACCTTAGAAATACAATTTCTTACTGAAATATAATTAATTCTCATTAATTGATAGGGATGACAATAAGAGATAATGCATTGTATAACTTATAATTTTGTCTTCTTTAAATGATGTCGATGGCTAAGAGAAGGCGCGCCTTCTATACCATTGTACATGTCCTAATGACTAATAATAGTGGAGAATAGTGTAGATGATGTGCATTTTTTTTTTTGCAAATGTTGTGTAACTTGGTTGATCTAGAATATTAATTTCTCAGGTGACACATAAACAACAATTAACAATTTTGATTAGTGATAAGTTTTTTATCTGGAATATTAATTCCTCGTTGTTGCGAAAAACAAAAATGAATAATCTGATTACGACGGGAGGTGCCAAACACATGAGTGCTAATGTGATGTCGGGAGAGTGAGATGTTAAGTCCATATGGTTTTTTCCACCACTTGTTGTTAACTTTCTCTTAATCAATGTTCAAAAAATAAATCTCTTAATCATTGAGAATACCACACTGCTTTTTTTTATAGAAAACTTCCATATTATTGATCCGGCAAGATAAACCAAATTGGGGTTGTTCAACAATGGTTGAATCGAACAACCCAATTCCGGCTAGTATATTCACAACGGTTGAATTGAACACAGTCGAGGGATGCATCATTGTTTGGCGACACGATCTCGCTGCTTGGTCGTTCCGACTTCACGTATGGTTCTATCTTAATTTGGACAACGTGTACATAATCGTTAATCATACAAACATATTTTGCACATATATCCACCAATTAAGTGCATAATTGTCTTCAGCCATCGATCGACACTTACTAATCAAGACAAAATGTTTTTGGAAAAAAAAGTAGTCAATGCTAAAATATTTATCCAAGAGTATTTAGGCTTTATTTGCATTGGGTTGTATCATATTCTTATTTTATAAGAAAAGACAGCAACGCTGTTTTTCATTCATTAAGGGGAATAAAAAGACCTCCTCCGATCTGTATAAGTGTCGAGGGAAACCAACGTAGAAGGAACAAATTTGTAGCTGGACCGGTGACAATTTATTCGGATCGGAGGGAGTAAATACATGTTAAGCAGATTACAACTTTCATCGCACCTAAAATAAAAATCAGAGAGGGACAAGATGAAGGAGAACAACAACATGCTAGAAGGAAAGGAGTAGGGCCATGCAAAAGCTCGCCCCCACCCGGTCCATGACAGACAATGCGCCCGTCATGCTTCAGCTGTAGGCCGGCCGTCCATATAACTGTATTGCTAGCAAGAGCGATACACGGCAAATACATCACATCGTTACACATGTAAGCGCCGTGGCCTTGTTCTTTCTCAAACAGACATAAATATATGTGAACATGACCCCACATGCATGACGACGATCGATCTGGTAGTAACAGATTATAATAGGCTAACGACAATAACAACCGATGAGATTAGTGAACAACCGTGTAGCAAAGTTGCAATTTGAAAATCTGCCGGCTAGGCTTTCTTGGCACGATGGCCCACACGCAGGCCATTCGAGGACAAATCCTCAACTCTACAAAAATGGAAGAAGTTCGATTGGTCTGCCTATAAATTTCACACCGGCCGGCGACCACTACTCCTCCGCTGAAGGAAGTAACGTCGCCACCGCTAGCTAGCCGGACGCCGGCCAGCACAAAATGAAGCTCTCTATGGCAACACTCGCTGCTTCTCTACTACTAGCCTTCCTCGTCATCGGCACGGCCGGCGCCGTCACGTTCGAGGACGAACAACGCGTCCACGACCGCCGGCGGCCAGCACTTCGACCGTGAGTACGGCGTGGTTCACGCGACGCAGGTCCTATCGGAGGCCTCCTCCTTCATCTGGAAGGTCTTCAACCAGACGGAGGCCGACCGCCGGCCCGTCGACGACGTCGCCCTCGCCGTTGTCAACGGCACGGTGGGCGGCATCGCCTCCACCAGCGGCAGCGCGATCGAGCTCAGCCAGCGCTACGTCGGCGGCTACACCGGCAACCTCGAGGTCGAGTTGACGGGCGTGCTGTACCACGAGGCGACGCACGTGTGGCAGTGGGGGTTGCAGGACTACGCGGCGCACTGGTGGGTCTTCGAGGGGGTCGCCGACTTCGTCAGGCTCAAGGCCGGGCTCGGGCCGGCGCACTGGGGGGCGCCGGGGCAGGGGGCTAGTTGGGACACAAGGGGTACGACGTCACGGCGAGGTTCCTCGACTACTGCGACTCGCTGATCAAGCCCGGGTTCGTCGCGGAGCTGAACGCCATGATGAAGGACAACGGGTACATCGACGACTACTTCGTGCAGATCCTGGGGAAGAGCGTGGACGAGCTGTGGAGGGACTACAAGGCCAAATACTCGCAGGGCTGACGCAGATGTGTGCCCGTAAATTTACTGGTCACATTTCGTTTGGGCTCTCACAACATCTGCAGTTCCAAGCTAGTTTCATACTTAAAACATTTTTCCTGGAAAGTTTGGGAAGTCTTGTCACCCTAACGGGACTGATTACGTCAACAACGCGCCGTTCAACAATCAGAATAACTGAATAACAGTCTTGCCAGAGCTCAGAAGGACCTCGTTGTATTTTTATTTGTTTTCTGGGCTTTTCTGTTGAAGCTTGGCTGATGTATCTGTAACTTCCTCGCAAAAAAAAAAAAAAAAAAAAAACAGTCTTGGTACTCAACCAATTCAAACGAAAAGCTCAAGTTCATAGGAAAAAGATGACAATCTTCTATTTTTTAGACGTGTCTACGACTTTGACGTGGACTTGGAGCGGGCAGTAAATTCATATTTAGTAGCCATATGCTCGATTAAAAGCTCAAAAGTTCCAAAGGCTTAGCATAGGTCGGGTGGCTAAAGCAGATGCTTGTATACCCAGCCACTTTAGATAAAATTTTAGGTTTGTCATTATGCATTTTGTGTGTCTCTTTAAGGTGGATTATTCTTTCGATAGAGCTTGGGAGGTCATGTTCCCGCCAGTAGCGCGAGGCATCTATGGTGACCCGACTTCCTTCAATCTTGAAGCTTTTCTTTGAGAACATTTTGTGGGTTTCCATGCCGGTGGTGAGCATGTGTGTAGTCTATTCCAAAAAATCATGTAGGTTGTGGTTTTAGACTTGACAAGAACGCGAGTCAGCGTCATAGTTTATAAAGATTTTTCCTCGACCCATTTTGTAATAAGACTTTATGCTCAATTTGTACATTTTTACCTTTTCCATGTTGATCACAAATAATGTATTAAGCTTTTATTCTCAACCAAAATCATTTTGACTCCTATTTTAAATATTAAGTGGATGTAGGTTTTCTGCGGATGGAAAACATGCGTGGTGGACAAGGAAATGGATGATAATTTCGAATTTTGTTTTGAAATATTATACACACCTCGCAGTACAAATTCCATTTCATTGCATTGAGATTCCATTACAAAATTGTGGATATGAACTACAAATCATTCCGCTATAATGGATACGTTCTTTGTGGTCACTACAAGAAATATGTTGATCTTTGACCCTCCATTTTGGTCACTAAAGGTAACTGTTATGACCATTTTGTGACGAAAACCAATAGTAAAAAGGCCTTTTCGTGAAATCGTCATAACTATTTATGACAAATTAGATGGTCATAACTCCATGACAAAAAATTAGTTAACTCGTCGTCTGACCTAAACTGGTCATATCGTAGGTGGCAAAATTATGTCCAAATGAGAGGATCATAGACCAAAATCATATTGATACTCTATACGGGCTAAGCCCAACAATTCCGCCCATTTAGTTTTTTTATAGCAATTTTTGTTCGGATTAACAAGCTTAAGTCAACAATTCTCCAATTTTATCTACTGGGTCTTGGCCTTTTCAGAGTTCATTTATTTTCTGGACCTTAGCTTTTTGGCAGTCCGTTTTGTTTTTTTGGACCACGGCATTTTCAGGTCACTTTTCTTGAATTTTCATCTTTTTATTTAATAAAAGAGTCAACTACTTGCTGTGCTGGTACCTTTATACAACCAAATTATTTTGTCACGCATATATGTCAGTATTTTTTGAAAATGTTCGTACCAAGGCCTTTATACAGTTTAGAAGTGTTTGGGCCCAAAACTTCTTTAGCCCAGCTTCTTGTAGTGGATCACTCTCCATTTAGCTAGATTGTACTTTATACTAAACATTTTGACTTGTTTATAACCCATTTTCACTCAGTTTTAACAATTTCATTAAAAAATTGGTATTGTGTCATTTATATCATCATTAACCACATAAATATGTGCATAATATTTGTTGACACATAAATCATATGTCTACCATTACAAGTACAATAGCGCAAAGAAAAGACCTTGTGACATTATGTAAATTATGTTTAGTTCTAAATATAATTTTGGATCATTTCTTGCAATAAATTCCGCTAACATAAATAAATATAAATATTGTAACAAAATCACATTCATTTTTAGGTTAGTGCATGCAACCTACGTACTATAGTACATTTATTTACCTTAATGTTGTAAATATCTTGATAGAGTGTTCTACGGTGTATGTTTACGGTATCTTAACTGTGGGTTGGTTGTAGGATTATGTTTGAGGCAAAGGGAATTGGATGACCATCACATTGGGAAAGGCTACTAATTTGTACCTAGGAGTTGACATGATTTGCTAGAAGCCACTGCCGACTGATTGGTTTTAAGTGCGACTCGGAATCGTGTCCGGCCCATAAGCTTACGGGCTCACACACTTAAGAGGTTGGAGCCAGGAGGATAAGATTTGACTGATAGGACCCAATATGGGTTGTACCCGAACCGAACCAGGGACACTGGTTAGTTGGTGGGATCCACAAAACCAGGGTTAGGGTTTGGGGGTGTGGGATGCAAGGGGTTGTGTCTCCTCACCCACTCCCTATAAAGGAGGATGGAAGCGGCGGACAAGGTATGTGAGCCCGAGCCTAGTGAGTGGAAGGACGGGCCGAACTGTGGTGCCGCATCCATGGAACAGCCACCTCCATCTTCTGACCCGCGACGATGAAGTGAGTCTAGCAACTCGCTGGAGCTGCTCCGTCATGTACATGTGTACTCCAGCCGAGGCACCACATGTGTGGTGCTAAGCCGGAGGTTCTCGAGAATCGTCGGAACCGTGGACGCTTGGATCTGGACCAGGATTCTGAGTCGCACTTCCGCACCGCATGTTTAGCGATAAGAATCGGTGCCTACCTCCTGAGTCGAATCTTGGCCCAACAAATACCTAGCTTCCTAATGCGGAAGGATGATTTTTTTTTTTGGCACCACATGTGTGTCCCTCGGTAGATTTTTTTTTTTTTGCTTCCTAGCTTCTTCTGTCCTGGCCCAACAAATACCTAATGCGGAAGGATGTCAAGTTTGACTATTCAAAAAATACAACTCTTGAAAAACAACTCGACTACCACGACTCGCTAATCAAACATGGGGTCGTCGCAGAGCTCAACGCCATGATAAAGGACAACAGGTACAGCGACGACTACTTCGTGCAGATCCTAGGGAAGAGTGTGGATGAGTTGTGGAGCGATGATAACCCACAAGTATAGGGATCGCGTGTAGCCTTTTCGATAAGTAAGAGTGTCGAACCCAACGAGGAGCTAAAGGTAGGATAAGTATTCTCTCAAGTTCTATCAACCACTGATACAACTCTACGCACACTAAACGTTTGCATTATCTAGAAAATAAAACTACGTAGCAATACGGGTATGAGAGGTAGTTTTGCAAGATAATAAATACAAGAAAGTAAAAGTTAGTGCTGCAGCAATAAAGTACACTAAGTAACCATATACTAACAGTACCATGAGTGTGGAAAAGTGGTGGTAATTGTGGTGGCTTTGTCCAAGATTAATTAGTGAAGGTACTTGGTTCATTGTCTTCGATGCAGTTTTCTATGTGGGAGAGGCTAAATATACATGCACTCCACTACTTGGGATTACAAGTACTATATGATTGGATTGTTAGAAGCATCCGCAAATACTAACAATGCATTAAGGTTTCCCCAACCATAGCCTTAAGTTCAAGGTCCTCTTACTCCCATACGTGCAACTAATCGGTTCGCGTTCTCAGGTTTCTGTCACTCCGGCAGAACTTCCCCCGCTTCGTTACAAATACTACCAACCCTAGGGTGTTTGATCCATGCGCGCACAAATATAATGGACACCAAAGGACAGCACCATATAGACATACAACTCTAATGAACCTCATGCATTCAATTAAGCAATCAAAAGACAAATAAACTACGGAAACATGATGTAAATCATAGGATAAATATTATAGCATCAAACACCATGTTTACATAGGACGGTACAGAGGTTTGTGGGAGGATGAACCACTGAATACAAGGAGGAGATGGTGATGGAGATGGCGGTGAAGACGGCGGAGAGGGGCAGCGCGGCGGCGGGGCCGGCGGTGCGGGGAACTCCTTTCCCCGCCGCCGGCAAGCTTGGGGAGCGCCGCCCCTTAGCCTCCCTCCTTCATGGCTTCTTGGGAGCCCTCCCCCATGGAGATGGGATCCATGGGGGAGGCAAAAACGTGGCTTTTGGTGGCTGAAATTCGTGGGTGGAGGAGTCCTCCACGAATTAGGTTTCCTCCCTTTATATATCTTCTCGGATTTCCGTCACCCCCTTTTAGGGTTCCACCAAAACGGGCCTACAGGCCGCGTCCGAACTCCGATTGGGCTGATCTCGGGCTTAAAATCTTCGTATGGAAAATTGTGACAACTTTCGTAACAGCCAGGTCTCCATTACGTCATCTTCGAGGGTCAAACTGGCAATCTTCGTAAAAAGTTCTCAGACAGATTTCAGGAAAGTCCCAATTCGACTCCAACAAGGTTTCCTCTTGTATTCTTGATAATTTCTACACATCAAAGAGTAAAACAAGAACATTGTGCACTTTTGCAACTATTAGTAGGTTAGTCCAAATAAATAATAAACTTAATATAAAACAAGTGCTAAAAGCATAAAAATGGCATGAAACAATCAAAAATTATAGATACGTTTTGGACGTATCAACATCCCCAAGCTTAATTCCTGCTCGTCCTCGAGTAGGTAAATGATAACAAAATAATTTTTGATTGTAAATGCTATGATCAGGTCTTTAACAATTGCATGATGTATGGATAATAAAACTTAGCAATCATGTTTCCTAATGAAAAGTATCAACGAACTAAGAGCTTATAACATGAAATTTATAAACATCAACAAGATTGTAATGACCATAATAAAGCATGATAGAGTGGTATCTCGCTTGCCCTTAATTGTGGAGCAAAACATAAATGCCAAGGCACCTCTGAAGTTCAAGTGAAGACTAGATATAGAGATATCAAAGATAAAAGCATCATGGTTATACCTCAATTAATCGTATTCTGGGACAAGCACATTACACTAAGAACGACAGCTATGCTCTCGAAGAAGTGCTCAAAGAAAGGATGGTGACTCAACATAAAAATAAAAGATTGGCCCTTCGCAGAGGGAAGCAGGGATTAACACGTGCTAGAGCTTTTTGTTTTAAAAACAGAGGTAAAAATGTTTTGAGAGGTGTTTGTTAATTGTCAACGAATGGTAGCGGGTGAGAACAGTATTCTACCTGTCAAACGGACTTTTAAGAGCGGCTCCCATGAAGGACGTTATTTCTACCAGCAAGGCAGATCATCCCTCTTTCTCTTTGGTTTACACACATTCAGGTATTTCACTGTTTGTCATTGCTTACTGATGAATCAGGGCAAAAGTGTGAAGAGAATTAATTGGTTAAAGTTGTAATTAATTGGGACTGGGCACCCCGTTGCCAGCTCTTTTTGCAAGTTATTGGATAAGCGGATGTATATGCCACTAGTCCAGGTGTAAAAGTCCATTTGACAAATAGAATAAAGAATAACCACACTAATTCCTCATGAGCTAGTAAACATTGACACAAAAAGAGAAATATTTTGAAGGTTTTAAAGGTAGCACATGCAAATTTACTTGGAATGGCTTGAAATACCATGCATAGGAATTTTTTGGTGGACTCTTTGGGATAACTTGGTTTTAAGGATTTGGATGCACGAGCAGCATTCCCGCTCAGTACAAGTGAAGGCTAGCAATAGACTGGGAAGCGACAACCACGAGAGCGATAACGGTCATAATCATGCTTGCGACAAAATAAAATTAACGGAGGCATAAAAACGATACTAAAACTCTGAGGCAAAATAGATCATCAAGGCTTAATTGACTTTTATTTTTCAGTCATAACATGTGTGAGCATGTGCCAAGTCGATTCAAGTGAATTATTCAGAGGAGGATACCACAATACCATACCATCTTATGAACAGGACAATGCATGTTGATATCAAAATAACATAATATGCACTATTAGCTAGTTGAGACTAACCATAAGAAAACATAAACTACTAAACAGTATTATTCACACATCATTTTTAAGTTTCAACAAGTAATCCATTAACCAAGTAAACATTGAAAACAGAGGATAAATAAAATATGTGACGATCCACTTATTAATGTAACTGGTGTTTGATGCTAAGATAAATAGATAATAAAATACAGCCGCTTCAAGTTTAGTTAAGTTCCTATGTTGCTCAAAAAACAAAGTTTAAAGGTTTGCAAACCGTGGGGTTATTGATGAAGAGGGATGCGGGGACATCCCCAAGCTTATGACTTTGGTAATTCTTCAATATTCCATAGTTTGGTGTTCCTGTGAAAAAACTTCAACACAAAAACTTTCCCATTCTTTTCTGCGGTTAGACATTAGTACAATAGATAATATTTCCCAAGTGCTACTATTAAACCAAATAAAATTTTGTTTTTAAGTTACAGAAAGGTTGCTTAAATGGCCAACTTATAAATGAAAGGTAAGAACCATTAAAAATCAAATGAAAACGAAAAGAGGCCACTCTTGCAACAAAAGTCAGAATCTGTCCAGAAAAACAGCAGCTGGAAAACGCAATTTTTAGGTGCACTTAAACATGCCCGAAATTTTAGCCAATTTTTGTACATGCAGAGGATTAGGTGCTACAACATCAGTAATTTTTTCGTGATTTTTAGAGCTTCCAGTAAAATATGAAAAATCGCGCAATAAGCAGTAGATACCGAAAACAGAAAATCACTTTTTACATATGTATCAACTAAGCTAAATGGATAAAACTTGGTACTTTATTTTTGATAAACTAAGAAACCAGAGGCTAAGCAAGACCTAAACATGCTAGCTACAGCAAGGAAAACTCTAAATAAAAATCAAAAGTAAAACCCAAATAAAATTAAAATAAAGAACCAAACAAAGAAGCAAAACAAAAGAAAATATTTTTGTTATTTTGAATTTATAAGTGAAAGTAAAGAAGCAATCGAAACCAAATAAGGAGCCTAATAAAACTAAAGAAGGTAAAACCAAGACATATAAAAGCAATTATAATACAAGTTAAGACAATACATATCATGTGGACGGGTAATATAGAGTATGAACGAGACAACCTCATGTTAGTTGATGAATAGGGGGATGACTCGGGCATCCCCAAGCTTAGATGATTGTATCTTCTTGAATATGTTCTTGGGATGCACCTACACATCCCCAAGCTTGAGCTCTTGCGTCTTCTTATTCATCTCATATCACCATATTGATTAGATCTTATAAGCTACATCCACATAAAACTTCACAAAACTCATTAGTAGGGTTAGTACTCATTAAATAAAATCCACTCATGTTCAAGCATTGACAAGTTTTATAATTTTTACTCAACATTAGCCACTGTATATACTAAGGTGTTCATGATTTCCGTTGTCCGTCGAAAAACTAATGAAACTAACAACACCAAGTACAATATTGAATAAACAAAGAAATCTGTCAAAACTGAACAGTCCGTAAAGATGGCATTCAACGAGATAGTTAAGTAGCTCAAATCGAAAAACTTTAGTCTAATGAAAGAAAGATAATAATCTCAGGTTTATGCACAAAAATTTCAAGTCAAAATACTATTCTGAGATTTATCACGATTTTATTTACAGAGAAGCACAAAATCTGTCTAAACAGAACAGTCAGTAAAGATCGAATTTTTCGACCTATCTACGTACCTTAAATCAGAAAAAGTTAGTCTAATGAAAGAAAGCTAATAAGCATCACTTTGCACTCAAGAAATTTCAGATCAAGATCACGTTCTGGTGATTTTAAACATTTAATACGGTGGAGCACAGAAAATCTGTTTCTGGACAGCAAAGTAAAACTATCAACTTTCAATTAACTAAAGACTATAATTAGCATTTTATTTTTATGTACAGAGGTATATACACAATATTTACAATATTTACATGTTTTTAATGAAAAGCTTCCATGGAAAGATTTGTTTTGGTTTCATAGGCATGAACACAAGTGTTCAAGGTCGACCCCCATTTAACCATTACTCATCTTTCCAATCACTTTTCTTTTTGAAAACGTTTTTAGATAACAACTACACCTAATTTTTTTTGTAATTCGCATTCCCTATCCATAGTAAGATAAAGAACAACTTAATACTGAAAATAAAAACTACTTAGAGATAAAGCAAACAAGTGCACACAAGAACATTAACCTACGCTATGGCTCCCCGGCAACGGCGCCAGAAAAGGTCTTGATAACCCACAAGTATAGGGGATCGCGTGTAGCCTTTTCGATAAGTAAGAGTGTCGAACCCAACGAGGAGCTAAAGGTAGGATAAGTATTCTCTCAAGTTCTATCAACCACTGATACAACTCTACGCACACTAAACGTTTGCATTATCTAGAAATAAAACTACGGTAGCAATACGGGTATGAGAGGTAGTTTTGCAAGATAATAAATACAAGAAAGTAAATGTTAGTGCTGCAGCAATAAAATACACTAAGTAACCATATACTAACAGTACCATGAGTGTGGAAAAGTGGTGGTAATTGTGGTGGCTTTGTCCAAGATTAATTAGTGAAGGTACTTGGTTCATTGTCTTCGATGCAGTTTTCTATGTGGGAGAGGCTAAATATACATGCACTCCACTACTTGGGATTACAAGTACTATATGATTGGATTGTTAGAAAGCATCCGCAAATACTAACAATGCATTAAGGTTTCCCCAACCATAGCCTTAAGTTCAAGGTCCTCTTACTCCCATACGTGCAACTAATCGGTTCGCGTTCTCAGGTTTCTGTCACTCCGGCAGAACTTCCCCCGCTTCGTTACAAATACTACCAACCCTAGGGTGTTTGATCCATGCGCGCACAAATATAATGGACACCAAAGGACAGCACCATATAGACATACAACTCTAATGAACCTCATGCATTCAATTAAGCAATCAAAAGACAAATAAACTACGGAAACATGATGTAAATCATAGGATAAATATTATAGCATCAAACACCATGTTTACATAGGACGGTACAGAGGTTTGTGGGAGGATGAACCACTGAATACAAGGAGGAGATGGTGATGGAGATGGCGGTGAAGACGGCGGAGAGGGCAGCGCGGCGGCGCAGGGCGGCGGCGGCGCCGGCGGTGCGGGGAACTCCTTTCCCCGCCGCCGGCAAGCTTGGGGAGCGCCGCCCCTTAGCCTCCCTCCTTCATGGCTTCTTGGGAGCCCTCCCCCATGGAGATGGGATCCATGGGGGAGGCAAAAACGTGGCTTTTGGTGGCTGAAATTCGTGGGTGGAGGAGTCCTCCACGAATTAGGTTTCCTCCCTTTATATATCTTCTCGGATTTCCGTCACCCCCTTTTAGGGTTCCACCAAAACGGGCCTACAGGCCGCGTCCGAACTCCGATTGGGCTGATCTCGGGCTTAAAATCTTCGTATGGAAAATTGTGACAACTTTCGTAACAGCCAGGTCTCCATTGACGTCATCTTCGAGGGTCAAACTGGCAAACTTCGTAAAAAGTTCTCAGACAGATTTCAGGAAAGTCCCAATTCGACTCCAACAAGGTTTCCTCTTGTATTCTTGATAATTTCTACACATCAAAGAGTAAAACAAGAACATTGTGCACTTTTGCAACTATTAGTAGGTTAGTCCAAATAAATAATAAACTTAATATAAAACAAGTGCTAAAAGCATAAAAATGGCATGAAACAATCAAAAATTATAGATACGTTTTGGACATATCAAGCGACTACAAGCCCAAGTACTCCGGCTATGTGATACGTCTCAAACGTATCTATAATTTTTGCTGTTCCATGCTTATTTTATAAGAATGCCACATGTGTTTATTATATTTTGATATCATTTTGGCATATTTTCTGGAACTAACCTATTAACCAAGTGCCCAGTGCCAGTTTTTATAAGAATGCCACATGTGTTTATTATATTTTGATATAATTTTGGCATATTTTCAAGGTGGACCACGCCTGGCCCCACCTGGCGCCCTCGTGCACCGCCTCTTCGCCTATAAAATCACTACTGACCTAAAAACGACGACCCCCAAAGGATTTTCCCAAATACGACTCCGAGCTCCGCCGCCGTCCGAAACACTATTTCGAGGACAGAAGTCTCTGTTCCGGTACTCTGCCGGGATGGGGAATTGCCCCCTGGAGCCATCTTCATCGCCGTTGCAGCCTCCCATGATTCGCCGGGAGTAGTCCTTCATCGGGCTGAGGGGTCTACTTGAAGCTATGTGGTTATCACTCTCTCCCATGGTGTGATCTTTATGTGATCATGAGCATTGTTAGCCTAGTTGAATTATTATGATGTTTCCCCTTCATTATGTAATGGATATGTTGTTCAAGTGGTGTTATTTAATTTCCGGAGTCATTGTGGTAACACGGTACGAAGGATGACAGTGTGGGTATTTGTGTGTGGCTCTATGGATAGTAGATTAGACATTTATCATGAGTTATTCTTGTGTTGGATGTCATTATGAAATTGTGGTGTTCGGAGTTTAAGGGGTGATAGACCTACGCATGAATTGTGGTGACCGAACTTTAAGGTGTGATATTGTATCCCTACGCGTGACTGATGCATGTAAAATGCATACATGAACTTTGCACTTATTTACTCATATTCCAATCATATTTGCATCATATAAGGGTTATATCAATGTTTTATAATGATTTTGGGAATACTTCATAGTTTTCCCATTTATTTGGAATTAACCCTGTTTTTCGAGAAAACGTCTTTTAGTGTTTCAGACTTTCCGGGAGCTTCGGACTCCAAAAAGGGCAAGGCCAAAGAGCACGGTTCAAAATTTTCGAGACGAACGCAATGGGCTTAAATTGAAGACAAGAAGCCCAACAGGCTGGAAATGGGAGGGTCCCACGCGGCCTAAAATACCTGGCCGCGTGGGCCCAGCTCGTTTCCCCCTCGGAGCTCCGTGGCCGTCGATCTTTGCTCCACCGATATAGTCTTGACCTAAAAACGCCTATAAAAAAGGTCCCATGACGTTTCGCGAAAGGAGGCGGCGGAGAAACACAGAACCACGAAACAGAGAGCAGAAGGCTGCCGCCGGAGAAGATCGAGGGGGGAAACGCCGCGGGATCGCCTCCGGAGGGCTCCACCCCCCCTCCGCGTGTTCATCATCAACATCTACAGCAAGAACTTCTCCATCATCACCACCGTGAAGACCAGCACCATCTCCATCACCATCTTCGTGATCCACTTCATCCCCCTCATAGTTTGAGATTGTTCGAACCCTAGCTATTGTCTAAGTACTATTCTACATGTTTGTGAATTGCTACTTGTCATTGTTTTGTGGGGAGATTATAATTTCAGATTGTGTTGTATCACTTATACCATTGAATCATATCATGTCTTCGCGTTGTGAGTAGTTCTCTCGTGTTCCTGGGGCATAGGATGGATTGGCAATGATTTCTACTTAACATGTATTGAGTATTTGGTCAAGTTTTTATCTTTTATGATTGTCTTGATGTACAATGTATGAAGTGCACCATACATTGAGTAATGCATGAAGGTGTTTCACACCAGTGTAATGAATTGAGGGAGACTTGGGAGGACACGTAAACCTGAGACCGATACATGAAGTTACATTAGAGGGATTTATATCGGGGACCTTAGAGTGTAATGCTATGGTGGGACTTCATGTCTTAATAATTCTTGTGCAGTCATTTACTTGGCCACATGGTCCATCATAAGGGTTTAGTTTATTTATTTAGCTACACCTAATTATGGCTCCGTCCAAAGAAGATTAAAACTTGACAAAATGTTTACCTTGTTGTTCTAGAAATATATTTGCCATGAAATCCATGTAGCCCTTGGAACGTTATCCACGCATAAGAAACACACACTCAAGCTTGTCCTCTTGCTGCATAGAGGATTGGGATTTCTCTCTCTTTGAGAGCTTTCACTCATCATATTTTATTTTCAGCTTTGCATTCTCTACACCAAAAAACCCAAAAACACTTGCATCATTTTAGTTTGTCTAGTGCATAGATAATAAGAGAAGTGACACTTTTATTTGAGAGGATAAATACTTATACCTTCTACTCCTCGTGGGATCGATACTAATACTTACACATCGAAGACTTCAACGATCTCCTGCACTTGGGAGTCATCAGTGACATGGTGTTTTATCTAGCAGAGGAATAGTTTCCGAGTAGCATCTAATTTACATGTTGAAGAGGAAGTTTCATGGAATTGTGTTAATAGTGTTGAGAGAGTCCACTAGTGAAACTATAATCCCTAGGCCTTGTTTCCAATCATCGGAACACCGTTTAGTCACTTTTGTTACTTGTTTGCTTGCTGCCATTTTTATTACAGATTACAAATACCATCTTTTACCATCCATATCACAGCGAAGACTTCAACGATCTCCTGCACTTGGGAGTCATCAAGACAGTTTTCTGGCGCCGTTGCCGGGAGTGTAGCGCTTAAGTTTTTATTCTTGTTTGCACTAGATATTTATTTTCAGTTTTGCATTTAGTTTAGTTTTGCATACATCCATATATCAAAAACACAAAAAAATTAGAAAATGGAAAATACCAAAAAAACTGTTCCTGAGATAATGAATTTTTACTATGAATATATGAAAGCTTCTAAAATTGATGAGGAATTTAGAGAGTCAAGTGAACGGAAAAGACTAAAAGATTTCATGGAAAGTTTAAATTATATTGCTGGAGAGTGGCTTTTTCCATAATAATACAACTTGTTGCTTTAAACAGAGAAAAAGACACTTTGGATTTCAATGTAAGTTCCATGAAGAACATGTCATAGCATCTTACAATACTAATGATTACACTCATTTAGAGATGGAACAAGTAGAGGAATTTGTTACTTATTATGCATCTAATGAATTGCACACCTTTGCTAATGAAAATAAAACTTGCCCTAGAGTTAAGAGATTTGAAGGAAAGGTCACTTCTATTCTTGAATATTGCATAGACAAGTTCTCTCAAAATATTTATGCTATTGATTATTATGAGAAGGGAAAGGTTCCCCAAGAAAGTACTGATGTTTTGCAGGAAGAAGATGATGAAAACATAAGCTTGGAAGAGGAAGAATGTGAAGAAGAGGATAAAAACCTAAGCTTGGGGATGCCCATGCAATCTCAAGAGGATGATGGGAATGATGAACAGCTAGAGAATGAAGAGTTGGATCTCCCAACTTCACCATCAACAAATGATAGTAACACTCAAACTCAAAAATCTTTTGTTATTTATGAGAATCCATGTTATGATGAGTGTGAAACTGAAAATGCTATGGTCCTATATGATAACCCATGCTATTATGATGAAACTAATAATACTCCTTCACTTTTTAATAATGCTACTAGTGAAGTTATGGATAATAATGAGGAGTGTTGCTTAAATATGCTATATGATAATGCTTTAGATGAGTGTCCTATGCTTATTGATAAACCTCCATGTTTAGTTGTTACTAAATTATGTGAGGATAAAAATGATATACTTGCTGTTTGTGATAGTGCTCTTACTCATGAGAGCCCTACTTTGTTCTTGAACTCTCCTACTTACACCATGGAGGAGAAATTTGCTTATGTTGAGAAATACTTATGTGGCTTGCAATTATCTTTAGTTCCAAATCTTTGTTGCAACCATGATAGTAAACTTGATATTGATCTTATTAACTATTTTGAAAGGGGAAGCATGCTAATGAATTCCAAAATAAATTTAATGATCCTCTTTATTTGCCTAAACTATCTGAGTTGGAAGATTCTATTGGTTATATGGTTGAATACACTTCTACTACTTGCAACTATTATGAAAGAGGAGGTGAGAACCCTCTTTATGCTACTAATAATTATGGGCTGCAAGTAGCAATTGTTAATATGCATTGGAAACTTCATTCATATACAAAATGCCAATGCATAGAAAGAAAGTTAGACTTCGTTGTTATTACTTTTGTGTTTTGTTTTTCTCTCAACCAGGGTTCAACTTGACTATTATTTTGATTGGTTTGAGAACACCATGGGACCCTGGTATTATGCATGGAACACTTCCCAAGAAAAAGGGGAACATCAAAGTTCAAGCTTCCCTGTTTCCATGTCCAACACTGCCCCATGCGCGAACAACCATAACTTGGACCTGTCGGGCCAGTCATCTGTCTCTGGAGGGATCCCTTCTTGACGCAGCTCGTTTTCATAGGATTCCCACTTAGGCACGGCAGTCTTGTAGCCACCTGAGCCCAAACGATGGAAATATTTCTTCTTCTTAGCATTCAACTTATTTTGGGTCGATCGGGCCACAGCGACGCCCGATTTCCTATACGCCACAAATTCAGGCCAGTCATTTTTTATCTTCTCTAGACGTCCAGTGAATGCTGGAGTTTCGTTCGCATATTTTCTCCACAAAGTGTTCTTCCACTTGTTGAATTGCTGGGCCATCTTGCTAAGAGTCCACTGCTTGACTTTATTCTGCCTACTCGGTGGGAGATCTGCCGGTAGGCTGAAAGAATTCAATATGGACTCCCAAAGGGTATCTTTAATTCTTTGTTCGAGAAATTTTGCGCCAATGTTCTTTTTCTTCGGCTCATTCCATTCTGCAACGGTGATCGGGACCATGTCCCTTACAAGAACTCCGCATTGAGCTACATATTTAGTGCAGATTCCATCGGGTTTCTCCGGTTTGCCTTTTATGCTAACTTCGTCGATCGACAACTTTGCACCATCCGGCAGCTTTAACCCTTTGGTCGGGCCTCGTTTAGGGATTGAGCTAGATGATCCAGACGGCTGAAAGAAAAATGTTTCGTTAATAAGTGCGCATATAAATCAATTAATGCATCTAGCTAGTGATCAACAAGACTTAATATATACCTTGCCGGAGTCGTTTTTAGCTAGTGATCCGGGGTTCTCTTCGTCGTCGTCGTCTCTGAAGTTTTGTAACTCAAGTCCCTCACCGGAGTCGTTCAAACATTTCGCGCTGAAATGTTCGGCGTCTTCTTCGTCGGAATCTTCTCCATCAGAATCTTCTCCGTCGGTATTGGGTCCGGCAGCGTTGTCAAATATTACTTGTTGCATTCGCTCTTCCTTCTCCATATCTCGGATGAAGGGGGGGACATCGGCGATGATGGGGCGTCGTCCTCCATAGCTCAATGTCACTGCAAAATTTTCAAACTTAGCTAAAATTTCTAACTTAGCTGAAATTTCTAACTTAGCTAAAATTTCTTATACACTAATAAAATAACTTTTCAATATTTCTAACTTAGCAATATTTTAAAAATTTGGCACAAATTGCTAACACATTTTAAAAATGGGCAACAACACAATTGCTAACACATTGCTAACACATTGCTAACACATTTTAAAATTGCTAACTTTGCTAACTCAAATTTTACAATATTTGAAACTTTACAATATTTCAAATTTTCGAACTTAGCTAAAATTTTGAAACTTTGCTACTACAATTTCAAACTTAGCAAAATACACATATTTACATATTTACTAGAATAAATTTTCACATATTTACTAGAATTCAAACTTAGCAAAATTTACTCAAACTAAACATATTTACTCATCCTAAATATAAAATTTACTCAACCTAAAATTAATTTACTCACCCTAAAAACAAAAAAAATGAACACTTAATTTACTCAACCTAAAATGCTAATTGAAACAAGAATTTTCATACAAAAATGCTATCTATATTTCTGTTATTTTGCTAAAAACAGTAATAAAAAAAGTAATAACAGTAATAAAAATTGCTACTAAAAAAAAAGTAATTTAAAACTTAACTAAAAACAGTAATAAAAAAAGTAATAACACAAAAATTGCTACTAAAAAAAAATACTTAGCTAAACTAAACTTTTCTACATGGTGCTACTAAACTTTTCTACTACATGGTGCTACAAAAATTGCTACTAAAAAAAAATACTTAACTAATCCGCTGACGTCATGCTGACGTCAGCAATGGTGCGGGCGCGGCAGAGGCCGGCCGGCCAGGAGAGGGAGGGCGTTCGGTGCGGGCGCGGGCTCACCTGGCCGTGGAGAGGGAGGGCGCGGGCGCGGCAGAGGCCAGGAGCGGCGCGGGGGCCGGCGACGGGAGAGGCCAGGAGCGGCGCGGGCGCCGGCGACGGGAGAGAGGCGCGACCGCGCGGGGCCGGGGGCGCGCAACGGGCCGGGAGGGCCGTAGCAGGGGCGCGACGGCGGGGGACGCGGCGGAGGCCGGAGCACGGTGGCGGCGGAGGCCGGAGCACGGGGGCAGCGCTTCGCCGGAGCAGGGCCGTAGTGGAGAGAGGAGAGCGCTCGATCGATTTCTGCTAAGTGAGGAAGAAGAAGAAACGGCCGTGCGTTTAAGTACTAAAGGGCTTTAGTACCGGTTGTATATTACAACCGGTACAAAAGACCCCCCCTTTAGTACCGGTTGTAATTTACAACCGGTACTAAAGGCCTTTTTTCGGCGGTTCATTTTTCCCGCGGGAGAACCCCCTTTAGTACCGGTTTCTGTTTACAACCGGTGCTAAAGGTATTTGAAACAAAAATGCAACCGCTTGTTTTCTTTAATTTTTGGTACTGTTTGAAATAATTGAAACAAAATGCAACCGCTTGTTTTCTTTAATCTTTTGCTACTGTTTGAAATAATTGAAACAAAATGCTAAGTTTCAAATTTACTAACTTTCAAATTTACTAAAAATTGCATCGTGTTTAAAATTTTCAACTTAAAAGTTCTAACTTTGCTAACTTAATTGTCTATATTTGATCCAAATTTGACAAACTTTATATCAAATTTAAGTTGAATGTATTCAAATTTCAAATGGATGATTTGAGTAAATTTAAGTTGAATGTATTCAAATTTCAAATGGATGATTTAATTGTCCAAATCTTTTCCTACTGGTTATTTTCAAATTTGACTAAGTTGAATGTATTCAAATTTCAAATGGTTGATTTGAGTAAATTTGACATAGATTTAAATCCATATCATCAAAAAATTGAAACAAAATTGAAAGAAAATGCATGTTACCAACCGGGACTAAAGAATCACACGGATCGTGTGTTTCTTTCGAACGCTTGTGAGCCGTTGGATCAGGGGTGTGTTTCTTTTGAGAGCTTGTGAGCCGTTGGATTTTTAGAACTAGTCCCGGTTGGTAACACCAACCGGGACTAATGTAGTATGCCCAATCAGGAAGAAGCACACGGATCGTGTGCTTCCTTCCAGCGCTTGTGAGCCGTTGGATCAGCGGTGTGTTTCTTTCGAACGCTTCTGAGCCGTCGGATCAGCACTATCACGACCACTTCATAACCCATCCGACCCTATATATAGCCCACCTCAGACAGGTTACTCACTCACGCAAATCATTCCAGCGTCACTCGGAGAGGCATCTTTGGGCAATCAGCGGCAAGACGTCTCTGATGACCTGCGACCGTTCCAAACGGTTGCAGATCATCAGGGACGTCTTGCCGGACGGTTGTAGAACATCAGAGACGTCTTGCCGAACGGCACACAACTAGCGTCTACCCTTGCCACCGAATCCAATGGTTGGATTTAGCCTACCTGATGGCATGTTCCCTGGCATTATTGTGTTCGTCATTGTTCACCGGCCACCTCCTATAGGTCGGTGAACAATGACAACACAACGACGCTGTTGGAAACACAAGCCCTCAGGTAGGTTGAATCCAACCACTGGATTAGGGTGACACAATGATGAATTGCCGAGGAGGTGGGAGTGGTGGTGGTGGAAGTGGTAGCCATGCTCACGACCACGCGATGATCATGCAGCCCTACAGGCCCTACGGTGCATTTGATATGCAGTCACTCACGAGGCACTGTAGGGCTGTATGACGGGGAAACCTTGTGTTTTGGTCTCATTTTTTCAGATCGCTATGTGTCTATGTTGGATACGCCAGCGGTGTATAACAGTAGATGGATGGTTAAATAAGAATGGACCCGAGCAATGTATTATGTTCACCACATAAAGGTTTAATACATTATTACACATCACCAACAACATCCCTAACTAGTGTTCACTTTTTTCTTCGTGTGTGTCCCTTTCTTCTTCTTGCGCCGTAGCCATGGACAATCTTCATCATTTAACACGATGCTTGGGTCAGTTTTCACTTTGAAGGGCGGAATTTCATGAAACTTATTGTAATCTTCTGACATGTCTGTCTTGTCCTCCACTCCCACGATGTTTCTTTTCCCTGAAAGAACTATGTGGCGCTTTGGCTGATCGTATGATGTATCCGCTTGCTTATCTTTTCTTTTTTTCGGTCTGGAAGACATGTCCTTTACATAGAAAACCTGAGCCGCATCATTGGCTAGGACGAATGGCTCGGTGTGGTACCCAAGATTGTTGAGATCCACTGTAGTCATTCCGTACCGCCGGTCTATCTCTACCCCGCCTGACAGGTTGACCCATTTGCACTGAAACAAAGGGATCTTAAAAGAAGGTCCGTAGTCAAGTTCCCATATCTGCTGTATGCAACCATAATATGTGTCCTTTGTCCCATCGTCGTTTGTTGCATCAAAGCGGACACCACTGTTTTGGTTACTGCTCTTTTTGTCTTGGGTTTCCGTGTAAAATGTATTCCCATTTATCTCGTACCCTTGGAAAGTCAATATGGTCGAAGATGGTGACTTGGCCAACAAGTATAGCTCATCTTCAACAGTGCTGTTATTAATGAGATGTGTACGCAACCAACTGCCGAAAGTTTCCATGTGCTTTCCTTTAATCCAGAAGTTAGTCTCCTCCGGGTATTCGGAGCGTAAAATATCCATGTGTTTCACGATATACGGAGCCACCAATCTGGAATTTTGTAGAACTGTGTAGTGTGCTCGAGTGAAAGAATGCCCGTCCATACATGTTGTTGCTTTCTTTCCTAGCGTGCCTTTTCCACGCAGTCTCCCCTCATGGCGCGATTGAGGAACACCGATCGGCTTAAGATCATGAATAAAGTCAACACAAAACTCAATGACCTCCTCTGTTCCATAGCCCTTGGACATGCTTCCTTCTGGCCTAGCACGGTTATGAACGTATTTCTTTAAGACTCCCATGAACCTCTCAAAGGGGAACATGTTGTGTAGAAATACAGGACCGAGAATGGAAATCTCTTCGACGAGGTGAACTATGAGGTGCGTCATAATATTGAAGAAGGACGGTGGAAACACCAACTCGAAGCTGACAAGACATTGGACCACACCCGTACCTAAACTTGGTAGAGTTGCTGGATCGATTACCTTCTGAGAAATTGCATTGAGGAATGCACATAGCTTCACAATGGGTACTCGAACGTTTTCCGGTAGAAGCCCCCTCAATGCAACCGGAAGTAATTGTGTCATAATCACGTGGCAGTCATGAGACTTCAGGTTTTGGAACTTTTTCTCTGCCATGTTTATTATTCCCTTTATATTCGACGAGTAGCCAGACGGGACCTTGATACTGCTCAGGACTTGAAAAAAGATCACCTTCTCTTCTTTGGTAAGAGCGTAGCTGGCAGTACCTTGGTACTTCTCTGGATTCAGGTTGTCTCGTTCGTGCGTACTTTGATGGTCCTTCCGTGCATCCGATGTATCTAATTTCTTCTTCCCATACACGCCTAAGAATTTTAGCAGGTTCACGCAAAGATTTTTCGTCACGTGCATCACGTCGATGGCAGAGCGAACCTCTAGGATTTTCCAATAGGGTAAATCCCAAAATATCGAGCACTTCTTCCACATGGGTACGTGTCCATCAGCGTCTTTCGGAACATTTAGACTGCCAGGACCCTTTCCAAATATTACTTCCAAATCCTTGACCATGCCATATATAACATCACCATCAGGGCGTCTAGGCTTCGTTCGGTTATCTTCCTCACCTTTGAAATGTTTGCCTGCCTTTCTTACGTGATGCTTGTTTGGAAGAAATCGACGATGACCAAGGTACACATTCTTGTTACCTAAATATACACTGTCAGTCTTATCTAAACAGTGCGTGCATGCATTGTATCCCTTGTTTGACTGTCCTGAAATGTTACTAAGAGCAGGCCAATCATTGATGGTTACAAACAGCAACGCTCGTAGGCCAAATTCCTCCTGTTTGTACTCATCCCACACACGTACGCCCTCGTCAGACCACAACTGTAAAAGTTCATCAACTAATGGCCTCAGATACACATCAATGTCGTTGCCGGGTTGCCTCGGGCCTTGGATAAGCAATGGCATCATAATATACTTTTGCTTCATGCACAACCAAGGAGGAAGGTTATAGATACATAGAGTCACGGGCCAGGTGCTATGACTGCTGCTCTGCTCCCCAAACGGATTCAAGCCATCTGTACTTAGACCAAACCTTAAGTTCCTTGCGTCAGCTGCAAAATCCTTGAACTCACTGTCGATGTTTCTCCACTGCGACCCATCTGCGGGGTGTCTCAGCATCTCGTCTTCCTTACGGTCTTCTTTGTGCCATCGCAACAACTTGGCATGCTCTTTGTTTCGGAACAAACGTTTCAACCGTGGTATTATAGGAGCATACCACATCACCTTCGCGGGAACCCTCTTCCTGGGGCTCGGCTCACCCTCAACATCACCTGGGTCATCTCGCCCGATCTTATACCGCAATGCACCGCATATCGGGCATGCATCCAAATTCTCGTACTTCGCACCGCGGTAGAGGATGCAGTCATTGATGCATGCATGTATTTTCTCCACCTCTAATCCTAGAGGGCAGACAATCTTCTTTGCTTCGTATGTATTGTGCGGCAATTCATTATTCCTTGGAAGACTCTTCTTAAATATTTGTAGCAACTCCTGAAATGCCTTGTCAGATATTCCATTCTTTGCCTTCCACTGCAGCAATTCCAGGGTGGTACCCAGCTTTTTCTGGCCATCTTCACAATTTGGGTACAACAATTTTTTGTGATCCTCTAACATGCGCTCCAACTTTGACCACTCGTTTTCACTTCCGCACTTCATCTGTTCATCAAGAATGACCCGACGAAGATCATCATCATCGGACTCATCAACAATGACCTCGAGCTCAACTTCGTCTTCCCCCATTGTAGTATCGCCGTGTTCAGAGAACACAGGATAGTTGTCATCATCCTCTTCTTCAGGGTCTTCCATTATAACCCCTCTTTCTCCATGCTTGGTCCAACAAAAATAATTGGGCATGAAGCCTTCTCGCAACAAGTGGGAGTGTATGGTTCTTACGCTCGGGTAATTCCTCGTATTCCGACATTTATCACATGGACAAATCATAAAACCATTCTTCAGCTTGTTTAACTTAACCACATCGAGAAAACGATGCATGCCATCAATGAACTCGGGACAGCGTCGATCACCGTACATCCATTCTCGGCTCATCTGCATTACATAAATACATTAAAAACCATTACACCAGCTAAATAATGAATAGAGATACGTGACCAAATTAATTAATACAAGTTCATCACATTAAAACCAAAGTAGAGAAGTGCCCAAATGTGATACATAGTTCTCACGAAACATACATCAAACGAAACTAACATACAACTATCTAAAGAATTTAAATCCAACAACAAATGCGATCAGAATCGCAACCAAGGTAACTATTGAACCAACAGCATAATGATACCAAGCCTCTTGACTAATGACATATTTTCTAATCTTTTTAAGCTTGACGCGCATTGCATCCATCTTCATCTCGTTAGCAGCGATGACGTCGGCAAGCTTGACCCCGTGAGCATCGACGATGTCGGCAATCTTCAATTCCAATATCATCTTCTCTTCCAGGCATTGGAGACGAAGATCTTCACTTATCTTCAATTTTGCTTTTAAATCGTTGTTTTCTTTTTCTAAAAACTCGACAATAGGGTCGGCTGGAATTTCCGGTTCAACTACCTCCTAAATAAAAATATATCTATGTCAAGTTGGTCGACATGATTGTTATAACCATGAAACAAAATAAATAGTTATAAAAATATACCACATCGGAATCATAGACCGGACGAGGGCCGACGGGGACGGATATCAAAACCATGACACTATACATATAATAAAACATAAGAAAATTATACAAGAAATAATTATGCATTTAAATCATATAACTAACATTTTTTAAAATAAAAGATAAAAAAAGAGGCTCACCGAGGTGGTGTCGGTGACGGAGCGGCGCGGGCGATCGACGGCGGTCAGGAAGGGGACGGGACGACACTATATAAAACCACAAATTATACTTTAATTTGAGCTCAAAATGCATATAAAACAAATGAAATCCCTAACTTAGGAATTTCATCAAACACCTTGCAAGCACCACCAAAATCAAACTTGCTAAACTTGCACGAAAATGAGCTAAACTTGAAATGCCGGAAGAGAAGATGAAGTTGCTAACCCTTATATATGTAGGTGCCACCAATCTTGGAAGTTGTTGGAGAAAATGGTGGTGAATTTGGAGCTTGGGAGAGCAAAAGAGAGGAAAAATGGAGTGAGTTCGAGCTCAAAATGGTACTGGCTCGGGGTGGAAGAAGGTTATAGTGGCCGGGACCTTTAGTACCGGTTTTTAATACAAACCGGTACTAAAGGTCTGAGCGTGGGGCCACGGACCGCGGCCGCTTGTGCCGGCGGGGGCTCCACCCCTTTAGTACCGGTTTTTAATAGAAACCGGTACTAAAGGTCTGTCTTTAGTAGCGGTTTCTATGAAAAACCGGTACTAAAGGTCCTCGCCGCTGTGCCACAAACACAACCGGTGCTAGTGCCCTCCTTTAGTACCGGTTTTAGTACAACCGGTACTAAATGTGGCGTACCAAAGCCTCCTTTTCTACTAGTGCGTGAACATAACATTTCCGGATCTATCCCCGATTTTTGTCGGATTTTTGAACATTTTAAAATGTTTTCAAATATATTGCCATAATGGAGTATCTCGTCTTATGAGTCAAAAATCGCCTCCTATTTAGTTTAATATTTTACATGGTAACTACAGTAAAAAATATCATCAAGCACGCTATCTAGTTTAGAAGAAGCTCTCACAATTCAAGTGACACCAATGATGAAGATGCATGGAGATATCATAGACAGGGCAAACAATTCGGGTTATGATATTTCTTTTTTGCATTCTGAACTTAGTGAAATTTTTATGGTATCAACAACTTTGTTCACGCACATATGCAAAGGGTCATTTATTTTTTGATCTACCAGGAAGTGCGTCGTGACAAGAATAGGCGATGCGCCTCACGTTAAGAAAACACGACAAGCCGACAAGGCGTATAGTTCAGTCATATCCATCTGTTTCAAACAATAGGATATTTTAGTTTTTTTCTCTGAAACTTATGTATCTAGAGACATGTTTCTTATAATTCGGGACGGAGGGTAAAAAATTGTTTGTTAAAAACTGCGTATATTATTATTTTCTTTTGCAGGACTTGAAATTGGTAACGTGCAGCTCAGAGTCGATATAGAATTAGCAAATTCGTTTATTCATATTATGTTATTGCTTCTTCGATTGCAGAGACGTAAAGCGCGTGTATGGCTTATTATTCATTTCAATACAGTGCATTATCTGTTATGCCATCACACCATGAAGGAGCAATGACTAAAGCCCATCAAGCTAGGAACCATTCAGCCTCCGAACTTGGCCTTGTAATCCTGCCACAGCTGCTGCACGTTCTTCCCGAGAATCTGCTTGAAGAAGTCGTCGGAGTAGCCACCCTTCATCTTGGCGTTGAGCTGCGCGACGAACCCTGGCTTGAGCGAGTCGCAGTAGTCGAGGAACCTCGCCGTGACGTCGTACCCCCGATCCCACCGGTCTCCCTGCCCGGGCTTCACCCAGTGCCCCGGCGCGAACCCGGCCTTGAGCCGCACGTAGTCGGCGATCCCCTCGATGAGACCGCCGTTCGCCCTGCCCTGCCCGTCCCACTGCCACACGTGGGTCGCCTCGTGGTACAGCACCCCAGTGACCTCCGTCTTGACGTCCCCGGAGTAGCCGCCCACGTACTGGGCGCTCAGGTGGATGCCGTTGGCGCTGGTGAAGGCGACGCCGCCGATGTCCTCGACGACCAGGGTGACGGCGTTCACGGGCTTCCGGTCGGAGGCGGCGCGCTGGTTGAAGGTGTTCCAGATGAAGGTGGAGGCGTCGGAGAGGACCTGCTTCGAGTACGCGAGGCCGATGGCCTGGTTGAACCGCTGGCCGCCCGGGGTGCCCGACGCGGTGTTCGACGCGTCGAACGTCACGGCGCCGGCCGTCGCGGCCAGGGCCACCAGGAGGGAGGCGACTGCGGCTACCTGAAGCTTCATTTTGTGGTGGCTAGCTATCGTGTGGAGATATGCTTTGCTACGTACCTACCTGTGGTTAGGGATATATATAGCTAGGCAATAGCTAGGGAGCTGAGGGTACGTATCTGCTTCGGTTAAAGGATTGACTTGGACTTCGTCTACTTTGGTGGTCTGATCACTGCAGAAATTTGATGTGTGATAAGAATGCCCCTAGGGTCACCTCTTCTCCATATCAACAGTCATGGTAATCTACTTTTCTCTCCATATGAAGCACATCTTCCATTCAAAAGTCTTGGTACCATTTTGTCCGTTAGACAATTGTGTATGCGTACAAATCTGCCGGTGGGGAAGATTAACACTGTCTTTAGAGGAAAATAAACAGGCAAACTTCCAAGTTGTACAAGTACAGTACTATTGCATTTTATAACTGCTGATTCTCGCTTCTAAGCTTCTAAACTTATGCTACGCGGTTCTATAAATGTTACAAGGACTGTTTGACGCAACAAACTTTGCTGACTTTCTTGTAGATATATAAACCTTTCTGACCGGGCGCCACAAGCAATTGAGCAAAAGACTTGTAGCGCTGCGTTTGTATGTCACAGTGTCGGCATCTCCAACTCTGAGTTTACATATGCAGTTATGCACTGTTTTTGTAAAGGAAATTATGCGTCTATGACCAAATCGATGATCAATGCATGCGCGTGCAGGACATCGCTACAGTTCGTCTGCTGAAGAAGAAAGATCTGCCCACGCGGCGGGACGATATAGATACAGGCGATGTATGTGCTGGTCTTCCATGATATGATGTGCCATTTCACCAAACAATCGCGTCTTCCATGATATGATGTGCCATTTCACCAAACAATCGACTACCGCGATTGTTCAGATTTTCCGTGTCTCTTCTCGTTCTTCGCTTCGTCCTCCGTGAATTGATTACCTTCAGCTTGCCGGCCCTAGTCCAGTCGCTTATGACAACGATCGCAAGAGCCAGCGAATCAAATTCGAGAATCAAATTCGACAATAATATGCCCATCGGCGAACGAGCTTTGGGTCACTGCTGACGTCGTGATAGGCCGCGAATCGAATTCGAGAATAATACACCGACACCGAGAAGCAGTAAAGGAGGACGTGACCTATACCCACGACAGATTATCTCGATTGACTTAGTCACTCTAATCATTTTTTAGTTAAAAAGACTAGTTAAATGACCGTGCGTTGTCACGAGACGTCAAATTTTTCTCCCGTTGAATACCATAATGTACTCGTAGATTTAACAGGCAATGCCATGCACCCGAGAAAAGGAGCATGTAGCTCGGGTTATTCAAGGTATAATCATGCTTTTGACCATTGCTCCATAATCATTCCTTCCTCTTTCATAGCCTCTCAACTTCACTTTTACCATTGCGCCGCGATTGTGCTTTGTAGTCACCTGAATCCGACAACGCCAATATTGAACTTCTTAGAGCATCTCCACTCGTAACCCCCCACCCTCCCCCCACCCCCCCCCCCCCCCCCCCCCCCCCCCCCACACACACACACACACAGAAAGAGACGGAGCCAGAAAATTTATAATAACAGGGGGCCAACTGAACATGATAAATCATGGAGGGGGCCATAAGGGATAATTTGGAGATCAACTTCACCTAATTTGGAGGCAAGTCTCACAAAAAATTTCAGCATGGGGGGAGCCGTGGCCCTTAGCTCGCCCCTGCTAGCTCCGTCCCTGCACACAAAAAAAAGGTCTATGGGGAGCCCCAGGCCAAAAACGTTGTCCACTCGCGCACCCCGAAGACGTCTTTAGTCCGGGCTTCCCCAATATTATGTTCGGGGCTACCAAGCCAACCCCGACCTGTGGGGTGTGTATTGGGAGCGCCGGACGAAACATTTCGTCCGACCTGCCACTCCTGCGCCTCCACGTGCCCCTGCTATTCCTCTTTCTCTCACCTCATCCTCTCCTTCCTCTGCTGCGGCCTGCTCGCGTCCCCGTCTCCTCCCTCCACCACAGTCGCCGCCAGATCCCGGCCGGCTCCGGCGGCCCTCGCGCCGGCGCTGCCTCTCCGCCGCTCGTCCCCCATGTTATACCACCGTCGAGGTCTCGAGGATGTATCTAGGTGCTTTTCTTATAATTCGGAACGTATGGAGTATAAAATTGTTTGTTAAAGCTGCGTACATTCTTTTGCCGGACTTGAAATTGGTAACGTGCAGCTCAGAGTCAATATAGAATTAGCAAATTCGTTTATTCATATTATGTTATTGCTTCTTCGATTGCAGAAACGTAAAGCCCGTGTATGGCTTATTATTCATTTCAATACAGTGTATTATCTGTTATGCCATCACACCATGAAGGAGCAATGACTAAAGCCCATCAAGCTAGGAACCATTCAGCCTCCGAACTTGGCCTTGTAATCCTGCCACAGCTGCTGCACGTTCTTCCCGAGAATCTGCGTGAAGAAGTCGTCGGAGTAGCCACCCTTCATCTTGGCGTTGAGCTGCGCGACGAACCCTGGCTTGAGCGAGTCGCAGTAGTCGAGGAACCTCGCCGTGACGTCGTACCCCTGGTCCCACCGGTCTCCCTGCCCGGGCTTCACCCAGTGCCCCGGCGTGAACCCGGCCTTGAGCCGCACGTAGTCAGCGATCCGCTCGATGAGCCCGCCGTTGGCGGTGCCCTGCCCGTCCCACCGCCACACGTGGGTCACCTTGTGGTACAGCACCCCGGTCACCTCCATCTTGACGTCGCCGGAGTAGCCGCCCACGTACTGGGCGCTCAGGTGGATGCCGTTGGCGCTGGTCACTAGTAGAAACAGGGGCTTTAGTACCGGTTCCAGAGGGCCTCTAGTCCCGGTTGTATATACATAACACATATACAACTTGGTATATATATGTACACACATAAAGTACTCATTACATGGAGATCACCGCTAGTACATGGAGGGAGGCTATTTTTCGATATAGTGGAATTCTCCAGATTCAGGTATGACGTGCGTAAGGAAAAATCCCGTCAATTTCTCCGCAATTGCTTTTGCGCGGTTCATTGGTAGGAGCGTGCTCCGCTTCCTTTGCATCTTTAAAAGAAGGAGATCAAAACAATTAATTTATGAAGGAAACTAAACACAATTGATGGTAACAAAAAAAGTTGTGAATAATGTTTACGTACCTCTTGATTTCTTCGACTATTGACTCTCTCATTGACAATCCCGTGAATGTACTCGCGAACGTAGTATCCACATAAATCAGTCCCCTGTGGTTGTTCCAGGCACCACTGTACGAGAATAGAATTCAATCAAATAATAATCAAGAGAATGATAATGGTATTGAAACCAGGTACGTAGTACTACTTACGTTGTTAGTCTTAAAGTCCAGCTTATCTTTCCATTCACCGCGTTCTTCCTTGCTGAACTGTTTCCAAACCCTGCCCGGTAAAGAAAATGAATAGAGGATGATTACTTACTTGATATCAGGAAATGAACGAAAGAGGCCAATATAGTGCGATTGAAATTATCTCTGAGCATAATACGCACGCTCTTGTATTCTTCAGGCTTTCTCCTTAATGAGTCCATGATTTCAACTTCTCCAGTCTCGATTCTAATGATCATCAGAATGAAGTGGAACTTGCGCACGTTTATATACGCAATCATGCATAACTCATCAATTACACTTAACATCGGGTAAGCAAAATAGAATGTGTACAAGACAGTAACACTCACTTGAAGTTGTAAGAAAAAGTATTTCTTTTTTGGTACTTTGTCGCTTCAAAACGTTAGCAAAACGTCCTCTGTGTTCTGGGATACTTATCTACGTTATATTCATGAATTTATCTGGGTCAATGAACCCAATGTCCCAGATTTCTCCCACTCTGCATTCATGAATCTTCATTCTGCATAATAGCGTACAAAATAATGTCGTGAGGATAATTACAGCAATGAACGAGCTTAACTAAAGAATTAAATTACACAAATAAATCACTTACAGACAATAGCAGCTGATGATAGATTTGTCGAGGGCACGTTGATTGTACATCTAAAAAGTTCGGAGAACTCAACCTGCACAGCGTATTCTCGGAAGTAGTGCTCTTCCTTAACTCCCGCCATGAAATAGAATCTCCCTTCCTTTGCGGCGGTCATGTACCATTATGCAATTTCCATAATTGTGTTGTTAGAGCCTTCGTATCTGTGACCAGAGGCAACCCGAGAACAATCGATATGCTATCTCAGCAATGGTGTAACCTGTGTCGCCTAGAACTTCATGAGCAACATTGTCGTTGTAGAGGGCCGCCTTATCAGAAAACACCTTGAGCGGGGCGATCGATTGTACTTCTGTTCTCCGAGCTGGGGAACTTTTTTCCCGCATTTATTCTCCTCCATCTGTGAGCTATGTGTCTTCTCAATACAGAATCATAGTCTGTAAGGGGGCTCGCTGGAGGGTTATATAAGTTGTCAATGGTAAGATCAATTTTCTCCTTTGGTATAGTCTTCAGAAGTTCCTTTATGGGGTCTGTAGGGGGCTTTTTCGGTGCAAATGGGATTTCACATCGGCACTGATGCTCTCTTCTAATTCCTCGTTAGTCTTCTCGTAAGATAACTTCTCAGGAGTCTTGACTTTCTTGGGTATCTTTGCACGTTTCTTCACAGGAGACCTGTCTTTCCTGATCATAGTACCAGTCGACGTGAACTGCAGCTTCCGCTTTGTCAAATTACTAGTGGGCGCATCAGTCGGTTGACGGGACTGCGCGGCGATGGACTCGCGGCGGGCTCCCAATCGTCGGGGAGGGATGGACTTTGAGGTGGTGGATTTCTACTCGGAGGAGTCGGTGGCCTTGGCGCCGAGTCTGAAAACACGATGTATTTCTTGTTCCATAGAACCATACCAAGCTCGACTTCTCCCAGTGTCTTCTCGTTGCCACCTCCAGGAATGTCAAGCTCCAGTGTCTGGAATCCCGGCATAACTTTTGTCACCCCGACACGAGCATAGCCAGCTGGAATCTGACCAAATGGAAGATTGCTCTAGGTTGATTTGGTAAAGCATAGCCAACCACCAGGGAAACTAACGTTCCTCATTGACCCATGTAGCTCACAATTTGTCTTCTCGGTGATATCATCCACGGGGTAGTGAGCCGCCGGCGGTTCGACGAATGCCGAATTTTCTAGCTGTGTGGAACCCACTGCTTTTCCGCTGAGATGGGCCGGCATCGACTGCAGGATCTTCTAGCTGCTGAGATGGCCTTTGCTAGGTAATCGAGTTTAGTTTGCTCCTACTGCCGCTGCACCGTTTGTTCTAAGCGCGATAACCGGTCCAACTCCTTCTTCTTATTTCTGGAACGGCTTCTATAACTTTCAACGTCCGCCGAAAACCCTTGATTCCACAGAAACCGGGTCCGTAGCCTCGAGTTTGTCCCCAGTGTTCAGGATTCCCGAGGGCTTTTGTCAGCTCGTCGTCCTCTCTATCGGGAACAAATTCTCCCTTTCAAACTTGGTCTATTGCGTCCACAAGTTTTTTTGTTACTATTTTTTTTGTCCGCCCATTTTCCTTTGCAACAATCAGCCATGTGTCTGGGTCCAACACTGTCCCATGCGCGAACAACCAGAACTTGGACTTCTCGGGCCAGTCATCTGTCTGTGGAATGATCCCTTTCTCACGCAGTTGTTTTCAAAGGCTTCCCACTTAGGCACGGCAGTCTTGTAGCCACTGTCCCCAGAGTATGGTGATATATCTTCTTCCCAGCATTCAGCTTATTTATGGCCGATTGGGCCTTAGCGACAGACGATTCCTTATACGCCTTAAATGCGGCCAATCATTTTGTATCTTCGCTAGAGGTCCAGTGAAATCTGGAGTTTCATTCTCATATTTTTTCCACAATGTTTTCTTCGAGGACTGGAATTGTGTGGCCATCTTCTTAAAAGTCCACTCCTTGACTTTCTTCTTCTTGTTATCTGGGAGACCTTGCGGTAGGCTGAAATTTCTCAAGAGCGTGTCCCAAAGCAAATCTTTAATTCTTTGCTCGACATAACTAGCTCCAATGTTGGCGCCTTTCTTCGGCTTATTCCATTCTGCAATGCTGATCGGAATCGTGTCCCTAACAAGAACTCTGCATTGACTACAAATTTACGGCAGTTGTCTTCGGGTTTCAGCGGTTTGCCATCATCAGCAACTATGCCGATCGAGAACCTTTCACCATCTCCCATCCTTTGGGTCGGGCCTCGTTTCGTCTTTGGCGCAGTTACGCTAGATCCGGAGGGCTAAAAGAAAAATGATTCATTAATAAGTGCAATACAAATCAATTAGTGCATCTAGTGATCAACAGAGACTTAAATATATACATACCGCACCGGAGTTTGTTAAGGGCACTTCGTCGTCTATCACTAATTTTAGCTCAGCTCCCTCACCGGAGTCGTTCAAAAATTGAGAGCTGAATCCTCTCCACCGTCATCTTCTCCATCGCCATCTTCTCCACCGCCATCTGGTCCACGTGCCGATCTATATATCATCTGACGCATGAAATCTTCCTTTTGCTCCTCATCCATTCCCTCGAGCTCGAGGGGATCCATAGCTCAATGTATACACCTGCTATAAGTATTGCAACAAATGGAGTATTAACAAAAATTATCCCGCAACAATAATTACTTATAATATACACAATATTGCAACTTAGCCAAAAAAATCACACATTTCATATAAGAAATCAGTAGCAAATTTCACACATTTCATACTAGAATATTGCTACCACTAATTTTGCTTCTAACAATTTTAGCAAAAACTAACTAAAATAGTAGCTAAAATTAACTAAAACAGTAGAAAATTTCACACATTTTAAGAAGTGGATTTTTGCTAACACTAATTTTGCTACCACTAATTTTGCTTCTAAAAACTAACTAAAATAGTAGCTAAAACTAACTAAAACAGTAGCTAAATTCTTATACACAATTTTTGCTAACACTAAATTTGCTAAAATTTATACTAACTTCTACAATATTTTCCTATTTAAAATTTCTACACTAATCCCTCTCTTTAATTCAGTTTCTTCAGCCCAAATTAGGGGATAAATGATGTTCTTTAATTCTAACTTTTTCCATGGTATTGGAGTATTATATTAGTACTTCATAGTAAATCCAAGGTTTTTCATGTTGGGATTTCCCATGATATTTAAATGATGCCCTCAAGTTGCTTTGAAAAATCAGCACTGGAAAAACAGATATAACATACCATTTCTCCCCAATTATTTCTCCTAGCTAGAATTCTTTCTCGATGTATTTGTTGATTTTAATTCATGACTATGGTGTATACTGATTTATAAAAATCATATCACCCAAATTTGAATTACCCAAGGCCTTGATTTCATCAGGTGTATATGGCTACTTGTTAACTGAAAACTGAGACTTAGAAATTTTCACCAAGTCATATCTCTGAATTTTCTGAAACTGTTTTCGGCCGAATTCAAATTTGGTTAGAATCGAACAAGGGGAAGGGTCCTTGAGGACCGTAGGCTTACCAGGAAGCCGATGGAGGGGACGGCGCTGAATTTTCTGAAACTGTTTTCGGCCGAATTCAAATTTGGTTAGAATCGAACAAGGGGAAGGGTCCTTGAGGACCGTAGGCCAGGAAGCCGATGGAGGGGACGGCGCTGAATTTTCTGAAACTGTTTTCGGCCGAATTCAAATTTGGTTAGAATCGAACAAGGGGAAGGGTCCTTGAGGACCGTAGGCTTACCAGGAAGCCGATGGAGGGGACGGCGGCGTATCGGGCGCAGCGACGGTGGCAGTCGAGGTGCAGCACCTCGACGGCTTCAGGGGAGGCACGCGGGAGGGGAGGCGACGCGCAGCGGCAGCACCTCGGGCGCGGGGGAGGGGAGGCAACGGCGGCAGCACCTCGGGCGTGGCGGAGGGGCAGTACCTCGACGGCAGCAGCACCTCAGGCGGGCGTCGTGGCAGGAGGCGACGGTGACGAGCTCGGCGACAATGGCTTCGATTCGGCGGCGATTCAGCGGCAACGAGCTCGGGTCGACGGAGAGCAGGACCGGAGGAGGCGATTCAGCGGGTCGACGGCGATTCGGCGCCGATTCGGCAGCGGAGACGAGCACGGCGGCGATAGAGCAGGTAGGAGAGGCGTCGAAATGTGAGAACTTTGGTCGATTTTGGGGCAAGAACCACCCAAATCGCCGCGAAAAAGACCTTTAGTCCGGTTGGTGTTACCAACCGGTACTAAAGGTCCAACCGGGACTAAAGGTCCATTTTTGGGCCGCGGCTGAAATTTGCGCGCGAAGCCCACCTCTTTAGTACCGGTTGGTAACACCGACCGTTACCAACCGGTACTAATGGGCTTTTGATTTTTTTTTCTCATTCTTTTTCTTTTGATTTTTTCTGTTTTCTGTTTTCTTTTTACTGTTATATCTATAATTGTTTTGTTTCTTATGTTTTCTGTTTTGCTTTATATCTATTTGGTTTCTATTTTGATTTTTGCTCTAGTTTCTTTTTCTTTATATCTATTTAATTTAATTGTCTATATTTGTAAAAATCATATCTATATAGAAATGGCCGCCGTGTACTAGCTTCACAAAAAATGTCATATTTTACACTTAAAAATAAAAAATGATATTTACAAAACTAATTTGAAAAAACACAGTTCTGCAACATTGTTTGCCATATCAAGACACACCCATGTGTCAAATATGGGCGCATTATCACAAACTATGTCACGGGAATGTTTTATATTGGTCATTTGACTCGAAACTTATACATGTTTATAGATAATTGGTCTTTTTGTGAATAAGTTTAGTGGAAACTTTGTGAAAACTCAAGTTTATCATTTTTCCTATCAACTACTATACATAAATGTTCTGTGATATAACCAATACTTGTGTACCTTAAAATGATTTCTGTAAAAATTTCAGAGCAAGCTATCACACATCACCAACAACAGTTACATAAAAGGTTTAATACATTATTACACATCACCAACAACACCCCCTATCTATTGTTGGGGTATAATTTTTTTCTTCGCGTATGTCGACCCTTTCTTCTGATTGCGCCGTAACCATGGAGAATCTTCATCATTTAACGGATGCTTGGATCAGCTTTCACTTTGAAGGGCGGAATTTCATCAAACTTATTGTAATCTTCTGACATGTCTGTCTTGTCCTTCACTCCCACGATGTTTCTTTCCCTGAAAGAACTATGTGGCGCTTTGTCTCATCGTATGATGTATTCGCTTGCTTATCTTTTCTTTTTTTCGGTCTGGTAGCATGTCCTTCACATAGAAAACCTGAGCCACATCATTGGCTAGGACGAATGGTTCGGTGTGGTACCCAAGATTCTTGAGATCCACTGTTGTCATTCCGTACTGCGGTCTACCTGTACCCCGCTTGTCAGGTTGACCCATTTGCACCAAAATAAAGGGATCTTAAAGAAGGTTCATAGCCAAGTTCCCATATCTGCTGTATGCAACCATAATATGTGTCCTTTGGCACATTGTCGTTTGTTGCATCAAAGCGGACACCACTGTTTTGGTTGGTGCTTTTTTATCTTGGGTGGCCGTGTAAAATGTATTCCCATTTATCTCATACCCTTGGAAAGTCAATATAGTCGAAGATGGTGACTTGGCCAACAAGTATAGCTCTTCTCCAACAGTGGTGTTATTAATGAGATGTGTTTGCAACCAACCGCCGAAAGTATCCACGTGTTTATCTTTAATCCAGAAGTCAGTCTGCTCCGGGTTTTCGGAGCGTAAAATATCCATGTGTTCCACGATACGAGCCACCAATCTAGAATTTTATAGAACTGTGTAGTGTGCTTGAGTGAAAGAATTCCCGTCCATACTTGTTGTTACTTTCTTTCCTAGCGTGCCTTTTCCACGCAGTTTCTCCTTGGCGCGATTGAGAAACACCGATCGGCTTAAGGTCAGGAATAAAGTCAACACAAAACTCAATGAGCTCCTCTGTTCCATAGCCCTTGGACATGCTTCCTTTGGCCTAGCACGGTTATGAACGTATTTCTTTAAGACTCATGAATCTCTCAAAGGGGAACATATTGTGTAGAAATACATGACCGAGAATGGAAATCTCTTGGACTAGGTGAACTATGAGGTGCGTCATAATATTGAAGAAGGATGGTGGGAACACCAACTCGAAGCAGACAAGACATTGAACCACATCCTTCTGTAAACTTGGTAGAGTTGCTGGATCGATTACCTTCTGAGAAATTGCATTGAGGAATTCACATAGCTTCACAATGGGTACTCGAACGCTTTCCGGTAGAAGCCCCCTCAATGCAACCGGAAGTAATTGTGTCATAATCACGTGGCAGTCATGAGACTAGGTTTTGAAACTTTTTCTCTGCCATGTTTATTATTCCCTTTATATTCGACGAGTAGCCAGACGGGACCTTGATACTGCTCAGGACTTGAAAAAAGATCCCTTCTCTTCTCTGGTAAGAGCGTAGCTGGCAGGCCTTGATACTTCTCTGGAATCAGGTCGTCGCGTTCGTGCATATGTTGCTGGTCTAGCCGTGCATCCGGTGTATCTTTCGTCTTCCCATACACGCCCAAGAAGTTTAGCAGGTTCACGCAAATATTTTTCGTCACGTGCATCACGTCGATTGCAGAGCGAACCTCAGGAATTTCCAATAGGGTAGATCCCAAAATATAGATTTCTTCTTCCACATGGGTACGTGTCCGCCAGCGTCATTCGGAACAGATTGTCCGCCAGGACCCTTTCCAAAGATTACTTTTAAATCCTTGACCATGCCATATAACATCACCAGTAGGGAGGGTAGGCTTCGTCCGGTGATCTGCCTCACCTTTGAAATGCTTGCCTTTCTTTCTTACGGATGCTTGGTTCGAAGAAATCGATGATGCCCCGGTGAAAGGACAAGGATGTCGCCTAGAGGGGGGTGAATAGGCGATTTAAAACTTTTCCGGTTTAGGCTTGATAATTGCGGAATAAAACTATGTGATTAAATTAACAAGCCAACAACCTAAATAATAAACTAGGCTCACCTATGTGCACCAACAACTTATGCTAAGCAAGACAAGCAACAAGGTGATAGAAATATAGAATACTTCAGCACGAAGGCTATCACAATGTAAAGTGCATAAGTAAAGAGCTCGGGTATAGAAATAACCGAGACACGCGGAGATGAGGATGTATTCCCGAGTTCCTCCTTTTTAGGGGAGTACGTCTCGTTGGAGAGGTATGAACCAACACAATGGTTCAACAACCACAAAGGTTTCACCTTCTTCTCCGATGAACCGCACCACAAAGGTTTGGTTCACCTTCCACTATCGGAATCCTTCGAGGCGGAAATCCGGAGCCTTTCAACAACGATCCGGGGCACAACCAACAACGGGATTGGGGGCTCCCGAACAGCTACAAGTGACCACACAAGGGTCTCAGCCACCACACGAGCGTCTAGGGTCCAAAGACCCAAGAGTAACAAGTTCACAAGCTTTCAACTTCCACGAATCCTCGTGGAGAGCACAAACCGATGCAACGAAGCAATGGCAAGAGCACAAGTGCTCAAATCCTTCACTCTCAAATCCCACCAAAAGCAACTAATGCTTATGGGGGAGAAGATAGGAAGAACAAGGTAGGAAAATACCAAGAACTCCAAGATCAAGATCTACTAGGTTCCCCTCACTTAGAGGAGAGATGGATTGGTGGAAATGTAGATCTAGATCTCCTCTCTCAAATCCCTCAAAGATATGCAAGAATCATGGGAGGAATTGGGAGAGGGGCAAGCTTTCCAAGGTCAACAATGGAGGAGAGAGAGGGGGAAAAAGTGCTTGGAAGAGCTGGTTGGCTGGAGGTAGGTGTAGGGGTATTTATACCCCTCCCAAAAAAGAGCCGTTGCAGCCAACTTACACCGAGACTCCGGACCACGAAGGCCGGAGACTCCGGCCCGGGCGGAAACTGATCAAGAAGGGTGGAGATTCCGGACCCGGAAGGGCAGAAAAATAGCCGACGCAGGAAACTTGCACCGGAGACTCCGGACCACGAAGGCCGGAGATTCCGGCCAGGGCGGAGACTCCGGGGTTACTCCGACCAACTCCGGACCCCTATACCGCACGCGCCGACGCCTGGAGCAGAGAAACTTCGAAAGCAAGGGACCGGAGACTCCGGACAGGAAACCACGGAGACTCCGGACCCAGAGGTGCGGAGACTCCGGTCCTGGCACCGGAGACTCCGGTCAGGAAAACCAGCAAAACAGCAAAGCCTGAAATGCAATAACTTTTGCAAGGAAGCTCCAAACAAGATGAAACCAACGAGGTTGGAAAGGTAGTGACAAGAGCAAACTAGAGCTTGGTATGGAGATATCACACATGGGAGGTTTGGACCTTATCTCGAGGAGGACCGGTAATATTTCCAACACCGAGAATGCAACAAGTTTTCCATCCAGACTCCGTTTTCAATGAACTTGGGCTTGCTCCGAAGATAATCACAAGAACTACAAGATCATGCATATACACATCATAGTCCATCATGTGAGTAGGATAACACAAGAGGAGAGTTTGACCTCTCTACAAGAGACGAACCGTAAACCTCCAACATCAAAAACACCACAAGATATCCAAATGAAATCTGTTTTTGATGAACTAGAGCTTGGTATGGAGATGAACACAAGCTCTAAATTCTCACATGGATAAAAGCCAAATAAGAACCAAGAAAGATGATATGCCAAATATGCAAAGGTTTGAGCTCTCCATAAGGATGCGATCAAGTTACTCACTTGAGAGCCCCTCTTGATAGTACGCCGTCTATCCTATAACCCGGTCTCCCACTAACACCACGTGACCGGTAAAATAGAAACCCTACCAAGATCATACATTTGCCTTGCGCATTCCACTTGAGCTAGATGATAACGATCTTGACTCCCTCAAGTGGACCACCTTTCTTGATTACGCTTGCTAGCATATGCTTGATGAAGACTTCTTCAAATGCTCCCCCATACTCCATTATGGGAGAGCCTCGCTAAGCTCCGTCTTCATGTCTTGATTGCAAGCTTCAATCAAATGATATCTTCCGAATGGATCATATTGGACTTGCACTTTATCTTCTTTTCTTGATATATATGATGGCTTGGAGATAACATGAAAGTTCACTCAATCTTCTTTTCCAAGCCATGCTTGCAATAAGCTCAACTCCAGATGACCATTCTTCATATAAACCCTTGAATAGAGCATTGATCATCATGTAATCTTCTAGAGTCCAACACATGAACTCCAATCTTCTTCATGGACAAGATCTATAAAGATATCTCAATGCAAACATTAGTCCATAGGGATTGTGATTAATTACCAAAACCACGCATGGGGCAACACATGCACTTTCACCCGGGTACACATTCTTGTTACCTAAATATATACTTTCAGTCTCACCTAAACAGTGCGTGCATGCATTGTATCCCTTGTTTGACTATCCTGAAATGTTACTAAGAGCAGGCCAATCATTGATGGTTATAAACAGCAACGCCCGTAGGTCAAATTCCTCCTGTTTGTGCTCATCCCACACACGTACACCTTCGTCAGACCACAACTGTAAAAGTTCTTCAACTAATGGCCTCAGGTACACATCAATGTCATTGCCGGGTTGCTTCGGGCCTTGGATAAGCACTGGCATCATAATGAACTTCCGCTTCATGCACAACCAAGTTGGAAGGTTATAGATACATAGAGTCACGGGCCAGGTGCTATGACTGCTGCTCTGCTCCCCAAAGGGATTCAGGCCATCTGTACTTAGACCAAACGTTAATTCCTTGCGTCACCTACAAAGTCCTTGAACTCACTGTCGATGTTTCTTCACTGCGACCCATCAGCGGGGTGTCTCAGCATCTCGTCTTCCTCACGGTCTTCCTTGTGCCATCGCAACAACTTGGCATGCTCTTTGTTTCGGAACAAATGTTTCAACCGTGGTATTATAGGAGCATACCACATCACCTTGGCTGGAACCCTCTTCCTGGGGCTCGGCTCTCCCTCAACATCACCTGGGTCATCTCGCCTGATCTTATACCGCAATGCACCGCATACCGGGCATGCATTCAAATTCTCGTACTCCTCACCACGGTAGAGGATGCAGTCATTGATGCATGCATGTATCTTCTGCACCTCTAATCCTAGAGGGCAGACAAACTTCTTTGCTTCGTACGTACTGGGGGCAATACGTTATCCCTTGGAAGTATCTTCTTTAATATTTTCAGCAACTTTTCAAATCCCTTGTCAGATAGTCCATTCTCTGCCTTCCATTACAGCAATTCCAGGGTGGTACCCAGCTTTTTCTGGCCATCTTCGCAATTTGGGTACAACAATTTTTTGTGATCCTCTAACATGCGCTCCAACTTCGACCTCTCGTTTTCACTTCCGCAGTTTATCTATTCATCAAGAATGACCCGACGAAGATCATCATCGGACTCATCAACAATGACCTCATGTTCAGCTTCGTCTTTCCCCATTGTAGTACCACCGTGTTCAGAGAACACAGGATAGTTGTCATCATCCTCTTCTTCATTGTCTTCCATTATAACCCATCTTTCTCCGTGCTTGGTCCAACAAAAATAATTGGGCATGAAGCCTTCTCGCAACAAGTGGGAGTGTAGGCTTTTTGAGTAAGGGTAATTCCTCTTATTCCTACAGATATCACATGGACAAAACATAAAACCATTCTGCGTGTTTGCCTCAGCCACACGGAGAAAATTATGCATGCCATTAATGAACTCGGGACAGCGTGGGTCACCGTACATCCATTGCCGGCTCATCTGCATTATATAAATATATCAAAAACCATTACACTACATCATGAATATATAATAGTGACCAAATTAATTAATACAAATTCATCACACATTAAAACCAAAGTAGAGTAATGACCAAATGTAATACATAGTTCTCATAAAAAATTCACTGAAACTAACATACAACTATCTAATTAATGCATTTAAATGCAACAACAAATGCGATCAAAATCGCAACAAAGGTAACAATTGACCCGACGGCATAATGATACCAAGCCTCTTTATTAATTGCATATTTTCTAATCTTTCTAATCTTCAGCCGCATTGCATCCATGTTGATCTTGTGACCATCGACGACATCGGCAAGATACAACTCCAATATCATCTTCTCTTCTTCAGTTTTTTTCAATCTTTCTTCAGTTTTTTCCAATCTTTCTTTCAAGTCATCATTTTGTTTTTCAACTAAATTTAACTTCTCGATAATAGGGTCGATTGGCATTTCCGGTTCCACTACCTCCTAGATAAAAATATCTATGTCAAGTTGGTCGGCGTAATTAATTGTTATAAACACGAAATGAAACAAGCAAATAGTTATAAAAGATAATATACCACATCCGAATCATAGACTGTACGAGGGCCGACGGGGACGGATATCAAAACCATGGCACTATACATATAATAAACAATCATACAACTACGAAAATTATATACAAGTAAATATGTACATCATACAAATAAGAATTTATTTTTGTAAATAAGAACAAGAGGCTCATCAAGGTGGAGTCGGTGACGGCGCGGCGTGCGCGGCCGATCGATGGCGGTGAGGAAGGGGACGGGACGACACTATAAAAACCACAAATCATAATTTAATTTGAGCTCAAATTGCATATAAAACAAATAAACTTCCTAACTTAGGCATTTCATCAAACACATAGCTAGCACTAGAAAAATGAAATGAACTCCCTAACTAGCAACAAATGAGCTAAACTTGAAATTCCGGAAGAGATGATGAAGTTGCTAACCCTTGGATAAGTGGGTGCCACCAATCTTGACAAATGGTGGAGAAAAATGGGGTGAACTCGATCTCGAGAGACGAAAGAGAGAGAGCAAAAAATGGAGTTGTGCTCGAGCAGGAAAAATGGAGCTGGGCTCGGGGTGGAAGAAGATGATATAGGGGAACCTTTAGTCCCGGTTCTTATTACGAACCGGTACTAAAGGTTCATCTTTTGTACCGGTTCGTAATACGAACCGGGACTAAAGGTGCTCGCGCTGGGCCCCGCCTCTGCGGCCGCCTGTCGCAACCCATTACCAACCGGGACTAAAGGTCCCGCGCGAACCGGAACTGGTGCTGGCCGGCCTCCTCGCCTCTGAAACCGGGACTAATGGCCCCATTAGTACCGGTTCCAGTTGTAGCCGGTACAAATGGGCTAAACCGAAGCTCCTGTTTCTACTAGTGGGTGAAGGCGACGCCGCCGATATCCTCGACGACCAGGGTGACGGCGTTCACGGGCTTCCGGTCAGAGGCGGCGCGCTGGTTGAAGGTGTTCCAGATGAAGGTGGAGGGGTCCGAGATGACCTGCTTCGAGTACGCGAGGCGGACGGCCTGGTTGAACCGCTGGCCGCCCGGGGTGCCCGACGCGGTGTTCGATGCGTCGAACGTCACGGCTCCAACCGTCGCGGCCAGGGCCACCAGGAGGGAGGCGACTGCGGCTACCTGAAGCTTCATTTTGTGATGGCTCGCTCTCGGTGTGTGGAGATATGATTTGCTACGTACCTGGATATATAGGGAGGGAGCTGAGGGTACGTGTCTGCTGGTTCAGTTCAGTCAAAGGATTGACTTGGACTTCGTCTAGTTTGGCGGTCTGAGAGCATCTCCAACCGGAGGCCCCAAACCCGCCCTATACGTCCGGGCGGACGGTCCGGAGGCCATTTGGCCCAAAAACGGCCACCCAAGAGCGGCCCCCATAGCCATCCGAAACGACCGGGCGGTCCGGCACACCCCAAACCTAGCTCAAATCTGGGGCGGGTTTGGGGCGGCCCGGACGCGCCCGGACGCGTCCGCCCCTTACTCGCTGACAAAGCGGACCCACTACGGGAGGCTGACCGTCGCCGCTGAACGGCCGGCCGTCGCCGCTGACTTCCGCCGCGTGGCAGCTCCGTCCCCACAAATATCCCCACCGGCCGTAACCCTACCTCACTCCACTCCCCACCCCGCCACCTCGCCTTCTCCGCTCGAGCAGCCGGCGCAATGTCTTCCTCATCCATCGACTGGGGCTCGGAGCCGGAGGACGAGGTTTCCGATGCGGCGGCGCCATCGGAACCCGTGGACGCGGCGGAGGGGGAGGCCATCCGCATTGCCGCCGAGCAATCTTTGAAGGAGGTCGGCCGCGGCGGATCCAGCGCGGCGGCGCCGCCAAGCGGAGGCCAATGCAGCCGCTGGTCCGAGCTTGCGCCGGTGCGGCGCCGTGCAATGCCGGAGGGATCTGTGGCGGCGTCATCGGCTCCTCCACCGCGCTCCGCTCCGGTAAGATCTGCGCCTCCCCATCTCCGCCTCCCCGCCCCCCCCCCCCCCCCCGTCCAAGCTCCACCTGGGTGGAAGATTCTGCCGGACGGGGCCAGCGGATGGCGCCTTCTTCCGAAGACCCCGCCGTCTTCGAAGCGGATGCGCGCGCCGGAGACGGAGGGGAAGGCTTTCCGGCAGCTCCGCAAGGCCGACCCCGCTGCGGCGGAGCGGGCATTGCGCGCCGCGGCGAAGGAGCCGGTGCCGTTGGCCTTCTTGGAGCGGTCGTACACGACCGCGGAGAAGGAAGCCAGGCGCCTCCGCCGCAAAAACAAGGCGATGCTCGACGCCGCCATCGCCGAGTCAAAGAAGGAGGCGGCGAAGAACGACCGCGCGGCCAGGCTCGCCGAGGAGCAGACCCGAGCCGTCATCGCCGCTCGCTCCAACAGCTCCGCCTCCTCCAACGACGACCCGTACGCGGCCTTCGAGCTGCTGCGCCGCCACCGCCCTTCCGCTGATGACAAGGGGAAGGGGCCGGCGTCAAGGCAGTGAGCGCCGCCGATGGAGGCGAAGGGACCGGCGGACAGAGAGGATGGCGGCTCCGCCGGTTTGCCTACTTTTGCTATAATTTGTCTATATAGTTTAGCCCACCTATGTATGTAATCCGAACTATGAACTCCGATCGAACTAGCTCCGATCTACGTTCTTTATTTACATTGCATGGCTAGTATGTTTTTGAGGATGCGGATATGGGGGGCATGGTTGTAGGACACCTTTTTTTGGGTGTGTCCGGTCGCTGTCCGCGGACACGTCCGGACGTGTCCGCGGACACTTTGGAGGCCAAATTTGGCAACTCCGGTTGGAGATGCTCTGATCACTGCAGGAAATTCGATGTAAGATAAGAATGCCCCTAGGGTCACGTCCTCTCCATATCAAAAGTCACGGTTGTCTACTTTTCTTTCCCGAAGAACATCTTCAATACAAAGTCTTGGTAGTAACATTTTATCCGTTAAACAACCGTTTTATGCACATACAGAAATCTGTTGGCCGGGAAAGATTCACACTCTTGCTTTAGAGGAAAATAAACAGGAAAATTCCAACTACTGGTTCTTGCTTCCAAACGTATTTTTACGCGCATCTATAAATGTTAGAAGCACTGTTGATGGAACAAATTTACTGACAGTTTTCTAGATAAAACCTTTCTGACATAAGCAATTGAGGACAACTAGTGGAATTTGGCGCGGCGGCACGCCGCACCCGTTGTAATTCAAAATGTTGAAATCCATCGGAATTTTTTATCTAGTGTATGTCCAAATACTTAGTGAATTAAAATGTTCAAATATGATTGTATTTTGACATAAATTTTTAATTTAACTCCATAGTTAGGAAATGCATGATATGAGTATTTATTAATTTTAACTCCATAGTTAGATAAAGTTCATTTAGATTGTATCCAAATATTTATCAAATTGGAATGTTCAAATATGTTTGCATTATGCCATAAGTAGTTAGCATATATTTTTTGTGAGCATGTTGTTATATTTTAGAGTATCTTTTTTTTTACCAAATTGAAATGTTTAAACATGTTTCTATTTTTTCAGTAATATTTAATTTAAGTCCATAATGAGTGGAAACGCACATTTATTGAATTGAATTCCATATTTAGAGAAAGTTCATCTAGTTTACATCCAAATATTTACCAAATTGAAATGTTCAATTTAAGTCCATAATTAGAGAAAGTGCATTTGTTTTTTGTCTAAAATATTCACCAATTCAAAATATTTAAACATTTAATAAATTAGATTCCACATAATTAGAGGAAGTATAGTTGTTTTTTGTCCAAATATTCACCAATTTAAAATATCTAAACATGTTTGATGTACATTTATTGAATTGGATTCCATATTTAGGGAAAGTTCATCTATATTACATCCAAATATTTACCAAATTGAAATGTTTAATTTAAGTTCATAATTAGAGGAAGTGCATTATGTGAGCATTTAATAAATTTAACTCCACATAATTAGAGGAAGTGCATTTGTTTTTTTGTCCAAATATTCACCATTTCAAAATATCTAAACATGTTTGTTTTTTGCCATAAATAGTTAGCATTTATTTTTCTGAGCATTTTGATGTATTTTCCATATTTTTCCGACGGGTATAGGTATTCATAGAAATACTTCAATTTTCTGAAAAAATTTCCAAAAAAAAAAACCGAAAAAAAAAATCCGGCAATGTAGAAATGTGGCACTGTTCATATGAACAGTGCGCGGTGACATGGCAGCGCGAAGGAAGGCTGAAAGGGGTCAGCTTTGATATATAGTAGTTATAGAGCATTTTGATGTATTTTTCATATTTTTCCGACGGGCATAGGTATTCATAGAAATACTTCAATTTTCTGAAAAAATTTCCAAAAAAAAATCCGGCACTGTAGAAGTGTGGCACTGTTCATATGAACAGTGCGTGGTGACGTGGCAGCGCGAAGGAAGGCTGAAAGGGGTCAGCTTTGATATATAGTAGTTATAGAGCATTTTGATGTATTTTCCATATTTTTCCGACGGGTATAGGTATTCATAGAAATACTTCAATTTTCTGAAAAAAATTCCAAAAAAAAATAAATTTCCGGGAAAAAAATCCGGCACTATAGAAGTGTGTTTCTGTTCATATGAAAAAATCCAAAAAAAAATGTTAGATTCCTAGTGTTTAAGATTTTTTTTTTGTAAAAAGTTTGGAAAAGATCACAAATAGTTGGAGTGGTTATTTTTCAAATTTTTTTCAAATTTTTAGAAAGTGATTTGAGTTGATTTGGAGATTTGTTTCAAAATTTATTGATTTGGATTTTTTCAAAATCTGTTTAAAAAATCTATCGTTTTTAGATTTTGTTTTGGAGTGGATATTTTTCATTTTTTTTTCAAATTTTTAGAAAGTGGTTCGAATTGGTTTGGAAATTTGTTTCAAAATTTATTCATTTGGATTTTTCAAAATTTGTTAAAAAAAAATCTATTGTTTTAAAAAATGTTGGAATATTTTAGAAAAGAATCTAGTGCTTCTACATAAACTTTTGATTTGGAGAAATTTTATTGATTTTGAGATATATTTTAAAATCTGTTAAAGTTTTGGCAAAAGAAAAAAAAGGAGAAAAAAAAAGGCCGAGCTAGACGCACAGCACGCGGCCCAGCCCAGTAGCCGGCCCAGCCCAGACACGCGGTGACGTCAGCGGTGACGTCATCGGCGGTCGGGCTCCGCCGCGGCGGCGTCGGTCCCTGAGATTTTTTGAATTTGCGAAATTAGTCCTTTGCGGGGTCTTTTTTGCAAGATGTTGCGCTGCAGTGACGTTTTTGTACGGAACCCCCCGATCTTTTCGCGAATTACAAATCGGTCCTCCCACCGAGCACTGTAGAAGTGCGATTATCTGTGAACGTGGGCCGTTGCCGGCCGATCGTCGGAGGGCGGGCTGAAGCCTTGCGCTTTGATATATAGTAGTTATACGTGTAGCGCTGCGTTTGTATGTCACAGTGTCGGCATCTCCCACTCTGAATTTACATATGCAGATATGCACTGTTTTGTTAAGCAAATTATGCGTGCATGATCAGATCGATGATGCCTGCGCACTACAGGAAACAGACAATACGCCGACGGCAATCCGCCGTCGGCGAAGCCGCGATAGCCGTCGGCGTTCCCTACCCCGACGGTGGCCGTCGGCGTACTCCCCTGTTGGCGTCACCCACCTGGCCGTCGGCGTACTGGAACCCCGTCGGCGTAGCTATTTGTGGGCCCCACAAGACGGCCGGATGGTACGCCGTTTGCCAACTCATCTGCGTCGACGGCATAGCCGCGCTAGTACAGAACGACACATCGGATACCCCTCTATGGCAACGGCAGGAGTTAGGCGACGGTAAATCGGGACATCCCCCGCGTACCCGCACTGGGCTGTAAAGCAGGCCCACAACATCGGCAATGGGTGAATTGTGGAATATATGTTGGCAACGGAGGTTAGTTTACCTCCGTTACCGATGTGTGCTCATCGCACACGGACAGTTTCGTAATCTCCGTTGCCATTAGAAGCAGCCCGACAGCCGGCCTATAAGAACCTACTATGCCCTTCACTCTCACTCTCACTCACTTCCAACCCTAGCCGCCGCACAGTCTCCTCTCTCTCCACTCTCTCGCATGGCTTCCACCGTCGGCGCTGGTAGATCCGGCCATCGCAGCCGTGACCGCGGCCGCGGCCGTGGCCGCCCCACCCTCCGGGCCTTAAGGCCGCAGCAGCGTCAGCTGGTGTTGCGGGACGAGCTTGCGGAACAGGCCGCCGCCGATCCAGCCCCCGCGGGCCGGTCCCGCAGCCTTGGCGCTCGTCCGCATGGCGAAGACTCTGGCCGCACCCGCTCATTTGGCCACCATTGCAGCTACCGCGAGATCCGCCAGGCGATGTACCCCGGCCGCCATCCGTCTTCCTCCTCCTCCTCGTCCTCGTCCTTCGACGAGGAGGAAGAGGAAGAGGAGGAGGATCGTGATCTGGAGATCGCTTGCCAACTCTCCCGCGCCGATTTCGAGCGCGAGGACGCCAAGCGTCGTCAGGGCGAGGCCGATCTGGAGGCGGCGGTCCTCCTCTCCGAGGCGTCGACCCAGGTCGAACGCGCCGAGGAGGCGGTCTACCAGTCTGACCTCCGGGCCGCCATAGCCTTCTCTTTGGTCCACGGCGAGGGCAAGGCGCCGCCAGGGGAGGCCGGCGCTAGCTTCGTCGCCGGCGGCGACGCTAAGCGAGCCCGCCTCGCCTAATGTAAGACCCCAGTTCAGTAGGATAGTTGTTTTCTAGTTGTAAGTAGCTAATTGTTTATCCATAGATTTGCTCTGTTTTTAGTAGGCATTGTTTACACATAGATTTTAACTGTTTTCTAGTTGTAAGTAGCTAATTGGTTATCCATAGATTTGCTCTGTTTATCCATAGATTTGCTCTGTTTTTAGTAGGCATTGTTTACACATAGATTTTAGCTGTTTTCTAGTTGTAAGTAGCTAATTGTTTATCCATGGATTTGCTATGTTTTTAGTAGGCATTTGCTCTGATTTTAGCTTTGTTTCTGTTATGCCGATGATTAAAATTAGGTGACACCGTGTGATCCGGGGTGGCGCTAGTGATCCTTGTGATATGCACAAATACACATCGATCTTGTGCATCCTACTTGGCTCGCTTGCTCCATCCCTGAAGTTTGTGTGTCCAATCTATCTATATATGAGGCATTGTTTAGGCTATGTTCTAGTTGTAATTAGTTCTATATTTTCTGTAATGCCGATGAAGAAGCATATGTCTTGTGTATAGAGATGAAGGAGCTTACATTTTGATTTTTTTCATCTCCTTTAGGACGAGGAGGAAACCTGGAGACTATGCGGCGGCCGTGAAGACGTAGGAGCGGGCCTCTGTCCACACGGTCCACTGAAGCCGGCGCCTCCAGGAGCAAGACTTTTGTGCAGTACTAAATAGGTAGAAGAAGACCACGCAATGAAGCTGGGCGAAGAGGAAGGTGAAGAACCGGCGGCCGTCAAGCAGGAACCACAGGGCTCCGTCGACGGTGCAGCAGGCGTCACCGGCTTTTTTTTGTTTCCTTTAGCCCTCATTACAAAAGGTCAAAAACTAATCTCCGTATCTGATGTAAAGACTAAAGGCAACGGTTATATATTATGCCCGTTGCTAAACTTATTGCAAACGATAAAAATCTCCGTTGGCATTGTGAGGCTTCACATCAGTGACAGAGGCGGGGACACGGACCCTTTCTCCGTTGCTGAAGGGGTTTTTGGCCCGTTTCCGATGTGTCGTTCTGTACTAGTGCCGTCGGCCTTTGGTGCAACGTGGCTGGCCATCCTGTCCCTGGGAGGCACGTCATTGCCGTCGGCGTTGGTTCGAGCTCGCCCAACCCAGCCAGTCTACACCGACGGCCAGATTTTTTTATATCGCTGCCAGGTTCAGGTTGCTGCTGCCAGGTTTTTAATAGCAATTAAATTACAGCAAATATCAAATTGAAATCACAGAAACTCCAATATCATAGAAACATCATACAAACTCCAATATCATCCATACAAACATCATATCATCTCCATATCATACAAACATCATCCTAACTCGGCGAGGCATCATACAAACATCATCCTAACTACATCTCCCGAGATTCCGAGGGAGACAATTCTTCCCGCGTGAGATCAGGCGACCGACCGCGTGGGGCAGCAGCTGTCGAACCACCCACCAAACTCGGCGAGGCACCACCACCGGCATGAACCGGTGTGGTCACGCGCGACGAACTCGGCGAGGCAGAAGCACGACCGAAGGGTGTATTCCCGGAGCATCTTGTTCCCTACATGTTTGAGCAAAAGTTAGCAACTTAGAAGGTAAAGGAAAGCACGACCAAAGGTAACAACTTGGAAGGAAAAGGAAAGCATGACCAAAGGTAACAACTTGGAAGGAAAAGGAAAGCACGACCAAAGGTAACAACTTGGAAGGAAAAGGAAAGCACGACCGAAAGCATTACCAGGGTCCCTGAGTTGTATGTGCGATTGAATTGGTCCCTCGATGGGCACATTGGCGGCAGCCCCAGCCTAGCTGGTCGTTCTGGTAGTGGATCCCGCTCTCCAGTGGCAAAAAACCTCTCGTGAGCCTGCAAGATAGTGTTTAGATGTCAGGCGTTGCAGAAATAAAGGTTCAAACTAGGAGAAATGGGACTTGTCATCTTTTGCAAAAATAAAGGTTGAAACTTACAGCATCGCGCAACTCTTCCCACTCGTCATAGGCCGCTCTGCTCTGCAGCCACGTCTGATACGCCACCGCATAGTCCGCATAAGCGGCCTCGTAGGCCGCCTCGAAATCAGCCTACAATTTCAAAAATAATGAATCTCGTCAACATAGCCACTCAGGAACGAATGTCGGAAAGAGGATGAAATTGATAAAAACTTACATCGTAGCGAGCTCGGGAAGACTGTCGCCGAGGCGGGATAGGGGGGTCGTCGGCGGTGAGGGTAACCGTGACACGCGTGAGATTCAAAGTAGGAGTACGCAGGGTCACCTCATTAAGACAGCCCAAACGGCCATGCTCCAAGCCATTCCCCGACAAGACCAACGCTCTCTCGTCGGTCTCCTCCTGCATAGGGTCATCCACCTCCGGATTAAAACCCTTGAACACCAAGCAGTACCTATCTAAGTTCTCCTTGGCACTGCCGAAGTACATGGGAAGCGAGGGCTGAGGCTGGGATAGATCGATCTTCTTTATCTTCATCTTTTCCCATACTTGCATGTCCGTAACAGGCTCCCCAGTATCGGCCTCCTGCATCGCCAAAGAAATGTTATGCGTATCAAGTAGGAACATGAGAGGAAATAAATGCAGATTGTTCCATGCATATATATATACCATCTTTTGCTTGAAACGATCATGGTTGCGGCCTCCCCCACAATGTGTCCCCTCAATGCCGCGGTTTGCCTTGTTCCGCTGGCTCAGGGTTTCGAACTCGGTGTCATCCCCAAGCCACCTCGACACCAACGCCTCCCATGTGTCTTCCTTACCATAGGCCCACTGGGGCATAACCTGAAACATCAGTACTCATTTGAAGAACAGATAATGCAATTGCAACTTAGCGGCAACATATAATCTCATTGACAATTTACTTACCGACATATAATCTTCTTTGCTCATATCAGGTTTGTTCTTCACATTCTCATGCTTCGGCGCCCTCTTGCCAAACTTCTCAGAACTGAATTGATTGGCGCATGTATGCTTTTGATTGTAGAACTACTGTCGTGTCAACTTCTGACAAGCCCCCTGCAAAGTCCTGTCAGCCATGGGCCGAAGCTCCGGAAGAACCCTATAGAATCTCTTTAATCATGCATAAAAAAATTGTGAGTCATGAGTTAGCATGGTGGGGTCATCAACTATAAACGAAATTCGAACAGTTCGCCTTACCCAAAACTTAGTGATCACAGCGTCAGAAGCTTTCCCGTAGCCCGGGTAATCGGCGGCCTCATAGTCTACCCAATGGGTGGCTAGCTTCCCCTCGCCGTTGGGGAACGGAGTGTAAAAGCCTGGCCAAAACTTCCTAATCAAAGCTCCAATCATGGTGTTAGGCGCACGGAGCCCCGGAGGAAATTTCCAATTGCTGCACAATAATCAAACATTAGTACATGCCAAATTGTTTTGACCAAAATGAAATTACATGTTCAAAATTAGTATAGTCACTTACTTAATGTCGTTAGGCGTAACGAGGATTTTCTGCTCGTCGGTAGTAGGCTCCTTTGACTCATCAGGGACAGTCGATTCCCCACGAATCTTTAGCTTTTTCAGCGGCGTGCGCCCCTCCGTCTCCTCGTCTCTGGACTCCGTCTCCTCGTCTAGAGACTCCCCCTCCTCGTCTCGAGATGAGCCCTCCACCTCAACCTCAGGAGACTCGGAAGCCACGTCGCCAGAAGCGGAGGGTATGTCACCTCCCTCACCTCGTGGTCGTCCTGCACCACGCGCGTGTTCAGGACATCGCTACATTTCGTCTGCTCAAGAAGAAAGATCTGCCCACGCCGCGAAAAGATATAGATACAGTACAGGGGCTACAGGCGATGTATGTGCTGATCTTTCGGATGTGCCATTTCACCAACGACTATACCGCGATTGTTCAGATTTTCCGCGTCTCTTCTACGCACAGTGTACTGACGTGTCCTTCTTGTTCTTCGCTTTAGTCTTCCGCGAATTGATTACGTTCAGCTTGCGGCCCTAGTCCAGTTGCTCATGACAACGATCTGTCCATCGGGCGAACGAGCTGGGTCACTGCTGACGTCGTGAGAGCCAGCGAATCGAACTCGAGAATGATACACCGAGACCCATGAAGACTGAGAAGCAAGTGACCTATACCCGAATTGCAGACAGATTATCTCGATTGACTTGGTCACTCTGAATCATTTTTTAGTTAAGAAGAAGATCGAGTTTATTACATTCATTGTTTAACAAATCGACGATGTCAGGAGGGATATGTAATCCCACTCATTCATACTTCTGTAAAAACATGAGGTAATATTCAACTCTCCTAACCTGTGCACTTGCGCGTTTTGAAGACACCTCTTCGGGCAACTGATATCCGAAATTACACCAACCCGGAAAAATCGAGTCTGGGATGCTATATCGCTATGGTCAACGGATCCATTGTGTTGCTGCTTTAAGACCTCAGCATGCCATCGCCTCTGCCTCAACCGCGTCCGAACATGCATGGATCGTTGATCGTTCTGTGGGTGGAACATAAGCCAACGAGGAATGGAATCAGATCAGATCAGAATCAGAACACAAGCTTGGAGCAAGGCAAGACTATGTAGGGTTTAGAGGGTAGAGAGAGAGGTGATCTCCTCTAGGTAGGATCTGTTCGTCGTCTATCTCTAGCCGCCACCTGCCGGGTAACTCACCCTAGAGCATCCTTATAAGCTACACCATGATGAACCCATCAATCCAGACATGCAGGAGTAGGGCTGTTAGCCTCCGGGTGGCCTGAACCTGGGTAAATCTTTGTGTCTCTGTGTTGCTTGCCTTGATCGTCGGGAAGAAGAGCTCCATCGACCTCACCCGGAGAAGACGTTTCTCAGCCTCCTTCGCGCCTCGTGCCGAACCTAAAAAGGGGTATCCTTTACTCCCGGTGTCCGTCCGTCGAGACACGACACAGTGTTTTTGTGTCTCTGCATATTGATGTACTAGCCAATTCAAACAAAAGTCTGAACTAAATGAAAAACGTCAGACCTGAGATGTGGGATCGATAAAAGGGCACAACTATTTTAGATTTAATAGTGACCGCTTGGTTTTGATACCACATTAAATTGATACAGTTGGACACTGTCACGCTGCCAAAGTCTCAAGGGGGGCTGGGGATTAGGTATCTCGAGACTCACAACAGAGCTCTAATGGCAAATCTGCTACCAAAACTTCTATCCTGTGCAGCTGGTCCATGTTTTGCATGGTAATCACATCAAAAGACTCTACCCCATTCCTGAATCTTTCTAGCCCAATCTTTAATAGGATTCTTCTCAGCAATCAGTGCGTCCATCTTAGGATCGAAGTATATCCAGTCGTCTTGGATTGTACACATCCGGTCAGTATGTAAATCATAGGAACTAATAATGTGATCATTCAGGACCCATGTTGTCGAGAAGCGATTTTTTTGAAATCATAAAGCCCATGATATTTTTCAAGGTATGGATGCACGATCTTTATCTCATTCATCTCACAGCAAAAACAGCGAGCTTCCAATACCAAAAAAAAAGACACAATTAGATATCATCCTGAATACAGAAAGAACTAGAGGTTTTAAGGTGTAGACTAACACATTTATGTTGTAGGTGCTGTAGATGCAGGAATAAACAAACTAGTGATGATCATGATTTGTTATTAAGTAATAAGTATTAGAGTAAGAAGCAACCAATTTAAAGGACATTGCCAAATGAATTGAAGACAAACAAATTTCACTGCATGACACTACCAGGTCAACCGTATGAATAAAACCATAGCTTGACTAGTTCATGTTGTGTTAGCCGTATTTCATATCCATTGCTGGTCTCTTCTAAAGGTTCTGAACCAAAACAGAAACCAAGGTAGAATGGGTAACTACGGGATGACAGAGAAGTGTAATAGATTAATCAGTAAAATAATTCTTACAAGCTAGCAAGAGAATAGCATACGGACTAGAAGAGGGGACATTTTCTAATGGTGAGCAATGTTTCGTTTTGTTCTATCCTCGACATCCATCAGTTATGACTGCTAAATAGGTAAACAGGGAACTGCTAAATAGATTTGACATAAAAAATAAAATTTGGTATTCATTTTAGCATTTCATCACCTACTTTTACATTTTTGCAAGCCTGTATGGAAAACCGAGCACACTTGTCAATCTAAATTTCTGACTGTATGCAATTGCAAACCGTTTTCACTTACCTTAAACAACAACAATAACGAAAGGATGTAATAAGTTCATACATGCAGGAAATTTCTACTACACCATCACCCCTCGTTGCCCCCCTCTATTCTCACCAATATAGATCATAGAGTCCTCACGATTTACATTAAAAAACAGGGGAGCATCAGAAAATACACAGAAGAACACTATAGTTGAATCAGATATACAGGTTATGATACGCATGTCAAAGCAATTCAGATTGGCAACTAACAAACATACAGGGAAAATACCATCAGATACCTAGTGTGTACAAGTGAATTGAGAGCTGAGAGCATACCATCGTCTATCCAAGAATATTTGACAGGAAAACAGGCGGATGGTTTTTTTTCCTCATCTTTATCACTATTGCTGCATTCGGCGAAGAACAGTTCTGGAGCTGTGCCAGCATCATTTGATCTCTTGGCAGTTGCCAAAAAGTTGATATGGAAGTACTCATATTTGAAGTTCCTCTTGAACAGTTAAACACTCGATCGTTCCGTAACCTCAGTATTCACACCACAAATAATCTGAAGTTCATAGTACACCTATATATAGCAAGAGATTTTTAGGCAAACAAAACTAAGTTAGTACATGGTAGCAAATCGAAGCAATAAAACAAATAACATAAAATAAATGCACCAACCCCTTTTTGTGAGAAATTTTGTTCAATACAGCATTGACCTTCTTGACAAAGAATTCTTGATCAGCCTTAAATTTTTCTTTAGCCGCCGGAATCAACATTTTCTGGTTCTCATTTAATTTCACTGGGCTTGAGGAAACGTTGCTCAGTTGCTGTACATGCTGCTCTGAGTTGGCAGGTGAAAACTTGGGTAGCAGAGAACAAAGGAGGCGCTCAAGTCTGCAATACCCAAGTGTAGAATCCCGCATTAATGAAAAATCCGTAGAATGCATACCCAGCGACGAGAGGAGAGCATCAGGGTCAGGGTGCCATGTCCATGAATGATCCGCCGCTTTCTTAAGGCCATCAATGTAAGAGCCAGAAAAAGCATGACCATCTTGTTCTATCTGCTCCACGGATTTCCCAATGTCAGCATTGCTCTTAAGAAAGTACAAGAGAGCATCAGTCTGTCAGGGTGGGGAAGCGGGTTCGGAGGAAGGCAACGAGGCCGACGTAGAGGGAGCAGCACTCGACACGATCAATGGATCTGGTGCATATCATGTTTGCATCGAAGTCGAACTCGAACCCTTGGGGCATTGGAAATGTTGAGCCGTACCAGACGGTGTTGAGGATGATGTTGGAGACGGGATCCAAGGGGCCATAGCAGTAGCCGCCCTTGATGAGGTTGCAGTGGTGACGCTTGCGCAAGGCATCCCGGGGAATCAGGGCGAGTGCTTCTAGGTAGAGAGCATGGATCTTGCCGAGAAGCAAGAGCTTCAGGGACTGAGTGTATGCAAATGTCCCCTGCTTCTTGTGTGTGTTCCTCTACACGTCCTTTTTCCCTGGGTGTCGGAGCATCCCTCTCTCTTTTTCTCTTGCCTATCCTGGTGGCGTGATTCAGCAAGACTCATGGGAAGCCATGTGAGTTTCCTTTGAGACTAAGGGCGTGTTTGGTAGCCCGGGGGCGTGTTTGGTAGCCCGGGCTAGTGGAGAATAGATACAAGCTGACCCTATCTAAGCTGGGCTCAGATTTTTTCACGTGTTTGGTAGCTCGTGTTTGTTTTTTTTTTTTTTTTTTTTAACCGCGACCTTTATTGATCTATAATCATAGAGTCAATACAAATAGCCTCCTGAATACAATCAGGAGGAACACCACGCCACACAGACCTAATAGGAGAAAGTTTAGCTAAACAATGTGCAGCAACATTAAGAACACGATTAACATGAAGAAAGATACATGAACAAAGGACTTCGACATCAGTTTCACATCTTCAATCACCGGCCCGCACAAGGAACGATCCAGCTGAGAGGATGTGATGCGTTGGATCACTGACAAGCAGTCGGAGCCGATGATGATCTTGGAGTAACCTTCCTCCATAGCGAACGAGACAGCACGTCGGACAGCTAGTGCCTCAGCTATCTCTGGAATCAACACATCATCATATCGCTCGCCGCAAGCGGCGAGGAAAGCACCATTGTGGTCACGGACGACAATGCCTGCGCCCATCTGTCTTGAGGTGTCGAACAAGGCTGCATCAACATTAACCATGAACGTACCTTCCGGTGGCGGAACCCATTTTGGTGAAGAAGAAGAGGGTTCACGTCTGTGGTCAGTACTTGGCTTGTAGAGGTGTAGCATGATCATATCAATGTAAGCCTTGATCTTTGCCGCAAGAGCATGTGGGTGCAACATACCTTCATTTTCACGGAGCTTATTCCTAGCATCCCAAATATGCCACATGGTAACCATGAGGTAAGTGACCTCAGAATCAGAGCACCGATCCAAGCAATCAAGTGTCCAGGTTCTCGGGGAGAGGAAGCTTCTGCGATGGAGATGAACAGAAACCTCCGACTTCACCCCTTGCCACACCTCATTTGCATAAGGGCAGAATAACATCGCATGCTCAATAGTCTCAAACTTATTGCAGAAGACACATGCAGTAGACGCGGGGATATGGCGTTTCTGAAACTGCAGACCGCTCGGCAAACAGTCGTGCGCGAACCTCCAAAGCGTAATTTTCATCTTTCCCGGAGCCTTGTTCGCCCAGAGTTTCTTCCATAGCTTAGAGTTATCCATGACCAGCGAGGAAGACCCCATCCCGGACTTGCTCCGCTCTACAGCATTGCGATCGGAGCGTGCCAACTGGTATGCAGTCCGGACAGTATACTGGCCGAAACGAGCAAGGGGCCAGGAGACAAAGTCAGTCCCCCCATGGCGGCTGATTGGCACTTGCAGGATCTTGTCAGCCACTGCCTCGCAGAAGATAGTCCGAACCAGATCAGAGTCCCAAGCTTTGCCATCCGCCGTCATCAAGGTATTCACTTTTTGATTTGGTAGAAGAGGAACCAAGGAGCTAAGAGTATATGGAGGAACCTCTGGTATCCAATTATCTGTCATAATCTTGGTAGCTTCGCCATTACCAATACCCCAACGGATTCCTTTCTTCACAAGAGTCATGCCAAACTGGATGCTTCTCCATGTATAAGAAGAGGAACGTGGTACAGGAGCATCCCAGAAGTCGCAATCGGGGAAGTACCTGCCATTGAGCACCTAGCACACAAGGAGGAGGGATCTGTTAATAACCGCCAGCACTGCCGCCCTAGCATCGCCTGGTTAAAAAGACCCAGGTCACGAAACCCTAAACCTCCCATACCTTTGGTGTTGAAAGCCATTTCCATGATCGCCAATGAAGTTTCTTTTTCCCATTCTCAACTCCCCACCAATGATTAGCTATGGCTTGACGCATGGAATCACAGGTGGAGATAGGCAATTGGAAGCAGCTCATCACATAAGTTGGTATGGCCTGTATCACTGCTTTCAACATAGTTTCTTTACCCGCCCGAGACAGAGGACGGTCAGACCAACCATTTAGACGCTGCCAAATCCGAGCAAGGAGATACTTGAAGGTATGAACAGGAGACCGTCCAACCCCCGTTGGCATTCCGAGGTAAGAATCATGGAGCGCCTCGGCTTGAACACCTAGTATCTGTTGAACCCTTGTCTTGACAGCAGAAGGGCAGCGAGGACCAAAGAATATAGCGGATTTGTCCAAATTGATTTTTTGTCCAGAGCCCGCGCAATACAAGTCAAGCACTCGCTGCAAAGCCTCAACACTTTTTTCATCACTGCGGGAGAAGAAAATACTGTCATCTGCGAACAATAAATGGGAAATAGGGGGGCCAATTCGTCCATTGCGAAGACCTTGTAGTTCACCTTGGACCTCCCTTTGCTGCAGTAGACAAGACAATCCTTCCGTGCAAAGAAGAAAAAGATACGGGCTAATGGGATCCCCTTGACGAATCCCTCTGGTAGGAATAACTGGATCAGTTAGGTCACCGTTAACGCGAACAGCATACCTCACTTCGGTGACACACCTCATAATAGTATTGATCCAATTCTGGTTAAAACCAAGCTTCTGAAGGCATCCATAGAGATAATTCCACTCAACTCGATCATATGCCTTCATCATATCCACCTTTAGAGCAAAATATGGCCTCTTGGCATGTTGTTTTCTGATAGTGTGTAGACACTCATATGCAATCAGTGCATTGTCAGTAATCAGTCGTCCAGGAACGAAAGCACTCTGGTGTTCAGAAACAACAGCCGGCAGTATGAGCTTCAAGCGATTAGCTAACACCTTGGAAGCAATCTTATAAAGCACATTACAGAGACTGATGGGCCGAAAATTCTTTAGATGATCAGGAGAAGTAGTTTTCGGAATCAGAACAATAACAGAATCGCAAAAATCATCTGGCAACGTACTTCCGTCAAGAAAACTCCGCACTGCCTGACATATTGCATCCTGTAAAAATTCCCAGTGGGTTTGGTAGAACAGAGCCGGGTAACCATCTGGTCCCGGCGCCTTAGTTGGCCCCATCTGGAATAAAGCTGCTTTGATCTCCTCATTAGAGTACTCTTTAATCAATTCCGTGTTCATATCATCAGTAACTTTGCAAGGAATCGCATCAAGGACAGCAGCCATGGAAACAGTAGGTTCAGACGAAAACAGTTTACCATAGAATTGTTGAACCATACCTTTTATTTCAGAGGCGTCTTCACAGCGAGAGCCATCCTCTCGGCACAGAAATTTTATTTTGTTTGCTCTTTTGCGTGCCGATGCTCTTGCGTGGAAGAAAGATGTGTTGCGATCACCTTCTCGCAACCAATCAATTCTAGAACGTTGTCGGGCCATAACCTCCTCACGTTCAAAGAGTTCACAGAGATCTTTCTCAATATTCCGAAGCTCAGCCTGATCCGAATTGGCCGAAGTTCGGAGCATTTTCAGTTTGCGTTCCTGATTCTTGATCCTCTTGCGAACAGCACCAAAGGTCTCACGACTCCAAGCTTTAAGAGTACCAGCAACCTGGTGCAGCGTGGACCAAGTGGAGGCGAGGGAGACATCGCCACCAGATTTCTCAGTCCAAGATTTCTCCAAAACCTCTCTGTAGTCAGCTGCTCGCAACCAAGCAGCCTCGAAACGAAAACCTTGCTGAACAGGAACAGCACGGTTGTCTTGATGCACAGTACAGAGATTAATGAAGATGGCCAAGTGATCCGAGGATGTGGTAATAACATTTTCCACGGACACATCATTAAAACGGGCAGAGAAGCACCCATTAGCGACAGCTCGGTCCAGCCTAACTTTGACGTGATCTTCTTCACACTGTCTATTACTCCATGTGTACTTGGACCCACAAAGCCAAGATCAATCAGCCCACAATCATCAAGGCAATCACGGAATAAAGACATTTGTGTTTCAGATCTCTCCCGAGCCCCAACGTGCTCATCTTGCGTCAATGCTTCATTAAAATCACCGCAACAAATCCATGGTCCTTCCCAGTCCGTTTTCAGCCGGCGTAGCAAGTCCCAGAAGACAAGTCGCTGATCTCTCCTTGGTTCCCCATAGACAAAAGTTACCCTCCAAGGTGCTTCATTTTCAGTTTTGATAGTCACATCAATGCAGTGAGAATTATAACCCCTCAAAGAGACAGTGTATTGCGGCAACCAGAACAACGCGAGGCCCCCACTGAGCCCCACACTACTGACAGCGAAACTTCCAGCATAGCCCAAAGACCACATGAAATTTTGAGCTTTAGTGTCCTTCATCTTCGTTTCGCACAAAAAGAGGAAGGAGGGTCGATAAGTCCGCAAAAGATAGCGGAGTTCGCCAACCACCGAGTCCGACCCCAGTCCTCGGCAGTTCCAGCATAGTAGACTCATTGCGTCGGGCGGGACTGCTGAGCAGTCGCCGCCAGATCCGCCGATCGGGGTGATGTCTCAATAACATCCAACTTGTGTTTCTTGTTTGATGAAGAGTCTGATTCTGCCACCAGGTCATCACCACTGTCCATTGTGGCCTTATGGATAGTGGTAGCCAAAACTATGGCCCCGTCAGGCACATTGGTAGTAGGGAATGTCAAGGCTTCAATGGCTGAGGTACTGGTCACCTTGGGCCTGTACACTTTACGCTTCTGACCACTGATCCGTGCGCTATCTCCCTTCACCACAGCTGCAACTTTCCCGGACTGATTTTGTGTTGGTTCCCTCGGCTTACGCTGCCTAGTTTGCTTGGGTTTAACTGGTGACGCGACCTCACCTGATTGCCTTTTATCTTTCTTAGATTTAGCAGCCGTCTGCGGCTGCACTTTTGGACATCCAGCCCCCTGACTCTGCCAGGAACTTTGATCACTCATAAACGATCCCTGGCCAGAATTCGTTCCTGATGTCTTCTTCTTTCGATCATCTGGAACGCAAAGATGTGGACCATGATATGGAAGAAAGCCATCTTCATCACGCTCCCCTGGGGTTGGACAATTTGTCGACGAGTGCCCCAACAAACCGCAGGAGAAGCAGAATGTCGGGAGGCGCTCGTACATAATCTTGAAATGGTCAGTTTCCTGTCTCTTCTGCGAGAAAACAGATACAACGCGCATCAGGGGCTCTGTAATGTTGATAGAGGCACGGAAACGCAAATACTCCCCCCACGCTCTTCCTTTATCATCCACTTCCATCTTCTCCACCCTTCCCACACGGCTAGCGAGTTCTTTTCCTCTATTATCATTCATGAGGCCAAAGGGGAGATTAAGAATACGAACCCACAAGCTCAACCTTTCAAAACGTATATCAGCTGGTTTGAGACTGGGATCAAAATCTGTAAGTAGCACTGCATGGTACCAACAGTCCAAGGGTGACCTGCCGTAATACGGTCCTTGTCAGCTTTGGTCGCAAATTCCGCCAAGAAAAGGTTCTGCCCAAGCGGGTGAATCTCAAGTCCCTTAGGATTTCCCCACGCGGGACGGAGAGCGGCCTTGATAGTGGAGATGTGTAGCACATTGGGTGCTAGAACTTTTCCTGCAAGAGCCCACTCAGGGCAGCCAAGATCATCCTGCTCACCATCATCTTCTAAAACAAAAGCCTCAGATTCCTGAGAGGTGAGCCGCAGATTGCCGAGCATCTCCGCGACGTCGTTGCCGGTCGCCGCATCGGTTGGCGGCCTGCTGGAGGAGGCCTTGACCGTTGGCAGATCCCTGGAGGTGATCGCCAGAGGCCTAGTCGAGTTTCCTCGGCCAGGAGTTGGGTTCCCAGATGCGAACTCCTTCCCATTCATGGCGGCACGAGTCCAAGGGGATGGAGGCACTCGCGACACAAGGACGGCGGGGAGGATAGCACACGGGAGCAGGGGTGGGGCGACGGCGAGGGAATCACCGCCACCAGACGAGGTCGAAGACGTGGAGGATCAGCGCGATCGCCGGAGCGAAGGAGGAGACCCTAACGAAACCGGCAAAACTTCAGGAGCATCCGTTGTTGGTGGGTTGCATGGGAGCAAGATGTTGAGAAGGTCCAAAAATTGCACTGCAGACCTGTATACAAAATAAAAAGCGATCGGGTCCTTGTAAACAAAAAAAAAGCGATCGGGTCCTTGTAAAAACGTGATCAGGTCCCTGGCTGGCCGTGGCGTTGCTGGCTGAGGCTGACCGTGGCGGCGCTGGCCGTGGCGTCCCGTGGCGGCGCCCGACCGAGGCTGGCTGTGGCGGCCCTTGGCGGCGCTGGCCATGGCGGCGCCCGTCCGTGCCTGGCCGTGGAGGAGCTCTCGGCAGCGGGGCGGGCGCGGCGACGGAGGCCGACGTCGAGGAGGAGGTGGCGAAGGCCGGAGTCGAGGAGGTGGCAGCCGTGCTCATCAGTGCTCGACGAGGTGGCGGCGGTGCTCGTCCATGCTCGAGGTGGCGGCGGTGCTCATCCGTGCTCGACAAGGCGGCGGCGCGAGAGGAGCAGGTGGCGGCGGTGCTCGTTTGGGCGGAAGCCGGCGTCGACGAGGAGCTGCGGAGGCCGGCGGTGCGAGACGAGGAGGTGGCGGCGGTGCGAGAGAGGAGGTGGAGTGAGATAGCGGGTTGGGGGGAAATGAGGCTGGGGGCTGTTGACCCCTGTTGGTCTCGGCCAGGCTGCGAGGCGCGCAAGGGGGTTTTCCGGGCGAGCTGCTCAGCCCTGCCGAGCAGCGAAGCTCGATCTGAGCTTCTCTACCGGGCAGGGCTGAGAGCCATTTCGGGGCGAAGTGGGCAGGGGCGCATAGGCACGACACGGGCTACTAAACAAAAGAAAACGCGGTGGGAGGAGATTTTCTGAGGAGAGCCGGGCTACCAAACACACCCTAAGCATCTTGGCTGAGCCACTTGGTGAGGCGCTTGATGGATCTAGGTGGGAGGTAGTCGTCTCCGGACAATAATTTGTTGACCTTGACCATCCGAGTTCCCAGCGACATGCCACATGGAGGCTCTCAGCAGGACGGGCGGCCTTGGGTGCGCCGCGGAAATGGCTGCGCAGTAGAGCGCTATCCTGGTGGTGGGGGGAGGTGATGTTAAAATCGAGGCTCTTGCAATGATCTAGCTTGATGAGCCGCATGGCCACGAGAAGGTCAGCCCCGGCAAGACGCAGGCGTAGGTAGCGAATGGCTTCCAAGTCTTACAGTTGGTATTTTGTACTCGTTTAACTTACTCTTTATATACCACCCCCGCGTCGCCCAACCCTAGGCGACACGGGCGCGCCGGCTCCCGAGCCCTCTCCTCCCTCATCACATCCCTCCCGCCGCCATTGGAGGACCTGCTGGGCGATGTGCTGGCGGCGACAACGGCGGCAGGGGCCTCTCCCTCGTGTGGCAGCGGTGATTCTTTCGGTCGGCGGAGGCGCGTGGTGCGGCGACGGCTCGGCGGCGAGGTGCCGTGGAGTCCCGACGCGATCGCAGATCGGCTACGATGGAGGGACGCGGCCTCCCACGGCGGAGGAGCCCCTGCTGCTGCGGCCACGACTCCAAGCCCACTCGTGGCCCATCTGGGTCCCTCCGGGCCTGAGGCGGTGGCTGTGGCGACAGGCAGCGCCGGGACGTCTGGTGGCGCCGGTTGCTTGGCATCGTGGCGGTGCCGGCGGCCGATCAGGCGGCGGTGGGCTGGTTCCCCACCGACCAGTCCCGTCAGCTCGGATCGAATAAAGGTGGCGATCCTGGATCCTTCTCACACCAAGACGAAGAGTTACTTGATGCATGTCTTCATTGATCCGGCCGGATTGTCGAGTTCTGGAAGGCTCCGCCGGTGAACTCCATTGGGCAAATCAAGCCTGGAGATTGACGGATCGGGTGGGATTCGGTCGCGCGCAACCATGTTTTTTCTGACCGTTTGGTTTCAGAGGAAGCGTTGCGAAACTGTGCGTATGTTGCCATCATGGACTTGTCTTTTTTTCCATGATGAAGTCAGAGTGCGGAGAATGGGATGGAAGTCGAGATTTAAGGACTAACAATGGTGGTTCGAGTCTTGGTGGGATGAGGGATTGGCTAGGTGATTCGTAACTTCGAGCAGCAGCAACGGCAAGAGGGGGCGACATCACAGGAGAAGTTCAGAGTCTAAACTTTCAGGGTGAAAACCCAAGGATTGATCTTAATTGGTTGTGCCTGGCAATTGCTTTGTTGAAGACATTGTTTTTGCGAGTGTGGACTTTCTTTAAGGTGAAAACTATGATCTATGATCCGGACGACGACGGCGCTTGAGCACTGTTCCCTTCTTGGAGGCGTCACTTTTGGAGCAGTTGGACTTATGGTACTTATTTGGTGGGGTTAGGTCTGCTGTCAAAAGGAATCGATCACTGTAGCGGGATTTTTCTTTTCTGTAATTCTTCCTTTTATTGTGAGCTGTGTGCACCCGTGGGGTCGCTAGGGCAACGCGTTGTTGCAGAGGCTGGATGTAATTGGTATCATCGCGATATTAATATATACTCTTTATAAAAAAAGCGAATGGCTTCCAGATGTAGTGGAAGTAGAAGGTGAGGAAGTAGACGAGACCTTGCAGCGACCTCCGCGCGATTGTCATACCATTCATCTCCTTTGGGGATAGAAACATGTTGTAGACGCGTTTGTCGTGGGTGTCGGCTGTGATCTTGCACAGGATCGAGTACCTCTTGTCGTCGTCGGCGTCATCGTCCTCTTCCTGCTCTTGCTCCTGCTCGTGCCTAGGCGCCTTCGTTGGAGCGGAGGAGTAAGCGATGGTGTTGGCGATGATGTTGGAGACTGGGTCGAGGATGCCGACGCACATGCCGGCCTTGAGAAGACACGTGGCCATAAGGTTGCAAGTTCCGCGGAAGAGCCCGTGTTGTGCGCATTAGCCGCGACCACAAATAGCAGGACTAGCAGGTGCTCGTCGGCCGGACGCGCGCGGACCATGCAGGTAACGCAGGTTATGCAGGACTAGGCAGTCCGCAAAACGCACAGGGCTTCAGATTACTTGTCTTATATGGAGTAGATGAATACATGACCCATGCTTGTTATATTGATTAAGAACTACTGCCTGTTGCTGCCAATTCAACCGATTGGAAGAGAAGAGGGTAAATAAAACATCTCAATTCTCAAATCAGACAAACAAGATCTCCAAACCGAAAAGGAAACGGGGAGATAAGATCTGATCCTGTTCCCTCCCTCCTCGCCGGACCGGAAGCGCCGCACTCGAGGCCACGCCATGGGGTGCTCCTTCTCCAGGTTGAACGCGTTGTACGGCGGCGGCGGCGCCGACATCTGGGTCAACGACTACCGCTTGTCAGGTTGCTCACTGGCAACCCCGATAATATTGTCGTCGAGGGACACGGGGGGGGGGGGGGGGCGGTGGCAGCCTAACGACATCATGTGGTGGAGACAACGGCTGCTACACGCTGGCAGCCCCGACAACATGATCGTCGTGGAGTTGGTGGCGGCTACACGCGCCCCGACTCCTCTCGCCGTCTCCATCTAGGCCTCAGAGCATCTCCAGTCGGGGCGCCCAAACGGCCGCCCAAAGCCGTTTGGGGCGTGCCGGACACAAAATCGCGCCCACTCGCGGCGTCCAAACGTGAATTCGGTCCGGCGCGGCCTAGTTTTGTGTCCGGCACGCCCAGCCCACGCCCTCAACTTGGGGAGGCTTGGGGCGGCCCCGGACGGAAGGAAACGCGACGCCACGTCGGCTCCCGACGCGCGGGCCACGCCTGGCAGTGAGACAAGAGGCTGCATTAATGTCGGGCGGCGTCTCGGTTTCCCAGCCGGGCACAGCGACGCGTCGCTTCGCTCTGCGGCGAGGAAGCGTCTGCGCCACGGCGGCGTCAATGCAGGCGAGCCGTTAATGGTGTGGCAGGCGAGCGCAGACGGAGGCCCGTCGTCGCCGCCGTGACAGCCAGGCTTGGCAGAGCACCATGGCTCGCCGCGGCTGGCCATCGCAGGAGGCAGGCTCGTCGGCCGTCAACGCTCCGCCACCTCCTCCACCGCCTCCTCCGCCACCGGCGAACCAACTCACGGAAGCCGAGGCGCGCGAGCTCGTCCGCACTAACACGCCGGTGCCGGCGAACTGCGTCCTCCCGAGGGATGGGCCACGAACCCAGTGCACGTCCCCGTTGCACCCATGCTAGCCGGCCAGGTGCGGCTCGACTACGTCGCCTCGTGCATGGGGATGATGGCGCCGGAGCTGCACGATGACCCCAGGTTCGAGCCGAACTCGGCGTACTGAGACAAGCAGGTCGAGCTCGAGCACGCCTACCGCCTCCACTCCTTCTTCGCCCCCAGCCGCCTGCGGACTGGCTCGAAGACTCCGACGACGACGGCCTCACCAACACCACCGACGAGGAATTCGCAGCGGGCATGGAACGGGAGAGGGTTCGCTACGAGGCGGTGGAGCAGGCTCGTCGCGTAAGATCGGAACGAGGTCGCGTGCAACCTCCTCCGCCGCAACCTCAACAAGAGGTGGAGGAGGTCGATGGTGATGATGACGGCTTAGGAGACTGGCCGCCGACGCCGGAGTGAGATCCCGGCCACATGCAGCTCGCCATCGAGGCCGACATAGCCTCTGCCGCCGCCACCGCCTCCGCCGCCACCACCGCCACCACCTCCACCACCGGCTACCTCTACTGCCTCTGCTCGGACTGCCGCCGGGGTCCTATGCTCGCCGCCGCAAGGGCCGGCGCCTGCCCCAACTACGGGTGCCCGGCGTGCCACCCTACTTACTAGATCTAGTATAGGTCTAGATTTAAATTTGAATGAATTATGTTAGTTCGAATGAAATTTCAATAAAATATATGCATTTTCGTATCAAAATTTCATATATGAATAATGTTTGGGCGTCGCGAGTGGGGAGCGAGGGCGCCCAAATGGGCAAGGCAGTCCGGACGGCGCCCAAAGGGCCTGTCCGAACGGCCTTTAGGCGCCCATTTGGACGCCGCGAGTGGAGATGCTCTCAGTGCACAAGCTGCGCCCAACACCAGCACGTCGTGGTACCTAGCAAGAGAGATAGGCGGAAACGAACGCGGATTCCGCCGAGCGGCTATGGCGCGTAGTTGTTATCGTCACCGTTCCTCTCTTGTGGGGATCTGGGCCATTTTGTTGACTGTAGGCCCCATGCCTGCTGTATATGCAGACTGAACAACCTCGGTGATTTGACCGGAGGCCCCATGCGTATTTGTACTAGGCTCTAGCTTTTGGAAGTACTGACTCGCCTCGGTGATGGTTGATCGTTACTAGACAAACAGTTGATGCTTAGATTAGATTAGACTAGTACTTGTAAATCCAACAATTTCTGGGGAAAAATGTTGCACCGTTCACGTCTAAGTTCTGCATTTTTGTCATTTCTGCCAAGTCTAGAATACAACGTATTTTGCAACTAAATTTTACACACTTGTAATGCATATTATTGACCACATCATGGTATTTCTTTTGATTTGTTTGAAGCTTCAAATTTGGTACAAAATAAGAGTTTTTGACTCCTTTAAACAGCAAAAAATTTGTATTACATCATCTTTACGATATTTAAGGGTTAACATCCACCGGTTGTCCATATTCTCACTTGTGGATACCTTCGACCACATATGGGTCGCTCGTTTGGATAACCGCGTCAAACATGAAAGGATCGACAAAGATATCCCCAACCGGTACTATGGGTAACTTCACAAATATGACGAGCATATCCCTACGATGTACTATGGATAACCGGATATATTCAATCGGTACAATGGATAACCATTGTTTGTAATATCCGGATCCTTTCAGATTTGACGCGGTTATCCAAACGAGCGACCCATACATGGTCGAAGGTATCCAAGAGGATGTTTAAGATCGACAAAGATATCCCCAACCGGTACTATGGGTAACTTCACAAATATGACAAACATATCCCTACGGTGTACTATGGATAACCGAATATATTCAATCGATACAATAGATAACCATTGTTTTGTAATATTCGGATCCTTTCATATTTAACGCGGTTATCCAAACGAGCGATACGTGGTCGAAGGTATCCACATGTGAGAATATGGACAATCGGTGGCTGTTAATCCTCTAGTATCGTAAATAGTAAGTTAAAGATCGACGAAGATTTCCCCAACCGGTACTATGAGTAGCCTCACAGATTTTGACGAAGATATCAGATATATTCAATCGGTACCATGGATGACCGTTGTTTGTAATATTCAAATTCTTTCATATTTGACGCGGTTATCCAGCCGAGCGACCCATACGGTTCTTTTTTATTCTAATTTTTTACTAGTAGAAACTGGACTTTCCCTACTTTCCACCTATTTTTATTTATCCTAAAAACCACCTTCCAAAAAGGGAATTGAAAATTATACCTGGTAGTTTTTACGACAAAAATCGAATATTTTAGTTTTAGCGCATAAAGGGAATAGTAAAAATGGAATAAAAAATTATACTACGTATTTTTTTGCATGCGCTTGATGAAAAAAGGAGGGCAAAAAGGAGCAGCCACACAGCTAAGTGCATGTATGGATTAGACATAGCTAAGCATTCATGCATGGATTAGATGGTAAGATTACGAAATAATTTAATAAACTCTACACGGCACGGTTACGACCCATGTGCATCCTGACCACATCCACGGCCCCACGTCCGAATGCATCACGCGACATGGCTATGGGTATTCGCTTTGGTAGGCAACAGGGGTGCCAGACGTTGGGGTCAAACCTGGTGGAGGTAGGCCCGGGGACATTGATCCATTGATGGTTTGGACGCGGCAGATAGCACTCACGCGCCATAGCGCGTTGTAACGCAACTTATCGGGCGGAAACAGACACTACCGGAAATTTGGAATTTGCCGTGGTGCAAAACCACACGGCAAAGGCTTTGCGGAACACAGCAAAGGCTTTGCCGTGCGGAACAGCACGGCAAAGGCCACACGGCACAACTCTCGTCGGCAAAGCTCTTTGCTGTGTGTTTTTTGGAAAATGCACGGCAAAGGATTTGCCGTGTGTTTTTTTCACCACATAGCAAAGAATCTTTGCCGTGTGTCCATACGTAAAACACCTGGCAAAGTCTTGCTCCTTTGCCGTGTGTCCAGTCACAAAGTACACGGCAAAGCCTTACTCCTTCACCGTGTACCTGGAGAAAACACATGGCAAAGGATATATCCCAGGTTGACCGAGGAGCTATCTTTGCCGTGTGTATACACAACACACGGCAAAGGCTATAATTTTTTCATTTTTCTTCCTATTTTTGCTTAATCCCTGCATTTAAACAAACAAACAAACAATATATACTATTTCACAAAAAATTTACTGGACTCACAAATATATGACAAAATATAATCCAAATATGTTTTCATAACAAATAATTCGACAATACGATAATACACATGAGTGGGCATCATGCACAAGATCCATAACAACAAATAGTTTAACAAGTTCCATAGAGGTCATAATAAAAGTTCCACATAGTTCGTAGTACAAGACCATAGCAAGTTCGAAAGCAAAGCCACCGGTAGGCCACAATGGCGAAGATCTACGTCCTTCATGCACATCCTACAAGTTCGAAAGAAAATACATAAGATTCACAAGTCATATGACAAGTAAAGAACCTATCTTATATTTTGGAAGGTAATAATTGGCAGCCACTGCATATATACACCATAAACTAATAAAAGGTTACACGCCTGCATGTATATGCATGTGTATCTATATGCTAGTATGCTACCACAGGTTAGGCCAAGCATGCATACCGATCATGAAACTACCTATACACATGAAATGTTCAGCTTATCAAAACCATAACACGGTGTTGCAATAACTTGATATGAAGTGTGGTAAGTCAAGTTTGGTGATTCATAAACATGATTTCAACATCTGTTCATACAAGCTTGTTTATCCATGTCTAAAGAACCTATCTCTGTTTTGCTCTATGGCTAAATTTTCACATGTGTACTATATGGATCAAAGAAACCTAGAAGCACGTGAGGCACGAGTGTAGGAGAGCTAACCTGGAATCAAAGCTTGCGGGCGACGTTTGGATTGATGAAATCAGGCTGACCCGTCGTAGGAGGCGTCACCGGGCTAACATCCTGATTTCTTGACCCATTGTGCTCCACATTGTTGGATCCAGCCGATGGTTGTCCCTACAACATGGAAAATTGTGAGCATTAGTCAATAAGCACTAGACATAAACCTGGCACATAGCTGTGAAGAATTTATACCCTCGAAGCGTGATCGAATATCAAAGAAGATCCGGGATGCTCCTTCAAGAAGCCCTGCGACGCTGGTCCCGGTGTCCACCTCGAACCATAGCCTGCACGAAAGAGAAAACTACCACTATAATCAGTGCCAATCCATTACCACTACAATCAACAAAATATTAACTAGAACATGGAATATATGAGTAGATAAAAAGAAGTACCAATTTATCACCACAACTAAAAAAAGTACCATAGATATCTATGAAACGTTCAGACTGAAAAGCTTTACAGTTCAAGAACATAGAGCAGAAGCTGTATCAGTTCATTATTTCTCCCCACCAATTTTCTCATTTTTAATCCCCAATCACTCCCTTTCCAACCATTCTAGTACCCCAGGAGGCGAACGAATGAAATATGATGATACAACACAAATTCACATCCGAATAATGATATGAACCCCCATCCTCAGATGTGTTTCTAGCGCCTTGAGTTCAAGTGCAAAAGTTAAGTTGAAGCAAACTGTGGTAAAAAGTGTCAAGTTTTCATGCTGTCAAATTGCAGTAAAAAGTAAACATTGGTCTAAGAAAGTCAAACATGCCTAACTCATGTGTGTCATGTTGTGGCAAACCACTCACGAGTATTTAAGGAAGAGTATCAGTGTAAGTTATTCAGTTGTACACAAACAAGCAATGCACCACATTGTAGTCCAAATTAAATTCGATGGCATGGCATGACTGGCAGTAATGCACAAGCAATGCACTGGCAGGAAGCAATGAGTACCAAGTGAATTTACATTCATTTAAATGTTACTACTCCTAAGTTTGCTTTCAGTAATTTGTGTTCCATGAACAAGCCAAAGTTTAGGAATATTGTAGACAAGCTTGCGTAAACAAGTTCAGCAATAGACCCTTGCACTACAGCAGCAAGCAAACACTACAGGTTGAACAGAAACGCTTGAGTATTTCAAGAAAATATTGCAGGACGGAGTACAAGACTACAAGTTCAGGAAAATATTGCAAACAGTTCAGTGTATGCTAAATACAGTTGACTTAACTATACTAGCTAGGAGTGCCGGGCTACTGATATTAACTAGCTAGCGAGCTAGGAGTGTTCAATTAACTTCAGAGGAGTAGCAGTAACTTTTGTATGAAGAACCTGAGCAAGCAATCAAGTTGACAACATGCAAAGCCTAATCAGGCTACAAACAACACAAATAGATGAGTTATTAACATAACTTTAGGAAAAGTGCAGACTTCATAGCAGAGGAGACAGCTCCGGTGATGACGACCATGTTGCAATTGTAGGCGCTTAGTCGATCTACCAAGGAACAAGCAATCACAGCAAAAACGACGACACCGAGATTTGTTAACGCAGTTCGGCGAACTCGCCTACATCTGCGGGGCCTGACTATGGGCGCTCCTCCCCACGATACCGCTGCACCGGCCGCCTTGGTCGCCGGCACAAGCCGCCGGCTTCCCTCGCGCGCCTGCTGCTATCACGTCGCCATGGGTTACAACATGTGGTGCCCCCTCATTATATGGGAGGCCCTAGGATACAACGTGTTCGACTCCAACACTACACGTACCCTGTCCACACCTATTACAACACCAAGTCCACGTAACCCTACTCGTACATAATATTCGACACAAACACAACAAACTCCACCTTGGCGAATATTCTCCACCACCTTGAGTTCGTCCAAGCGTCAAACTTCCATGTACTCCGGACTTGGGTTGTCTTCTTCGTAGCTTACCGAGAGCTACCCGACGAGTCTGCCGCAGACCCACCGCGTCCATGGAACACAGTTGCTACTCCCGCAACTCCACTCGCCATGGCTCCACCTGCAATAGTGCTCCCTCGCAACTTGTAAAGATGCGACGCCGTCCTCTCTCCCGTCATCACAGTCACCTCATCCTCCATGATTCTCATGGTCTTCCTATCCCGATCACAACGGAATACCATACCACCATCATGGAGAACTCCAAGCGAAATTAGATTCCTCCTTAGCCCTGGCACATGCCTGACTCCCCGAAGCACCCGCTCTACTCCGTCGAACATCTTGATTTTGACGTCACCTACTCCAGCAACACGGTAACCCGTGTCATCCCCCAGATAGGCTGTATCAAGCTCACCAGACTTGTACGAAGAGAACCACTCCCTATTGGGTGTCGCATGAAAAGAGCTAGCTGAATCCAACATCCACGCTTCCCCTTTGGTTGACCGTCTATTTGACACTAAGAGAACATCACCACTGCCGTCCGAGTCATCACCATGAGTTGCTATATTAGCACTTGACCCATCCTTGAGAACTGGACAATCCTTCTTGATATGTCCCCACTGCTTACACTTGTGACACTGCACCTTCTTTTTCTTGTTCTTCCCAGCCCCGTATCCTTTCCTGCTTTGCGCACCATTGACCAGCAAACCTTCACCATGAGCGACTTCCTCTGCGTTGTTCTTCTTCCTCATATCATAGGACAATAACGCCGCAGTGACATCCTCAAGCTTGATGGTCTCCTTGCCGTACGTCAACGTAGTGATCAAATGCTCATAGGACGGTGGCAACGAACATAAAAGAAGAATCGCCCTATCCTCTTCGTCAATCTTCACACTGAGACGTGCTAGATCCGTGACGACCTGATTAAAGGCATTCATGTGCTCCACAAAATCCGACCCCTCCTGCATCTTCAGCATGTATAACTTTTGCTTCAAATACACCTTGGTCGTCGCAGTCTTGGACATAAACTGACTCTCCAGCTTCTCCCAAACCTTCTTCGGCGAATTCTCATCCATCACATGATACATGACCTGGTCCGACAAACACAACCGTATGGTTCCGGTTGCTTGAATCTGCAACTCCTCCCAGTCATCATCATCCATCTTAGCTGGCTTGCTATCCCGCAACGCCTTCAAGCATCCCTGTTGTGCCAACAAATCTTTCACCCTTGTCTGCCATAGCGCGAAGTTTCCAGTTCCGTCGAACTTTTGCACTTCAAATCTGGTACCCGTTGGCGCCATGATTTTTTCCTGTACGGCTAACCCTGGAAGAAATAACCGAGCTGCTGTCCCCGTGTGCACGTAGCAGGAGAATCTTCTGCCTGTACCTCACGTCCGTGTGCACCTAGCAGGAGAACTTCTGCCTATGCCTCACGTGAGCTGCTCCCTCTTGGCTCAACTTCCGATCGATCCCGATCGATGATGCTAGCTGCTGCCTTTGCTTGCCTGCTCACCGATGGAAACCTTGATGGATTTAATCTGCTGAATCGATTTGCTCGGCTCACCTCCCCACGGCCGCCTCCTGCTGCTTTTAAAAGCCCTGCAGGTCTCCGCCTCGGAGACGAGACCGTGAAGACCACGCCTCGTGCGTCTCCACCTGGGACTCGGTCCCTTCTTTTTTTTTCAAACAAATCCGGTTTCCAATCGATCCCTATGCGCGTGTGTAGACCAGCTAGAACACGGACTCGTGGCCCCTTTGTTTGATGCCCTGCCACCGCATGCACTGCATGCCCTTGGCAATCACGCATGCATCGCTGCATGCGATTGCAACTTGCAACGCTCCAAACAACCTTGGCCCATGTGCGTCCGTTCATACGCCGTCTTGCACGCCACCACAGATCGATCTGACTGCTTCTGCTTGCCGATAAATTCTGATCCCAGCCGATCTGCGGAAACACTCGCCGGAAGCCGCGAGTCCTCATCGACTGATCAATTTCTCGACTCCTCTGGATCAAACGTACCGCGACCTGCAACTTGGCTCTGATACCACTTGTTGCAATTGTAGGCGCTTAGTCGATCTACCAAGGAACAAGCAATCACAGCAAAAACGACGACACCGAGATTTGTTAACGCAGTTCGGCGAACTCGCCTACATCTGCGGGGCCTGACTATGGGCGCTCCTCCCCACGATACCGCTGCACCGGCCGCCTTGGTCGCCGGCACAAGCCGCCGGCTTCCCTCGCGCGCCTGCTGCTATCACGTCGCCATGGGTTACAACATGTGGTGCCCCCTCATTATATGGGAGGCCCTAGGATACAACGTGTTCGACTCCAACACTACACGTACCCTGTCCACACCTATTACAACACCAAGTCCACGTAACCCTACTCGTACATAATATTCGACACAAACACAACAGACCAGATGCGGGCGGTGCTGGAGTGTGGAGGCGCGCTGGGGTGCATCCCGTGCTGCTGGTGTGTGTGCGCCTCCGAGCATGCAGGGAAACCACTCTAAAAGGGAGGAGCCTGCCTTCATGGCGACAGGGAAAAACGAATAACTCGCGACGCTAAAGAACGAATTCGAGACAGAGGAGAAGGGGGGAAGGAGGAGGAGCTCACGGAGGGGATGCTGGAGTAGTCGCTCAGGCTCGGAGACGAACGGCGACGACGAATTGCGGCGGCGGACGATCTTGGCGTTGAGGAAGAAGAAACCGAAATTCCTCCGGCTCCGGGCGTTCCAGCAAGCTCCAGTCGGCGATGACGGCGAGGAAGACGAGGCGCAGCTCCTGGTACTCTCGGACAGGGTCGGGACGAGCCAGGCAGAGGCCCTCCGCAGCAAGGGCTGCAGCTCCGTATTCTCCGGCGTCCAGGTTCTGCTCCTCCTCGAGCGAGAACGCCGAGGCCGCCGGCGGAGGGGACGCCGAGGCGCAGGCAGAGGCAGCGCAGTCGTGGTGCAACAGAATCACGCGGGAGAAGGGCTGGGTCGCCGATGCCAGCACCATGGACGGACGCGGCCTCATCCTTCTCTTGGACTATGTCAAAGGATTTTATTTTTTTAGCAATTTATCACTTTATTTGATTTTTTTGAAAAAAAAGGGTCGAAAGGGGTCAAAATTTTCAAAACCATCGACGGTTCTATGACATAATCACTACTTATGTAGCCTAAAATGATTTTTGAAAAAAATTCAGAGCAAACTATCACACACTTATAGTTCAAATTTGAATTACTTTCGGAAAATCGGCATAAAGTCATTTAAATAGGCGAAATTAGGTAGAAAGCGAGAAAATTCCTAATATTTCTGGATTATCCATAAAATATGGTCTACTTTGTGTGCAATTTAGATGGGTGCCATTTTGCACCATATTTTTTGTACTTGCTTCACAAAAAAAGTCATTTTCGGCACTTATAAAATGGAAAATGATATTTATACAAATAATTTGAAAAAACTCAGTTCGGCAACATTCTTGCCCATACCAAAGCACACCTATGTGCCAAATATGGGGACTTTATCACAAACTATGCTATGAAAATTGTCATATCTTGGTCGTTTGGTTTGAAATCTATACATGTTTATAGACGATAGACCTTTTTGTGAAACATTCTTTTAATATTTTTTGTCAAAACTCAAGTTTATTATTTTTTATATCAATTATTACACATAAAAGGGCTCCATGCCAAAGGATTACATTTTTTGAGCAATTTATCACTTTATTTGAATTTTTTGAAAAAAAGGGTCAAAATGGCCACCATGGCTATTCGTCGAAAGGGGTCACATTTTTCAAAACCATCGATGGTTATATGACATAATCACTACTTGTGTAGCTTAAAATGATTTTTGGAAAAAATTCAGAGCAAACTATCACACACTTGTAGTTGAATTTTGAATTACTTTCGAGAAATCGGCATAAAGTTATTTAAATACGTGAAATTAGGTAGAAATCGAGAAAATTCCTAATATTTCTGGATTATCCTTAAAATATGGTCTACTTTGTGTGAAATCTAGATGGGTGCCATCTTGCAACATATTTTGTGTATTTGCTTCACATAAAATGTCACTTTTGACACTTGAAAAATAAAAAATGATATTTATAAACAATATTTTGAAAACTCTTTTTGCCAACATTGTTTGCCATACCAAGTCACACCCATGTGTAAAATATGAAAAATTTATCAGAAACTTTGCCACGGGAATAGTCATAACATTGTTAAGTAGATAAACTAAAGTTAAAAAATAACTCTTTGCCGTGTGCAAACACACGGCAAAGATCTTTGCCGTGTACTTTGCCAATACACACGACAAAGGATTCTTTGCCGTGTGTTTGTCATATATACACACGGCAAAACAAATATGTTGGCCGTGCATAGTTCTTTGCCGTGTGTTTTCCTTGGTCTTTGCCGTGCATGGTTCTTTGCCGTGTGTTTTGTTTAGTCTTTACCGTGATTTAAAACTTTGCCGTGCGTTTTTCCAACCGTACACGGCAAAGACTACCTACCTTTGCTGTGCAGTTTTCTTTGCCGCGTGTTTTCCTTAGTCTTTGCCGTGTTCCGCAAAATTAGACACACGGCAAAGAGCCAACCTCACGGCAAATAATGATTTTCCCGTAGTGAGAGGTGATCTGATCGTAGGAGAAAATATACGTTTTCCTCATTGAACACGCTGCCATGCATGCATGATGATTGCACGTGCGTTCTGCTCTTGTGCATCTTGGCACCAACGCCGTTAGGTGTGGCCTACTTCCGGCCTGGTGGCAATCATGCATGGCGTCGCCACCACGGAAGACGGTTCAAGGACGCTTCCGGGTCACCGTTGTGACCGGCAACCACATGACGTCGCCACCGCGACGGCGGGCTGGTCGCTGCTCCGGGATTGCCGTCGTTGGCCGAAACGACCTTGCGACTGCCGACGCGTGGTGATATGGCCGAGCAGCGGCCGCTTGAGGCTTGCCGCCGGACGAGGTCTTATCATTGTCGGGAAGCTTCATGCACGCCGTGCCGCCGTCAGGGGCGCGTCCCGCATGAGCCTGCCGGCGACCCGTGCGGCGCACGGCCGGCACGAGGCTCCGAACCTTCTCCTCCGTCCGGGCCTCTCGATAGCATGTCAGACGACAAGACCAAGAGCCTGACACCGAGCGAATGCGTATGCTCTTTCCATCGTACCTGATACAACAGCAAGAAGGCAAAACATTATCTGAACGTACCATGCGTATGCTCTTCTTGATTGCATCTAGAGCCACTCATGCATGGTTGTGGCACGAGCGCTCAGCTCCTGGACGAATACTTGATCGTGGAGTCATCGTCTCCATCGCCGTCGTCGCCAAGTGCGACAACGTGCTAGGCGTCGCTCCAGGCTTCAGCCAGGTCGTCGTGGTGGCCGGCTGGCCGCGCAGCGACACAGCGGTGTAGATGGCCGAGCGGCAGCCGACTTGAGTGGCCTGCTGCTGGACAAGGCCTCCCGGCGCAGCGTATCTGATCTCCGCATGGTGCGCCGGCCCCGCGGGCTCCTCTGTCTTCCTCGTCAGGGAGGTCGTCGACGCCTCGGACGGCACCGGCGGAGCCGGACCGGCGCCGTCGGGCTCGCCAAGAAAGGGACGCGAACAACGCCGGCTGGCCGGGGTGGCACCAGCAGGGATGGAAGGTGACAAGAAAGGGACGGGATGGCGCAGGATGGGAAGACAAGTTCGGGGCACAGGCCTCGTGTGGGATGGCGACGAGCGGAGTCGCCGGCGACGCAGGATGGCAGGAGGCGATGAAGGAAGCGGCGGCCGGCGCGTCTGCAAAGGCTTCTTCAGCGATGTGTGCAGCTCGTTAGCAGGCTTATGCGGGCCAAGCAGGTTAAAGCAGCACGCGTCTGCGAAGCCCACGTATCGTTTGCAGCATGTCCGCAACGCCACGAAGCGTTATTTTGCGGCGCGGCTGAAGCGGGCCTGCGGACGCCCGCGTCCACCTGCACCCTGACGTGGCCAGCAAGGGGATACACTCTACCGGCAGCCGATCGAGCGTCGCCTCGTACTAGAACCCATGGATATGATCAAGAAGGATGCGTATGTCCCGCTCCTCGCTCTCATCTGTAACGCCATATGGACAATCATCGCTGATGCAGCGAGCACGCTCGCCATGCATATCAACAGGCAGACTTTCTCTCCTCTCCACGAGCCAGGCTGGTGGTCCGTTCGGCTGCGCGCGCGGAGGGGTGGGGTGTGCCAGGGAGGGGACTGAAGGCTGAAGCGGCAGCGGCGGCGTTTTTGGTATCGGGGAGGAAAGGCGAGGTGAAAATTGCACGCAGCACCAAATACTTGGTAACATTATTGCATAAAACAGAATCTAAACATTTTTTGCAGCTGACCCCAACTTTTTTAGGTAATATGTTGTACCTAGCCCAAAATATATGATTTAGGCCTCTAATAGTGTATCCGACAAGTGGACCCATATTTCTATACCGTATCTCTTCGAGCATAGGTGACTCTGTACGCTTTTAGGAGCAGAGACTTGCGTGTATCGCATCGACCAAACCGACCACCATGGGCAGGCACAAACGTATTCATGGGTATTCAGCTGAATTCCCATTATTTTTGGCACAAAAATTTTTGGTAGTATTTATCTATCCTAACCCAACGAATAGATCTGTCCTCTTGGCCCATAGCACGAGGGCTCTGGCGGCGGTTGATCGACTCAGTTGGCGGGACGATTAGGCGAGGCGGCCGGCGCACGATGAGCATATAATTCAACATTGTAATTGGCTAAAAATGAATCTGGTCAAGGTTTGCATCCAGAGATGGGTTTTGCAAGCCTTGTGATACTCAGTGGAAATCTCACTATAAGACGGTGACAAATGTTATGTTCATGTATCCTTCAGTTCGAATAGTTTAGTTTTTTATAAAGATTGGAGAAAAAGACACTATAGTGGCATGGAGACTATTGCTGCACAAACTATGTTAACACCATTTGAGGCTTATGAATTTATTTTTATGGCATCACATATGACTTGAGCAGATCCTTACTGAGGGACGAAGATATTTTAATGCTATGGGTCTCATTGGATACAAATAACAAGAACTTGAGAACCTACGACATGATGGTGGATGGAGAGCTTTTCTCGAAGGGGTAAATTCTTTTTGTGTGAAGCACAGAATCAAAGTTGTTGACATGAATACTTTCTATATATAAGTCGGCTGGAAGGTCTACAAGGTTCTTCAAAAATGTCAAAAATATGCACTGCTTCCACGTGGATATGTTATTGGGTGTCATTGATAGACAAATTCGAGAGTTCAAAGATTGATTTGATGAGGTAAACACAAAGTTACTTGTTTGCATATGGCTTCCTTCAATCCACATGGCTTGTTTTCTGCTTATGAAAAGGAAAAATTAGTTAAACTTGCTCAGTTTTATCCCAAAGATTTCTCAAAGATGGAACTAGTGTACCTTCCATTTCAACTCACAATCTTGATTGGTGACCTGCGTAGAGATGGAAGGTTTAGGGAAGTGAAAAATATTGCGGATCTTGCTATTAAGCTTATTGAGACAAAGAAGAGCCTCACTTATAATCTTGTTTACAATCTTCTTAAATTGGTCCTAGTTCTTCCCGTTGCAACTGCAACACTTGAGCGAGTTTTTTCTTCAATGAACTATGTGAAGGATAAGTTGAGGAACAAGATGTGAGGCCAATACTTGAACGATTGCTTGGTTACACATCTTGAGAAGGAATTCTTTTTCCAAGTTAAGGATGATGCAATCATATCACATTTCCAGGCCTTGGAGAACCTTAAAGTTGTGCTATGAGTTTATCTATTGTTATATAATTTCTCTATTTTTTTTTGATATGATGTCGTTGTTATGGAAAATTCGTGAACTATTGAACAATTTTCCAATATGCGTGTCTGTACTTTTCCATTCAACAAATAGAGAACCTTCAGGTTTTGCATTGATTTTTTAACTCTGAATACCCATTGTCAATATTCTATGCCCCCCTCGTATCTACCACGCCTTCTCCACTCGAGGTGCAAGACTCACCGAAGGCAAGGAGACACTTTAATTGAAACTTGTAAAGTGGAGTGAGACTTAATATGGAACCTATTTCAAGACACTTACTATTTGGAGCTGGTAAACTGCAATAAGTCATTTAACTTGTGACATGCATGCCATTATATTCGATGCTTGAATAATTTATATGTGCATAGTGTATGCATTTTCTAAATATGAGCCCAATGGTCAGATACGTCGTCAAGGACTAAATCACGTATTTTGGGCTAGGTGCAACATCGTACCACAAAAGATGGGATCAGGTGTAAAAGATGTTTAGATTATATATTGTGTGCAACAATGTAACCTAACCAAGTATTGGTTAAATTTATCATAAACACGAGTCACAACTCTTATCGCTGAACAAGCAAACGCTCACACGTGCGAAAGAGCGGCCGGCTGCACCTACACCGACAGAAAGCTGCTCGGTCGCCGCACGTGCCCCATTGGAGAGCTGAGGCGAAACGAAGAAGTCCAGACAATGGGCCTGAAGCTTTTTTTTTGAAAGGGGGCCTGAAGCTTAATTATCGGACGGACCTCTTCTGATTGGCCACATTCTCCTCTGTCAGTACGCTGCACGCTACCCGCACCAAAAAAGAAAAAAAGAACGAGCCTGTCACGGCCTCAGTCGTCGTCTCGTCTCTACGCCCAACCTCGCCGGCCGCCTCCACCGTGCTCCGTCCACCCCCCGTGCTCCTCCTCCCAGCCTCGCCGCTTCCTACCTACTCCCCGGCACACCGCCTCCCTCCCCAGCCCCACCGTCCACCTGCACGTCTCCCGCCACCCCGCCCTCCGTCAACGACGACGTCAATGGCGGCAGGACGGTGATCCAGCGGTGACGGCGACCGCATGATCGAGCCGAGACACTGAGGAAGACCTCGGCGGCACCCATGGTACGTTGCTTCTGTCTCGTGCGAGTGGCGATCAGGGAATCGAGGGAGCGAATTCGAACCCCGATCTGGATCAATCGATCAGGATACCGGGTCGCGCTTCTGACAGTGGCCTGAACAATCCGTTAACTATGCTTGTATGTTTCAAGAGGGAGAATGAACTAATAGTACATTTTACTAATATATATGTTTGTCACTCTGACGGTCTCGTCTGACATGAGACTAGCTGATTGCTTTGGTATGAATTTTCTGGGTTTTAGGCCGTAATATCCTGAAAACGGAGTTCGTGCATTAGGTGTAGAGCCTGAAATGCTTGAATCCAATACACAATCGCAGTAATGCTCTTGTTTATTCTTCCTTTAGTTTGATCAAATGGGTGACTGATTACTGATGGCCAACACTCTGCAAACACATATATACACAATTCTGTATCCTCACGTGTCAAGTCAATGTCAGCTCAAACATCGCCACATTGCAACAGGCACACATTCCACAATGCACAGATCCTAGCCAACATTTTCACGAGCCTCGACTGTCAGCTCATGATGCCCATACATATGCATCTCAATTGGCCTCCCAACTAATCCAACTTAACGAAAACCACGAGTGCCAAAAGAGAACCGTGACAAATCCCGATAGCTAGTTTCTACTCCAGTTTTGGACAGTTGACTACTTAAGTCTTACTGCTACAGGTGCAATTACATTTAGCAGAAACTTTCTCTTTAGGACTCTGCGTGGGGAAGTTGAGCCTAACAACACTGATATAGGGCCTACATGATATTAGTGAGCTAGCATTACTGGAGAAAGTCAGGATTTTTTTACTCTCTTTTCTACTCCGCATCTTGAATTAATTTGCACATACATAATGGGATAATGTGTAATTATGCTTTCTAAAACATTATTTCCATTTTACGTTTTATACTTTATTCTTTGATGAATGAAACTTAGGTTCTGTATTTTGTAATTAGTAGTTCTCTATCTTTATATTTTACGTGTGAGTTGTAATGCTAACGCAATAGAACTGTAGCTCCATAATTGCTAACCTATCCGTTTATCAGTAATGCTGCTCCAGGGGCTGTGATTATTAAATGAGATTTTTACATATTGTTAATTTATTGTTTTTCCGGTTGTTTTTGTCTCAGTCAGTTAACAATACCACATCTTCATGTCTTTACGATTTTTCAACTGTAGGCATCCACTGGCCGCTTTACAGTGGGTTCTCATGTTTGGGTCGAGGATGCTGACGTGGCTTGGATTGATGGTCTGGTGGAGGAGGTCCATGGGGATGAATTAATTATAACCTGCACTTCTGGAAAGAAGGTCAGTTCCCAGTATCTTGATAACTTAATCTTCTCTCGAAAAGTAAATTTTGCCTATACCAAATATTGGATCATTTCTGCTCATGCCACTAGGGCTATTACATCATTTTTTCTCCTCAGATACTTTTTAAGTCTCAGTTAATCATTCTTTAGCTTCCAACTGTGAATTTACTAGTGCCAGAATCATATGCCTGTACATTCTAATTGTAAGCTATTGCACTGAGAAATTTAGCTTAAATAAATTGTGCATTTAATGTCAACTTTATTATCTTATTACAGGTTACTGCCAATGCTTCAAGTGTCTATCCTAAGGATCTAGAAGTGAAACGCTGTGGTGTTGAGGATATGACAAGGCTGGCTTATCTACATGAACCAGGAGTTCTCAGGAACTTGAAGTCTAGATATGGAATGAATGAAATATATGTGAGTTGAGTAGTGCAGCATATAAGCTCTTCTCATGCTATTTCATTGATGCATTATTTGAGCCACAAACATCCTCAGGCAAAGTCTATAGGCCCAGATAGTAATTTTTTATTAAAAGATCAATATGTACGACATAAGCAAGGGAGACGGGAAGTAATTTACATAAGAGGGGAGGAGAGAATTAAGTGACTGGCTGACAGATAAGCCGATCGAGCCAAGTTCTAAGAGAAGTTGCAAGCTCCATTGACACTAGCACAATGCACACATGTTCTCTAGCTGATGGTTGAATTATTTGATTAATTTTGTTCTCCTGTACAGTTTCAATTCTTATTTCTCGTGGCCTACAATATTTCACGTGTTCACTTTTTATTATTTGTAGTTTCTGCATTTCTGGAATTTGGAATTTATCAGTACTAATTAAGATTTATGGCCTTCTCTAATGGCTTAGTTGTTAATTTGGTAACACCTGTCCTAATGTAACTGATTAAAATTTTCTTCCAGACTTATACCGGGAACATATTAATAGCTGTAAATCCGTTTCAAAGACTTCCTCACCTTTATAACGATCATATGATGGAAATCTACAAAGGAGCCGAATTTGGTGAGCTGAGTCCCCATCCATTTGCCATGGCAGACCGTGCATATAGGTGTGTTGTCAGCAAAGAAAGAGCTTTTGAGTTTTTTGTGCTTGAATGTGTGTGTATATATATATATATATATCTTAAATACTTATGGTGCAGGCTTATGATGAATTATGGTATCAGCCAAGCCATATTGGTGAGTGGCGAAAGTGGAGCTGGTAAGACAGAAAGCACTAAAATGCTTATGCAATATCTTGCTTTCATGGGTGGCAAGGTTGAATCTGGTGGAAGGTCAGTGCAACAACAAGTGCTGGAGGTGAGGCTCTCGTTAGCACTTTCTGTTACCACTTTTGGCACTCTATTTCTCTTAAATAACCTTGAAATAGTGGATTATGAGCTGCCATTTTGGATTATTTTGCAATCAAACCCTTCTTATCAGTAATTAAAGATAATATGATATCACTGGCTTATCCTTTCCATTTCATCTGTTTGATTCCACAGTCCAATCCTGTTCTTGAGGCATTTGGAAATGCAAAAACGGTCAGGAATAATAATTCGAGGTAATGACCTTCAATAGGACTACAGTTCTATTGTCTTACCTTGTTTTTTCTCGTTAGTATTTGTTCATCTTTACATTTTCTTCTTGCAATATGGCTTGACACATTTCTTTTACCTCATAGCGCAGTCGTTTTGGTAAATTTGTTGAGCTTCAGTTTGATCAGAATGGGAAGATCTCAGGAGCTGCCATAAGGACTTATCTTTTGGAAAGATCTCGTGTCTGTCAAATATCTGATCCAGAGAGAAACTATCACTGCTTCTACATGCTATGTGCGCACCACTAGAGGTAACAAGGCAATCCCGATTAAATTCCTGAATACGATATTGCAACTATAATTTGTGGAATTTATATACTTTATAACTCTCTACATCCCATCAAAGGGGTCTTTTAAATCGATTAGTATAAGGTTTTAGGCCGCACATTGGGAAAAGTCTGCTTCAGAATAAAATACAACACATAGTAACCTGTCTAAGGGAAAAATGCAAACTGGGTATAAACATAGCATTTGATTAGGAAATACTAATTTGCGATTACATTCTTCAGGTGTTGAATGGAAACCATAAAACATGTAATACACTGTGTTGGTGTTGCTTCTTATTTGCATTATTGTTTCAGTTAGGTAGCCACTGTAATTTATGCCCTTAGTTACTGCCTATCTTTTCGCGAACTACATTAAATACAATTTCTGATCTGTACTCTAACAATGGTCTTTCAGGACCGTGAGAGGTATAAATTGGGAGATGCAGCATCATTTCACTACCTCAACCAGTCTAATTGCATTAATCTTGATGGAATGGATGATTCTTCAGAATATGTAGCAACCAGGAGAGCAATGGATATTGTAGGCATTAGTTCTGATGAGCAGGTAAGCCCCAAGGTTATGTTTGAAACTAGTTTACTTCATCAGAAGACCATTTGCTTAATATTTCTATTGCATACCTTTCAGGATGCCATATTCAGAGTCGTTGCTGCTATTCTTCATTTGGGCAATGTGGAATTTTCTGAAGGGAACGAAGCAGATTCTTTTGTATCCAAAGATGACAAATCTAAGTTCCATCTTCAGACAGCTGCAGAGCTTTTCATGTATTCCTCCTGTCCAGGTTCTATCATCAATATTTCCCGGTCATCTTTGACATGACATGAATTTGGCAACACTCTGCAGGTGTGACGAAAAGTCTCTCGAGGAATCCTTATGTAAGCGTGTTATGGTAACACGTGGTGAGAAAATTGTAAGAAACTTGGATTTACGAGCAGCAGCTCTTAGTAGAGATGCATTGGCCAGAATTGTTTACTCCCGTTTGTTTGATTGGTAAGTTTCAAAACATTAGTCTAGAAAGTAATTTTCATGGTGCTGTCTACGGTGTCACTGTCATTGCACAAAGAAAAACTGACAACTGATGTGTCTTCTGTTCTTTAGGCTTGTGAATAAGATCAATACCACAATAGGACAGGATCCTGATTCAAAGCTTTTGATTGGTGTGCTGGATATTTATGGATTTGAAAGTTTCAAAACAAACAGGTACGTATGCGGAATGCTTTTGCGGTGAACTTGTTTTATGATTTTCTGTCGAAAAATAGCCGCAAAAATAGATAAAATTTGGTAAGCCAGTGTAAAATAGGAAAAAGCAGGTTAGACAAACAGGATTATCACAATCCACCACAATGCGAAATGCAGTCTTAATCTTGTGTACTTGTCCACCTGATATGGCCAAGCTCTGGACCTTGGCCATGGCTATGGCTATAGTTTTTTTTCTCGAGAAAACGCAAAGGACAATAGAGTTCAGATTACAATCCTCCTAGGACGCGAGTTACAGGATATTTGAGTCAATGGCTATAGTTTTTTGTTGTTTCACTTTTCGTTAGTTACTGGATTATTTGATTGTTTGTTGGGTCATGGCCACCTTGTGTGTTGTATACTTGCGCCTTTTTAGTATGCTCTGCTAATACTACAAAAAGATGCGTGCTTTTGGCCGTACCTAGAAAAAAAATCCTTGGATGTACTTACAGGACATAGGGCACACATTCTACTGTCTTGACTAGAAATATGTCAGCATATCACTGGGGAACTTATTTTTCCAATCTTTGTTTCGTTGTTTTTTTAGCTAGGTACTTTTATCAGAAATTAAACTTTTGGTTTCCTTTTTGACAGGCAAGTAGCTAGAACAGATGAATATGCTGTTAATATAAACTAAAGTATTGCTGAAAATAAGTAAAGAACTTTTAAGTTTACTAGTTGAGATCCTTTCAATAAGCAGGAACATGATTGCAAGAATATCTCATTAACTTCCCCACATAGGTCACACCTCTGCACAGCCGAGAGACTTGGTTTATTTCACCAAATAAGATATTGCCATTTAAAAAATATGCAGTGACTCGTTTATGCAAGCACATATCCTAACCATGCAGAATCAGAATCATATATTGAAAATACGTAATTGGCATTGTTGAGAAGAAATATAATGATTGTGTGTATGAAACTAAGTTGGAAGTTATATGCATTCATTTTGCACATTTATGTTGATGTTCTGTAGAAAATGCTTGTGGCAACTGCATAACAACAGGTTGCTAATATGGTATTTGTATTCTTACGGAGATCTCTATTGGATTGTAGCAATAACATATTTGCACACAGTTGCTAGCTGCTACACAGTCAACTGCTCGATTGCACATACAACACTGCTGCTACAAAAGATTGTGTGTAATTTGCGATGCACTGGCTGGTTAGCATTAGGAAACTAAGTTATTTACCTTCAGTTGGTTAGATTTATTGATGGCGCTTATTGGGCAAGACAGAGCTCTCCTTTGATGCCCATAAAAAGTAAAAATGACTCACATTTTGTGACGGAGGGAGTACAAATAGTGTAAGCTTACTATGTAGTGTGCGCGTCGGCGAAACTTGTGACGGAGGGATTACAAATAGTGTAAGCTTACTATGGATGGAAAATTGTTTTCAGGCATGAAACAATCAGTACAATAGTGTAGAGCTGAACAATGGGCTCTAATATTTTTGATGCTTTTATAAAAATCCTCGGAATAGTTACTACTACCAGTTGACATGAAACTATCTTATGATATGGAGATGATTGATTTCCTGTGTTGATATTTTGCTATGGTCCAGTTTTGAGCAGTTTTGTATCAACTTAACCAATGAGAAGCTCCAGCAACACTTTAATCAGGTTAGAGAATTGTGTTTTTACTGAGAAAATGTTCTTCTTTCTATGTTATATTATGGTCAAATAAGGTTTACACTAATCTAGAATTTTCCATGAGCAGCATGTTTTTAAGATGGAGCAAGAAGAATATACAAAAGAAGAAATTGATTGGAGTTACATCCAGTTTGTGGACAACCAGGACATTCTTGATCTCATTGAGAAGGTGAACTGTTAAGCATACTAGTTGTAGCTTTGTAGTTTCTCTCTTGTATATGGTGTTACTTGCATTTTTTTATACTCTTGTACATGCGTATATCCAATCTCTTGGCCCAGTAGCAATCGAAGGTCCAATTGCTACAACATTTGGTGTTTGTTGTAGTACCCTCTTATTACCCAGAGTCCTAGATAACTCTTTTCTATATTTATAGTGTCTGTTCTAGGGACACAGTAATCTGAAGCAACATTTTCTTTTGACTACGTTCAATTAATTATTACCTTTTTTGCTATCATAGAGTCAAGGTAAAACTTTCAGTCAGAATTTACCAACAGAATAGATTAATTGAGTTTGATGCATATCTTGTTACTACATTGAATCCACTGATCAATTCTAGTGAGGTCAAGCCATGCTATGAAGTCTCATGTCTGATATCTGATTTCTGATTTTGTGCGATGCAGAAACCAGGGGGTATAATTTCTCTACTGGATGAGACTTGGTATGTACAAGTAATACTGTCGGTTCGTTTTCTGTGATTATTATTCTGATCCTTACTAACATACCTTAACATATACTTCAGCATGCTGCGAAACTCAACCCATGAAATATTCGCTGAAAAGCTCTATCAAAAATATAAGGACAATCCACACTTCAGTAGGCCAAAATTTTCACGGTCTGATTTCACTATTCATCACTATGCCGGAAATGTAAGTGCTATACTTCTTAAGTCTGTGAATAAATAATTATGTGGAGAACACATGTTGGCTTTGTGCCGCTGATGCATTCATTGTAGTGAGAGCAAAATGGGGAACCTCAGCCTATACCAGTTTATGTTTTCTGAATTAAATGCAGCTCTAAATTGTTTAAGCTCTGAATAGATGAGAAACAATAACAGAATAAACATAGCTCTGTTCCATAATTGAATTATGTATTGTAAACATTGATTAAATGTGAATGTATCAAGTTGAACTCCAAAAGCTTAATGGCTGCTAAAGAAAATTTCGTGTGTGCCTTCTTGTATATTAAACTACCATTGTTGGAATATAAAGCATGGTGAATGGTCTGCTAAGTGTATACAGAAAAATCAACACCATGTTTGATATATGCCTTCCCTATTTGTGCGTGGACCTCACTTGAATATAATATACTGCTAAAAAAATAACTTCTCCAAAACAATCCAACAGTATGCTATATGTACATCTACACAAGAGGGATTAATCAGTTGGGCAAGCTAGTGCCACCACATCTGGCTCTCTGCAGCTGAGACTGACACAGTTATGTAATGAGAATTTTCTCTTTTGTAGGTCACATATCAAACGGATCTATTCTTAGATAAAAACATAGATGCTGCTGTAAGCGAGCATCAGGATTTGTTACATGCTTCTAGATGTCCATTTGTTTCAAGTCTTTTTCCTCCTGAAGAATCAACTAAATCCACAAAGTTCACATCGATAGGTTCAAGCTTCAAGGTAAAAGAAAGTCGTCGCTCTGTTTCCCAGCCTGTTCTAGCTTTGTTCTAACAGTTTATATCTTTTGCCCCTGTACCATAACAGCAACAATTACAAGGTTTGTTGGAAACTCTCAGTGCAACAGAACCGCATTACATGCGCTGCATTAAGCCTAATAATGTTCTCAAGCCAGCAATTTTTGAGAACAGTAATGTTCTCCAGCAACTTCGGTGTGGGGTAAGAAATTGTACCATTCTTATTTTGCTAGAAGTACATAATGGGATTCTTTTGAAGGCAAAGTACACACAAGGATTGATACAAGGTCCAAGAGAACATGGAGAAATCTGTTTGTGTGCAAGTAATCCATACCATTGGTAGACCTAGAAATGAATCAAAGGGTTGCTAATTTGCAAGTTTCATTAGATTGCATTTAACTTAGGATATAGCAAAAGCACATTACACCACGGAAAACAAACTCTAATATGGAAATGAAAATAGAAAAACAAAATGAGATGATGTATTCTAGCTAGACAGATATCAGTGAAGGAAGAATCAATCCACCAAACTATTGTGAAATGTCTCCACTCCACATGGGCACCACGATCTATCCACTTGAAAAACCATTATAGCAACCTGGAAATGCAGTATAGTAAGGATAAATGATAAATCAGACTGAAAAATGGTTTGAGTAGTAAATTAAAAAAATATGAAACATACCAATAAGTTCCTATTCCTTTTCTGTCTCTTGTCTCAGCTCCAAGTATGCTCACTTAGAGTGTGAGGTGCTTTGGACTGAGCTACAACTGTTTCTTTTTTTCTTGTTTTAGAAACTTCGATCACTTCATCATTGGAGAATAAAAAACACACAAGCGTACATTGGTCACGACCTTACACTTTATTTTATCACCACAAACTTCTTCCTCTGTAAGTCAACATGTAGTGGGTATTATCCATCTTAAATCTTCTATGTTGTGTAGAAGTGGATACATTAGGTGTAGCTGTTCTGTTCCCAAACATAAATACAACATCTATTTGGACAATTGGAGGAACGGATGAGAATGAGAAGAGGCATATGCACCGACGGGGGAAGGGTTGAAGGAAGGTGTACCTAACCGCCACGCTATGTCGGGCATAGCCTGGAGGAGGGAGTGGCTAGCCTTGCAGCTTAGCAAGGTGGGGATTAGGGAGTTTCAGCTGCTGCGTTGCCTTATGGGTGTGGTGAGTGGGCAAAGAGAGTCAAGGTGTGACGTATCAGAAATGAGAAGCAATAGTGCGCTCACTTGTGCGGGTTGCTTCGTGTGGGCTCGGGGCCGGTTCTGAGACTTTGGGGGTCTGGGACAAAGCTTGAACAGGGACCCTTAATATTAACATTAAATAAATATGAATATATTAGATGTTACCAATAAAAACATCTTTCGAAATACTAATATAAGATCATTTATGGATCTGAATATATAGTTTCTTCTACCTGGAATCTTATCGGTTATCATGTGACTCTACCTGGAATCACGCCGTCACGGTGGTCAATAGGTGTAGCATGGTCTCTCAGCCTCACGGCATGGCCGCATGAGGGTTAGTGATGGCTCGTCTCCGGTTCTTGTCCGGGACCTTGCCATGGCCTTGCAATTCTTCTTTTAATTGAGATTCTGGATTTTTTTGGTTCAGAACGGACTTTATCGTCGCTGTTAGACTGTCGATTTTGGTGCCGTCCTGGCCCTCGAAGATCCGGCATGTTGCACACTGGCTACACTTATCACTCTAGAGTTGACCGTTCCACAGGCTAAAACAATTAGCTTGTAATTGGGTCGACTGTGTGTTGTCGATATGTACCGGGCTACCGGCATGACCACACTTTTATCCCTTCGTAGCTTTCTTTAGGTAATAAACCATTTGTAGCTAACCAAAGGAGAAAAGGCCATGGTAACAAAAGGAAAAAAAGCCCATATTCGTGGGAGGTAACGCTTCGTGCTTTCGCTTAAAAACAGAAGGCACCGCTTCGTGCTTCGTCCCCCTCAACCGCACGAGAGATAAAGCTCCTGATCTGCTCTCATGGCTGACGGCGCCGCCACATTTCCAGATGAGCTCCTCCGACTGTATATCATAGCTGTTGGGGACCCCTCGCTTCGCGGGGGCAGGGCAGCCGCCCAGCTCGTGGCCCTCCAGGGCCAAACCTGGTGGGCCTTCGGGGTTCTGGGCGCTTGGGCTTCACAAATTTGAGCCAACTATGACAAAATTGCTCTCTACCCCTATTTGGCCAACTATGACAAACTTTGGGATTTATGCATCTAAGAACTAGCTTGTTGAAGTGACACTGTTATATTGTTTATACAGGGGGTGTTAGAAGCGATAAGAATAAGCTGTCTTGGATACCCAACGAGGCGGACATTTGAAGAATTTGTTGATCGCTTTGGTGTTTTACTACCAGAAGTTCTAAGCGAATGGTAATTCTAGGGTATTTTGATTCAAGTTCTTGAACTTTTTCTTTGTGTTAAGGAGTCTAAACGAATCATTCATTGTCAGTTATGATGAAGTTGATGCCACAAATATGCTCCTTGAGAAAGTAAATCTCACAGGTTATCAGGTAACTAATTACTGAAATGAGTGGTCATGATGTGTTTACTTTAATCTATCATGTTCCAGCTCTACAAGATTGATGTTCCTTTGGCTTCTCAAATGTTTTCCTCTAACGTGAAGATGTGCAATTAATTCCCTATTATCTTTATTGTAAACATGCCAGTCTGATAAGCACTTTAAGTTGCATGAACTGTCTATGTGCATACTTTTTTGTGTAATCAGCCTTACGCGAGATAACCCAAAAGCATAAAATAATAGATAATGGTATATCTTGTAGTCATATTTTTTCATCACCGGAGTTAGTCTTTTGAAGCCGTGTTATTGTTAGTTTCTTAGTTTCGACGGCGAACCAGACTTGGCCAAAGCGAACGCGGACACAGGACCTTGTTTGGTGTGGTACTAATGTACTATGAGAAAAGTATTACCAATGTTTTCCAAAAAGCTTGAATCTGCTCAAGTTGTTTCATCTGTAGTTCTAAGGCTGATGATGGTTTCCATCCTTTTGGCTTATCGTGCGGTCTAATGTCCAATCTACAGATAGGGAAAACAAAAGTGTTTCTGCGTGCTGGTCAGATGGCTGAACTAGATGCTCGGAGGACTGAGGTCTTGAGCCGTTCTGCTAGTAAAATCCAGAGAAAAGTTCGGTCGTTTCTGGCTCGCAGAAACTTTATTCAGCTGCGAATGTCTTCTGTTCAGCTTCAGGCAATGTGCAGAGGTACATTTTCTCCATTTTATATTGGAAAAAAGTACTAGAATGTTTCAGTCTCTGATTTATATGTGGAGATAATGACTTCTGAGTTGTGATATCTGAAGGACAAATTGCAAGACATTATTATGAAGATCTACGTAGGAAGGCTGCTTCATTAAAAATTCAGACCTGCTATCGTATGCACTTTGCAAGGAAACACTACAAGGATCTCTGTTCTGCATCGACTACTGTCCAATCAGGTCTCCGTGGTATGACTGCTCGCAGCGAACTCCATTGCCGTCAGCAAACAAAAGCGGCAGTGATTATTCAGGTGCATATTCGGGTCTCATTTTATGTTTCCATGAAATACAGGGTAACAAGATTTGTAAAATAGGATGGTCAACATTTTAATTTTGCTACTAAAACTCATGTGATATAAATGTTTTCGGATGATAATGCTAATATAGCAAAAATATTATGGTTTTGGTTCTAGTTCTAGAATCTTTTGCTACCTTAGGTTTTATTCGTGGCACTTGTACTCCAAACAAAACTTGCATACTTAGTTGATATGTCGAATTCCATGTTGTATAAACTATAATTTTGTCAAAATGGAAGTACTTTACACATTATATGATGCAACCACATCTTATAAATGTAAGATATTCAACATAGTTAGATGAAATAACTGTTAGCCAGTAAAATACATGAATCATGTTTTTTTTGTTGATGTTAAAAAAATTAAACCTTGGTGCCATTTGTCAGAACTGCCACAGCATTGTCCCATTTCCAGTATCTCTACTTCAAGTGTGTAAGAAGTGGGTGCTACACTCCGCCTGTGCATGTGTATCTCCATTTTATTACTATTCACTCTTAACCTCATATATGTTACATTATCTTAACCAAAATCTCAATGATTTCGTCGACCAGAGCTTCTGCCGTAGTGATTTAGCAAGCTCACGGTACATGAGTTTAAAGAAGGCAGCAATCACAACCCAATGTGCTTGGAGAGGAAGGGTGGCCAGAAGAGAACTTAGAAAACTTAAAATGGTAAGAATTGGTGAAAGTTTCCTGAATATTTTTCTCGCTCATTGTCCTTTTGTTACAATATTATTTGATCTTAATTACTCTCTTGTAATACGAGATCAATCATCAACCATGTAATGCATTTTCAAGTTAACTCTGGCCTTGATTTATCTCTAGCGACATGCAGTGGTGTCACTGCTCATTACGAATTGGTGTTGGTCACAGGAATTTAGACTTGGTCAATCCATAATGTAGCAATGCTATTTGAAAGTCTGAAAACTACAACAGTGCTACTGTAACCTATGGCTTCGTTAACCTATGTTGATTCTTCTCCAGTAATAGGTTTTACCGTTGTTAACCTCCTGTAGATAAAAATATATATATTACCATGCTAGCTTCAAAATTGTTCCTAAACTCCGTTCCTTGCAAGCTCACTTAATGGCCATAAGTATACAGCTGTCACATTACTGGTACTCTGGAAGTCTGGATGATCAGTAAGCATATAGATAAGAGTTAAATACACTTTGGTCTATTGACATCCTGCCTTATTTACTACTTGTAGGCTGCAAAAGAAAGTGGTGCTCTGCAAGCTGCCAAGAACAAGTTAGAGAAGCAAGTCGAGGAACTCACTTGGCGTTTGCAACTGGAAAAACGCATGAGGGTAAACTACTGGATTACTGTACTTTACAGTCTTACCATTGACATGCCGATGTGTGATGCAGCATATGCTATTATTTCATACATACTAGATATGTATTATTTGCAATTAGTTATATCAATGTTTTCATTCAAATGGAAGGAATTCCTTTGATAAACTATGGGCTGTTTTATACACATAAGCAGTGTACTATTGATGGAGGACATACTATTGATATAACTGACCATTCAGAAGTTTTCTCTGAACATTTTGGAGGGGCTTTCTGTTTTAATGTAGTTGGGATAAATTTTAGAACCTAATGGCCAGGCCCTTAACTGGAAACACCATGGGTAAATCTGTATGTAGTTTCTAATCTCATGACAAGTACAATCCAGTCGTAGCGAAATCTGTATTGAGGTGGTTTAGTGCGGGCTCGGAACTTATCCCATGTTCTCAAGTCACATACAAGAATGGAGAAGGTTATTTGCAATTTTGCGGCCAGGTTGAACACCATATAGCCGAAATCAGCACATCTGGATGCTTTTGGGAAGTATAAATGTAATCTGGATTAGGGAGCTAAATGCGCATTTTGAAAGCATACTGAGTAATTTCCTAGATCTGCATTATTGCGTTTCTCTGTTATTCCCCAGAACTTAGAATTTCACAACTTGTGCATTTTGTTTTATAGATGAAACGAAAACAGGTAACGTTAGAAGTAGCACGCGAACAACTGGCACTATTTCTACAAGATTGTTGAAGTCAATACAGTTCCAAATTATGATATAATTCATGAACATTGTTCTCACTTCCATGCTATATAATATTGTGTTTCATGGCCATATTTAATCATTACTGACTTTTACATCTAGAAAAGCATGCAGCTGCTTGGACACATGAATGCATTTAAGTGGGTATTTACATTTTTTGATTGTCCTCTTATGTATTACTAGGAATTTGCTGAATTGACCTAGGTTCTTTCCAGTCCATTTTGGAGTGAACTGCAATTATTCCTTTTATATTGATACTTTGTCACAGTCACTCTTTGTGTTACAACTTACTAATGATTACTGACTTTTTCATCTCCACAGGCTGCTCTCAGTTGCTTGAACACATGAATGCTTTTAAATGAGTGTTTTTGTATTGCAAGCATTCTCATATTTCTGTACCGTGAACTGCTAGAGGAATGTAATTCCTTTCCAGTCCATTTTGGAGTCAACTGCAATTAGTCTGTACACTGGCTGTGGTCACTGTTTGCATCTGATGTGACGGTCATGGTGACTGTTCTATGGTAGAAATATAGTACTACGCTATAGCAGAAAACTAAAAATTCAAACTTGTCTTGTAAACCTAATAAACAATGGAAATAGATTAAGTTGTAACTATGCAAATAGGATATTTGTGTAGGCACAACCTAGTTTCACTTTAAAATCTTTATGTAAGTACCTTATGCATTTTGCTGGTCTGCAGACTGACATGGAAGAAGCCAAGACACAAGAAAATAAGAAGTTGCAACAACAGTTGCAGGAACTGCAATTCCAGTCCGAGGAGACAAAAGATTTACTAAGAAGGGAACAGGAAAATGCAAAAGCAGTATTGGACAAAGCTGTCTCTGTTCCAGAGATCCATGTTGATACAACTCTTGTTGATGAGCTTACTGCTGAAAATGCAAAGCTTAAGGTGATTATAACAGAATCATTTTATTTTCACTGCAATAGATTCATCGCGTTAGTCAGTCTGTCCACTCTTGTGGAGTTGGTAATTTGCAAAACCCTTCATCGTGGGTCGAACATATAATGGCAGGCCAACATCACGTTATGTGATGAGAGTTGAAGTATATGTGCAATATTTCATAGCCTAACAGGGTCATCAAAACCCACAAATATGCATGGTGATCTTCCAGCTGGTATGGTGCTGCTACCTTCACCAGTGTAAAAACATTATCCCAGTATGGTAATAGTGCCACTTGTTAGGTCCTAATGACATAGGCAAAACCATCCTGTTGGAGCTAATAAAATACTTTTCCTCTTCGGGATAAATCATGGTATTAGGCTTGAAAGTCACAACACATCATCATCAAAGCCTTTTGTCCCAAGCAAGTTGGGTAGGCTAGATCCAAACAGAAACTTATGGAAACCAAACACGCTAAAAAATTGGGGTAGGCTTGAATGTCAATGATGTAAATTAACGCAAAAGACTTTCTTTTTGGTTGAAAAACGAAAAACCGAGAATAGTTGCACTCTCTGAATTTATGGTTGACTTTGGACCCATTTCTTTTTTTCTTTTTGAGAAGACGCAAAAGACTTTGGCGTTTCATTTCATTTAAAAGGGAGAGGTTGTGTTACATTCCTCCCAAGTGGTGATTACAAGGGCCAGAATATGAATCAGTGCACATCCCATGTCTGGGGTATGACAGCCTTTGGATCCATTCTAAAAATAGCTAATATGTGGTGCTTTATGTGAATGAGCATTTCTTCTCCAGTTATCTGTCCCGCGCAGCATCGCTTCATACACCCATATTTTATATTGACTAACTTAACGCCTAAGAAACTGTTGTAACTTATTCAATAATAACTAAAAAAGGGCCATGATCAAATACTCATCCTTTCCCAGCGCCATTTGCTTGAAGAAAAGCTAACTCGACAAGTGAATTTTTTGTGTCCCTTTCAATGTGTCATGTATCCTGCACTAGCCAACTATCCCAAAAGTCCGAACTGATGGAAAGACTAGTGCAATTCACATATACTGTAACACCCCCTCTCACGTGTGACTCGGGGAGGGAGAGGCCACACGTGCAACCGGAAGATAGCGACGGCGCGCAAGTCTCAGAGGTATGGCGCAAGACAGGCTCATACTTGGACACAAGGGGGGTTACCAGCAATTTTTAATAAATTGCACAAACCAGGACTCGAACTCGAGACCTTCAGCTCTGATACCATGTCATGTATCCTGCACTAGCCAACTATCCCAAAAGTCCGAACTGATGGAAAGACTAGTGCAATTCACATATACTGTAACACAATGCACCTAGTGGCATTATCAATTCATTTCTCTTATTCATATCTATATTATATTGTTCCTAGCGAATGACTGAATCATTTCCTCAAATATTTTTAGACACTGGTGGTTTCTCTCGAGATAAAAATTGATGAGACAGAACAGAAGTTCGAAGAAATGAAGAAAGCCAGAGAAGAGTGGCTGAAGAAAGCTACAGATGCAGAGTCAAAGATAAATGGACTGACCAATACAATGTTAAGGTTAACGTGATGTTGGTTAATTTGTTAGTTTGTTTATTTGCTAATTACCTTACATATTTTTATGACTGGCAGTTTTCAAGAAAAACTTACTAATATGGGAGCTGAAAATCAACTTCTCCGGCAGCAGGCACTGTTGCACTCGCCTATGAGAACAATATCCGAGAGCACATCTCCTAAATCTGTACGTGATCTCTATATGTCGAACCCTTCCTCTGTCCACCGCAACCTTGTTCCCTGATAGCACTTTTTATTGTTTACATGCAAGTTTTGAACACAAACCTAGGTCTGCAGGTTTTTTTTTTTTCATTTGTACGTGTTTCACCTTTTTGTTACTGACATACTTCTTGTGCCATTATCTTTGCAGAATTTGACTAATGGCAGCCCACGCAGTGAGGAACAGATGGTCAGAAGCAATTATCTTATGCAGTATGTTAAATCACTTCACTGTTTGTTTTATGTTCTAATCTAAATTGGTCATTTCTACCCAGACACCTCATGGCACTCCTCGAGCACCCAAGGATTATGGGAACTTCGCAGAGCCGAGGGCATCCTTTTCCGAGAGGCAGCATGTACATTACATTTCCTACATTTGAATGTTTAAACAATGTAGTGAAGTAAAACCATGTACCTTATGATGGTTAGTTTTGCCTGTATACTTTCTGCAGGAGAGTGTTGATGCACTTATAAACTGTGTTACTGAAAATATTGGGTTTAGCGAAGGAAAGCCAATTGCTGCAATAACCATATACAAATGTCTTGTTCATTGGAAGATATTTGAAACAGAAAAAACATCTGTTTTTGATAAGCTCATTCAAATATTTGGTTCTGCAATGCAGGTATTCTCTGCTCCTGTTGGTCCTTGTTTTACATAGACTTGTTTTACAAGAATTTGTTGCTGTTGCATCTTTATCAGTTTAATCAATATATTCTTAAAAGGAATGACATCATTTTGTATTTCAGTATCATGATAGCAATGAGGATCTTGCATACTGGCTATCAAACTCGTCAACTTTATTGATTATACTACAAAAGAGCCTAAAAGCTGTTGGCTCATCCGGAATCACTCCACAGAAAAGACCACAGACTCAGTCATCGTTCCTTGGGAGAATGGTACGTTCCATTGCTTACTTACTCTAGGAGCTGCAGATCTAACATTTAGGCCTAATAGGCTGCAGATCTAACATTTGGCACTAATAGTCCTTGGAATTTGGAGTAATCTGTGTTCTAAATAATCAATACTAATTCTGTTCACTTTTAAGACGTTACTTTTAAGAGACTGGTTTTATCACTTATGTACCTGCAGTCACATATTGACCTCTGAATCTCTGACATAGAAAAAAACATCTAGATTTTGTATGGAGAAAGTATCTTAACTTACCAAATGGATATTGCATTGGTCCACCTGAGATATTACTGTAGAATTATCTTTGCGACGATTCTGATCATAGTAATACACTTTTCAGTTAATACTTATATATTGTTTTCAGTAATTAGACATGTTGTGCCCGGACTGCATTGCATGGTATGCACTACTGTTTTACTTCTTCCCGTGATCAGATGATTGGTCAGTACTTGATCACTATGTGTTCTGCTGGTGTTATGTGGCCAGGTATTCCGTTCTTCAACCATCACTGTGGATATGGATCTCGTGCATCAAATAGAGGCCAAGTATCCTGCATTTCTTTTCAAACAGCAACTTACAGCATTTGTGGAAGGCTTATATGGGATGATCCGTGACAATGTCAAGAAAGAACTATCTTCATTGCTCTTGCATGCTATTCAGGTATGTGATCTTGGTCGGGTGAACTACCAGTGAGAAGACTTGGTATAGGGCATCATGATGCACATCTTTGTTTCACCAAGTCTATTATCTGTTGACTAGGCTGTCCTTTATTGCATTCAACACATAACTGTTTCGATGCCTTAGCCTCCAAGTGCTTTCTTTACTGTTTTCCATTTAGATTTTTTTATTATTATGTTGGAACCATAGGTCCCAAGAATTATGAAAGGTGTAAGAGGGCGCTCATTTGCGTCCTCAAGTTTGAGGGGGCGTTCATTTTCAAATCAAGGTAGCTATTGGCAGGCAATAGTTGACAACTTGACTGAACTCTTGAATATCTTGCGAGAAAATTGTGTAAGTGCTTACTACTTACTACACATACTATCCTTGCAACTAGTGGATACGGGTCTTAACATCTGTTTAAATTTTAGGTCCCTGCTATTTTTATTCGGAAGATATTTACGCAGATTTTCTCATTTATCAATGCTCAACTTTTCAATAGGTAATTGTCTGCTGATTCTACCATTAGCTTTGCCATTTTCTTTCCAATGCTAAATTGGTTGTTCTGTCAATGCACTGGTCTGCAGTCTTCTTGTGCGTCATGAGTGCTGCTCTTTTAGCAACGGAGAATATGTAAAACAAGGATTGGCAAAACTAGAGACGTGGTGCGGGGAAGTGAAGCCAGAGGTAATCATATGTGACTGCAGCATATATCTGAGATTCTAGTAAGGTGCCTTATTGGCATTAATCGAGTAGTGTTATTGGTTAAAATCACAGAAATATAAGATTGCCCATTTTTCTCTTCTCTTGCTCCCACCTAACTGTCCAATGCTAACAGTATGCAGGATCTGCATTGGATGAACTCACACACATACAGCAAGCTGTTGGTTTCTTGGTATGTTACATAGATACGTGCTTTTATTTTAGCTCCACTGATTATTTACTAGGACAGTTCCTACGTACTGTCAGTTCCTATCCTTAATTGTGTTACCCCTAAGTTGCATATGGTAAGTCAAATTATGAAAGCTGTCCCCCGCAAAAAGACAAAAACTTATGAAACCTGTTGCTAGAGCTGAAGTCTGGAAACTGTTAAAGAAAGAGCAAGGGGTAATGGAGTAGGGATTTCTAGCTCCCGAGCTCCAGTGATCCCTTTATTTTATTTTTTCTTGAAAATCGTGTTACAAGTTTTATAAAATTGTAAAAAAAAATCTGGTTGTACTCAACGATATATCCTAAGAACATGCAAAATCTTAGTTTGAGTATAGAAACAGTGCATATTTTCAAAACTCTACATTTATCAGATATCATTTTATGTAGCCCAAAATTCAAAGAATTTAGTGTATCGGTTTTATGCTTGTAGGATACATCGTTGACTACATACATAATTGTTTTCAGTTTTTTAAAACATATAAATAGGATTTTCTAATATTTTAAAATAAAGAGATCACTAGAGCTCGGGAGCCAAAGAGAGTTTTCGGGGATTGATGTGCACATTCAATAATTATGGTCAGTGTAAAGCATATTATGGGATGAATTCCAGTCCGTGGATGGCCTTAGTACCTGCATATCTGATTTAGTTCAATATACTACTACCTCTGTTGAACAGATGGAGTAGTTTTCTAGGATGTATCTAACCTGCTTTGTTTAGTGGGGGAAAAGGAAAGATATCAGCGCTTCATACTTCTGTAATAAACTTTCGTTTAAATAATTATATGGTGTTTCTAGTAAGATGATCTGAAGTTTCCCAAGTAAATAACACGTTTCTCAAATCTGTATTGCTAAATGTTTTTTAAGCTTGTGCAAACCAAACTCAAAATTCTATATTTGGGCAGTATAAACCCTTTGGCGGGTCGCCCTAGCCAGCAAACCTAATTGACCATATTATTAGTTTATTTTTTTGGATTTATGTGATAAACCTGAAACATCAGTAGATGTTTGTATTTTTTCCACGTTTTTCTTGGAGTTTGTGACATGAACACTACAATACTCTTTTTTTTTGTTTTGCAGGTCATATTTAAGAAGTTCAGGATTTCATATGATGAGATAGTCAATGATCTCTGCCCAGTAAGTTATTTCCCTCCCTCTGCATATATATAAAATATATATAAATATGTGTGTGTGTGTGTGGGGGGGGGGGGGATGCGCACTTCGATATGCAGGAACAAATAATTGGACATCGCATCTACTCTGCTGTTATGCAGGTCCTAAGTGTCCAGCAGCTCTACAAAATATGCACGCAGTACTGGGATGAAAAATATAACACCGAGAGTGTATCTGAAGAGGTAAGTGGAGAACGTATGATAGTTTCATGTTCAAAAGATAATGATGAAAGCTATCCTTCTTAGTTTACTCAATGTGTTAGTTATTTATATAACAAAACACAGATCCACTGTCCCTATGTTTATCCAGTTTTTTTTGTCTAATTCCTTCTTTTCAAAGCACCCCAAATTGCTAAAATTTCTATTCTGATACTTCAGATTAGATACCATACTCAGCACAACCTGCACATTCACTTTTGATTTGCATGGAGAATTCCATCCAGGTCAAAGTTGCACTTCGCCATGGGCAGCACAGCCATAAAAACACAATTTACATCTATACTGCTACCAGTTCCTGCCACTCTCACCTGGATTTTATGTCAGTCTTATGTGATATGTAAATATTAGTCAAATATAGCTGCACAAAAATATTCTACCTTATGTGCAACTTGGATATGCTCCCTCCATTTCACTTTATAAGGCATATCTTGGTCTACCACACCTGCTCCCTGCACAGGGATCATGGAGCCATTTTTAATGGTGGAAAATGACCATGGTTATTGTATGGGAAATGAGAGAGAACAATTAGTATGCATGTTAACCATAAATAATGATGAGAGATGGAACATAAATGGCAGTGAAAGAGAGAAATAATTGTTAATCTATGCGCCTTTTATTTTGAAATGAAGGGAGTAATGAGCACCGTTCCTGCAAACACAAATATATGAAAGTTACCGGTTGGAAGTTTGTATTGCTATGAGCTGCCACTTCAAAGTTTTGAATATATTGAATATCACTCCAAAAGCACTTGTATTTTTTTTCTTGTTTTCCTGGTTTAATTTTTTTAATTACCTTTCATCCATTTGTAGAACATAGGGTAGCCAACTAAAACTGGGGGCTCATTGATTTGCTGTAGGTTCTTGACGAGATGAGAACGTTGATGACAGAGGAATCGGCCCATAAGACTTCAGAGAGCACCTTTTTACTTGATGAGGAAATAAGGTACATATTATTTTACTATGTCCAGCATACTTCAAAGTATATGCTAACCACTGGGCTTTTTTTTGCATAACAGCATGCCGATATCACTTGAGGAGATAGCAGATTCCATGGATGTTAAGGAATTTCAGAACGTGGCCCCACCGTTGGAACTTGTCGCAATGCCATCCTTCCAGTTCTTGAAGAGCTGATCGAGTGGCCTGCTCCATGTGTTGGCATATTCTGCTGATCTGCGCCAGGAGATCTCTGTATTCTTCCACATCAACGTTGTAAATTCAACCTAGGTTTTCCCTTCTGCTCTCTATCCTTGCAGTCCTGTTGTGCCATGTAAATCATCATTCTTTCCTAGATAGGTTGGTTGGTCTTCTCTCCCAATTTTTTGTTGGCTGGGTTGGGAATAATTTATTTGCCCTCCCAAAGGCACGTCACGAGAGATTGAACTTTCATTCTTTTTAGGGTGGTATAGGATTGAAGCATTATGATGGGACACACATGAACTAGATAACAATGAACAACACCAACACCATGTATATCCCATTTCTGTTACATTTGATGTGAATAACTGTATAGTTATATATGTTTTTTGAGGGTATTCTTGTGTTTTAAATTCGTCTCTGAGTTACCTTTTGTTTAATTTATGTGAATCGGATTTTTTTGTACAGGAACCCATAAGTTGTGTTAACATACGGGCACAGCTAAATTACTGGCCACCACAGTTGATACATTGTCAGGGACAGCATCATGCCAATACATAGTTTTAGCGTACCAAACATGTATTATAGTGGGACGGAGTGAATACCTCACTTGGCCACATGAGCACCATGGTTCGCTAAGTCCCGCACTGCTGTATTACAAACAGGATTCATGCAAGCACTTTGAAGAGGACACCATGAATGTGACAAGCAGTCTCCATATCATTTGAGAGGAGAGCGAGCAACCTCGTGGACCGTCGTGTCTGTTGGGATAAAGATGTGACCCATGCCAACATCCGCTGCAAATTGTATCGCCTTCAGGCAAGCAATTCCTCAGCGGGAAGGGCCTCCGGCAGGTGTTTGAGATCACGTGATTCATCTCTGATGCAGAAACCCCGACCCATGTGCAGGAAATCCCTGAAACGTCAATGTTCACTTTCAGGAAGTCTGGCCGGTGGCTTTGCGCATCTTCAGTTATTGTTGACCTGTCGTGTTTGGCCGATTGGACCTACAGAGATTGTTAGTGATTCTGAAGCTTGCTGGGAAATCGAGGAGTCGACAATACTGAGTGGGACAACTATTTCCAGCGTTGACTCGCATTCAACCGATTCCACAGAAGGGTGATGCAGCACAGGGAACTATTCTCCAGCTTCAGAAGTGCTTCAGTAAGGACATCCAAAATATTTCACTCGATTGCACCCCTTGAAGTACACTGCGTTTTCACTATATTCCATTGCATTTGGTGGTGGTGGGCATTTGCTGGAATCGGAATAGTTGTGAACAAATTCATGTGCCTCAATATCTGCGCTCTATCATCTCTTTCGGTAGAGTCGGTGAAAGACCCCAAATGTTCTCTTATTCTGGGAAAACAAATTTCATTATAAATATTTCTTGTAATTATTTATGTGAGATGGTAATACGTTATGTGAAATGAGCCCACCGGTGCGAGGAGGAGCATGAGCTGTTGGAGAAAAAGAAGTTTTTCTAAGAAATTTCCAAGCCTGCATCAGGCTCACCAGGGGCCTTCACGCTGGTTTCTTCAGCTGGATAGCCACCCCAGTGCTGGATTCTTCAGCTAGATGGCCACCCCAAAACTTAAATAAACGCTGCGGATGCTCTTAGATATCTCAAAAGTACAATGGCATATACTGGTGGTGCTAAAATGCGACAACTGCTCTTTATTTATACGGAACCCTGTCCCTTTCTTACAAAAACTGACTACAGTTACACATTTTCTTTTCCTAAAACTGCATGTTTTTATGTGCATAGTCCCAAAAATAATAACACAATTATATATTTTTCTTAAGAAAATTTAAGGTTCACTAGTTTCGCAATAATATTTGTGATTTTAGTGTTTTTTCTTTGCTCTTTTGGGTCGGCCAGGTGTGGATCAAACGCCTGAGGTAATGGTAGAGCAGCAAATCCAATGCATACGGCGTTGATGATTATGTCCAAAATAAATATCCATACTAATATAATCAGACTCATAACTGAAACAATCCCCCACTGAAGAAACCAGAGATAAACATATGCACGTCTATGTACCAGTGTACCACAGTACCAGCTGAACTACGTAGACGTCGGGCGTTGCACTCCAATGCAGCTCGACAATGTTAAACTGAAAGATAATTGACCACTTGGATGCCCATTTGAGACGGTACGTCAACCTATCAAGTCCATGTACTTAATCTGAACATACCAGCAAATTGCCGTAGGGAACAATCTAACAATGTTCAGACGTAGCAGCAAAGCAACTATATAAGCGGATGCACGCACAGCAATCCCCAAAGCAGGCAAGCAACAAAGCCAACCACATCGATCAGGAACTAAGCAGAAGAGAGGGAGAAAATATAACATAGGATACATAAGATGGCCACCCTGAGAGCTGTAGCCACCATCGCGGTATTCCTCCTGGTCACGCTCTCCACGTCCCGCATTGCCTCCTCCCTTCGCCCCAGTCTCGGCGTCTGCCGTGCCAGTGGCTATCTCCCGGGCAAGTCTGGCAACTGCGAGAAGAGCAATGATCCGGACTGCTGCGAGGACGGTAAGAGGTACCCGCAGTACCACTGCTCGCCGCCGGTCACCGCGACCACCAAGGCCGTCCTGACGCTCAACAGCTTCGAAAAGGGCAAGGATGGTGGTGGTCCATCAGAATGTGACAACTCCTACCACAGTGACAAGGAGCTTGTCGTCGCGCTCTCTACTGGCTGGTTCGAGAACATGGGCCGCTGTGGCCACCGCATCAAGATCACCGCCAACGGCAAGTCCGTCTATGCTAAGGTTGTGGACGAGTGCGACTCCGTGTACGGATGTGATGACGAGCACAACTACGAGCCGCCATGCGCCAACAACATCGTCGACGCCTCGCCAGCAGTGTGGAACGCCCTGGGGCTCGACCAAAACGTCGGTATGGAGGATATCACCTGGTCACAGGAGTAAACAGGAGCTGTCAGTACAGACTACAGAGTATATATAGCATGTACATAGTTATAGCAAGAAGATACATTTTCGCTGTAAATATGATGTCGCTTTATATATAATAATTTGCAATCTATAACTTTGAGCTATTTCTAGTACGTCCTCAGAAATGACAGATTACACAGATAATGTGTTTCCCTGATTTCAAGTACGTTCACCAAACTTCCAATGCATTTATCTTATACTAATAGAATTAGTGACTCTACACGGGATGTCTCAAAGACATTTCGAGACGATACGCACACACACAAAAATGGTCATAAACAGCAACAATTAAAGAATTTTTAAAGATCAATGGCCGTGATGCTCCTTTGCCTACTCCAGCTTCTATGTGTGTGGCACTGGCGGTATAGTAAAATGAGTTACTCGTAATACTGAAGTTAGCAGTGATTAATATTGTCATTCGCATTATTTCAATTTTCAACAATCACGGGGGAAAATGTGATCACGATGGAACAATTACACATCAATTTTCTTGCTCAGAAACGAACCTTGGAATTGACAAACCAGGAAAAGGGACAGTATGTTACGTGCCCAGTTAAACCAGTGGTATAGTTCAGTGACAAACACAAGCAGTGGCTTAGGAATTGCTGAATTGTTTTGCCCAGACTTCTATATGATGCATGATGCCATGCCAAATATGTGCAGCCACTCGGCAAGAACTTATCACCGATGAAATTGCATGGAAATTTCTGATTTCTGAGCTCTATAAAAGGTACCCAACACATACCACTTAAGAACCCAGCAACAGTTCAACCAAAGGGCGCACAGGTGTATGGTGGGGAATAGCCACTAAGCATGGCTAACACGAAACTATTAGCAGTGCTTGTTCTCTTGCAGGTAATCTCTCTTAATGTCCATAGCGTTGCTGCGTACACAGTCAACAAGCACAGGCACAAGCGCATTGGTGGTCGCTGCCATATCAGCGGTTTTCTCTACGGCAAGGCTGGCAAGTGCAACAAAGAGAACGGCTCCGAATGCTGTATTCCCGGTCACCACTACCCGCAGTTCAGGTGCTCACCCCCAGTGTCCTCCAAGACAACGGCAACCTTGACACTGAACAGCTTTGCCAGCGGGGGAGATGGTGGTGGGCCATCCTACTGCGACAACCACTTCCACAAGGACAGCGAGCGGGTGGTGGCGCTGTCTACTGGGTGGTTGCGCCTCGACGGCACACGCCGGTGCAACAAGATGATCCGCATCAGCGGGAATAGGCGGTCCGTGTTGGCCAAGGTTGTGGACGAATGCGACTCGATGCATGGCTGTGACAAGGAACACAACTTCGAGCCACCATGTGCGAACAACATCGTGGACGGGTCACCGGCGGTGTGGAAGGCGCTGGGGCTCAACCAGCAAATCGGAGAATACAAGATCACTTGGTCTGATGTGTGAGCTGCACCATGCCATGTCGTGCTCTAAACTTGGAGGTTTACACAAAGGAACTGTGTGCTCCTCGCTTATTATAAAGCAAATAGTGTGTGTGATGCTACTCTCTATGATGGAGCAGCTGCCCTCACTTGCGTGTCGTTCGTGTGCGTGTGCGTGTGCGTGTGCTGCTACTCTTAGCAGTATTTACTATTTCAAGCAAAATTATGTACTACCTCCGATCCATATTAATGGACTCAACTTTATCTAGATACGGATGTATCTAGTTAAGTGTTTAGACTAGATGCATCCGTATCTAGACAATGTTGAGACCATTAATATGGATCGGAGGGAGTACTTGTAATTTCCAAAAACTTTGTGCTACTGTATTTCCATTAAATTACACCTTAACATAATGCACCAATATGTGCGTGGCGCTACTGTATTCCCATTATATTACACCATAAAATAATGTACCTATTTCAGGCAAAAATATGTACTACTTGTTATTTTCCGAAAACAGTGGGTGCTACTATATTACCATTAAAAACTCCTTAAAATAATGAACCAGTATTTTGTATGTTTCTTATGTTGCTGATGCACCAGTATTTTGTATGATACAAAGTTGGTAAATACATTGTGATGTGCAGTGAAAGCACATTTAATGTTAAAATATTTGAAGAGTTCAGCTATTTGAAACAAAAAATTCAAAGAGAATCACACAACGCCAGGTGAAATTTCCGGTATTACACAAACTTTTTACCAACAGAAGATACTGCAGAAGTACCTTGAGATACATCCTTGGACACCTGTCCAAATTTGTGCTTCGTCTAAGAAGACCCGATGTGGCCAATCGCCTATAATATCCTCTCTACTTGTATACAACATCAGTTGCTAGCTTTTTTTTTTTTTTTTTTGCAATTTTCCACGTATATTCAACAAACACCACATACAGAGTACACGGAAGAACAGGAAACGTACAATACGAGGAAGAAATCGAAACCAGAAGCTACGGGAGCACCGACCACGCCGGCGTCGGAGACGAAGACGACCACCTTCCATTGCCCTATGAGAGACGCCGCCGTGCCCGCCCGCCGCGCCGCGGCGGAGCTTGAAACGATGAACGGCCGGGGCGAGCGCCCCCCTGTCCCAACCACACCTCCTTGCCGGAGTCGTCTTCGGAGCCGCCGCTGGACGAAGTCGTGGATCCCGGCGAGCCCCGGGTTCCGAACGAATCCACCGCCAGGACGGAGACCGCCACTGGATCTGGCAGTAGATCGAGGCACGGCGCGAATCCACCGATCCGCGGGTGCCAGGGGAGCAGACGCACCAGCCCGGAGCTCCACGAGCGCCACCGCCGGAGAGGAGAAGCGCCTGCAACAAAAACCACACCAGCGACACCACCGCCTCCACGGTGCCGCCGGCTGCCCCAAAAGAACCTACCTTATCTACACACGCGAGGCGGGGATCCCCCACCCTCCCGCCGCCGAGGCGGCCGCCGGAGGGCGAGGGATCCGACGGATCGACGGCGAGGAGGTGGATCGACCGGGTGGAAGCAAAAATCGCCCTTCCGCTACAGAGAACGGGGAGGGGAGACGACCAGCGCGTCTGTTCTGTCGCCCTTCCGCTACATCAGTTGCTAGCTGAACAGAAGAAAACATATGCATTTGAACGCTACAGGTATTTGTACCAGTACCATAATACTAGTTAGTATACTCGCAGTCTAATAGATTAAAATTAATTGTTACTGGCCCACCCAGCAGGTCCATCAATGAGACAACTATTTGGCATGCATCAGAAGTCACAACTCATTTGAAATCCTATGAGCACAGCAAGGGCATCTATTTAATCTGAAAATCACGGTGAATTGCCGTGGAAAACAACCAACTATGTCATAATACTAAAAATCTGGTTTCAGAAACAAAATCTTCAAACTCCAGTAGGAATTAAGTCAGGTAGTGGAAGATACGCCCAGTTTTATTTTTATTATCTTTCAAATAGAATACTATGAAGATTAATTCAGCATCCGTATCTTTCTATCTTCTACTCCCTCCGTATCAAAATGTAAGATGTTTTAGATATTTCAATACCGACCACATATGGATTGAAATGAGTGGATCCACATACTAATACGTGTCTAGCTACATCCGTATCAGAAAAATGCCTAATATCTAAAACATCTTATATTTTGATACGGAGGAAGTATATATTAAAGAAGCGCCACTGGAACAGCACAAAGTTAGCTAAATCATAATCCAGAGTTCAAAATATCTGGCAACAATCCAGCACTCCAAAATGGACATAGATCATGAAAATTAAAGAACTTCCAGAGTTCACTGCATGTTTTTGCCAGTGGAACAGCACAAAGTTAGCTAAATCATAATGAGTTCGATTTTGATAAGTAAATAAAGTACTTGTCATTTGTCAACTATTATTCTACTTGAAATAAATAACGCTAATATCAAAGGCTAGTAGTGAGTACATAGTACCATTGGGATCCACATCGGCGAAGAATGTGACTTCCATCCCCCATGGCAAAACTTTGTGATAGCAACGTACACTACTAGAAAAAGAACCTCTAGTCGCGGTTCCAGAGCCCCTTTAGTCGCGGCTGGGCAACCGCGACTAAGCAGGCGGGACTAAAGCCCCCCCCCCCCCCCCCCCCCTTTAGTCGCGGCGGGTTCCGAACCGGGACTAGAGGTCCCTCCACGTGGGGACGTGGGGACGTGGTGTGTTGGGACCTTTAGTCCCGGTTGGTAGCACCAACCGGGAAGGGTTTTTTGGTTTTTTTTTTTCGATTTAATTGCAGGGTTTAGGGTTTATATATGCCGGGGTTTGGTTATAGGTTCCCGTGTCCCATGTCGTAACCGTGGTTTCACTAGTAACCATTCCCGTAACGGTAACCGGTAACCGTTACGGTGACGGTGACCGTTACGGTGACGGTTACCGTAACGTTTTCCACGTCGTAACCTTTCCCGTGTCGTATGAAGTCGATGCACATATTTATAACACATACAATTAAATTAAGTAATACTTTTAGATCGTAGTCAAGAGTTGATGCGCCAAGAGTTATCGTAGTACAAGAGTTGAAGCAAAACAACAAGTTATTTACACGCTTTCATGCTTTCAGCATCGTAGTACTCTCCTTTCTCCGATAAGGCCTCCGAAAGGTAAAATCCCGCCAATTCCTCTCCAATTGCTTTGAAGCGGTGCTCGAATGGTAGCTTGCAGCGCTTTTTTGCCAACTCTGCACTTTTTATATTCCATTTCTCGTGACTAGTACATGTACATACTCGGAAACGAAGTATGCACATAACTCAGTTCCCTTTGGTTGCTCCAAGCAAGACTATACAAGAATAGATTTCAATCAATAATAATGAAGTATGCATGAGAATGTTGTGTGGACGTAGGTAGCAGTACTTACCTTGTTCAACTTCCAATCCAGCTTTTTGGGCCACCCACCTGCAGGATCTTCCTCGACAAACCTTTGCCAAACGCTGCCCGACAAAGAACATTCACAAATGATTTATTCGTTAATGACTTGACATCAAGATATGAATGACAGAGGCGGTAAGAAATGAATGTACCTTGCTAGGAAGTCGAAACAACTCCTGTATTTGTCAGGATGATACCTCAATGAGTCAAGTGAATGAATAAGTCATTTGCGGTGTTCAATGACAAGAAGAATCCAGTGGTAGCTGCGCACAGTCATGCATAACTCATCAGTTAAACTTAACATCGGTGAGCAAATTAGAATGTGTAGAAGACACTAAAACTTACCCGAAGTGGTAAGGCCAATATATCTTCTGCACCTCTAATCCTAGAGGGCAGACAACCTTCTTTGCTTCGTACGTACTAGAGGGCAATTCGTTTTCATTTGGAAGCATCTTCTTAATTATTTTCAGCAAACTTTCAAAGTGTTTGTCGGTAGTACCACTCTCTGCCTTCCATTGTAGCATTTCCAGTATGGTACCGAGCTTTTTCTGGCCATCTGTACAAGTTGGGTACAACAATTTGGTGTGATCGGCTAACATGCGCTCCAACTTCAACCTCTCGTTTTCACTTCCACAGTCCATTTGTGCATCATGAATGGCCTGATGAAGATCATCGTCAGGCTCATCTTTTTTTCATCCTCTTCAACTTCGTCTTCCCCCATTGAAGTACCACCGTGTTCATCGAACATAGGATAGTTGTCATTATCCTCTTCTTCTTCATTCTCTTTCATTATAACCCCAGTTTCTCCGTGCTTGGTCCAACAATAATAACCACGCATGAAACCATTTTGCAACAGGTGTTGGTGAAGCTTGGCTGAGGAAGGGTAATCCTTCTTATTCTTACAGAGACTGCATGGACAACACATAAAACCATTTTTTCGCTTGCTTATCTCGGGCCACAGTGAGAAATTCATGCATGCCCTTAAGGAAATCGTCAGAAACTCGGGCACCGTACATCCATTGACATCTCATCTGCATTATGCATGCCAGTAATGAATAGATAAGTGACCATAATAATTCTTACAAGTTCTTCAAGCAAAGTAGAGTGGCGACAAATGTAATACATTGTAGCATTAAATATTCATTAATTTAAACTAACATTGAACTATCTAAAGAATTTAAATCCAACAACAAATGCGAACATAATCGCAACTAAGGTCATTATTGAACCAACAGCATAATGATACCAAGCCTCTTGACTAATGGCATAACTTCTAATTTTTTTAATCTTCAAGCGCATCGCATCCAACTTGATCTCGTAAGCATCAACGACGTCGGCAAGCTTCGAGCGCATCCCATCCAACTTGATCTCGTAAGTATCGACGACGCCGGCAAGCTTGAACTGGTGTTCATCGATGATGTCGGCAAGCTTGACCTCCAATTTCCTCTTCTCTTCTTGGCGGAGATCTTCACTTATTTTTAATTTAGCTTTCAAATCATCGTTTTCTTTCACTAAAAATTCAACAATAGGGTCCATTGGAATTTCCGGTTCAACTACCTCCTAGACAAATATATATTTATGTCAAAGTTGGTCGGCATGATTGTCATAAACACGAAACGAAACAAATATATAGTTATTAACAGTCATACCACATCCGAATAATAGAGCGGACGAGAGCCGGTGGGGGTATTTGTGAAAACCATGGCACTATATATATATATAAAACAATTATACAACTTATACAAAAAAAAACAAATAATTATGGAACAAAATCATACAACAAAGATTTTTTTTAAAATAAAAAAGAAGGCTCACCTAGGTGGTGTCGGTGACAAGACGGCGCGGTCTATCGACGACGGTGAGGACGTGAATGTTGTGACACTGAAATACAAAAACATAATTTAGTTTAAGCTCAAACTGAATAAACAAAATTGAGCTAAATAAGCAAAATGAGCTAACTTAGTCATTTCATCAAACACCTACCTAGCACTAGAAATATGAAATGAGCTAAATAAGCTAAACAACTAACGAAACGGGCGCCGGAAGAGAGAGTTTGCCGTTGCTAACCCTTGGATAGATGCACCGCCGTCAATCTTAACAAATGCGGCAAAAAATCGTGCAAGAAATCGAGCTCGGTGGAGAGAAAATGGAGATGAAACTCGAGCTCAAAATGGCCATGCCTGGCTCGGGGGGAAGATGTAGTTGAAGGACCTGCAGTCCCGGTTCCAGCCACGAACCGCGACTAAAGGGTCACCTTTAGTCGCGGTTCCAGCCACGAACCGCGACTAAAGGTCCTCGCGCGGCCCCGCGCGGCCCCCGGCCGCTAAAGCCGCAGGCGGAGGACCTTTAGTCGCGGTTCGTGGCTGGAACCGCGACTAAAGGTCCCGCACCAACCGGGCACCTGTCCGACCCGTTGGAGATGTCGGAGCCGGAGCCCTCTAGTCGTGGTTCGGAAAGGAACCGTGACTAAAGGTCCGGCTCTATTGCCTCTTTTCTACTAGTGGTAACACCATCTCTACAAGTAAAATTTCTTGCTAAAGAACAAACATTTGGATTGAGGAACCAAGAAAATAGACACCACGTTACATGTAAAGTTAAACCAGTGGCGTAGCTATGTCTAGAAGAAGGCCGGGGCTTCCCCCCTTTTGAGGAAAAAAACTATGCCTAGAAGAATCCAGTAGCATAGGAATTGCTGAAATGGTTTTCCTATAGCTCTATATAACGCCACGCCAAATATGTGGCCTGAATTTGTAGCTTATTAAAGAAACATCTACCATCTCCAATGTCCTTAACTCAAACTGATTAGCAGTGTGCTTGTCAATATTAAAGACGCTGACTGATACTTAGAAAACACGAACTAAATAGGCGCAGGAAATTCCTGCATCATTAAGGTAGACCGTAAATTGTACTGTCGTTTGGGCACACAGGGATAGCAATCGAACTCGTGCCACATTAGCAAATCTGTGCTAATGCGTACTCACCGCTAGGATCGGCGCCCAGCGGGGTAGCGCCGATGATGCCGTAGGGGCTTCAGTTGGACGGCGAAGCCGCGCCGGTAGCCTGCGACTTTGGTCTCCGGCCTCCCTGGCCGGCGGCCGCGAGGGGAGCGGCCGAGGAGTCACCGAGCAGCGACGTGGGCGGCCGTGTGGTGTGGTGTCGGCGTCGCCTTCTGGAAATTGGAAAACGAGAGAGAGTATTGGGCCGGATGGGAAATGGCCGAGGCGGCTAATGGACACGGGCTAACAGGCTAGAGTACAAACGAAGGGAGCTACTACTACAGTGTTTCGAATGTCATGATGTCTTGGCCCATGTAGGAACACATTATTCAACGATAATAAACCGTCCGTAACGGCACGTCAAACCAAGTCCGTGCAGTCTCATCTGAACATGGCAACGGATTGCCGTATCAGACACCAAATCCATGTTCACACCTAGTGGCAATTAGCAACACAACTATCCTATAAAAGCCCATAGATGGCGAGCACCCAACAATCAAGCCAAAACAAAGCAAAGATTTCAAGAATAGAGTGAGAAGGAGAGCCTTAAGGAGTTAAGGCAAGCAAAGATGGCTACTTTTGCAACCGTGGCCACCATGGCACTCTTCTTCCTGGTTGCCCTCTCGGCTTCCCATGTGGCATCGTCTCTTCGCCCTAGCCTCGGCGTCTGTCATGCCAGTGGCTATCTTCCCGGAAAGGCTGGCAAATGCGAAAAGAGCAATGACCCAGACTGTTGTGAGGATGGCAAAAGGTACCCACAATACCACTGCTCGCCACCGGTCACAGCGGCCACGAAGGCCGTCCTTACACTCAACAGCTTCGAGAAGGGCAAAGACGGCGGTGGCCCATCGGAGTGCGATAAGGCCTACCACAGTGACAAGGAAATGGTTGTAGCCCTCTCAACTGGTTGGTTCGAGAAGATGGCTCGTTGTGGCCACAAAATCAAGATCACTGCCAATGGAAAGTCCGTGTACGCTAAGGTGGTGGACGAGTGCGACTCCGTATATGGTTGCGATGGTGAGCATAACTACGAGCCGCCTTGCGACAACAATATCGTTGACGCCTCACCAGCAGTGTGGAACGCCCTCGGTCTAGATCAGAATGTTGGTATGGAGGACATCACTTGGTCCGAAGAGTAAATGACGATGTCGGTGCGTATTTTATTTGATCACATATGATTGATACGTTGTACCGAGTAGTACAACATGTATGTGTACCCTATGTGGCAGAATGTGGTGTTGTACATATATGACATTTGATATATTATCCATGGTAACACAACTCAGCTAATATGGACCTACACATCGACAAAATACAGTAAGCGCATGTGAGAACGGTGCTTAAGCGGAAACTCGAGTGGCACACAAACACAATGGTCGTGCGGGCACCAAGGATCGGCTCTCGTCACAGGATCGACAAGTTGTGCTCTGAGGTCGGCATATGTTTCCTCTTATGTACAGTAGTAAATAAAAATACAACGATTCTTCTTGTCCCTCGAAAAATAATTTCTAAGTTTATGTTAGCAAACTTTCTGTTCAAAGCAAGGAGTATGAGGTAATCTCTCGTATCCCTAAATAACATCGTTGTCGCACTACGCTTTACATCCCCTTAATTTCTCGGCCTCTTTATTTCAGCACTGTCTCTGTCATAGTTGTTCGCATTTGTCACCGCCATCGATCAACCATCTTAGCACGCATCAAGGTGGAGGAATATCTAGCTTAACTAGTCAGAGAAGTAAAGAAAGTGAAATGATGATGTCCATTCTCTCAAAGAAACCAGAAGAAAAACGACGCCAGTTTGAGTCGTCAGATGTACGCTTGATCGGCTTTCGTGCACTCTATCAAACTAGACCCCGGGGCGCCGATGGAACTAATTAATCATCGTCTGACTATCCGGCGGGGCGTATCAGTCACCCAACCACCGTTTAGACGAGCGATGCGTCTTTTGTTAGAGCGATGAGTTGGGCGAATGGGCAACGAGAGCCCCACGTCATGCTATGAAGACGTGCTTGCATCAAAAGCCAAATTCAAAGAACATTGTCGCAGCTGTGGTTGGAAGAAACACTGACAGATCATATATGTTAGTACAATGTGTTGTGTTTTGAGTAGAGAATTCTGTCTCCCGGGCTCTCTCTATTTTTCTTAAAAAAGAATCATATTTATAAGTATGAAAATCGGAAGAAAAAAATTCTGCATGTTGTCGATGTTCTATCCCACAAACGTGTAAAATCTCGATTTGCAATACTTCATATTCTGGCCTACACAAAAAGAACAAATGTGTGATCTAAATGTAAACACTTTCAAATCTCTAACATATAGTACAAATTTTTGTCATTTCTGTCATGCTGTGTAGGTTGGAATATAAAATATTTTAAACTGAGATTTTACGCGTTTGTAGGATACATTGACAATTCTTTTTCAGATTTTTTAAAAACTTATAAATATGTTTTTTGATTTTTTTTGTAAATAGATAGAGCACTGGAACTCGGGTGTCAAAAACGACTTCCCGGTATCCGAGTTCATAAATAAACTAAGCTTGGATTCGAGGAGCAATGCGCACGATGATACCGTGTCCGTGGTAGCAGGCTAGCAGCTGAGTCGCTATTATCCGCGGAGCGGGGCAGCGGCGCGTCCGAATCTTAAGGCAACGCGTTCCCGACATGAATTCCCTCGTGACGACGGCCCGTTTCCGCGAGTTCATCGTGCGCGCCATGTGCATCGATCGAGCGTCCGACAACTCCCCACTCCACAAGAAGCAGCAAAGCATAAAGAACGCGGATCCCCTCACCGCTTTCGCCATCTTCCCCGCGCCATCGCACCAACAACAGGCCACAGACGTGCCCACGCTCTGCCGCGCGGCGCCGCTCACCGAACCTGCGCGAAAGCAAGCGGAAAGCCGCAGCTCCGGCAGGCGACGCGGAGTGGCCGTGTGCCGTTGGGGGCAGGTGGAGACTTCGCGCTCTCGCCTCTCTTCTCATCCCCGCGCCACGCGCAGCCCACGCCGACACGCACAGACATACATCGCTCTCGCTTCGCCTCCAAGTCAACCACCTCCCCCGCCTGCTCTCCCTCGCCGCCGTCTCCACTAGTATATAGTAGAGCAGCACAGGTCGTTGCTTCCACGACAAAGCGTAGAGGGAGAGAGAGATTCGCAAGGCGGCTTCAACTGCAATCCCGGCAAGTGAACCGAATCTCTGCTGCTGCCGCGTTGAGTGTGCTCTGCAAAGACGCTGCACTTCTTCTTGGCTAGCTACCTAGCTAGCTAGTCGTCCAACCATGGCGGACCACCAGAGGCAGCGCATCCACCCGGTGGACCTGGAGGCGGGCCAGCCGAGGCCGTCGGCGCCGCTCGTGCCGCCAGGGACCTCCTTCCGGTCCGACAAGGGCACCGCCCCGGCCGCGCAACTCAGCAGGCCGCCGCCCCCGCACCAGCAGCTGCCGCCTCCCCCGCGCCGCGTGGCCGCGCCGCTACCACTACCCCCGCCGAAGCGGCGCCGCGGCTGCTGCTGCCGCTTCCTCTGCTGCGCCGTCATCACCGTCGTCGTGCTCGCCGTCCTCGCCGCGGCCACGCTGGGCGCGCTCTACCTGGCGTTCCAGCCCAAGGCGCCGCGCTACTCGGTGGACCGCCTCTCGGTGTCCCAGTTCCAGGTGGACCCCGCCCTGACGGCCAGCGCGCGGTTCGACGTGACGGTGACGGCGGCCAACCCGAACCGCCGCATCGGCATCTTCTACGAGCGCGGGTCCAGCCTCAGCGTGTGGTTCGAGACACACCGGCTCGCCCAGGGCACGCTCCCGGCCTTCTACCAGGGCCACCGCAACACCACGGTGCTGGGCGTGGTCATGGCGGGGCAGGCGCAGCTGGGCAGCGCGGTGGTGGCGGCGCTCAGGGACGCGCAGCAGACGGGCGCCGTGCCGCTCCTGTTCCGCGCCGACGTGCCCGTGCGGGTGGAGCTGGGGAGCCTCAAGCTGTGGACGGTCACCTCCAGGGTGCGCTGCGACCTCGTCGTCGACAGCCTGCTCAACGCCGTCGCCGGCAGCCAGATCAAGATCAAGTCCAGCAACTGCAAGTTCAGCTTCAAGCTCTGATCCATTCCATTATTTGGGTTCTTCGTTCGCGTGGATCGATCGAGTTCTTGATTCTTTCGGCAGAGGAGTGCCGTGCCGTATTTGCATCGGTCCCGGTGCACTCCCCCGCCCCCCTAGAGCTCCGTGCATGTACATCTTGTGTGTAGAGAGTAGAGTTGATGTTACGTTGCTGTCTGTTACTGTTAGTGAGAAATAATAATATGGATGCCTAGATTTTTTCATACTAGCTCAGTTGTCGCAGCAGATCATCCAAAGATCTGTAGTGGGACATCGGTATTCCTTACTCTTTTTTTTTTTTTTTTGAACAACGGTATTCCTTACTCATGTCTGTGTTTTGATACTTCAGTAGATAGATGAAATGCACTGCGATAAACGCACAAACGGTGAAGCCAAATGAGATTAGCACGGCTGAACCTGCAACTGAATCCTGGAGCCACCCACGGCATGAGTTTGGCTTGAAACATCCTCGATTTTCGGTGTTTCTTAGCGAGAACAGTGTTTATTTCGATTCCTTGAGTAAATTTTTAAAAGGCAGCCCATGGGTAAATTTATTTTGGTGTGATCGTTCCAAGATCTTGATGACCTGATCCTGTGCTCGGTCTGTTATAACTCAACAGGTAACCAATGTTTAACTGCTCCACCTAAAAGCGGAAGTGAGTAAACTTGCTGCCATGTACGAGCTGCAACTGCAAGTTCATTGCACACTCCACCTAATGATCGTGCAGCCGAATCATCTCTGGAGACTGCAATTAAAATCCTAATTCCATGTAGCAATTGACGCGTTGACAAATGGTACGAGCAAAATACTAACAAAGCATTTGTGCAACTTGTTGCAACTCTGTTCTGCCATCCAGAATGTCTACCACGTCCTCTGTTTTCTAATATCCTGTTGCTGGCACTATTTTTTCAGTGACCCACAATCAACATGACTTTTCTTTGTCCGAAACAGAATCAACATTTCTAATATCTTGTTGTTGGCACTGCCTTTTCCAACCACCACACACATAACAATTATGCTCGTGGACTTGAGAATTAAGAAATAAAAGTTAAAACACTAACACCTTCTTTGATTCGTAGGATTTCTAAATGCAGGAATAGGGATAGGAATTAGATAGGAATGCAAGTGTAAACCTGAGACCATAGGAAAGTTTTCCTTCGCTGCCTCATTCCTTGCAAAGGAATGGAAAAAAGAGGTCCAACTGAATTGTTTATTTCCTGTGTTTGACGTAAGAAACTGCATGCAAAGGAAAAATTCCTTCAACTTTCCTTTGCTCTATTTATTTGAATCAAACACTGCTACAGTATAAATTCCTATAGGAAAACGAATCTGTAATGACCCGTAGTTCAGAGAGTAGAAATGGGCTAAATTAGATTTGTGCATTTGCATAGCATGCATTTGAAAATACGGGAAAATTTAAAACTTTTTCAACGAAGTCATAGAGTGTTCAACCACCACTCGAAAGGCTAGTTGAGAATGCTGTTAGTTTGACGAGTAACTAAAACTGGGAATCCAACTTGCGAAATTTACATCGAGGTTTCGCTGATGTTGGTGGATTAGACTTAGTCATCAACATGAGTGTTATAAACTTTAAAATCTTATCCTATCTAAATTCACAAACATTTTGATTACAAGATAATAATACAATAAACTATAAATCAAATGAAAGGTATATCACATCATTTATCAAATAAGTACATATCTTAAAAGAAAGAAATGGAGAAGAGTAAGGATGGAGAATAGAAGTCTTAACTAAATTGTAATCTAGATCTTCTTAATTTATCTAGACCATCTTATCTTCGTATCTCCCAATCTTCTCAAATTCACTCTACAAGAGAAGGCAACACAAGAAAGGAGGAAGTTCAACAAGAAGGTTATGAATAAGGATTTCTTAGATATGCATAGAAGTACTATGCCAATCTATCATTGAGAATTTGGAAACTCTTATATCAGGACTTATTCTTAATAACTTCTCTAGAAATAGTGCGATATTCTAGTGTTCGTGTTATATAGAAATAGTTTGGTAACAAGCCTTATAACCTTGTTAACAAATCACTTTTGTATGCATAAACAATTGAGTTTCATATACAAATAAACAAAAGGTCAGATAATCCAGTACATCTCAGCCACTTGAATATAAAGAGTAGTTTGATGACAAGACTAGCTACCTTGTTAACAAACTCTTCTTATATGCATAGGGCAAATTGATGTCATAAAATACACATACATTCTTCTATAACCAACTAATAAGTAAGCCACATGGAGATTTATGGTGTTTCTCAAGGATATGACTTCCCAGGAGAAAGTAAAACCAAATCATAAAGCCACATAATCATCACTCATAAATAGAAATCACATTAGTTAACCCTCATATTCATGTTTGTGGACATGTCTCATTTGAGAGGAGTTCACAAGTTCACCATGTGATCAAGACCACTTGGCTTGTTTAAGATTTCATTCTCAAGAAGAGATAAATCTGGACATGTGGAAGTTGGAAACGCATGGACTATTTAGTCAGCAGTTGTTCTAGCAACTTGCTTCCCCACACTAAAGCATCAATTCCTATCAGAGAGGAATGCAACAACCTTTTATCTTCAGAATGAGATGTGGAACCAAGCAAGATTCGATTCTCATCATTTTATGTCACCATAAGACCTGATTTCAGGCAGGATATCTGTACTTTGTGCATCCACAGACATTTGATCATGTCTTCACATGATTTAGTTGTCAGGTATCACAAGTCAAAGTCAGTAAGACAATATACTTTGCTGGGCATGGATTTGAATTGTGACACTGTGCATACTCTATGTAGGCATCACAGTAAACAAATCATGCATATATTGTTGGATAGCAACTTGAAGTTGCTCAGGAATTACTAAAGCACCAAAACACAAGTTTGAATATTTATATCTATCTATATCTTGAAGTCAAACCAATCAAATCATCTATAGTATTTTAAAATAACAAAAACCCACAAATAAAGAATAACATAGCAAAATATTTTCATGTTACTTCAATGCACGTCAAAAATATAAATCACAAGCTACACATTCTATAATAGGAAATAAATCCAAATGTGCACAAATTCATTCCAAATATTGAATGAATTCAAAATACTCCAAATATTCAAATTTCAATACTGGAATAAACTTCCTTGTGAAATTCTAAACATTTCAGGACTTTTCTGTAAAATTTCCTGTTACAAAAAGGCCCTCAAATCATTTAAAACAGGAACTAGGGGCTTATTTACACTGTTCCTGTAATTTCTAGAAACAACAGGGGGTTTTGTAAAAAATGTTTTATTCCTTTCTTCTTCCTTCCGCCAGAAGGACGAGAAGGTCATCGCCGTGTCGATTTCCTCGACGCCACCTCCTCCCTGTCTGCTAGCTCGCGAGGATAAGACCACGGAGACGTCTGCATCGCTCTCTTCCTCCCCATACCCATCTCTCTATTCCCTGTGCCTTGTGCTTTCCCAAAACCTAACCCTAGCTCGTCGGGCTGCCGCCGTGTGTCGCTGATTTCGGCCATGCCGTGCCTTCCTGTGGAGCTCTGGAGGTTCTCCATGTCTCCCTCTTGCTCCTCGTTGAGTGGTGCGTGGTGTGGAGCTCGGTGGAGGAGGAATCGGGCTGTCTTCCCCAAGTCCGGCCGACGACTTTCGCGGATGTTTCCGACACCGTTTGTGCTCCCCGTGCTTCCTCGAGTCGTCCTACGTGCTCGTGGTGAGTATACGCTCTTCCCCGTACCCTTAATTTGCTCAAATTTGAGCTGGGTAGTGGTCGTGTCGTGCGCAGCCTCTGGCCGCCGCGCGAGCTCGTCGCCGGCGATGCTCCGGTGACAATTAACCAGCGGCGCCGCCACCAAGTGGTATCCCACGGCGTACTCCACTGGATGCACACCCGAATTTGGCTTAATTCGCTCAATTGCATCGGATCGAGCTCGAGTTGGAAGCAAGCTCCATTGCTGACGTCAGCGAACCAATCAGAAAATTCTTTTCAATTCATTTAGAAATTATGAAAATCCTGACAGGTGGACCCTTCTGTCAGATTTTAAATCATTTAGGAAAATAATTTTAGAAAATTATTAAAACTATGACAAGTGGGACCAACCATTTTAATAAATCCGGAAATTTATTAAATTGAATTTAAACTTTGGAAATTCATAACTAAATCAATTTGAATTATAAAAATACAAACAATATACCAAAATGTTAAGAAAAATAAAATCTAACTATTTATATCATTTGAATATGTGTTCAATTACAAGTAAATCACTCTAAAATTGAAACAACAATTTGCTTATTATTTAAAATATAGAGTTAATTTAAAATGCTAATTTGGATACATTTTAATTTCATGTAAAATGTATCACATGCTTTACTTTAAATTCTAAAATGTGTTTTCACCATAACATATAATATTTTTATTTCAATAACTGATTAATTAAAATGATACTTTATTTAAGAAAATAATTAGTAAGGATTATTTTCATAATTTTGAAAATGAAGTTATAAGCTTATGAAATTTATTCTACTATTACTTAATAACCATTTTGAATGAATAAAAATCCAACAACACTTTGAACTACTAAGTTTTTTTTGAATAAAGGTTTCGTATATTTCATTTAATACTTAACTTCCTTTCACTTATATTTTGGTTAAGTAAAGAAAATAGGAAACAACTTAAAAGTTCATAAACACTAATATAGCAATGCAAAATGTCCTACTCCTAAAACAAAACCTTCATCCAAAATAAACCAAGCTAAATATAAGTTAGTAAGTACTTGAGTAAATAAAATAAGTACCATTAGGGTATGATACCACCAAATGTATAGATTATCTATTTCTTCAAAAGTTATTCTTTTTGTAGTCATGGATAATAATACTACACCATTTCTTCAATTAATTGAAGTCAATACATGTTCTTTACAAACATAAAGATTATAATCAACCCTAAAACAACCACTTGATACTATGATGTTGTTTTACTTTATTCTTATGCTTAACATGGTACTTTAAAGTTAGAGTTTTAAAATTCGTCTTTCTTGTGAAGTAAACTTGAAGACAAAACAAATCTAAATGTAATCACCAAACTCAAACCACCTTCAACCATCGAGAGTTAGCTACGTGGTTTAAAGCGATGCATCTCATACTTATGCATAATAGCATATTGCTTCTTCAAACATTAGTCCTTACCGGACCAATGACTCTTTTTTTCAGATTTTGAAGTCTTTATTGTATCGAAGACCTTGGCTACATAATCTTGCAGTCAAAAAGGCAAGTTCACTCTTGCTCATGTCCTACTTGATTATGTTTATCAAGTAAATGCAAAAAGAAAAACCTATCTTCGAATGATATGAATTGCTATATATATTGTTGGCTGGCAGATGGAACCATGGTATGATGTGGTTGGTGGAGGTTCCATTTGCACGGGAAAGTATTACCTAGGACTTAAGAACCAATGCCGTCAGTGTTCTTGCGCCGTAAATAAAGCGTTAACCATGAGACTTGGAATGGGACGGGAAAGTCAGTTGTGACCTTCTCCCTTTCGCATGTCAACGGGCAGCCAGAGCCGTACGCTGTAGGTCTTGCGGGACTACATGCACATGGGTGGGACCCCCTTAATGCCCACGGACTCTGGTGCCTATGATGGTCTGCAAGAGGATGCCTAGGTACCTACCGTGAGGGGTAGTGTATCAGGGGTGATTCTGCTATGCATGAATTGGGTGGCCATGTGGGGTTGTTGGAGAAGCACGGCGAATGGCTTGGATCACCGACTGGGCCCCACACCAAAGAGAGTGTGGCGGGAAAGATCGCCCGGTTGTGCAACTGATGCATGTAAAATGCATACATGAACTTTGCATTATTTTACTTATATTTTAGTCATATTTGCATCATATAAGGGTTATATCACTGTTTTATAATGATTTTGAGAATATTTGGTATGTTTCCTATTTTTATGGAATTAACCCTGCACAGTCAGAAAACCCTGTTTTCTATATTTTAATGTTTCAGGGACCCAAACGACGTCCAAATGACATAATATTTTACGGGCATCCGTTTTTGGAAGGAACAAAGCGTAGGAGCCAAGGAAGCGCACGAAAGGAAGTCGGAGGCCGAAGTTGAGTGGGCCCACGCGGCCAGGTACCTTGGCTGCGTGGGACCCCCTCTTTTGGGCCTCGGAGCTCCGTTGCCGTCGATCTTTCCTCCACCGACTCGGTTTTGACCTAAAACCGACTATTAAAATAGCCCCCCGACGTTCTCTGGAAGGAGCGCCGCCGAAACACAGAAACACCGAAACAGAGACCTGGAGCTGCAGATTGGAGGGGGAAAACTCCGGCGGGCGCTGCCGGCGTGGTCTCCATCTTCTCCAACGACTTCTCCACCGTCTCCATGATGAAGAGGGAGTAGTCCACCTCTGCACTATGGGTTTGTGGAAGTAACTTATGTATCTCTCTCTCTTGAGCTTCACTAATTAGTACCGTATGAGCTGCTGAACATGATTACGGTCATCTATGTAATACCTTTGTGGTGGATCTTTTTATGAGTTAATATATGTTTGAGATTGCAATAGTTTTGTTTCAGTTATGAAAGTAGATGCATATTATGTACCCCGTTCTTATTTACTTGTCATGATCAAGCATGTTTATGAGAGCGTGTGAGGGGGAACGTGTGCATTAGTTGGAGTAATGGGGGTGGCTAGTGTAGTGAACGTGAGAGAAAGTTCTGCGATCCACTTGGGTATCTCTACCTTACTTTGTTGCCTCACTAGGGATAAAGAAAAATACCATGCTACCGGAGGTGTGGGTGTGACCATTGCCACTTCCTCCATGACTAGATCTAGCATGTTCTTATTTTAACTTCATGTCATGATACTTATTGCTATACTCTGAGTTATCTTAATTACTGAGGTGTTATGATTTAGTTCGCATCTTGGTGGAGTATAAGTGAGACTAATAATAAACTAAAAGGTCTCTATGTTAGGACGTGATGCCCATATAATTATAACTTGTTGAAAGGACATTTATTAATCCCTTGTGTTTTGTGTGTTAGGCAACAACACTAGTGACGATTTAACATGTGAATCAAGTGATGCAGGCTTTAAGTATGTAAAACATCTTTGCATCAAATCCAAAAAGGGAGTTGAAAAGAGCCAGTTTTGTTGCTGAAGAAAATCGGATTATCCGATGTTGGAAGATTCGGATTATCCGATTTGCAAAGTCTGCTGAAATTCTGCTAAGGACTAGAAGAAACTTCACACTGAAGATATTCGGATTATCCGAGTTGGAAAGTATCGGATTATCCGATGTCCAGGATTTGCTCGAAAACTGCTAAGGACTAGAAGAAAACTTCACACTGAAGATGTTCGGATTATCCGAGTTGGGAAGTATCGGATTATCCGATATTCAGGATTTGCTCGAAGGCTGCTAAGGACTAGAAGAAAACTTCACACTGAGGATCTTCGGATTATCCGATGATAGACTGATCGGATTATCCGATGGAATCGGATAATCCGATGTTGACTTGAATCGGATTATCCGATTTACCTGTCTTCAACGGCTAGAATCTGGGGGCAGTATATAAAGGCCCTCTCCTACCTTGGAGAGGGTACCACGACCAGAAATATCTTCCCCACCATTGTTGCAAGCTTAAACTTGGTAGATCTCTCTCCCTAGCCACTCAAACACCTTGTCCTTCTAGGACTTGGGAGAGTTGACCTAGATCTACCCTTCCACCAAATCGATTTGATTTCCATATCCATTCCTTAGAGGAACTTGTGCATCTTGGGTTCATTGGAACCCTAGACGGTCGTTGGTCGTTCTTGTGGCTTTGGGAGCCGCGGGGACTAGCCGGGAGCCTCCAATTCGGCTGTGGAGACGTGCCCCGGCCTTGTGATTCTTGCGGCTTTGGAAGCCGTGGGAATTGGTGAGAGCCTCCAATTCGGTTGTGGAGTGTGCCTCATCCTTGTAAAGGTTTGTTGCCGACCTCGAGGGCATCATATAGTGGAGGAGATACGGTGTGCCATATCACGGCTATTCGGGGACCACTTGTGACCCCGCACCGCTCCAACGAAGACGTAACTTCCATTGGGAAGTGAACTTCAGGAATCATCTCCGTGTCACCGTGTGCTTATCCTTTTTATATATACCTTTACTTGTATTGCTAGCTTACCTTGTTTAGTATATCTTGTTAGCTAGCTTCTTGCTCATCATATAGGATTGTTCACCTAGTTGCATATCTAGAGAACTTATATTTGAGCAATTCCTTAACTTGTTGACAAGAAAATTAAAATTGGTAGTTGCCTATTCACCCCCCCCCCTCTAGTCAACCAACTCGATCCTTTCACTTGTCATTAAACTGTTGTGTTGCAATCTCATATGTCAACTCTAGTGTTCCATTGTCTACCACTTTATTAAAGAGAGAGTGCATTTGTGAAACCATGAACCCCGGTCCATTTTTAATCATAAGAAACACCTTTCCAACAACTTTTACCACTTTACCATTTTCTGCCATTTAAAAATCCGAAAATACAAAAACACTTTTACATCTTGCATTCATCATATAAAACCAAAAAATATCATTTATCATTGCTACCACCATCCTTGCATATAGAGGAGGATGGCTAGTGCGGAGGATGTCCAACATGCTAAAGATGAGGAGTTAAGACTTGCTAAGGAACAAGAAAAATTTGATAGAGAACAACTTGACAAAGAACTAATCGAAGCGGGAATAATCCCTCCCGAGGGTGATGCCCCAATCACCATGAAGTCCATGATTGAACTTTTTGGGTTCATGAAAGGCAAAATGGTGGATGAGGTGTATACTCGGGTATCTAATCAAAATGGCTCCTCATCAACCGCTAGCCCTATTAAGGGAGCTAGTGACAAGGATAAAAATGATAAACCTATTGAGAAGCCTTCTCTTAACTTTGCTCCACCTAGCTCTTATCTCACTCAAGTTGCACTCACTCAACCTCATATAACCAACCTTGGTAGACCCCCTCCTAAGCTTGATAATACTCGTTATTTCACTTGGAAGAAATCTATGGAGTCTTATTTTCGCAGCTCATCGGTGCATCTTTGGAGGGTGGTTCTACATGGTTTCAACCCAGTTGATCCCAACAACTTGACCAAGCAAGAAGAGATTGATGAGCAACTTGATGCAAATGCCAAGTACATTCTTGAGAGTGCTATGACCGCAAATGATGAAGATCATGTGCGGAATCTCAAAACTTGCAATGAGGCTTGGCTCTATCTTGAAACCGTGTATGAAGGAAATGAGGGCATTCAACGCTCCAATGCGGCCGTCCTTCAACATCAAGTTGACAACTTCATCATGCTAGACGAAGAGACTCCGACCGAACTTTACCGAAGACTCTACAAGCTTGTGGTGACATGTAGGGAAAATGGAAAGAAGGATATGGATGATGAATGGGTCAAGGCCAAGTTCCTTCAAGCAATTATGCCATATAGTGAAACTATGGTGATGAACCTCCATGCAAGAGCGGATTACACAACAATGACTCCCAATGACATGTTGGCTCAATTTGTCACCTATGATACATTGAAGTCCACATCCAAGTCTTTCAACCAATCCGTGGCCCAAAGACTCTTGCTTTGAAGGCCGTGTGGTAGACCATCCAAGATATGAAGAAAGCCCGGTCTATGAAGGTGAAGAAGACTTGGAGGGTGAGCTCAATGAAGTTCTTGCACTTGCCGCCACCCGGTTTTGGAACAAGAAGAACAAGAGCATCACCCTCCACCAATAAAAAGAATGTGCTTCAATTGTGGAAAGGACACTCATCTTGTGAAGGATTGCCCCTATGAAAGAAGAGAGGATAATGGTGGTCAACTCATTCTAAAGAAGAACAAGTACCACCCCAAGCCTACCTACATGAAGAGATCACCTCAAAAGGCTCTTGTGGCATCCCATCAAGAGGAATACGAGTCCGGAGGTGAGGAGGATAAAGAACCAAGTGAAGAAGTAGGAATGGCGGCTCTTGCAATGGGCACCCTTCCTCCATCATTGGCCAACCTCTTCTCATCTCCAAACGACGACAAGATCTCCAAGCCTATGTGCCTCATGGCCAAGGAAACAAAGGTGAATTCCCCACCAAAAATTACTATCTCCTCTAACCCATCACTATTGGATTGTGTTGAGGATGTAGGGAAAATTGAAGAAGAGGATAAAATTTCTATCTTCATTAGCAAGCTCCAAGGTCCAACCAAGAAAATGGTTGAGGCCCTCATGTATCAATATGGAGAAGCCAAGCATCTTCTTAATGAGAAGGATGTTAGGATTTGTGAGCTCGAAGGGCATGCATGTGATCATGCCGACAAAATTGGTGAGCTAGAAGATCAACTTGTTGAGGAACAATTGCTCCGTGAGCAACTTGAGGAGACACATGCCATGGATCTTTCCAAGGCAAAAGAAACTCGTGAAACCTCTATTCAAATTGCTATTGATCTAAAAAGTAAAAATGAGGAACTTGTAGAGAGTCATAACAAACTCTTTGAGGGTTTTGAGCAACTTAGGGAAACCCACAAGGTGACCTCAAGTGAGCTCACTACACTCAAGGAGTCATATGCCAAACTACAAGCTCAATTTATCTATGCTAGCTTCACCACTTCTCATAATGATAAAGATGCAAATGCTTGTACCACTAACCCTTTATGTGTCAAGGCATCTCTTATTGAGGAAAACACTAGGTTGAAGGCCCAACTTGAGAAGGGCCTAGCCACTTGTATCCAAGGGGAAAAGAACCTCAATGATCTTTTGAGCAATCAAAAGGGAGTGGTTGGCAAAGAAGGAATTGGGTTCACACCCAACTCTAAGAAGGTCAACAACAAAAGAAGAAGCGACTCCCCTTCCAAAGATATTGTTTTTGTGAAGGAGGGGGAGTTAGCCAAAGCAAATGACAACTCTATTGGGAGTGGTAATGTCACTAGGGGCAATGCCACTCACAATAACTTTGCGGGAAAATACAACCCCTCATATGTTCTTTTGAAATCTACAAATGGTTGTGTTTTTGCTAAATATGTTGGCTCTTCATATGGAGATGATTATCACTATGCTATTTGGGTTCCAAAGACCCTTGTGACTAACAAAAGAGGACCCATTCCAAAATGGGTACCTAAATCAAAGACTTGATTATTGTAGGGTTTCTCTTCCGGTGGATCTTCATGGCTCATTGATAGTGGATGCTCATCCCATATGACCGGAAGCAAAGAACTAGTAAAGGACTTATTGAAACAACTACTCTCATTCTCTCATGTCACCGTTGGCAACAATGCAAGACTCAAGGTAGTGGGAGTTGGTAAGGTGGTGATCACTCCGGAGTTATCCATTGAGAAGGTCCTCTTGTTGAATCTCTTTCATACAATTTACTTTCCGTTGGTCAATTATGCAATGCCGGTTACACCGTTATTTTTAATAAATACCACGTGACCATCCTTTTCACTCAAACACTCAATGTCGCCTTTGTTGGATTTCGTGAAAACGGTTTGTATGTGGTTGATTTCTCAAAGAGACCACTCAAATCGCTACATGTTTAATGGCTAAAGGCGACAAGGGGTGGCTTTGGCATCGCCGACTTGGCCATGTCGGTATGAGAAATTTACAAACTCTTGTAAAGGGTGGACACGTGGTAGGACTAACCGATGTTAATTTTTCCAAAGATCGTCCTTGTAGTGCTTGCATAGCCGGAAAGATGCATGAAAAGAATCACCCCAAGAAGACCATTATCTCCACTAAGAGGCCTTTGGAGCTCCTTCATATGGATCTTTTTGGGCCTCCCACATATGATAGTCTTGGTGGCAAGAAATATTGTTTGGTGATTGTGGATGATTATTCAAGATATTGTTGGACTTTCTACATCAAGAAGAAGAGTGAAACTCAAAAGATATTCATTGACTTTGCAACCCTAGTTCAACGCCAATATGACTCCAAGATTTTGGCAATTAGAAGTGACAATGGTACGGAGTTCAAGAATTACACTATGGATGATTTCCTAAGTGGGGAGGGCATTCAACACCAATATTCCGCTGCATATACTCCCCAACAAAATGGTGTTGCCGAAAGGAAGAACCGCACTCTTATTGATATGGCAAGAACTATGATGGCCGAATTTCATTCCCCATACAACTTTTGGGCCGAAGCCATCAACACCGCTTGTCATTACTCAAACCGGCTCTTCTTCCGTCCTCTCAAGACATGACACCATATGAACTCCTCACCGGTAAAAAGCCAAATGTATCTTACTTTCGAGTCTTTGGATGCAAATGCCATGTTTACATTAAAGGTTGCAAAATTGCTAAATTTGAATCTAGATCTTTTGATGGTATATTTGTTGGATATGCCGCAAAGTCTCATGCTTATAGGGTCTACAACATATCCACCGGTGTGTTGAAGAATCTATGAACGTGGAGTTTGTCGAGGATAATGGCTCCCAAGCGGAGCATATTGATCATGATGATGTAGGTGATGATGCTCCATCTCAAGCCATAAGAACTATGGGGATTGGAGAACTAATTCCTATTGAAGGACCTATTGATGATACTCAAGAAGAAGGAACAAGTTCTACCAAGTTGAGCCATCCACCTCAACAATTGATCAAGAAACTATCAAGAACAAGAACATGAATCATTCAAGATCAAGAATGGTCAAGACCCACCCAACTCTAGTGGTGAACAAGAACATAATGAACCCACAACCCAAGAACTCCACTTCGGGTTGACCATGAGCAAGATGAAGGCAATGATGAAGATATTTGTGTTGGTGAAACAATTGGTCAAGCCATGGAACGCCGGGTCATCCGGCGTGCATCAAATTGGATTACCAACAACACTTCAAAGAAAATATCCTTGGGAGTATCCGTAGAGGTGTGTCCACACGCAATCAATTATCTAACTTTTGTGGTCATGTCTCTTGTTTGTCTAGCTTAGAACCTCTCAAGGTATATGATGCTCTTGAAGATATGGATTGGGTTGCGGCTATGCATGAAGAGTTGAACAACTTCGAGCGCAACAAAGTATGGTCATTAGTGAAAGACCCAATGACACCCATAATGTCATTGGAACCAAGTGGATATTTAAGAACAAGCAAGACTCACATGGTCAAGTCATCCGCAACAAAGCAAGATTGGTTGCACAAGGCTACACCCAAATCGAAGGAGTCGACTACGGTGAAACCTATGCCCCCGTTGCTAGACTTGAATCCATTCGCTTACTAATTGCTTATGCATCTACTCATAATATTGTCTTATATCAAATGGATGTTAAAAGTGCTTTCTAAATGGTCCACTAAATGAGTTGGTGTATGTTAAACAACCTCCGGGTTTCGAAGACCCTAAATTTCCTAACCACGTCTACTTACTACATAAGGCTCTTTATGGGCTCAAGCAAGCTCCACGTGCTTGGTATGATCATCTCAAGGAGTTCTTAGTAGACCGTGGCTTTGAAATTGGGGTAATAGATCCCACTCTTTTTACAAAAAGGGTAAATGGAGATTTTTTCGTATGCCAAATATATGTTGATGATATTATCTTTGGTTCCACTAACCGAATTTAGTGATCAATTTGGCAAGCTAATGACCAAGGAATTTGAGATGTCCATGATGGGAAATTGAATTATTTTCTTGGCTTTGAAATCCACCAATTTCGAGAAGGAACATTCTTATGTCAAGCCAAGTATATTAAGGACATGCTCAAGAAATTTGATATGAACAATGCCAAGCCATATAAGTTTCCCATGGACTCCAAGGCGGATCTTCACTTAGATCCGGATGGTAAGGAAGTTGATCAAAAGCTTTATCGTTCTATGATTGGATCTTTGCTTTACCTTTGTGCATCTAGACCGGATATTATGTTTAGTGTGGGTATGTGTGCAAGATTCCAATCAAGTCCTAGGGAAAGTCATGAAACCGCGGTCAAAAGGATTCTAAGATATTTGTTGGATACTCCCAACTATGGTCTTTGGTATCCCCATGGTACAAGCTTTGATCTTGTTGGTTATTCGGATGCGGATTGGGCGGGTTGCAAAATGGATAGAAAATCAACTTCGGGTACATGCCAATTCCTTGGTAGGTCCCTTGTGAGTTGGTCTTCCAAGAAGCAAAATTGTGTGGCCTCGTCATCCACCGAAGCCGAATACATCGCCGCCGGTAGTTGTTGTGCACAATTATTATGGATGAGGCAAACTTTAAAGGATTATGGTGTCATTTGTGACAAAGTGCCACTTTTATGTGACAATGAAAGTGCTATTAAAATTGCACACAACCCGGTTCTTCATGGCAAGACCAAGCACATTGAGATTCGTATCATTTTATTCGAGACCATGTTGAGAAGGGTGATATTGCAATCAAGTATGTCAACACCAAGCATCAACTCGCCGATATGTTCACGAAGCCTCTTGGTGAAGCAAGATTCAAGGAGTTGAGAGGAGAACTAAATGTGGTGGACATATCCAATTGGATTTAGTGGATTTCTTGCATACCTACCCATATTAGACGATACTTATTTGGTTTAGATGTAGGCATGGACATAGGGGATGATGGCTACGTGTTGGTGAACCCCAAGAGGAAGGTTATGATGTAGACAGCAGAAGTTTTCCCTTGAATAATCTACCCAAGGTTATCAATCCAGTAGGACTTGACGATCTATCGGAAGGTTGTTGATGTTGACTCCCCCTGGCGCTAGGGAGCTTGCACCAACGTGGAATCTGCACAGACACAAACCAGAACTTTGCCCAACACGAAACAGAGAGGTTGTCAATCTCTCCGGTCTTGCAGAAACAAAGAGTTAAACGTATGGTGTGGAAAACAGCAGGAAAAACAGCAAGTAACAGGAAACAGATGATTGCAGCAGGTTGTGTAAACAGTATGAGGAAATTGGACCAGGGTCCACAGTTCACTAGTGGTGTCTCTCTCAGAACAGATAACTAGCATGTTGGGTAAACAAATTACAGCTGGGCAATTGACAAATAGAGAGGGCATAACAATGCAATACATGCCAAGATGTCTACTATGAAATCTAGTTGGGCATTACAACAAAGTACATAGACCGTTATTCCAACCGCATCTATGCCTAAATAATCCACCTTCAAGGCAGCATCCGCATCCTGTTCAGTATTAAGTTGCTAACAACAGATTATTGCATGAAGTAAAGTGTGTAATGTAATCAATACAAGTGCCCTTGGACACTGCACCAATGTTTTATCCCTAGTAGCAACAGCACATCTACCATCTTAGACCTTTCTGTCACTGATCCAGATATCTAGAGACTGAACCCACTATCGAGCATAAATACCCCCTCTTGGAGTCACAAGCATCTACTTGGCCAAAGCATCTACTAGCAACGGAGAGCATGCAAGATCAAGAGCACATAGATAAACAACTTGAATAAACATGGTATCAATATTCATCGGATCCCAGCAAACACAACATCTAGCATTACAATAAGATGATCTTGATCATGTTAGGCAGCTCACAAGATCTAAACATGGAGGCACAAGGTAGAGAGACAACCATCTAGCTACTGCTATGGACCCGTAGTCCAGGGGTGGACTACTCACGCATCACTCCGGAGGCAGGCATGGTGATGTAGAGCCCTCCGGTGATGATCTCCCCTCCGGCAGGGTGCCGGGAAGAGCTTCAGAACTCCTCCGATCTGAGATTGACGATGACGGCCGCGACGGAACTTTTCGTGGAATATGATCGACCGTAATAGGGTTTTCGCGTCGCGGAGAATATATAGGCGAAGAGGCGGCGTCGGTGGCCGAGGGGGGCCACCACGCCATAGGGGGGCGCGGGCCCACCCTGGGCCGCGCCCTAGTGTGGCGTGGCCCCCTGGTGGGTCTGCTCCGACTCCCCTTTGGACTCCGTGATCTCCTCGTGATATTATTGACGATGTCTTTTGTTTCGTCCAATTCCGAGAATATTTCCTTAATAGATTTTCTGAAACCAAAAAAGCAGAAAACAGGGAACTGGCACTGTGGCATCTTGTTAATAGGTTAGTCCCAGAAAATGCATAAAAATGATATAAAGTGTAACCAAAACATGTAGCAATTGATATAATAACAGCATGGAACATCAAAAATTATAGATACGTTTGAGACGTATCAAGCATCCCCAAGCTTAGTTCCTGCTCGTCCTCGAGTAGGTAAACGATAAAAACAGATAATTTTTGAAGTGACATGCTACCAACACAATCTTTGATCAAATAACAATGTAATGCACATGATCTGAATGAAGTGATCCAAGCCAATGGTCTATAGTTTGCAAGCAAGTAAATAAAGAGTAAACATAAGTGATCACACAAGTGCAAACTTTCATGAATAACACTATAAAACATTTAGAGATATAATAGTCTAACATAATAGTTAGCTCACAGCAGCAATAATTCTCAACATGAAAGTGTTTGTATCAACACAAAGGAAGATAATAGCTTCAGCATTTGCTTCAACTTTCAACATGTATATCATATAGATAATGTCAATGCAAAGAATATGATCAACCAAACACAAAGTTATGTAAAAACTGTTATACTGGAGTTGACAATGATGTTTGCTTAAGTAGACAGAAAGAAGTGGGAAAACTGACTCAACATAAAAGTAAAAGAATGGCCCTTCGCAGAGGGAAGCAGGGATTAACATCATGTGCTAGAGCTGTAGTTCCCGAAGGCATATAGAGAGCATAAAATATTGTTTTGTAAGGTAATGGTGTATACAGGTGTCAACAAATCAGCAAATAGGCAATACTCTACTTCACTAGTTGATCAAACTTTACAAGAGCGGCTCCCATGAAGGACGTTATTTCTACCAGCGGGCAGATCATCCCTCTTCTCTTTTGTTTACACACTTGTGAACATTGCTTGACTGACGAATCAGGGGCAAAAAGATGTGAAGAGAATTGTTTGGTTAAAGTTGTAATTAATTGGGACTGGGCACCCCGTTGCCAGCTCTTTTTGCAAAATTATTGGATAAGCGGATGTATATGCCACTAGTCCAGGTGTGTAAAATTTGATCAACCAGGAAATAAAGACCACCTATCTACGTCCTTATGAGCTTTTCAAGTAGTGACACAAAAAGGATAATTGTTTTGAGTAGTTAGTAGATAGCACATGAAGAAATTTACTTGGAATGGTGAAAACACCACATAATAGGTAGGTATGGTGGACACAGGTGGCATGGATTTGGCTCAAGGTTTTGGATGTACAAGAAGCATTCCCTCTTAGTACAGAGTTTAGGCTAGCAAGGTTATTATAAGCAAACATCATTATCAACTGGAATAGCAAGAGTGTACATAAAACACAAGGTTTGACGAACCATAGACTCCCACTGTCTTCCTTGTTAACACATAGCCTTCATCCAAAAATTATCTAGACTACTATGGACTTCCAATTATGCAACAGATTATTATAGCAGAAAATCCTTATAGTAGTTCTTCATTAATAGCCATTACTTACATGATGCACAAGCTTAAACATTAATTACTTGACAGCTCAAAACAATTGGCAAGCATCAAATTACTCAAGACAACGATCTAAAAAGATTCATGTAAGCATTTTATACCACTACCACATGCATAGCATTTTTCTGGTCCAACCAAACACCAATCAACTTATTTGACAACTCTCCAAACAGATATAAGTGAAGCAAGAGAGTACTTTCTTCAAAAGAAACTGAAAGCTCTAACAAGAGATACATGAAAAACTGAGAGCTAAAGCAATACAGCAACTAGACAGGAATACTCAACAAGTATAAGTGAAGCACAAGAGTATTCTAATGAAAAAGTGGAGCGTGTCTCTCTCCCAAACATGAATACTAGGATCCAACAAGTATAGCACAGCAAACAAAACAAAACAAACTGAAAACAAAAACACACTGACGCTCCAAGGAAGAGTACACTAGCATGAAGCAATAAAAATATAGCACCATTAGAGATGACCTGATAATTTGTAGATGAAGAAGGGGATGCCTTGGGCATCCCCAAGCTTAGATGCTTGAGTCTTCTTGAAATATGCTGGGGAGGTAAGCCTCCCCAAGCTTAAGCTCTTCACTCTTCTTGATCATGTAATATCATTCTCCTCTATCAACACTTGAAAACTTCCTTCACACCAAAACTTAACAGCTTTTCTCATTAGCAGGTTAGTGCACTAAAAGATAATACTTCAAAGTTCTAGCAAAGACAAAACTCACAAGCCAACTATTTTAAACATTAGCCACTGTTACTAGGCTCAAGTGGGCACTTTTACACGAAAAGAAACCACTTAAAAACTTGTAAAAGAGAGAATGCAAAATAAAAGACAGAATCTGTCAAACCAGAACAGTCTGTAATGACGAATTTTTTCGAGGCACTTACGATGCTCAGATGAAGAACTTTTGAAATAATGAAAGTTGCGTAACATCATCAGGAACATGCACAAAAAGTTTCAGCATTTTTCGATTTTTTCTGATTTTCTACTGAATTAAACGGTGACGAACAGCAATCTGTCCCAATGCAGTCCCGAAAATAAAAACCAACTTTGCATTAGTAACTCTCCTTGGCACAACAAAACAGCAAATAAAAGATACAAAGGAGTTGCTACAGAGGTAAACAAGCATCCTTGACTAATACAAAATAAAAGAAATGGGTTGCCTCCCAAAAGCGCTTTCTTTTAATGCCTTTTAGCTAGGCTAGAAGATTTTAATGATGCTCTCATAAGAATAAGAGTTGAAAAACAAAAGAGAGCATCAAGAGGCAAATATCAAACACATTTAAGTCTAACCCACTTCTATGCAAAGGAATCTTATAACAAAACAAATTATTGAAGCATAAAGCAACTAGCATAGAAAGATGAAACAAATATAACTTCAAAACTTTCAACATAAAGAGAGGTGTTTTAGTGACTTGAAAACTTTTACAACCATATTTTCCTCTCTCATAATAACTTTCAGTAGCATCATGAACAAACTCAACAATATAACTATCACATAAAGCATGCTTTTCATGATCTACAAACACATAATTTTTATTAAGCTCGAAAACAGTGGGGTTATTAAACCCACTTTTGACAATAGTAGTATAATAATATCATTAGGCAATATAGGACCATCATCAAGAGCATTATCATATATAACATTAGGGAGCACATTTTTACTTTCTGCAATTTCCTCTTTTACTTGAGTCAAGGAGGATGTTTTTTCAAATTTATCAAAAAGATATTTCAATAGAATCATGACATTCAACAGTATAGCACTCTTCCTCCTTAGATAGGCGTGGAGGGCAATCATATAATGTAAGAGTTAAAGAGTTACTATCATTAGAAGGTAGATCCTCCTTTTGTCCATCACTCTCTTCCTCTTTTTCATCCAATGAGCTTTCAGTTTTAGCAGTTTCTTCTCTCACAGGTTCCTGAAAGGTAGCAAGTTGTTCTGGAGAATAAATTTTCTCAAGAAATTCAGTGATATAAGGATTATCATTATAATATTCAAGGCAATAACCAAGTATAGCATAATTCTCAGTTCTATAAGGAGCATCATCATTTGAATATAACCAGCAATTTCATAGGCACCCTTAAAAACAAAAAATTCTTCAATTCGCTCAAGATTACCAAAGTCATAATTTCCTTTAGCATAAGCAGCCAAAGTTTCATTATCATTATAATCACATTGGAAAGGGAGGTGTTTATGCCTTCTACAACATAAAGATTCATTAAAGCAGTAGGATTCATCATAAGTAGAGCACAAGTTTTTAGCAAAATAATTCAATCTACTTATTTGTTCCCATAAATATTTCCCTTTTTGAGACAAGCGGTATTCCTTATAGTAATTATGTTGTTCCTCCGCGAACCCACTTAGCCAATAAGATTTTGTTTCAAACAGAGAAGACATTGATAGCAAATAAATAACTAGACATAATAACAAACCGAAATAAACTAGATGCAAGAAACTAATTTTTTTTTGGGTTTTTGATTTTTAACAGCAAGCAAAACAAAACTAAAACAAGACAAAAAACAAAGTAAAGAGATTGGAACTGAGAGACTCCCCTTTCCAATAGCCTCCAAGTCCCCGGCAACGGCGCCAGAAAACAGCTGGTTGACGGGAGAGGTAGTTAAGAGTCTTTTTCCCCGGCAACGGCGCCAGAAAACAGCTTGATGGCTACGTGTTGGTGAACCCCAAGAGGAAGGTTATGATGTAGACAGCAGAAGTTTTCCCTTGAATAATCTACCCAAGGTTATCAATCCAGTAGGACTTGACGATCTATCGGAAGGTTGTTGATGTTGACTCCCCCTGGCGCTAGGGAGCTTGCACCAACGTGGAATCTGCACAGACACAAACCAGAACTTTGCCCAACACGAAACAGAGAGGTTGTCAATCTCTCCGGTCTTGCAGAAACAAAGAGTTAAACGTATGGTGTGGAAAACAGCAGGAAAAACAGCAAGTAACAGGAAACAGATGATTGCAGCAGGTTGTGTAAACAGTATGAGGAAATTGGACCAGGGTCCACAGTTCACTAGTGGTGTCTCTCTCAGAACAGATAACTAGCATGTTGGGTAAACAAATTACAGCTGGGCAATTGACAAATAGAGAGGGCATAACAATGCAATACATGCCAAGATGTCTACTATGAAATCTAGTTGGGCATTACAACAAAGTACATAGACCGTTATTCCAACCGCATCTATGCCTAAATAATCCACCTTCAAGGCAGCATCCGCATCCTGTTCAGTATTAAGTTGCTAACAACAGATTATTGCATGAAGTAAAGTGTGTAATGTAATCAATACAAGTGCCCTTGGACACTGCACCAATGTTTTATCCCTAGTAGCAACAGCACATCTACCATCTTAGACCTTTCTGTCACTGATCCAGATATCTAGAGACTGAACCCACTATCGAGCATAAATACCCCCTCTTGGAGTCACAAGCATCTACTTGGCCAAAGCATCTACTAGCAACGGAGAGCATGCAAGATCAAGAGCACATAGATAAACAACTTGAATAAACATGGTATCAATATTCATCGGATCCCAGCAAACACAACATCTAGCATTACAATAAGATGATCTTGATCATGTTAGGCAGCTCACAAGATCTAAACATGGAGGCACAAGGTAGAGAGACAACCATCTAGCTACTGCTATGGACCCGTAGTCCAGGGGTGGACTACTCACGCATCACTCCGGAGGCAGGCATGGTGATGTAGAGCCCTCCGGTGATGATCTCCCCTCCGGCAGGGTGCCGGGAAGAGCTTCAGAACTCCTCCGATCTGAGATTGACGATGACGGCCGCGACGGAACTTTTCGTGGAATATGATCGACCGTAATAGGGTTTTCGCGTCGCGGAGAATATATAGGCGAAGAGGCGGCGTCGGTGGCCGAGGGGGGCCACCACGCCATAGGGGGGCGCGGGCCCACCCTGGGCCGCGCCCTAGTGTGGCGTGGCCCCCTGGTGGGTCTGCTCCGACTCCCCTTTGGACTCCGTGATCTCCTCGTGATATTATTGACGATGTCTTTTGTTTCGTCCAATTCCGAGAATATTTCCTTAATAGATTTTCTGAAACCAAAAACAGCAGAAAACAGGGAACTGGCACTGTGGCATCTTGTTAATAGGTTAGTCCCAGAAAATGCATAAAAATGATATAAAGTGTAACCAAAACATGTAGCAATTGATATAATAACAGCATGGAACATCAAAAATTATAGATACGTTTGAGACGTATCAGGGAGTGTGGTCCTAATCCATTGGACTATCCCTCCCCCCATTATGCCGATAGTAAGAACTCATTTTGTCTCTATATTTTCATTTCATGAATTGTGAGCTTAAATGACGAGTAGTAGCCGTGAACCCGAGATACATCTTCGCGGTGTCACACCACAAACTCATACATGGTGGCCTTGGCCACCGCCCTCTTCTTTATGAAGAGTTGGTTCTTTTCGGTCTTAATTGAAAATCATTTGGAATTTTGGTCCTATTGTTGGTTGTATGGGAAACCCACTCATCTTGGCATTTCCGTGTTCGATTTTTGCAAGTTTGAGAGTGGAGTACCAATGTTAGTTTGACAATCTTATCCCAAGCCTATCTCTCCTAAAAACACTTCATCTTATGCACACAAGTCTTATTTTGAAACTGAGGAGAAAGGGTTTAGCAGGCCAAATTTCTAACGAAATCCTGACAATCGGATTATCCGATTCTGACTTGCTCGGATTATCCGACTATCGGAATATCCGATCCAAGTCAAAATCGGATTATCCGATTTGGCGGTTTGTCTCCAAATAGAGCAGGGGTCGGGGTGAAGGGCTCATTCAAGCGTTTCTTCCACCCCGACCCTCTCTCTCCACCAGCGCCGTCGCCTGCTCTCCCCGCGCCTCCCCGGCATCTCCGGCCGCCCCAACTCCGGCATTTGGCCGGATCTGGTGCTCCTCCTCCCCGGGAACTCATTCACCGAAGCTTTTTCCTCAATGGACGAGGGTAACTTCTTCTCTCTCATCTCCTAGGTGTTCCTCACCTAAATCTTTGAAAGAAGTTGTTTTGGCTGGTGGTTGTGGTTCCCCTTGGTACTTAGAACACTAGGCTAGCCCCCCTTATTGTCGATCTACTGCTAGACCTAGGACTTGAATCACTTTGTTGCTGCCAGATTCAGATCGGATTTTCCGATTCAGTCTGAACCGGATATTCCGACCAGTCGGATTATCCGATTCATACTGAATCGGATTATCCGAAATTGCTCAGTGCTATTTTTCAGCCACATATTGATTTGTCCAGGACTTAGTAGACTCAACTTAGGGATGCTCCTCTAGTGTACATTGTACCATTCCTTGCTATGTGACTTGTGTGTACTCATCTATGCTATCCATCTATTATTCTCTCACAGGTGGTTCCGGTAGTCGTGATTCGGGTAGTCCTCCACAGAAACATGCTAGAAAAGACAAGCAACCCATGAAGAAGAAGCAAGTTGCCCATAGAACCAAGAAGCTCAAGGAAACTCGCCCCAACTACTTGACCATGAACCCAGTTGACTATGCCCAAGTCCGTCAGTCCAACTGGTATACGAGTATGCCAAGAGATGAAGATATTGAAGATCCCAACTTCTGGTGCATGGAGCAGATATATATATACAATGACATCTATAAGCATTATAACCACCCTATTCGCCCGATGCAGCCCTACAGAATGCGAGATATCAAGGCCAAGGCCAGTTATGCTCAAGCTGCAGATGTGATTGAATAGATGGGCTTGGTTTCACTCATTGAAAAGCAATGCCCCTACAATGTGTCAATGGTTCTGCAGTTTTTCTCCACCTTGGTGATCGAGACTGACCACAAAAGACCATGAAGTGGATGACGGGTCGCACTCAGTGTACATCCTCCTTTGCTCGGTTGTCTACTTTTCTTGGCTATGCACCCTACCGCAGCAACCTTCCTCCCAGTTGTTACCGTATGCACACTGTTGAGAAGTTCAACAAAAACATAATGAAGGATATGTATGGGGCTGGTGCAACTATTGGCCAAAAACAGGGCCTCCTGCCCCTCTATGACCAGCTTGCGATCATCTTCCGCTCAACTATAGCTCCCAGTGGAGGTAACAATGACAATATAGTTGCTCCTCTTGCAAATCTGCTTTGCCTTGCTAAGAAAATTGTTGAGAATGAAGACCCCGAAGAGGATTTTACAGTGGATGTGATGCATTTTATCTTTCGTGAGTTGTATGACTCTATGGTCAGTGGGCTCACTATTCCGTATGCTCCTTACATAATGATGCTCATCAAGGACACTCTGAAGAACCACAACTTCAGCCGGTATGATATGGAGCCCCATCCGTACAAGAGGTTTATCAGAAGAGGAAAGAGGTCATTCCTTCTTCTGCTGCTGCAGCTCCTGCCCGTGGTTCCATCATGGGTGATGCTCGTCGTGGTGCACCTCGTCCGTCTCCGGTTCCTTCCTTTGATCCGCCCAAGAAACTCAACTGGTTCCAGCGGAACATCCTGTGTATGAATGCTGACATCCGGAGGGACAATATGACACTTATCTTAGGCAGGAGAACATTCTCAAGCACCTTCCTCGCCTCGCAGATGATCCTCCAGAGTCTGCTCCTCTCTCTTTTGCTCAGTGGAACGAGGGCTCTCAGTTTCCATGGACTCAGCTTGAGTCTCATCTGCTAGAGACAGCGTCTGCTGGCCCTTCCCGGCCATCCTACACTCGTGCCCGTACTTATGAGTCTTCAGAAGAGGATGGTGATGATGATGTTGCCTCTGCGACGGAGTGATCTACTTGGGTCGTAGCATCGCTCTTTTCCCTTTTTGGTGTTTCGATGCCAAAGGGGGAGAAGTAGTTCTATTAGGTCTCCGTGTGGGATTTGCATGGGTTTCAGGCACAAGCATATGCTTTTACCATTCTTGTTGCGCTTGTGTCCATTTATGTCGAACTTATTCGTGAACTTATTTGTGTTGTGTTTTCATGTGGAACCTATGTGTGTGAACCTTTAAGTTATGAGACATATGTATTTCTAATATGGTTATGAGTTGTATTCTTGTGCTAAGGCTTATTTCTACTCTATTATGCACAAGGTATAGTCCACTATCGAAACCCAACCTATTTTGATATGTCTCCATCTAGTTTCCTTACTATTTGGAAGTGCCCTCCTCCTATATGTATTGCATTTGTATTCCAATGCAATTTAATTATATGCACACATTCAGGGGAGCTTCTCATGTCTTAAGCTCGGGAATCTAGATAATATATAACTATGCTTTCCTTGCAAATCCTAGTGTTGTCATCTAACACCAAAAAGGGGGAGATTGAAAGGACATTTATTAATCCCTTGTGTTTTGTGTGTTAGGCAACAACACTAGTGACGATTTAACATGTGAATCAAGTGATGCAGGCTTTAAGTATGTAAAACATCTTTGCATCAAATCCAAAAAGGGAGTTGAAAAGAGCCAGTTTTGTTGCTGAAGAAAATCGGATTATCCGATGTTGGAAGATTCGGATTATCCGATTTGCAAAGTCTGCTGAAATTCTGCTAAGGACTAGAAGAAACTTCACACTGAAGATATTCGGATTATCCGAGTTGGAAAGTATCGGATTATCCGATGTCCAGGATTTGCTCGAAAACTGCTAAGGACTAGAAGAAAACTTCACACTGAAGATGTTCGGATTATCCGAGTTGGGAAGTATCGGATTATCCGATATTCAGGATTTGCTCGAAGGCTGCTAAGGACTAGAAGAAAACTTCACACTGAGGATCTTCGGATTATCCGATGATAGACTGATCGGATTATCCGATGGAATCGGATAATCCGATGTTGACTTGAATCGGATTATCCGATTTACCTGTCTTCAACGGCTAGAATCTGGGGGCAGTATATAAAGGCCCTCTCCTACCTTGGAGAGGGTACCACGACCAGAAATATCTTCCCCACCATTGTTGCAAGCTTAAACTTGGTAGATCTCTCTCCCTAGCCACTCAAACACCTTGTCCTTCTAGGACTTGGGAGAGTTGACCTAGATCTACCCTTCCACCAAATCGATTTGATTTCCATATCCATTCCTTAGAGGAACTTGTGCATCTTGGGTTCATTGGAACCCTAGACGGTCGTTGGTCGTTCTTGTGGCTTTGGGAGCCGCGGGGACTAGCCGGGAGCCTCCAATTCGGCTGTGGAGACGTGCCCCGGCCTTGTGATTCTTGCGGCTTTGGAAGCCGTGGGAATTGGTGAGAGCCTCCAATTCGGTTGTGGAGTGTGCCTCATCCTTGTAAAGGTTTGTTGCCGACCTCGAGGGCATCATATAGTGGAGGAGATACGGTGTGCCATATCACGGCTATTCGGGGACCACTTGTGACCCCGCACCGCTCCAACGAAGACGTAACTTCCATTGGGAAGTGAACTTCAGGAATCATCTCCGTGTCACCGTGTGCTTATCCTTTTTATATATATACCTTTACTTGTATTGCTAGCTTACCTTGTTTAGTATATCTTGTTAGCTAGCTTCTTGCTCATCATATAGGATTGTTCACCTAGTTGCATATCTAGAGAACTTATATTTGAGCAATTCCTTAACTTGTTGACAAGAAAATTAAAATTGGTAGTTGCCTATTCACCCCCCCCTCTAGTCAACCAACTCGATCCTTTCACTTGTCATTAAACTGTTGTGTTGCAATCTCATATGTCAACTCTAGTGTTCCATTGTCTACCACTTTATTAAAGAGAGAGTGCATTTGTGAAACCATGAACCCCGGTCCATTTTTAATCATAAGAAACACCTTTCCAACAACTTTTACCACTTTACCATTTTCTGCCATTTAAAAATCCGAAAATACAAAAACACTTTTACATCTTGCATTCATCATATAAAACCAAAAAATATCATTTATCATTGCTACCACCATCCTTGCATATTTATTTACCACCATTGCGTATTTATTTCTTGTTTGCATTGCATATTATCTTGATATCATTCTCACACCTTGTGCTTGACAACCACTAGGTGAGGTTGAGGACCAAAACATTTACTTTGTTTTGTAGGTAACCAAAAGAAGGATACGAAAGATAAATCTTCACTACTGATTCCCTGAGAGTTCGATATTAAACCCTCGAGTCACCTCTTGTGGGGAAAACACGTCTTCCACTTACTACACACTCTGCACTTGGAGTCTCAACCTAACCCATATTCTTTTGACGTAGGTAACTACATCATCGGTATCAGCAACAAGGCGTTGATCTCTTATGGGTAAAGTAACGCACCTCTGCAGAGTGTAAAAAAGTGTGACATATTACTCCCTGTTCCGGGAAGGAGCTGCAAACGCTGCAGGAAAGGTGGCTCCATGAAGCCCTAACACCTGTGAATGGTTGACGGGCATAGTTTTCTGAAGATAAAATGAATCTTTTCCTAAAAATGTTTTACAAAGATATGCATGTTTATCCATGACCTTTTGGTATGGATGGTAGCTAGTGCATAAAACACCTTATTCCTGTTATATGAACTTGCTGAGTAACGCTCGTGTTGCTCACCCTTTCCTCCGTTGACCCCTGCTTAGATTACTGGAGACAGCAGAGGAAGGACAGGAATCCATAGCGATGTTGGTGAAATCTTCAACAAGGAGTCAAATCAAACTGGTGGAGCCTGAAGGAGTCAACCTCTACTTTGCCAACGGAGGAGTGGTCACAACTGTGCAATGGTGGACGCGATGACAACAAAGCCTATGGAGAAGAAAATGATTATTTGGAAGGAGGAGCACTACTCCAGACAAAGATATTCCAAATGGATAGATTAGGGCTGTGACAACAGCAGTAGTGGATTAGGAGTTAGAAATAGAGCTGGTATCCAGCTTAGTGCTTCGACTTGAGACTTTCGGGTGTTTCATTTGCACGAGACCTACTTCTGTTTGTAAAGGAGGTTCTCGAGATTTTGTATTGAATAGTGTTGTAATCCTATAGTGTTACCTTGGACCGACTATGTTTCTGTTGTACTACTCTGAAGGATGTAATATTTACGGAATGGTCCTTCCGTGAGTATTACGTCAACGACTTGTACACTACAACATGCAGTGGTGTGCTGGGTCAATACAGAATCCTACACTTTTCCTTCATAATCAATCAAAGGAGGCCTTTGGGAAAATTGATACCCTCGTCATCTTTTTTTTGGCGAAACACGGTACAAACACATACGCTTAATACACGTGCACACACTCACCCCTATAAACGCACGCACGCTCACCCTACCCCTATGAGCACCTTTGAAATACTGAGCCTCGGGTCTTGAGATTGACGAAATCACCACAGACGACTCACTGTTGACGGGAACGTCGCCTCCCACTGAAGAATATTTTGCCTAAATGAGAAATACTAATGTCAAATCTGAGCTTTGAACTCTGCTGGGATGGAAGTACAACCACCCTTCTAACCAGCTCGTCATCTTTCTCTTTCATGCATGTAATTAACAACCTTAACATTCACCACCGTATATGCCCCTTCTACAACATTGTTCATACAAATTTTGAGTTCACATGAGCACGCTCTTAATTCCCCCCAATTTGTATATTTTATTTCTGTGTGCAAACTGAATTCAGATATTTAATAATATTTTTTAAAAAGTCACACGAGTGGGGCCATTACATGAACTAGGCGAACATAACAATGACGGATGAGTGGATGACAAAGTCTCGCATGCACCACTCCACCAGATCTCCTAGACCGCAACGTGCCTGAAGGTGTACGTCTTGTTTATCTTACAAATTTCCTCAATTTTTATGAACGTTAGATGGTGTTAGTTGTGGTTGGAAGTACCGGGAAAATGGTGGTAAAAATGTTGCTATCAGTTAATTGAACCTATTCTGCAATATTGACGTACGATTGAGTACGATATGTGTGTCCTCTTTATCAAACCATCTATGTGTTACACAGTGCCATGTCTAAACTTATCAATGATCTGCCGTGGAGGACTGCTCGGAGCATCATGAATAATGTGCGATTAACAACTTTAATTTGTCCATCAGTTTGTGGGTAACATGTAGTTGAGAATAAAAGCTTTGTTCCAAGTTTTCCCCACGAGGTCTTCCAAAAAAGCAAGAACTTGGCATCACGATATGAAACAATAATGCGTGGTACTCCATGGAGGCGAACAACTTCCTTGAAAAATAAATCAGCAATATGTGAAGCATCGTCGCTCTTGTGACATGGGATAAAATGTGCCATCTTGCTAAATCTACCGACTACCACAAACACTGAGTCACCCCCTCTCTTAGTACGTGGTAGTCCAAGAACAAAGTCAATGGATATATCTTACCATGGGGCACCTGGAATAGAAAAAAGAGTGTAAAGTCCATGAGGGTTCAAACGACACTTAGCTTTATGGTAGATTTCACAACGTAGCACTCCAAGTCACGCCTCATCCCGGGCCAAAAGAAGTGGTTGACCAGCACACGTTCACGTTTTCTTTGCTCCAAAATGTCCCATGAGACCTCCAGCATGAGCCTTCTGCAAAAGCAATAGGCGTACGGAACATTCTAGGATGCACAATTTTTTAGCTCGGAATAAAATCCATCATGCATGTAAAACTTTTCCCAAACCATTCACCTGATGCACTTTGCATATGGTTCAGAGAAATATAAACCTTTGGCATAAAGTTCTTTGACGATCTCCAACCCAAGAATTTTAACATCTAGTTGGGAAAGCAAAATATGATGTCTAGACAAGGCATCAATAACAACATTATCCTTCTCCCTTTCTTGTATTTGACAATATGAGGAAAAGATTCTATGAATTCTCTCCATTTTCCCTTTCTTGTGGGGCTGGCTCGGCGGCAACACGGAGGTGTTGGAGGAGCCCTCCGCATCCCGTCCTGCGAGCACGTTTTTGACAAGTTTTAGGTTGCTTCCCGCCCTGCTCGCCACCCCAATCCGGGTTAAAGGAGCCCTCCACACCACCTCCCGCGGGAAGGTGACCGTGCCATAGGCAGAGGCGGAGCTTACTAGCTTAGTGTAGTTGAGGGGGGCACCGCCCCCCTCCCCTCCCCCATGTTTATAGAAAATCCTAGAGAATTTTTTGGCTTAAATGAGAAAATAGTATTTCACCGACCCCCAAACATTTATATTTTGCCTTCTGCACCCCCTGCAATCTCTGTCAAGCTCCGCCACTAGCCATAGGAATGATGCTGCTAATGTCTGTCCCGGCGGAAGGCCAACGTGTGTACCCAGCACCAGTAGACACGATGCCTCCACCAGCTGTTCCGGCGTCGACGACACTCCGGATCATGTCTACCTACATTATGGGAGTACTAGAAGTCGCTCAAGGCACATGGATTTTTAACCGGTGGTAGATAAACAGAAATCTGCCCCCCCCCACCCACCCACCCCCCCCCCCCCCCCCCCCACACACACACACACACACACACACACACACTGGTGTGACGATCAAGGCAGAGCGGCGGAACACGACCTTCAAGCTCAACATGCCCTCTTCATCATATGACTCTAATCTGGTTTGTCCCATAGATGCCATGGACAAACCTGTTTTATCCCCTAGATACTACCCTTGGTGTGTTGATTTATCTACCATGGACACGCCGATCTGGTTTGTCCCATAGATGCCATGGACAAACCCGTTTTATCCCCTAGATGTGTTGATTCTATCTGCCATTGACACTCTAATCTGATTTCATCTATATCACATATGCTTTATAAGTACTAGAAGGATCTTGCACGCTCCGCTGTGCCGTCTTTCTTTACCATCACAAAATATATACACTTTATTTTGTTGCTGAGTTAAGTTGGTGATTGGGTCTGCACTTCACTTTTCTAATGGAACCACAATATTTCCCTTAATTTGTATGTCTGCCATGTCCAAACGTGGAGTGTAGAGGAGCTTACTCACTCTAATTTAATTAATATTCTTATACGCATCAGGCAGAAGAGTACATAATCGATCTAATTTAATGAACAATATCCTGTATTTTAGGCTTACGATTTCTCTTTCTTTGGCAAATAAAAAACAGAAGTAGACAGTCAGCCAATATGGTAGCTCAGAGACATGATAATTACACGAAAATTTACAAAGAAAACTCAAGGAAAGAGTCCTAAAGATGACTGCATTTACAACAAGATTCTTTGTCGACCCTTCTTTCGGACTTGCGGCTAGTTTTGATGTGTCAATGACATGCTCATTTGCCAGGTACATGCACATCCAGTTGCAATAGCTTCAATCCCTAAGGCATTAAAAACCTAGGGTGTCTACCTTGAAGCATAATCTATAATGCATCTACTATCATCTATAATGCATCTAGCTATACTTAAACTAATGGTAAAGTGAATAACTCAAATGAAAGTAGAAAACCATATGATACAGATGGAACTGGTGGAGTTCACTTCATAAGATTTAAGCACACGTAATTATTATATTATTATATAATAGGCAACAATCAATAGAAACACCTCCCTCAACTAAGTGTTAACGAGACCACCTACTTGACCATCCTCCGTTGCACGTGCAATAAGACAACATATGCGCGACTATATTGAAAATCATACGTCTGAAAATAGTGGCCAATATCACCAATAACCTCCCCCCCCCCCCCCCCCCCCCCCCCCCCCCCCCCCCACACACACACCCCCCCCCCCCTCCCTCTCCCCCGGAACAAACTGTGCAATCCATTCATACCACTTCGGTGCAGATTCTTTCATACGTTTGTTGAAGAAAAAAGACCATTTCACTTTATCATATACCTTTTCAAAACCATTTTTTACGAGAATCCCATCCATCTTGTTTCTATGAAACTCATGGATGGTCGCGTGCAGAACAACAACCCCCTATAGGATGTATCGGCCTGACATGAATGACTATGACGTATGTCTAATCACTTATCCGCAATCTCCGTGTCAACGTTGTAAAAAAGATGGAAACTAACATTGAGAAGGGAAAAGGGTCTATATTGTTGTATTGTTGTGTTCGAACCTCGGGTCTGTAGGAGTAGTAATCATCCCGAATCTTAACTTAAACAAATGAAACTCTCTTGTTTGCAACTGCGCAAACAATACCATCAAGTCATTCTTAATGACAGTCCAAAATTTCAGATAAACCTCTGCCTGAAACCCATCAGCCCGGGGGCTTTATTGTGTTCCATTTGAAAAATAACATCATACACCTCCTCTTCACCAACGTCATCGTCAACAACATCATTGAGAACATGCATGCTTTTTTCCTTATTTTTTTGAAACTTTCAAATATATTTTTAATTATTTTAAATTAATAGGAGCACTGGAACTCGGGTGTAAGAAATCTCTACACGAAGAAACGAGAAAAAGAGTGGCTAAGTGAAAATTATACTAGTAAGGAGGGAATAAAAGAGCAATTTCTCTTAACTGTGCTGCACATCACTAATGAAAGTTTATACTCCAAGAAAACTCGCCAAAGTTTATACTCCAAGAAAACTTCAATCCGTGCATCGTTTGGCACAAGATCTCCACCTTGTTGATCCAAACCGCACGTTACACGAATCGGACGGCTCGTTCTGTCAACCCGGCAAGAACCTGGCCAATCCTGCGAGAATAAAAAGCCAGGGCCGAGCTCGGTCCGAGCCCGAACAGCGAGGACGAGGCGCAGCCCACAAAGTACTGAACCAGGCGCCGATTTCCCAAGCAAGAAAGAAAGAGAGATTCCCTAGCTGAGAGGGGGCGCGCGGCGGCGGCAAGCGAGGAGAGGGGAGGAGAGGTGATGGCGAGGGGCGATAGCTGCTTGGCGCGCGTCGCGGCCGGAGTCGCCGTCGGCGGCGCGGTCGGCGGAGCAGTCGGTAACCTCCTCTCTCACTAAAACCCTAAACCCTAGCTACTCTTGTACCAAATCCGCTCGGTGCTGGGTCGGTTTCGCGTGTAGACATTGGCTGGACATATGGGGCTGAACAGGGTTTCAGTTAATTTGGGGGATCTGCTCCGGGTAGCTGCTAATCTGAGACTTTCGTCTAGTATCTAGTGCAGTATGTTCGAGTTGTGGGCGTATGAGTTGTTCTTGTTCTGTGGAATTCCTGTGTTCTAGGTAGGAATTCCTGTGGTCGATGCTGGTCTGGTGTGATAGGTCGTCTGCTAGTGGTTGTCACTTGTCAGAAATTAGAAACAGGGGTGAGAAGAAGACCAGTTTTCTATGTTACTTTTTGGCTGTTTATCTGTATAATACTATATGGTTGCTTAATGTTGATGCATGATGCGTTGTGGATTAGAATATTCAGTCTTGGCTTTTGTCAAAGGATTTGACTTGAGAACAAAAAGTTAAAGCAGAGTTTGATGCTGTATATATGGTGTATCTTGGGTAACTGGAATTAATACTAGCTCCACTCTAGTGTTTTACAATGCTTGTGGAAGCACGACATCTCAACTATAGATGTGCTGTGCCTACAAATTACTGGTAACTTGAAGGCATAGTAGACTGTTCATTGCTTTATGCTGTAATTTTTTACTTTTTGGCTTTTGTTTAGATCGGAGTTGATTACAGAAAGTTCTAGAGTATTGGTGTTCTACAGCGTATCTTGCTAATTAATATTGACAAAATGACAAGTAAAGGATCCACTTTGTGTTGTTTTACATGGCATCTCAAGCTTAAACATGCTTCATAGTCAGTGCTTTTAGAATTGGAGGCATAATAGGCTGTTTCTGCTATATTGTGCAAAGTGGCTACTTTATTAACATATGCTTTTGATATTCTTAGAATTTAAGTCTAGAGCTATCTGTAATATCATGATGCAACTCTGAGGGGGCTTCTTACTATGATTTTGATTTCTACAGTTTTATTTTAGAAAAATACTCTTAATTTCTGAATCCCCTTGTGCTGGTCCTAATTTTTATTATGTTGTAATTGACATGTTTTTTTCCCGTGCAGGTGCTGTCTATGGGACCTATGGCGCTATCAGATACAGGGTAAGTAATGTTTGCTATGTACTCACACAACAATTGTTTTTAATTTTGTGTATTTCCATGGAATAATTAGTGTGTTAAAATATGGAAATTACCAGAAGTATACTGACTGCTCTGCTCTATTTTGCTATATAAGGATTAATCTTTCCACGTCAGCCATGATATATCCTAGTCCTATCCTTAGGTCGTGATTAACCTTGAACTGTTTGGGCAAATCAACAACAGTTAGCTCTGTACGGAATTTCAAAGCTTCCTTAAAAGTAACATGCTACTGTTCTGCAATAAAGCACCGAATCACAGCTGACACCATAATGTTGGAAAAAGGTGTTTTTTTGGTAATAGAGAGAGGGAGTATTAAACTTAGCAGATTATAATTCACTGTGTGAAACTGATTACTTCTTTACAGAATGTGAAACTCATTGCTTTACAATTTGCATTTGTTTAGCTGGTTTCTAATCAACAAGAAAATATGGCATAGAAATTTGTGAGTGTTCTCAACGCTGTGGTTTTGTTTCAGATCCCCGGGTTGCTGAAGATCAGACACATTGGACAATCCACTATTGGCAGCGCTGCACTCTTCGGACTTTTCTTGGGAGCTGGAAGCTTGATACACTGTGGGAAAAATTATTAGTTTGCGTTCCAAGGTTTTGGACAATACCTCTGGTTCTAGGCTTCAAATGACTGTCTTGAATACACAATTATTTGATGTTTAAGGAACAATCAAGTTCTGCTATTATTTACTCATTCTCGACTCTAGATATGTCTGTCCTACTTTTGGTGTGGAAATAAAATATTTGTTCATCTGTATGCGAATGTAGCTGGTGAAAGAAGCACTGGTCACAAACTAGTTTGTTGTAAACACTGCTCTTTCAAGTTTATTATGCTTATCAGTTACCACGCAGAAGCAAATAGGGATAACAGTTCTGAAGAAAAGTAGAATTTATTCTTTGTGGTTCTTTGTTCAGCAACTTCAGGCCGGGTTTTCGTGGGATTTTATCCCTGCTGCTACAAGCGTACCTGAAAATTTAAATGCCGTTGCAAATCATGGGATCCCTTAACACTGGTTCAGAGTTTATATGGAGTTAATATCTGTTCTCTCTAGCAACCCATGTTAACTTGAGATAAAAACGTCTGATGTTTGGAGCGTCATATAAAATAAAGGATCCTTTGTATGTGATGATTGCTGACATACAAATAAAGAACCCTTTGCAGTAGGAGGTAGCAGACAAATATTGAGAAAACACCCTTCGTATGCTTGTTATGCTATGAGATTTTAGCTAACATCCTTCCAGATTTTAGACAACCAGGATAGACTGAAGAAACACACGTCGGTTCAGTACACTCAATTCTAGTGGAATGTACAGATATCCATCTCTAAAATAGGGCTCCACTGAACTAGGATATATTTACAAAACAACACTACTGAATTTCTGGTTAAGTTACTACAACTTCAAGACTCTTGGCAATATGCTGGGAACATCTAAATAATTCCTTCACAAGCCAATCAGCGCCCGGGGTCTGTGCTCAATGGTCAACAAAGGCATACCAGCCTGTGAAACAGCCCTTACAAACCCCATGTTAGCAGTGAGAGTGGGAGCACGCCAGTGGTCGCCTGTACCAAATACAACTTTGTTCTTCATCGCAAGCTTCCTTGTTGGAAGATCCATCATACGTGGTGAAGGATTGTCTGAGACGATTCTGCAGGGCCAAAAGCATTTCATAAGTATGTTGCGAAAGACGACTGGGACAAAAAGAATCGAAGACCATTTGCAGCAGCGAAAGGTGATAGTAACAGTAAACTACAGCAGATACAGTTTCTTGGTTGAGCACATAGAGCTATATGAATGGCTTCATATTCTTGTGAATGAAGAGAAAGCTATCAAATCAACAAACCAATACGCGAAATGCTCTATATACAAAAAATGTTTGATGCTGGATCCCGCCTACTTGGTAAATGCACTATAAAACATTGCTGAGCCATTTTCTATGTCATGTTAGTGTACACTGAAACTTCTAACCTGTAAAGTGACTGGACAAAATGAACAACGAAAATGCCATGACAATATAAGGTCTTGTCACAATCCAGAATATTTATCGCTCTTTAGCTTACAAAGAAATACGAATGAAGGTAGGAAAAACAAAGGGTAAATCATCAACCAAGGAAACAGTTCAAGAAGCTAGCTTGTCAACATAAGAAAACATGAACAAAGTAGCTGGAATTGGTTCCCTAGAAGTGAAGAGAACTCTTTTTGTTCATCATTACTAAGCATTAAGCAAACAGATCAAAGACTAAAGATAACTTAGTCATGAAACTGGGAGTTGATAATTAATTAGTGATTCAAAGTTCAAGACCAAACGTTTTGTGTGCAAAAAGCAGGGCTCTTTGAGCCTCAAGAACGTTTCTATGTGTGTGGTCTAAAAAATTTACTACCTTCGGTCCGATAAAATTGTCATGGTAACATAAATAAGCTGCTACAGATTTCTATATAGCTCACGACAATCTTTACGGATCGGAGGGAGTATGTTCCAATGGAAATATATATTCCTTATTGCCCCCTCCTAGTTTCTGTCACACTTGCTAAGTGTCTGGACTCTGGACCAGACCCTACTATAAGTTTCTCCTTCAGAATAAGGATGAAGAATACTTGCAAAACTATGAATGGCAATAACACTTAATGCTTCTCAACATACTGGAAATATTCTACAGTAGTTGGGAAACAAATTACCGGGTGTATCAACTGCATAAACTGGGACCCAGTAATATATATTACAAGCAGGAACATAATCAAAATGTAAAGTAGAGCCAACTCTAGAAAGATAAAGGCGGCCCATTAGAGCTATGGAATACTATGTTCTAGGATTTTGTAACCCAAAGAAGCAAAGTTATATAAGGAAGCTCACATAAGTTTTTTCAGTAGTTGACTTGCTCTGCTTTTCTCCTCAGGTCCGCCGCACATTGAAACAATTTCCGTGAACTCTGAGTTAACAGTTTCACATATGACACATTTTTTTCCGTCTACCGCTTTCCCTAACTCAACAAATATTGGAGACTGGACTTCCGACTGCGCCTGCAAGAAGTATGAACCATCCTATTAATTTGACACAAGATATACTGATCGTGTTAGCACATCGTCATTCATGTATTTATGTTCTTCAGAAAACAAGCTTCACCCATAGCTATGGATACTATGTTATTGTGAAATCTGATTATCACGTTTGATGGACTACAGAAATTTTAGAAGTTTGGCAACATGTAGTTGCACTTGAACATTACTATGCACACTAATATTCTCCAAATCCACATGCTTCAATACTATGCACACTAATATTGCCGACATAGTCCAAATCAAACAACATTACAAACATGAAGTCAACGATAACTAGATGAACTATAGGAGTATTATTATGAACACACTCTACTAGTAGGTTGATAAGCAAATGTTTCCAAAGCACCTGATCCATGACGAACTTGTAGTTGCACTTGAACCTTCCCCTGGTCTCCGCTTCCGGTGCACTCATCAGCTTCCCCACCCCGCCATTGCTGATACCTGATACTATCGCAACAAGAGCAGTTGTGTCTAAATTCACCAGCTCCATCGAGTCCATCCTCATCTTCCCCAAGAAGTCACCAAACCAACCCTCCAATGTGTCCTCACTCCCCACCTCCAGCTTCACGTCCCGGGGAGGTGACGGTGACAATACTTCACCACCACCATCCACGATGTCAATCTCGAACGCCCTAAATCTTCTCATCTCCTCACCGGGGAGGAAGCTGACGCTAACCCAGCCGTCCTCCTCCCTGTCGTCCCCAACGAATTCCGCTAGCAAGTCGACCTCCACGGCTCCGAACTCCCCCGCGAGCCCCCACACGATGTCCTCGCTGACGCCGCGAGCGAAGGCGAGTAGTAGCTTCTCGGGACGGGTGGCCGGCGGAGCGGAGCGCGCGGCATCTAGCACGGCCGCGACGCGGGGGCGGAGGCCCTTGGGGGGTAACCACCGGAGACCTGACGGGTTGCGCCCGGAGAGGAGCACCCGCGCGGGGCGGGAGCGGAAGGCGCAGGCGAAGTCCACGCCCGGAAGCGGCGCGAGGCGGTGTCAGGGTATAGGATTACTAGGTTGAATGGGGTTATTAGTGGTTGAGTAGATGTGAGGGTAGTTTAGGTATTTCACCCTTGTGGTCATCTGGTAGCTAGCAAGGTCTTTATAAGATTAGCTTGTATCCTGTTGCTTAAAGGAAGAAATGAAAACCCAAAACTTTATCTCCCAGTTCTTTATTTTCCTTGCATTTTTATCTCAGTTCTAGTTCATCAATTTACCTATTTTAGCTCTAATTCCTGTCAAATTCTAGTTCTAGATGATCCTATCCCGTCAGATCCAATCGGGGATCTGACAAATGGTATCAGAGCAGTCAATCCTCGGGCCGAAATTTTTTTTCCCCGGCGGATTCTACTTCTTCTTCCTATTCCCCGATCCGATTAGCAGCGATCCCAAATCCGCTTCGATCTGATCGGCAACCATGGCGACCGCGCCATTTCCCTCTCCCTTCTTCTTCCCCACGACCGCCCCCATGTACGCGCCCGCTCCCTTCGCCACCTTCCCATCCATCACTCCCCCGCCTCCGTTTTGCTTTGGAGCACCACCACCATCCCCATCCTACCACGCCGCCGCGTACCACCACCACCACCGCTTCCAGCTCCCTCCTTCCTCCACCCGAATCCCCACTGGCACCAGGGCATGCAGCAGATGCAGCCGCCGTCTCCCGCGCCCGGGAACCTCTGGCATCCTCACCACGCTGCAGCCCAGCCCCCACCGCTGAGCTCTTCGCCTCCACGACGGCCTCCCCCAAGCTCACCTCCTCCACTGGCCGCATCCATGGCCGCCGTCGCACCCGCGTGGCCATTCCCCTCCGCCTCCGTCCCCGCCGTCCAAGAAGGCGCCGCCCCGAGCACCTCGTCGTCCGGCCGCCTCCCGACTCTCCAGGGACGACATCCGCCCCGGCCGCCACGCTTATCATCCTCTGCTCCGGTCCCGGCCCCGAGCGCCGCCCAAGCTCGCCGTCCTCTGCTCCGGTCCCGGCCCCGAGCGCCACCCAAGCTCGCCGTCCCATCACAGAGATGGAGCCCCTGCTCACCACCCCGACGACCGATTTTCAACCAGGTCAACACCATATACTCGACACAAGTTCATGCTCGGATTACGAAACGAGTGCTATGACATGGAGGTACTGTCCAACTCTTCAAGGCAGAGTGCTAAGTGTGGTGATGCATCAGGTAAAACATCCGTGCCTATTGATGTGCTCAACCACCTATTCTCTGTATATGGAGTTGTGGAAACAATATGTCAGTCATTAAATCAGCATGGTCGTAAGGTCTTAATCCAATACCAGCATGGTTACATGGCTGATAATGCTTTGAAAGCTGCACATGGTTGGTATTTATACCATACTTACTGTCAACTGGATATTAAGCAGGCAGATCCTGTAGAATTGCAGCTTCTTCATGATTATTCATGTGCATTGTTTTCTGAAATTATTAATGATGCTGAAAATGAATCTACTGCCATGCCTCAAAATGAAGTCAGTGACTGCTCTCAGCTTGTTACTCTTCACATGAAAGGGCACACTTCTGAACAGCAAGTGCAATCCAAGATACCAGTCTTCAATGTTGTGATCATCGGTACTCATGAGCAAAAGCAACGTGGTGGCAAGCATGATGCAGCTATTGTGCCCAATGAACGAGTAATTGAACAACCCACGCTGATGCAAGTGCTTGAGGAACTACCTTCATTCCATGCTTCTAAAGTGGCAGTTCCGTTGTGCAATTCAGAAGTAGTTCACGCAGCTACAATGCTAGGACAGGGCAATCCAGCTTCTTCGACACCGCTGGTCATGCATGTTGACGACCCGCAACTGCCAACTCATGTGCAAGATACTTCCGACCTGTTCGAAGCAATGCCAGTATTTGATGTCTATGATGACGAGTTAGATGTCTGCTCAAATGAGTTCGCTCAAGTGTTCACGGATACTCCGGGGCAGCAGCCATATGAAGAAGAGCAACATGACACTCTTGAGCAGCAGCAACTAGTTAAGGAGAAGGCATCAGTCAATGTACAGCAGCTGAGAGCCCCACGGCTGAATGTGTTGCCACTACATGAAAGAAGAAAAGAATGGGATCCGGGAGTTCCTGTACTTCCGCACTCATATACTGCACCCCATCCTATTGTTACACATCCTGGAGATTTCACTCGTAGGCTGCAGCCAATTTTTGCTTCTCCTGTCAGGTCTTCCATCTATCTCTGGCTGCAAGTGTTGACTGAAAGGATTGCAACTGAAAATTCTTTTTCTTGCTTACCAATTCCAGAACTAGCAAAATGGCAAAGTCAAGTGACCTGTGCTTCTTTTGTATGGGACCCTGGTACTATCTTACTTGGGTACAAGCCCAAATGGTGGCTGCTATTCACAGAAGAAAAGACCAATTGGCACAAAGACATCAATCGCTATGGAATTGGTCTTTGGCTGATCACCTTTAATCCTCCTTAGCAAGGATGAAAAGTTTCTGAAGAAACTTGATCCATTGGTGACCAATGGTCTCAAGGGGGAAGGAATGTCAGGGTATAGGATTACTAGGTTGAATGGGGTTATTAGTGGTTGAGTAGATGTGAGGGTAGTTTAGGTATTTCACCCTTGTGGTCATCTGGTAGCTAGCAAGGTCTTTATAAGATTAGCTTGTATCCTGTTGCTTAAAGGAAGAAATTGAAAGGACACGGATGTCGCCTAGAGGGGGGGGGGGGTGAATAGGCGATTTAAAATTCTTTACGGTTTAGGCTTGAATAAATGCGGAATAAAACTAGCGTTTAATTTATCAAGCACAAAACCTAAACAAGCTAGGTTTACCTATGTGCACCAACAACTTATGCTAAACAAGATATACAACTAGTGATAGTAAGATATATTACTTCAAGCTCGATGGCTATCACAAAGTAAATTGCATAAGTAAGAAGCTCGGGTATAGAAATACCGAGGCACTTGGAGACGATGATTTATCCCGAAGTTCACTTCCCAATGGAAGCTACGTCTCCGTTGGAGCGGTGCGGAGTCACAAAGTGATCCCCGAATAGCCGTCAAATGGCACACCGTAATCTCCTTCGTGCCTCTCCAATGTAGAGTGCCACGAACCACTATGGGACACTCGAGGGTGGTCACCGAACCCGTACAAGGATGAGGCACACTCCACAACTTAATTGGAGGCTCTCACCGAATTCCCGCGGCTCCCAAAGCCACAAGAAACACAAGGTTGGGACGCGACTCCACAACTTAATTGAGGCTCCCAACTATCCCGCGAGCCACCAAAACTCCGAGATCAACAAGGACCGTCTAGGGCACTCCAAGTACCCAAGAGGACAAGCTCTAGGGCACCCCAAGTACCCAAGAGTAACAAGCTTCTCAACTTCGATTTCCACGTATCACCGTGGAGAACTCAAACCGATGCAACCGATGCAATGGGCAAGAACACAAGAAGTGCTCAAAATCCTTCACTCTCAAATCCCACCAAAGCAACTAATGCTATTGGGGGGAGAAGAGAGGAAGAACCAAGAAGAACACCAAATTCCTCCAAGATCTAGATCCAAAAGCTTCCCCTCACTTAGAGGAGAGATTGATTGGTGGAATGGTAGATCTAGATCTCCTCTCTCTTTTCCCACTAAATGGAGGCAAGAATCATGGAGGGATGGAGAGTTAGCAAAGCTCAAGAAGGTCAACAATGGGGGGCAAAACCGTGCTCAAGAGTTGAGAACCTTTGGGGAAGAAGACCCCATTTTATAGGTCCCAAAAATCCAACCGTTATGCAGTTTTCGTGTCGTCCGGAATGGATCTATTTTTCACCCGGAATTCCGGAATTTCCGGAATATTCCGGATGTCTACCAACTTGATTCCGGACCGATGCAGTACCGAATCGAGCTGTCCCGGAATCGATCTGTTTTTACTCGGAATTCCGAGCCGTCCGGAATGGATCTGTTTTTCACCCGAATCACCCGGAATTCCAGAAACACATACGAAAAACGTGATATCTCTTACATACGAACTCCGTTTTCGATGTTCTTGAGCTCGTTGGAATCACCGCAACGAGCATTACAAGATCATGCAGAGAAACATCATAGTCAAACATGGGAGGATAAAACCAAATGTAGAAAGGTAAAACCTTTCTAAAAGGACGAACCGGTAAACCTCCAATATCAAAAACCCAACAAGTTTTTCATACTAAAACCGTTTTTGATGAACTTGAGTTTGTTATGAAGATCACAACAAGCTCCAAAACCCCACACAGAGAAAATCCAAATAAGAACCAAGAAAGATGAAGAAGGCAAGTATGCAAAGGTTTGAGCTCTCTCCAACTGATACGCTAAAGCTCAATGAGAGCCCCTCTTGATAGTACGGTATCTATCCTATAACCCGGTCTCCCAACTAGTACCAAGAGACCGGTAAAATAGAAACCCTATCAATATCATACCTTTGCCTTGCGCATTCCACTTGAGCTAGATGACGTCGATCTTGATCTCTTCAAGTGGACCACCTTTCTTGATTGCGCTTCGCTTGGTGAAGACTCAAACATTGCTCCCCCATACTCCACTATGGGAGAGCCTCTCTTAGGCTCATCTTCACATGAACATTATCTCTAGATGGGTGGCAAGCTTCAAGCCTAGGATTTCTTCGAGATGCTCCTCTTGAACTTGCGCTTCTCAACATTGATGACGATCACCACTTGACGTCATCGTTCATGGGCTATATGAAATCTTCATTTGATGCAAACCCATAGAAAGATACCTAACCACACATAGAAATGCTACACACATATCATGGGTTAGTTCACAAAGCTATATGGACAATTGCTTACCATACCAAGAGATACATGATCCCACTTGGTACATCTTGTAGCTTTGTGTGTTGATCAATATCTTGATCAACCTTGTATCTTTTTTCTCTTTTCAATAGATGATGTCTTGAAGATAACAATGAATGATCACATAATCCTTTTCTTCAAGACATACTTGCAATATGCTCAACTCGCATATGACCAATCATCGGATAACTCCTCGAATAATAACTTGGTCATCACATACTCTTCTTCTTGATCATATCAAGTATATATCCATACACCTCGATGATCTTGATGCCAAATACTTCATTATATCAATATATTCATGGCATCAACCTTGAATCCAACATATGGAGTTCAAGCATGCTCTATGGACAAACACTACAAGTATAACTCAATGCAACCATTAGTCCATAGGGATTGTCATTAATTACCAAAACCACACATGGGGGCGCCATGCCCTTTCAATCTCCCCCATTTTGGTAATTGATGACAATCTCTTTTACAAGGGTTTATATAATGAATTAAGCAACCATGCAAATCAACAAGCATGGATGCATGAGCATGAAAGGTAAATGCTTATGAAAAAACAAAAGCATAACACCAAATTCCCTTAAACCCTATAAAACTTCTCCCCCATTGGCATCCATTTCCAAAATGGGCAAAAATCTTAGAAGGTCAATATAGTATGAGCTCCCCCAAAACGTGTGCATTTCTCAAAATATGAGTGAAATCAAATACACATATCCAATGACGAATAGTTGGAGAGAGCACAAACTATATTGAGGATCCAAAGATTGCAAAAGAATGATATGGAAAACTTTTTACAATTCTCCAAATAAAAAGTAAGCAATCAAAAAGATCCGACTAACCAAATAAACACAAGATATTATGATTTGAGCAAAAGAGTGTTTTAAAGAAAATAGAGGAGCTCCCCAATATTTGTACACAATTTAGAATTATTGTATTATTGTATTTGAATACAAGGTGTCCAAACATGGAATCCTCACTCCTCCGGTATCCTCTAAAACACAAAAACAAATGAATTCACAAGCTCAATAAGATGCAAATGAAAAACAAAGCTTGTGACATATCCCATGGTGAAGATTATTGGCTTGTAAGACAAGCAAGATATTCACCAAGATGAGAGCACCAAGATGTGATAAAATAGGATATGCACTCATAAATCAAATTCTTTTCGGAGTCACGCCAAAGAATCAAAAACGGAGTAAAAGAGGTGACACCGAAGAATTAGGATATCGAGTAAAGATGTAATTTCTCTCATGTATATAAGTTTCTAAGTGTACATATCCACAAAGAAACATGTACACATAAAATTAGTTACTAAGAAAAGAAACAGATATCCAAAGGGAAGTCATAAAATATACACATATGATGTTTGTTTAGGATCATAGCCCATAGCTCAATGTTCTCATATTGTATAATAATGAACTTCAAATTCAACCTCAACACAAGCATCACAAATATCACTAAGGGAAAAAGGAGATAGTTGGGATGCGTTGAGGAAAGCAACAAGTATCATAAGAGCTACATAGAATTTGCAATAGCTACAACAAAAGCAAATAAATACTTTTCATGCCATGATGAAACCTACACAAGGTTCAATGCTATAAAAGTATGCATGAGGGTGGATACTTGTTACCGAGATGGCATGGGTTGATGTAGTAGAAAGATTTATCAACCATCCTAGCTTGGCTCCAATAAGCATGTGGTGAAGACACTTTCATTGTAAATGAGACAAGCATCCAATGCATCTCCATGTACCTAAAACACATTCAAGTAAAATTGTTCCCAAACTAATTGGGTCCAAGTAGTTAGTCAAACTACAATACATAGAAGGAACTCCACATAAATATGTGCATATAGATATGAAATTGAATTTCATGCACATCTTAGCCGATTTAGGATTCCGTGGAGTTTCCCCTATATATTGGCACAAAGAAGGAAAGCATGCCATAAAATAAACATGTAGTAGATATGCATGCCTATGACCTTCAATAACCAAAGGGAGATACAATTTGGACAAATATTAAGAGATCAAAGAGGGTCCAAATTATATCAAAGATCCAAATCAAAAATTGATTTAGAGAAGCCAATTGAAACTAAAAGCAAATCAACACATAATTGATAAGATACCAATTGGATAAAGATATCAAAAAGAAAATAAGATACCAATTAATCAATATATAAAAGGACTAGATATCAAATTTCCAAAAGAGATACCAAAAGAGAGAGAGATGTTAATCAACGAATGATATAACCCACTCCCAAAGAGAGATGCCAATTGGGACAAACTCTCAAAAAGAAAGAGCGGGGTTCCAACAAATAAACCACACCCTCTACACTTTTCATGATGGTACAAAGTACCAAGCCAAAAAGGTTTGTCTTCCATGAGACATGTCATCGGGATCAAAGACCAATGGAAAGGATCAAATACAAATAGAATATAAATAGTGTTTAAAAGATACATGATAGCTCTCCCAACAAAAGTGCATTATTTTATGATCTTGTATTTGAATACACAATGCACACACATGGAATCATCGCTCTCAAATATCTATTCAAACACTAGTCATATATCAAGAAAAAGCAATAAGATCCAATACTAATGAAAATATAAGTTGTACTCAATATAGGATAGCTCACCCAAGAATAGTGCATTATCTATAAGTAGCCTTTGAATGCAAGGTGCACAATGATGGGATCAATGCCTCTCCTACACCAAATAAAACACTAGGAAAGTTTGAGTAAAGCAAAATGATCCACAAGAGGTAAGGAAGACAAAAGGAGTTAAATCACATTAATTTTTGGCAAGGAATAAGGCAATAAAATCAAGAGCCAACATGAAGACGATCTACAAATTTCACCACAATTATGAGTATCACTTGTCAAGGACAAGGAGTATATGAGATATTTCTCGGTGGTATATTGGAGTGAATTCAAGATCATATTCACAACAATAAGCATAAGAAGGATAAGATTTAAGAGCAATGCTTAGGTAGATAATGTTCTTGATAGCTTCATATTCACGCGAACAAGCAAAGCAACTATAAAGAGTGCTTGAAGCAATCGGTTCCCAAATGGATATATATATAATATCATGTTGGAGGAAACCATACCAAGAACATTCTTTCAAACAAGATCCAAACTATGAGCAAACAAAATCATTTAAGCAAAGTGGAACTTGTTTGAGCACATGCCGCATAGGAGCAAGATAATTTAGAATATCAATTCTACGTGGCAATACCTCACATGTTCACATTTTCTAGGCTTGTAATATGCACATAGCTTATTACTCCCCCATAATGTGATAAACATTCATTCTCCACAAGAGGCAAATAGAACTCAACTCGAGATAATTAATGGACATTATAGAATTTGAATTTCTCATGAGAATGACATACCATATAGAGACTAGATAAAATTGATATATCAACACTAAGTGGTAGTACTCATGTATACACATTTTTAGGATTGTGAAGTGTGCAAACATATCACTCCCCCAAAATGGGATAGTCCATTAATCTCTCAAAAAGAGCCAATTAAGATATAAGCAATTGATACAAAGGCTCAACACAAACTCACACATACATGGTGTGCAAACCAACATACACATACTTGATTACTCAAGAAAGTAAGTAGAGAGCACAACACATGCAAACATTAGCAAGGTACAAAACCAAACACATGCAAGGGTGCAAGCAACTTTCAATGTATGTATGATTTAAACACAAGTTACCGCAAGGAGGAACATTGGATATGAGATAGAACAATATAATCCAAATGACTTGGCTTGAGAGAATAAATTGATGAAGATCCCTTAATTCTTCATGATGTAGCCAAGTCTCCAATGCCCTCCACAACACCTATTGATCAAGTTTTAGCTTGTTGGTCCCCAACCAAGTTGGGTCCTAAGAGGTTAGTCACAATAGGCTTGGCAACCCAAATGGTTCTTTTCTTGACACCACTTTGAGTACCAACATATTTGGCAAACACATTGCCAACCTTATCCTTCCTAAGAGAATAAACATTATCAATTATGATAGGGTTGGATAAGGTACCACTAGTGCATGAAGAAGCAAAGTGACCCTTCTCACGGCATAAGTAGCAACATTTGCTTCCTCCTTTCTTCTTTGTTGAAGTCTCAACTTGAGAAGGAATAGCTTGATTCTTCTTGGGAAGTGGCCGTTCTTCAACTTGGGGAACTTTAGTTTGAACTTGAGGCATCTTCCCTTGTTGCTTCTCACTAAGAGACTTCTTCTTCAAAGGGCAAGATCTAACATGGTGCCCTTCAACTTTGCACTTGAAGCAAACAATCTTGGCCAAATTCTTGACTTGTTCATGGCCCTTCTTTTTCTTGTTATACTTGGACTTGTTCTTGTTATTGGAGTTGAATCCAAGTCCACTCTTGTCATTGGGGCGTCTTTGCACACTCAACATGTTGTCAAGTGTGGGCTTCCCATCATGACGCTTTTCCAAGTCTTTCTTCAAAGAAGTGACTTGGGCCTTGAGCTCTTTTAATTCCTCTACATGGTTAGTATCAACAAAAACACTAGAGGAAGTTGAAGCTTCATTGTTAGAGCAACAAGGCATGGAAGTAATTCATCACAAGATGTAGCAATATTATGAGTGGATGAATTACTAGGACTAGCACATGGCAATAAAGCATTTTGAGTATAAGTTGTGCCATTGTCCACATGAGGTTCACATGATGTTACCTTAGACATAATAGCTGTTGCCACGCAAAATTGCCGCGCAGCACCACGATACCCGTCATACTTTCGTGACGACGAACCGATTGCTTTCCGAGCAAAGCAACAAAGATCCCCTCGCTTTCGTGGAGGAGAGACGACCGTTTTTCAGCGCAAAACGGCAAAGATCGGCAAACCCTAGGGCTGCTAGGGTTCGGTGGTAGAAGAACGATAAGAAAAAAGATACGATAAAAAGCTAGATGTATTTTTGGATGAATATCGATTGGGGGGTCTCAATCGGCCGTGTATACCTATATATATAGGTACGCCTGGACTATGGCTTAGACACGGATCCGTTTCCTTGGCATGCAAGCCAAATAAAATATTCCTAATCTCTAATTGATCCGGCCATAGCTTTTGGTAGTAGTACGTACGATCTAATAACAAACATGGAAATCCTGGTGCACCTTGCGTACGTGACTGGTTATATGCAATACGTCTTTAGCCTGGCTTCCACCCAATCCCTGTTAGGACTTGTCCTACGCAGCTGCGATCTAACCCAGAACATCTCTGAATCCATCCAGGACTTGTCTTCAGTTGCCATTAGTTCAGGAAATACTCCACATATTTCGCCTGGTTCAATAGTTTGCTTCATCTGTTGTACGTCAGCCATACCATTCTTCACTAGAATAAAATATTCCGACTAGGACGCTAACCACACCAGATAATAACGATGAATTGCTTTTGCATATCATCTCTCACGTGCATGTGACTTCTGACTTCACAACTTTGCAAACATCCTTCGGCTTGGCCTCCGAGGCTGGCTAGGACTTCTCATATTGGTCTTCAAGAAATAACTTTGTACGCTTGCTCTGACGTCGTGGTATTTGTACTTGAGTCTCATCTGGCCTACATTTTAAACTAAACAGCAAGTCCAAATATATTTGTCAAACCAATAATCTAAGCATAATCATTTAAATCAATTTGGCTTATAAAATGCCTAGTAGCCAAATTATACCTTCAACACATGCCCCCTGTTTTTGGTATAATTGTATTTATCAAAAACACTATAACAGTACCTTAGGTCGATGCTGATGACTTCACCGGCCATATAATTGCTTAGGGCGATGTCCAAAGAACACATCGGCCAATTTTTCGATTAGGGCGATATTTGAAATAATATATCGTCCAAACTTCTTAGGGCGATACTTTGAATAATATATCGGCCATATCTTCTTAGGATGATACTTGGAATAATATATCGGCCATAGCATCTTCAAGCTTCGGGTGCACAAATTCTGCGAGAGATGTGAACACCATATTAACATCTAAATCAGTAGCTACTTCCTTGCTATTTTCTGAATCCTCCTGATCAATTGTGTCATCTGCAGGATTAGCAAGTGTGTCATTTGTGGCTCTGCTCTTATCCCTCACAATGCGCTTCTCCCTCCATGTCATCTTCGGCGCCATAGGTTTTTCTCGTTTGAACAATTCATTGCGCTTCTTTTCGGCTATTTGTTCCTTTGTTTCCAAAGCTCGCAGTCGCTGTACACGTCGCTTCTGAGTGTGTGTGAGTCCATTGGGCACCATCGAGGTCTCGGTTTAGTCCCTGGAGCAACTGATTTAATTTTGCTGCCCCCCGAGTCTCTCGGCCTGTACTGTCGTATTGTCATTCCCGGGGCAAATATTATGTCCTTGGCCGAAATATTTCTATGCTGATCAGATACACAATCGGTTCCATTTTTCTGGCCTGCTCTAATACTTGGATTACCGTATTGATTAAATGTGCCAAAAACAACTCGAGACCACCTTGTGGATGTACGTGAGCTGCTACTTCTCATAGCTCGATCGGTATCAAGGTTAACTGATTCAGTTTTCTGACTCCCACTGGATGATGCAGCAGACGTACAATCCAAATGTTTATCTTTTGTACCAGCTTCTATTTTCTGCACCGATCCACTCCCTAGTGCATCATCGTTATTTGCCTCTGTACTATTTTCAACACCTCCAGCTGATTGGCCTTCTCCAAGTTTCAGAGCATGAGCAGTACCTACATCATCTGAATTTAATATAGGCTTAGGTCCAACACGCTTCACCGGCACCCAATTTAGCTTGCGGCCACCATTGTAATGCCTGCCATCTGTGTTGTACACCAGTGATCTGTTCCCTCCAACTATAGTTGCATCTGCTTCTTTGTGGCTTTCACGATTGATCGGCATCCACTTAAACTTCTGATCACCAATATGAATTATGCCATCAGCATTGTGTCTTCTGCTCGTATTTGAAATTCCCGAGGCTGGCCTCTCATCACTACCACGAATTACAATGGCGTCTCGTGGTCTAATTTTCTGATCAAATAGAGCTCTTTTTTCATGCCATGGTTTTCTGTACATAGGCCCTGACGGAATCCACTCTGTTTGAAAATAATCAGCTGCCCCTCTAGGATATCGTGTCCATGGATTATAACCCCACGGAGAAAACTGTGGATACATGTGAGGTGCACCGCTCCAATATGCAGGCTGCATCGCAAAATATGGACGGTCATATGAATTTCTTTGCCATCGCTCATGACCACTATATCCAGAAGGTAACCTATAATGCTTAACGCCTAGAAACCGATTAAACATATTGCTGGCCTTGCATGAGATATATTTTTCCAACAACATGTTAACTGTCGGCTTTATTCTTGGAGCTTGTCTCTTTCCTCCATTGACTTTACACACTCCCACTTCTGAATTTTTTGGCTTGATCATTCTTGGTGCAACATTGTCATCAACAATAACATTTTTCCCTTTGGTAGATTCGGTCTGATCCAACCGAATAAGCACTTTCTTTTTTTCAAACTCTATCACATTAATAGGAGAAGAATCACTATTGAGTTTCGTGTTAGTATTTTTTTAAATGTCAATCGTTCGTCATTAATGGCCGATTGCACCTGTCGTCGAAACACATCACAATCATTAGTAGAGTGAGAAAATGAATTGTGCAACTTACAGTAAACTCCTTTTCCCAATTCTCCTTGAGGTGAAATAATATGACCTTCTCTCACTCTAATTAATTTTTCTTGCAGCAATATGTCAAAAATTATATCACACTTGCTGACATCGAAAGTATACTTGATTATCTCTTTTCTAGCAGGTATGTGCTTTAGAGCTGAAGATGCAAAATGATTTGACTTTGGCGTTTGAACCCATTCGGCTACACATATTTCAACGTCATCTTCACTAGCCGAACCACAACCATAATCTAAAGGATTAACCGCCTTGTTCTCCTTCTCTTTATCATAAAACCGGTTGTGTTGTTTAATTTCCTTAGCCCGGTTTTCTTGCACCAAAGCCTTCTGCAACACTTGATTAATATCTAAAAATTCTTGCCCTTCTAATTTATCTCTAATATGAGCAAGCAAACCCGAAAAGGCAAGATCGGCTAAATCTTTTTCGGTTATGGTCAAGCTAAAACATCGGCTTTTGACATCTCTAAACCTCTTAATAATCATCGACATGCTCATTATATTTCTGTCTAACCATAGTCAAATCTGAAAGCCGAAGTTCAGTTTCACCTCGATAAAAATACTCATGGAATTTTTGCTCCAATTGTGCCCATGTTGAAAGAGAATTGGGAGCAAGCGATGTAAACCAATTAAATGCAGTACCAGACAATGACAACGGAAATAATTTAACTCTATAAACATCCGATGTCCTAGCTTCACTACATTGTGATAAAAATAGCCCTACATGCTCAAAAGTTGATCTACCATCTTCCCTGTGAACTTAACAAAATCTGGAATTTTAAAACCAGGAGGATATGGCGTCGAGTCAAAGTAATCAGGGTATGGTTTTTGATTTGCATGTGTTCTACCCTTAGGTTCTAAACCAAATTCTCTAAGTATACTATCAAGCTGATCCTTAAAACTACCATTGGGCTGTGGAGAATTGGTTTGTCGTGTAGATGAAACACAAGCATACGGTTGAATCTCCGGCAAAGAAATTTGAGCATGTGACGTTTGCAACGGAGACCCACTGGAATAGAAATCGTGTACCGACCTGCACGGAACCCCGATACCGACAGGCGGCAAAGATGTTGTATTGTATGCTACCGATTGATAACTAGTTTGCTGCAAATTATAATTAAAGGCTGCACTTCGGTTACTGTTGTGACAATTTTGTGGCACCGAAGTTGAGATAATAGGAGCAGCTACGTTAGGCATATAATTATTAGCCGGACTGCTCACAAAATTCCAGCACCTTGATTGTTATCTAAAGGGACCTGAGGCTGGGCAACATGAGCGATGCATCGGATATATATGTATAGGTAGGAACATTATTAAATTTGCTACCATCCGGAGCCATCGGACCTTTTTCATGATATGCATCGTTGCTTTGGAGCAATAATGAGCGAACATGAGGAGCTAGACTATTTTCAAGATTAGCCGAACTGCTTACATAATTTCGGCCACTTTGATAATCATGTAAAGGAACATGAGGCAGGACAACATTAGCCGACGCGCTGGAAGTTTGATTAGTAAAACTAATTAACCTACTGCTTTCGGCCGGAAGCGTCAGCTTTTGAGCAGAATTTTCATCGCTACTAGGCAAGAGTACTGAGCGAACATGACTAGCAAGACTAATTTCAAGCTGCTCCTTCGATTTCTCAACTCTATTAATTGCTGATTGACTAATTGTGCTTGCCGTAGTTGACATATCAGAATCATGCTTACTAGCTACGGATGCATCAACTAGATGAGCAATTTTTTCGGTTGGCTTTTTTACCTCAGCGCCGAGCAGATCGGAGGGACTCGGCACAACTACGTTCTTGACGACGTGGTTCCTTGTCTTCTGGTATTCAGCCAACCTCAGTTTTAGTTGTTCTGCCATATATTCTTCAACCTCCCGTTCAACCTCGCACCGATCATCTTCCGACAGATCGTCGAGTGTAACGGCGATGGCGTTGTCCGAGTCGATGTCGCTCATGTTCTTGAGGTCGGTTGTCATCATATGTGTCCTTGTTCTTCGTCCCCAGTGGAGTCGCCAATTGTGTTGCCACGCAAAATTGCCGCGCAGCACCACGATACCCGTCGTACTTTCGTGACGACGAACCGATTGCTTTCCGAGCAAAGCAACAAAGATCCCCTCGCTTTCGTGGAGGAGAGACGACCGTTTTTCAGCGCAAAACGGCAAAGATCGCCAAACCCTAGGGCTGCTAGGGTTCGGTGGTAGAAGAACGATAAGAAAAAGATACGATAAAAAGCTAGATGTATTTTTGGATGAATATCGATTGGGGGGTCTCAATCGGCCGTGTATACCTATATATATAGGTACGCCTGGACTATGGCTTAGACACGGATCCGTTTCCTTGGCATGCAAGCCAAATAAAATATTCCTAATCTCTAATTGATCCGGCCATAGCTTTTGGTACTAGTACGTACGATCTAATAACAAACATGGAAATCCCGGTGCACCTTGCGTATGTGACTGGTTATATGCAATACGTCTTTAGCCTGGCTTCCGCCCAATCCCTGTTAGGACTTGTCCTACGCAGCTGCGATCTAACCCAGTACATCTCTGAATCCATCCAGGACTTGTCTTCGGTTGCCATTAGTTCAGGAAATACTCCACATATTTCGCCTGGTTCAATAGTTTGCTTCATCTGTTGTACGTCAGCCATACCATTCTTCACTAGAATAAAATATTCCGACCAGGACGCTAACCACACCAGATAATAACGATGAATTGCTTTTGCATATCATCTCTCACGTGCATGTGACTTCTGACTTCACAACTTTGCAAACATCCTTCGGCTTGGCCACCGAGGCTGGCTAGGACTTCTCATATTGGTCTTCAAGAAATAACTTTGTACGCTTGCTCTGGCGTCGTGGTATTTGTACTTGAGTCTCATCCGGCCTGCATTTTAAACGAAACAGCAAGTCCAAATATATTTGTCAAACCAATAATCTAAGCATAATCATTTAAATCAATTTGGCTTATAAAATGCCTAGTAGCCAAATTATACCTTCAACAATAGCCTCATGAGCTAACTTTAGCTTATCATGGGAGACTACAAGATCCTCATGAGAGCTCGAAAGCTTTTCATGTCTTTCTTCCAATTTCCCATAATTGCTAGAAAGCAATGCAAGTTGAGCCCTTAGCTCAACATTCTCCGTCAATATGGATGCTTCGCAAGAGATAGAGTTAGTAGCACAAGCATCATTATTAATGGCAATAGGAGAAGGTAACTTAGCAAGCTCTTTTGAGTGAGAAACTTTAAGTTGCGCATGAGACTCGGTGAGTTTGGTGAGCTCACCCTTAACGACCCTAGAGCCATTTTCTAGGTGCTCAAAATTCTCAAGGAGTTTGGCATGTGCATCTATAAGCTTACCATTTGTTACTTTGAAGTCATTAGCCACTTTAAGAGAACTATCATAGGATCCCTTTACTCTAGAAAATTCGAGAGCATAAGTTTCCTCAAGAGACTCCTTGGTGGTTTGTTCTTCTTCAAGAGCTTCCTTGAGATCGGCGATCTCTTCCGCGTATTTATATTCGCGGCTTTGCATTTTCTCAATTGTGTCTTCATGCTCATCAATAAGTTTATTGCTCTCAATAGCAATAGTCAAGATTTCTATGAATTTAGCATGAGCATCTTTATTCTTAGCAATAGCATGAAGAACCATTTTACCCTTCTCAATAAGGGAAGCATCATTATCATCTTCTTCATTATCAACATCATTATTAACATCATTCTCATTTTGAGATATATTGGGAGTCAAAGTAGAAATTACCGTTGATCCCCTTGCCATAAGGCAAAAGTGTGAAGTGGTTGATGATGATGAAGCAAAACTTGAAGCACCATTCAAGTCCATGTCTTGTTCCATGGAGTGTTCGGTTTCCTCTACATTGTTAGCCAAACAAATACTAGAGGGAATAGAAGTATTTTTATCAAGGGAACAAGACATAGAGAGCATATCATCACGAGGATTAGTCAAGCAATTTGCACATGATATGCAAGGACTATCAACACAAGCATGTGAGTCATTTTTGGTGCTAGATATGTTTAAGTCCAAAGATAAATCATTGCAATAAGATAGAGGTGAAGGATCATCAATTATAAGCTCACTATCATCATTGCAATGTTTATCACTACTCACCATTGCATTACTTTGTGGCTTGCCACATGTAGGTGGAGTAGACGAAGTTGAGAACTCATCACGGCTGGAAGTGGAGGGAAAACAATCATCTCCACAATTCTTGGACACATCATATTTGTCTTGAAGCTTGGTCCAAAGCTCATGAGCATTCCGAAAAGGAGAGACCGACATAATAACTACATCGCTCAAAGCATTGAAAATCACATTAGAAGCTTGAGCATCTAGATAGGAATTATTCTCATCCATTAAAGATAACCTTTTGGGATTCCTTGGAGGAGAATAACCCCTATATAGAATTCCCTCTATGTATGGGTCAATGACCCGAATAATATCAAGAATGCGAATTTTCCAAACATCATAATTTGTGCCATCTAATACAAAAGAAGCATTGTGCACTAGTTCACAAGACGACATCTTTACTCTCGAGGCGGTGAAGCCAAAAACGAGAGAACCCGCTCTGATACCAATTGAAAGGACACGGATGTCGCCAGGAGGGGGGGGGTGAATAGGCGATTTAAAATTCTTTACGGTTTAGGCTTGAATAAATGCGGAATAAAACTAGCGTTTAATTTATCAAGCACAAAACCTAAACAAGCTAGGTTTACCTATGTGCACCAACAACTTATACTAAACAAGATATACAACTAGTGATAGCAAGATATATTACTTCAAGCTCGATGGCTATCACAAAGTAAATTGCATAAGTAAGAAGCTCGGGTATAGAAATACCGAGGCACTTGGAGACGATGATTTATCCCGAAGTTCACTTCCCAATGGAAGCTACGTCTCCGTTGGAGCGGTGCGGAGTCACAAAGTGATCCCCGAATAGCCGTCAAATGGCACACCGTAATCTCCTTCGTGCCTCTACCAATGTAGAGTGCCACGACCACTATGGGACACTCGAGGGTGGTCACCGAACCCGTACAAGGATGAGGCACACTCCACAACTTAATTGGAGGCTCTCACCAAATTCCCGCGGCTCCCAAAGCCACAAGAAACACAAGGTTGGGGCGCGACTCCACAACTTAATTGGAGGCTCCCAACTATCCCGCGAGCCACCAAAATTCCGAGATCAACAAGGACCGTCTAGGGCACTCCAAGTACCCAAGAGGACAAGCTCTAGGGCACCCCAAGTACCCAAGAGTAACAAGCTTCTCAACTTCGATTTCCACGTATCACCGTGGAGAACTCAAACCGATGCAACCGATGCAATGGGCAAGAACACAAGAAGTGCCCAAAATCCTTCACTCTCAAATCCCACCAAAGCAACTAATGCTATTGGGGGGAGAAGAGAGGAAGAACCAAGAAGAACACCAAATTCCTCCAAGATCTAGATCCAAAAGCTTCCCCTCACTTAGAGGAGAGATTGATTGGTGGAATGGTAGATCTAGATCTCCTCTCTCTTTTCCCACTAAATGGAGGCAAGAATCATGGAGGGATGGAGAGTTAGCAAAGCTCAAGAAGGTCAACAACGGGGGGCAAAACCGTGCTCTAGAGTTTGAGAACCTTTAGGGAAGAAGACCCCATTTTATAGGTCCCAAAAATCCAACCGTTATGCAGTTTTCGTGTCGTCCGGAATGGATCTGTTTTTCACCCGGAATTCCGGAATTTCCGGAATATTCCGGATGTCTACCAACTTGATTCCGGACCGATGCAGTACCGAATCGAGCTGTCCCAGAATCGATCTATTTTTGACTCGGAATTCCGAGCCGTCCGGAATGGATCTGTTTTTCACCCGGAATTCCAGAAACACACATATGAAAAACGTGATATCTCTTACATACGAACTCCATTTTCGATGTTCTTGAGCTCGTTGGAATCACCGCAACGAGCATTACAAGATCATGCATAGAAACATCATAGTCAAACATGGGAGGATAAAACCAAATGTAGAAAGGTAAAACCTTTCTAAAAGGACGAACCGGTTAACCTCCAATATAAAAAACCCAACAAGTTTTTCATACTAAAACCGTTTTTGATGAACTTGAGTTTGTTATGAAGATCACAACAAGCTCCAAAACCCCACACAGAGAAAATCCAAATAAGAACCAAGAAAGATGAAGAAGGCAAGTATGCAAAGGTTTGAGCTCTCTCCAACTGATACGCTAAAGCTCAATGAGAGCCCCTCTTGATAGTACGGTATCTATCCTATAACCCGGTCTCCCAACTAGTACCAAGAGACCGGTAAAATAGAAACCCTATCAATATCATACCTTTGCCTTGCGCAACAATGAATGATCACATAATCCTTTTCTTCAAGACATACTTGCAATATGCTCAACTCGCATATGACCAATCATCGGATAACTCCTCGAATAATAACTTGGTCATCACATACTCTTCTTCTTGATCATGTCAAGTATATATCCATACACCTCGATGATCTTGATGCCAAATACTTCATTATATCAATATATTCATGGCATCAACCTTGAATCCAACATATGGAGTTCAAGCATGCTCTATGGACAACCACTACAAGTATAACTCAATGCAACCATTAGTCCATAGGGATTGTCATTAATTACCAAAACCACACATGGGGGCGCCATGCCCTTTCAGAAATGAAAACCCAAAACTTTATCTCCCAGTTCTTTATTTTCCTTGCATTTTTATCTCAGTTCTAGTTCATTAATTTACCTATTTTAGCTCTAATTCCTGTCAAATTCTAGTTCTAGATGATCCTATCCCGTCAGATCCAATCGGGGATCTGACAGGTGGTACGGGGAGCGCACGGCGGGGTGGGTGAGGAGGAGGTGGAGGGCCCGAGGTGGGGCAGGTTGGAGGAGAGCGGCCTGGCAGGGTTACTCGAGGTGAGGAAGTGTAGCTCGGCGGCGACGAGGCGGAGGAGGGATCGCAGCGCAGGGTGGCGTGGCAGGGAGGGCGACGCGGCGAGGCGGTCATGAAGCGCGCGGCACTGCGCCCGCGCGACCTCCAGGTCGGCGGGGTAGGAGGAGGCGGGAGGGTCGGCCATCGTCTCTGCGCCGCTCTGCTCAAGGAACCAGGGAGCCGGATTCGCGTCGAGTTGGGGAAGAACATGGCGTGGGTCGAGCGGGCCGGCCCAGTTGGGGCAAAGGTTTTGGCCTAGTTGCCTAGTTGCCGAGTAGCCCAAAGATTTCGCAGGTTGTGGCGGGGGACCGAAGATTTTTGGCTCCCGGGTTCAAGTGTTCTCTCTTATTCAAAAAATTCGAAAATCATATTTATAAGTTTCATAAAACTCTGAAACAAAATCCGGAGGCAACCAACTATATATACTACGAACGTGTGAAATACAAACTTCAAATACAATGTCTTTTGAGCTACACAAAAATGACAAAACTGTAGACTTGAGTATGCATATTTTCAAATCTTAAAGTTTTATCAGATTTGTTATTTTTGTGTAGCCCTAAAGTATATATAATTTAAAATTTGCATGTTTGTGGGATATATCATTGATTACATCCTTGTTTTATTCCGAATTTTTGGAAACTCACAAATATGATTTTGAATTGTTTAAATAGGAGGGAGCACTGGTGCCCGAGAGCAAATAACACTTTCCAAAGGGTCCCTATACCTCGCTCGGGTACTCCTATTCTACCCTTATTTTGCAGCTTAGCGAGCCAACACGTACCCCGCATCACATCTCCTTCGTCTCCATCCACACCGTCGCGCCCCTCGCACCTCAGCCGGCTAGGCCGCCTGCTCCGCCGCCCCGGATCCCTCTACCTCCTCTGTCGGCCAAGTCGCCTGTTGCCGTCACCCGCGGTAGGCGGCGCGAGCGCGCCCACCGCCAACAACGTCCTCCCTCTAACCCCCCTCCCTGCACCCCCGAACCCTAAGCTCGTCGTCGGCGACCACCCGCACCCCACCCCTCAAGTTATGTCTATTTCTCTCCTCCACCGATGATGCCGCGGCCAGCCACGTCGTCCCCGTCTCCGGCGAGGTCCTGGCCTCGCCTCGCGGCGACGTCGCGGTCAGTCGCGTCGTCCCCGTCTCCGGCGAGGTTGCCCCGACCATCTGCGCTTCATCTTCCTGGTCTCCGGCGGAGGTTCTTTGCTGCCACGCCATGGTCGCCTTCTCGTATCACACAAATGGGCTAGGCCCAGCAACGGCTAGAGGGAACGGGAGGGGGTATGCGTTTCACGGCTAACCCGCGCGACGTGCATAGAATAGGGTTTGCCACCTCACTCGGGGAATCCTATTCTACGCTCATTGCACAAGGTACCCTTTATGTATAACGATCGGGGTAAGTCGGTCGGCCTAGGTATAGTGGCTTTGACTGTTTCTTTCTGGTGTTAGGAAGCTTCTAGTAGCTTTCGACCTGTTTTGCTTGTTCTTTATTTTCTTCTTGGTTTTTTCTAGTTCTATTTTTCTGGACATATTTTCCACGTTGGTTCACGAACACAATTTTTTCGACATGTACATTTTTTCAAATTCATGAACCAATTTTCAATTTAATGACCAATTTTTTTAAAATTCATGAACTTTTTGAATTTTGGCACATCTTATTCATGAACAAATTTTCAAATTCATGAACCATTTTTCAAATAATGAACAATTTAAAAATGTTTAGAGTTGAAAAAGTCCATGAACCATTTTTGAATTCATAACATCTTTTGGTGATTATTTTTGAAATTCTGGACATTTTAAATTCATGAACCATTTTCAAAATCATGAACCATTTTTTATAGTTGTGACAATTTTTTCAAATATGGGATATTTTCATTTCACAAAAAATTCAAAATTAGCAAAAAACTGAAACCGGAAGCAACAATCAAACAAAAATAAAATGCGAAACAAAGGAAGCGTCATGTGCGGACATTTATTGGGTCGAACCACCTAGGTACGAACCTGAACGAGAGGGGTACATTTTGGCTCGCTAAGGTACACAAAACACATAGAATAGGAGCTCCCACCTTGCTCGTAACGAGCTAGAGCGAATGACCCGACTGCACAATCCCGCAATGCCCATCTAAGGGCTCCTTTGATTCAAAGGAACTTCATAGGATTTTCTAAGGATTTTATCCTATAAGACACCTCCACATGGGTCGGCCCACATGTGGGCTATTTGTTTTCTTTTTCGTTTTCTTTCCTATTAATAGCTTTATATTTTTTGTTTTATTAATTTTTCGTTCTGTTTCTTTTTCGTGTTTAATTTTTCTTTTTTGTTTTTAAATCTGATATTTTTTCCAAAAATGAACATTTTTCAAATATGAACCATTTTTAAAAACTAAATTTTGGGTGAATCGAAAATACCGGTGAACCAAAAGGGAACACAAATTCAAGTGAACCAAAAATAATAGTGAACCAAAAATAAATTTAACAATGTTCATACATAATGAAAATTGTTCACCAAAAAAGGTTCACGATTAATTAAAAAGTGTTCAGCTATAATAAAAAAGAAGTGCAATTAAAAAATGTTCACCTATAACAAACATTGTGCGTGATTCAAATAGTTCACAAAAATGGTTCATGAATTTCCCAAGAAACAGAAAAAATAACCATATTAAGAAAAGAAAATGTTTGTTTTGAATTTGTTAAAAAAAAGACAATATAAAATAGTGTAGTACCATGGAAAACAGAAGACAAAAGAAACAGCAAAAAAACACAAATGGGCTGGCCCATGCGGAGCGACTTTGTTGGCAAGTCGGTCGACGCGCTCGCTTGGAGCGAGATATAGCTCGCGGTATAAGAAGGCCAGAAATGTACGCAAAATCTAATTATTGCCTGGGCACTATCTTGTCCTTCCGCGGTGCTCACCTTTCGCGTCCGTCCGATCGCGATCAGGCGGCTCGCTCGGTGCGGGGCAGCTAGGAGCCTAGGACTGCGCGACACACAGAATCCCCTTCCATCTTCGTCTCTCACGGTCTCACCCGCACACACACAGGTGACAAAGGAGACGCGCATCTCGACGGCCATCGGTAGGGATCCGCGCATCCGCCGCGCCCTGGATGGCTGCCGGCGGCCCGACGCGATCCGCCGCGCCCTGGAGAATTCCTGCGCCAGCCCCGGCCACCGCGGCCCGCCCACCGCCTTCTACCCGGCCTCCGACGCCAGGTCGCCGCCTTGATCCAGTGGGTGGTCCTCGCCTCCCTCCACCGCGCCTTCATGCTCCACTTAGTGCTCCGCGTCCGGAACGACCTCGGGCCCTGGGCCCCACCTCGAATGGTGCTGGTGCTGCTGGAGTGTCTGAGCTCTGGCGCGGGATGGTTTGTGCTCCTGAAAGCCGTCGTGGCCGCAGCCCCAGCCGAAGATTATACAGTAAGCATTTTCTGAATTTTTGCTTCAACAAGATGTAGTTTCATGATTAAAATGTGCAAGGGATTGTTCATATGGAATTAGTATTGTACTCATAGAATGTATTTTATGATATGAATTTCTGGTCAGATTAGACAGTAGGGATTTTTTGGTTTTTTCCGCTTCAACAAGATGGCGTTTAAAGATTAAAATTTGCAAATTGGATGTTGTTCTCTCTACCAGGATGTAGATTTTGCCCAAATTTTACAACCTAATTATGCTCGCATGAATATAGCTTCAAGAATTATGTACTAGCACACGCACACATGGGTCTTACCGAGTGCGCACCTCTCAGAGCTGTCCGACCTACTGTCAACACTCACGACTCAGCCTTTTACCACTGTGAGCTCTAATCCGGGTGCCACTTCTCTCTTTCCAAAACCAACTCATCGAATCCATTCTAACTCTACAGTTTACAGCACCAAATCCAAATCGTCACACGATGTAACAAACCATCGATCTATGGATTTGCTATGCTTATGGATGCAACTAACCCATAAAATCATTAGCACTGTATGTAATATTCGACATAGAGGATTTTTTTTTAAACTGAGGTTTTTTATTATATTATACAGTGGGGGTTTAGTGTATAATCGTAGGATGTAAATTTTTTATAATAAATACATCTTGTCCATATGGTTGCAGTGTTCTTCTGACACATAGGATGTATTTTTGTACTCCAAAGTTTCCTTAAGGTTATACAATACATTTTCAAGTGCTTTGTGACTGTAACAAACCCATAAATCATGTGTATTATATATAATATTCTACACATTGGATGTATGTTTTTTACACCTGCAACCGATTTACTGTATAATTATAGGATGTAAATTTTGGATAATAAATACATACTGTTGGTTGTGTTAATATGGTTGTAGTGTTTTCCACCCATAGGATGTATTTTTATACTCCAAAGTTTCCATATGGTTATACAGTAGTTTTCAAATGCTTTATGGATGCACTTTTTTTAAATAATTAGTATGTGCAGAAGTATTTGTTGCTGAGTTTTATATCCATAAAGCCTTTTTGTTATATGGATTTAAAAATTGGGTGTACAATTTTTTTTGACGTTGGAATAACTTGAAAACTATTCTGACTTTGTTGCATTTTTTGACATCTCTATCTCAAGCAAATCTCCCGTCATTTTTTTCTATCATAAGATGATTCCAGTGGTACCTATGGTACGACCAATTGTGCCCGTGTACATCTGTATGTTTTTTATTTTTTTTTATTTTTCATTTCTGGAGAAATGTTTGTAATTCATTCTTTTGCTACAGAAACTTTTCTAAGTGTCCACAAGTCTGGTCAACCGAAATCAAAAAGGATGAAGCGGTTTGCATTGTCAAAGTCAACGTAAATGAAGCAGAAGATAGAGCAGCAAGAGGCGCCTCTAGACGATGTTTTTGAGCCTCTCGCAACGGTGCCACCACTGCCAGAGCAAGTTCCACTTGCAGATGACCATATCCCTGTGCAAGGAACATCTAAACTGGAAAATCAGGTAGTGAACATGTTCTTCTTGCAGATGACCATCTCACTGTGCATCATGTTCTTGCATGTTTTCAGCGGACAACCATGTGTTACCCTCTAGGAGCATTTAGGTCAAGCCCTAGACTGTAGCATTTAGGTCAAGCCCACCACCACCGGGAGGAATGCTTGTGTCCATATCTGCAAGCACATGCAACATTTTACTTCTGAATTTACATCTCTTTAATCAGTTGATTACATGATGCAGAAGACAATATAATTTCTAAGAAACCGTTTTATTTGTCTAATTGCATGAAGTTTCTCAGATTTAGTGTCTTCAAACTGACATGAACTATGATCCTAACTGTATTTTCTTGAAGACAAACATCATCTAAATGTTGTTTTTGTTATTTGTTACAGTTACACGGCATGGTTTTATGTACTTTCACCATCAAAAGATCAAACCATGGCGCTCTACACTTCGGTTGAGCATAAACTTGACAAAGTACATGCTGCCATTATAACTCCCCGAGAGTTTTCGATGATGTTGGTTCAGTTCTTACAATCCTCTTTTTTGCATCATGTTTGTGGTTGGAGCGGGTGTGCTACAGTGTCACTATCTACCCTACTTTGTTTCTGCCATGCACAGATTTGTGAGATTCTACGTGATTATGTCTATGTTCTGGGATTTTCTATTTTTCTTACATGCATATTATGATCTGAAATGGTTCTGTTGTGCTATCATATTCTGCCATAGTGCCATGTTACCATGTACACAGCTGTAAGGTTCTACATGGTTATTCCTATCCCCACCCTGGTTTCTTACATGCATGGCCGCACGTTTTTTGTTACAGCAAGAACTATACTTAGTAAGTACATCAGAAGTTACGTGGTGCTATTTTCCGATCATAATGGCAGAATGTACTTTGTCAAGTTTATGCTCAACCGAAGTGTAGTTCCTAAGATCATCCGGCCGGAAGGATCTGTAGCAATCAGCAGCTCCAGGTGATTACAGAGCTTGCTTTGCTATTCTTTAATGTACAAATAGCAGCCGCCATGGAGTTTTGTAGTAGCGGTGGCTGCAGATGGGCTGCAGTAGATCCGTGCCACTGGGAGGGATACGTCTCGCGCGAGTGCGCGACTGTGCGCGCTTCTTTTTTTTCCCCTTCCCGAGCTGGGGACCTCCTTTCCATTCCTTCGCTCCCGAGCGCGCTACGCGACAAAAGGAGCACGTGGGCCTGTCGCTGTCTGGTTCAGACAATGGGGGCACCGCGGAGCGCAAAAAAGTGCGCGCGCACTGCCTAGCCGCGTCCAGAAATGTAACCGTTGGGCTCGGCCGATTTGAACCGCACCGTGGCGTTGCTCATTCGGCCGTCTCTCTCTCTCTCCCTTTTCCAATTCCCACCTCCAAAGCCAAACTCCCGCCGCCGCCGGCCGCTCCCACGGCGAACTAGCCCCGCCCGAAGCGCCGTATCTCCGACACCGAAAGGGCCTCCGGATCTCGTTTGCCGGTACGTTTCGCTAGATCTGCCCCTCCCGTTGGTTTTTCTAGTTGCCGATTTGGTGCCACCACCACGGTCGATGCGTGCTTCGTCTCGTCGATTCGGCGTTGTTCCGCCGTTTCTGCTTCGCCCGTTCTGCGGGGTGGTAGTTTTCCGTCCGAGCGCTCCCTGGCGGTGGACGGAGTCGAGCCATGATTCGGCCGGCCACTGGTCAGCTTATGCCATGGCGTGCCGTGGAGAAACGGCTAGGGTTTGTGGTGTTTGTCAGATTCCACTCAAAGTTGCAATATTTATGCTAAATTTCCCTGTCTAACTTCTGAATTTGGCTTTGAGTAGCAACAGATAGTTGCCGACTTCTCTTTTCTCTCCGTGTAGTGATATTTTTGTATGATACTTCGTACAGTAGTAGATATGTTCAGATTTCCTATCAGTGTGGTTTACGGTGAACCATTCCAAAACTTGTAGTATGTATATAACTTGCGTAATAATTACAATTCTCATATGGGTGTTCTCCCAGGAATTTGGAACCCCCCAGGTTAGAATTACTTGCCAAAATACGTGCAAAAATTGGCTCATCCTACTGACCATGCCCATCCAATTTCTTCCATTCTCATTGCATATGATAGGAAAACTTTAGGGTTTCCCTCCGTCTCTTTATTTCCACAGTTGCCCCCTACATTCTGTGCCACTCCATAGTCGGATCTGTCTTCTATCCTGTCCTCTCTGCTTCAGAGTTTCTTGTTAAGCCGACAACAGAACCCACCCAAAGGTCTCCCTCTCCCATCCTTGATCCAGTTCGCAGTCAAGCCTAGCCTGGAGTTGGTCAACATAAGTTGATGGTAATTTACATTTCAAATATATATACACACGTAGAGACTTTGCCATATGTAATTCTGTATCTTTGGTCGCATAATTGTTTGCATTATGAGAACCAGATCTTACACACCGAGGTACTATGACTAAATAGGTTGCTATGGGTGCCTATTTTGCTAAGCTTTCTTAGCGCTGCACTGTACTTTTGTCTGGAACTCACCGATGTACTTGTACACTAGTCCCACTTGTGTTCCGTTTGATTCAGAACACATTACTGTAAGAAAGAGGTCTGATACATTTTCAGTCCATTATTGTAGTGCTTGGAGCTGAGGATGATCGAGGGAAAAAGTGCTCAGGTTAATCTTGAGAAAGGACTGCATCAGATGTCTAATGATAATGATTCAAGTAGCCCTGCAACTATGCAGAAGATGAAAGCTGATATGGAAGATTCTGGGAGCAAAATTGAATCGCCAACTCCAGAAAAGCCTGAGTCTGGGAGTAAGGAGATTGTTGTCAGCTCATTGGCAACTAATTTATTTGCAGAGAGGTACAAGGACATATTAGCTGAGAAGCTGTTGGGAAATGAGGATGAAACCGACGATGAAGATGATATTGAAAATATTTTGCCTGGTGGCAGTCCATCTTCAGTTTCTGACGGACTTCTTGAGAAGTGAGCCACTTTTTTTTATCCCGTAGGTCACGTCTCCTTTTGCTGCCTAAACCTGACTGTCCATTGTTCTTTCTTACAATGTCAGACACAAGAATTTGCTAAATCTTTTCAACCGGATGGAGAGTTCCATAAGATTGCTGCGCCTGAGGAAGAAGATGGCTACATTTAAGAACATTGCAACCCAGGTGGAAGTACTCACAAAAAGGTACTAATGACAATGAGAAATGTCTGTCTGTAAATTCATTTAGTCATTCATTAGAGTCTGTTGATGGGTTTCCTGCATTGCAGGAAGTTCTTGTACACTCATTTGGCCCAGATGAAGCATTTATTCCCAGAAGCAATCCAGATAAATAGGGTACTCTTGCATGATGAGAAAAGCATATGCATGTATGCTGACATGGAAATTACGCTTAGAATGGACACTGTGGAGTGCAGTAATCCTGACGAGTCTCCTGCCATGGCAATTTGCGAGGCATTTCGCTCAAAGCTTTTGCGTTATTTGGAATCTAATCATAAGGTACTAAACTTAGTTAACCTGCTAGTTTTCATTTGTTTTTGGTGTACGACAATGTCGACACGTCCTGTAATTTGCTTGGAGCACCTCAAGATCTCTCAATCACAGTTCCTTATTTTCATCTCTTTTTGCTGTATGTCCTGTCCTGTAACTTTTTTGAAGTACCCCAAGCCTCAAGTCTAGTTCATCCTTTTCATCTCTAATAACCTGTTGCTTTATTATTATGGTCTTCAGGTCATGATAATTTTCTCAGTATTCTCGTTGGAATTTTTATGCATGCAGGATATCGACGTCCTGAGGCCACACTACCAGAACCCTTTAATTCAAGGCAGAAGTTGTATGTTGACCGGCTTAATGGGCATTCTGTTGAGCGAGTTCTTGAAAGTTCCTCTGAAAATGGATTGGAAAATGCTTCTCACTTCCCTCGATCTTTTCAAAAGCTCATGTCCAAGAAAAGTATTGCTAAAGTTACTGAAAAGACTCAACTGCTTCCTGATCCAGTAGAAGTGACCTCCCTGGGTGCTGATGATATCGAAGCTCCAGATAGAAGCTCTACCAAGCATGTCTCTGTTCCAGTCAAGACCAATATTTCTGATACTCCAAACCGCCATTTGATCTCTTTCTGTGAAAACAGTACACCAAAGCAAGGCATCTCACATTCACCAGTGATGGCGGACACACCGCAAATGCAGACACCAAAAAGGCCATTGCCCACTCCACTTGGGAAACTCGAAACCTCAAGTAGACAAGGATCTGAACCACGATCTGCCAGTTCAGCACGCAGATCACTGATAATGTTCTCACCATCAAAATTGGATGAAAGCCCTTCTGCCGACATAGCAAAGCTTGACAAGGATGTGGTGGCCAATATCGCAGAAGATGAGGTTACAACTGGAAAATGCCTTTTCCCAGAAGAAACATGTACATCTACCAACTTACTTGTGGTATGTGTCTTTGTGACTTGATTATTCTCGTTCCATTATATACTCCCTCCGTTCCACAATATAAGATGTTTTAGGTATTACACATGTTGTCTAGATTCGTATAAAAAAGAGTGGATATATGCACTAAAACGTGTCTAGATACACATGTGTACATGTGAATGTGGAAAAAGGCTAAAACATTTTATATTGTGAAACGGAGGGAGTATGTGTTTTCGCATATGGTTTAATACATAGTAGGTGATTATTTCTCATGCCATCTCAATTGCATAACTAAGCAGCAAACAATGTTTGCTGCATTCTCATCCCTTTAAGAACTTACTGTGCACTGCACTGCATTATGTATGTTATTTTGGTCTTATTAACATGATTTTAATGCAAATCATGTGGAATATATACCTCTTAGTTACTTTATTCTAGCTCAATAGTCTGGGTAGTGGTCAGAGTGACAGAGTGGAGTGTTCAGTGACCTGGCATGAGTGTACTAATGCCAAAAGGTAGAAGCACTACTAATGCCAAAAGGTAGAAGCACTATGCGCTTACAAGAGTATTAGTAACTAACAGTAAAATGGCTATTATCATAACCTGAGCTAGGCATGCGGATGAAAACTTGGTTTTGTTGCAGGGTAAAACTGCACTGTAATAACCGTATAAGAAAGAACATACTTACCTAGTCATCTTTGATTATTATCTTCATTTTCTTTATTTTTCCATAGTGATTTAGCACCTTTTCTGTTGTTACTTGCAGGAAAATTATAAAGACAAAACCAATCAAGTACCCTCGACGAATCCCCAGGAAAAGCTAGATTCATTATGTGTCACATTCGATATAGTCTGTGGCATCTCTGGATCTGCCAAGAATTCCTTAATCACTAAACAGGAACTCTTTCACAATATTCTGGCTAACAACCTGGAGATAGAAGAGACAGGTATATAGTCAATCTAACACACTTCCAACCCTTCTGTACTTAATCTTTCTCAAAGCTGCTCTGATTGTCCATTCTCTTCCCCATATGTGGTCTCACTTGACAGGAGAGATAGAAGAACAGTTGCATATTCTAGAGGATATTTCTCCTGATTGGATTTCTAAGAAAATACGTGGTGGAGAAGTTCTTTACAGGCAAGTTCCATCTACATTTTGCTTATTACGGATTCCTAGGCAACCATTTATAAATATTTTATGGAAGATATTGAGTATTGACACTGAAAATTTTGACCCATGGGCAGCATTAAAGAAATACCAGATCAGAAGTTGGTTCGTGAAAGACTCGTAGAAGTCATTTGAGAGATGCTTTTGGTCAAAGCCGAAAAATCTGTACGTGCTCATTTGCCTGGAGTTGACCAGCTGGGTTACCATCATGGAATCCTCTTGAGTGCACATCGAGTGCTTTACTCAAATATCAAACATCAACAAGCGTGGATGAGTCTTCATGCATTTCTACGGACCTGTTGATTTAACTGTTCCATTTGTTGTTTGCTTGTGTAATGCTGGAATTGACCAAAATGGTTTTGGGGGTTGAATTTGCATCATGGAGCAATGCGCTCTTCCTGCTTACCAGATATTGCATAAATGCTGTAATTTAGATGCAACCATGCAATGCAAGAGAACCTTCCGTAGAATTGAACACACCATTTCCTATGGAATTTAACCATCTTTGTTAACCCAGCATGAGCATGCCGCTTTCTCAACTGCCGTATGTTTTAGTGTTTTACCACGCTGCTATACGATTTCTCCGCAACGGGCCATGCTATTGAATCAGCCGGTGGAGAGTGCGACAACCCTCTCCACTCGCTATGGTAGGCATTGTCGCACTCTGAGGGGCCACTTGAGCGTCAATACCGCCTCCGTGCTTGCGGTGACTGGCGGTGAGCTATGGGAACTGCGGGAACCTCTCGCCGTACGCGCAACAATCGGGCCATTGATCCTCTCACATTTACTTGGGAGGTAGCCACTTGCACCGCAGACGCCGAGGCACGGGAGTGTATAACCCTCCATCGTGCAGAAACGAAAGATTGCCATCGTGCAGTTGCCATTTTAGAAACGAAACAGTCTTGTATAACCCCTCTTCTTGGTTGCTGCTACACTAATTTGTTTGCCTTGATTGCTTGTGGTCTGCGCGTGCTGGTGTCAGCCACGGCCAACCAACAGCGGCGGCTCCGGAGCGCGGCAAGACATGGTGGCGAACTGGTGATGTTGCCCTCTGGCGAGCGGCGATGGTCGACCATGGGACCTCCCCTCCAGGGCGGCCTCCAAAGAGGCAGTGGCGCTGGTGGCCGATTGCGAGCCAATGGAGGGCACGGGCGGCGACCGGGGATGGATGGGAGGGAGTAGACAGCGGCGCCAGAGGCCAGGGGCGGAGGGGCTGATCGAGGTTGATGGAGCCACTGTTGGATGCCACTTACTACTGTCAGTGGGACCTACATGCCTAATTCGGTACTAACGACGTTATTTGTGTTTTGTGCAACAACTACGGGATACATTGGTGTTTTGTGCAACAAAAAATTGTATTTGTGGTTCTGTGCAATTTCCTCAAAATTAACCGACATACTTATATCAGTTAAGAGTTCACGAAAATACAATTATTGCGGGAAAGCAATTGGCCGGAAAGCTGGATGCATGTTTGCCTCGACATGCACTTTTATTTTTCGAGTAACCTCTCGAAGAGGGCAGGACGTTCCTGCAATTCGTATAAAAGAATAGAATTGACCAAGTTTATAAGGAAGACCGGGTCCAAAAACCATACATTGCCCTGTTTATGAGGAAAACCGGGCCGAAAAACCGCACACACGAGGGGACCCGTCGCCCACACGACGCAAGTCCACCAGACGCAACGAACGCACACCACCAGCTCCGGGGCCGCCGCCCCGACTTACACCACTCGGCACCAAAGCCGCACACGAGCCACAACGCTGCACGACCCAACCGTCTCGTAGCCCTTGCTACCCTCGCTAAAGACAGCCGCCCGCAGACCTCAAACGTCGCGCCAAATCCGGGGCCGCCGCCCCGGCGTAGCAACCAGATCAGCCTTCGCATTGCCCGGAGGTGATCCAGTCGAGTCGACGAACCCGCTGCCCTCGCAGCGCTAGGACCAAACCTCGCAAGGAGAAGGCCCTGCCCCATAGGACCGTCGCCGTAGAGGTGACCGAGACCGCCGCCTCGACGTACCACCACTGTCCGGGGTCGCCACCCGGCATCCGCCTCCCCCGACCACAGAGCCATCCTGCCCAACCGCCGTGAAACCAACACACCGCGAGGGCCAAGAGCTCCAAGGCGACGCCTTCAAGAAGGAAGTGGCGTGTCTGTCACCGTCGCCCACTCTGAGGGAGCTTAGGTTTTCACCCGGAGAGCTTGGAACCACTCGCGTCGGTCAGGATCAGAGCTCCACGATGACGCGGACAAGAAGGGGAACGACGCTCGAAGGCACCGCCGTCATCGGCAACGACCGGAGTCGATGCAAAGCTTTCGCCCCGAGCTCGATCTGCCCGCGAAGTGCCGGGAGCAGCAAGACAAGCAGAGAGGCGCTATTGCCGACCACCAAGTCCTCGCCTCTGTCGTCGCGCGTTGGAACCGAACCGTGGCACCTCCTGCCACGGTGGGCGCCGGCCGACCTTGTCCTGGGGCCGCTGCCCCAGCTTCCCTCATCCCCTCCACACGCAGGGCGGTGCCTCCACAGCAACATCACCGGCCGCCGTCCCAGGCCGCTCTAGGTGCGCGCCGACCTCGGCCCGCAAGGCCCAGATCGGGCCCCTGCACCGCAGCGCCGCAGCGCACCAGGCCGCCTTCTGCGACCCTCCTCCATTGACGCCGACCTCCTCCCGCGCTCTCCGCCACGCCGGCCGCCGGCCCCATCTCGCTACGAGCTCGCAGCACCTCTCATGTCGCCGGCCGCTCGCGCCATCCCTCTCGCGAGGGAGCAAATCGCCCGCCACCACCATCCCTAGGTCGCTCCACGGCTTTGCCGGAGGCCCCTCCGGCGGCGGCGATGCGGGGGTGGACGGGGATGGAGCCCTTCCGGGCCGGCGGCTAGGGTTTTCCCCGTGTCGCCACAGGAGGGCGACCGGGGGGGGGGGGGGGGGGGGGGGGGGGGGGTTTTAGGCTTAAACTTCCAGTGTCTTACATGTCAAATTCTAATTGCCACAAATAAGCCTAACTAAACACCGCGTGAGTTATTGGTGCACATGAGCTTGAGCGCCTCTTTGAGATTTGCCACAACTTGCCACATGTCTGGCCGGCGATCCCCATCTGTACACAAACAGCTTACCGCCGTGCGCGCTACAAGCCGCAGCGCCTTGTGCTGGCGCGAAGTTGGCTCCGACGCCGGGCGCCTGTCGAGCACATCGCCTAGTTCGCCAGCCTCAATGCTCGGTAGCGCCCAGGACACCAACTTAGTCCTCCTACCAGTACCACGGGCTGACACCGGCGCCTTCCCGTCAACACCTCAAGCATCACAACACCGAGGCCGTACACGTCGGTCCTCGGTCGCAGAAGGCCTATTCTGTGGTACTCCGGGTCGGCGTACCCATTTGTTTGGAAGACGACGACGGGCTGGGACGGCTCACCCCGCGCCGACGCGCCGAATCCGGACAGGCGCGGCGTCAAGCTCCGATCGAGAAGGATGTTGGAGGAAGTGACGTTGCCGTGGATGACGGCGTGGAAGTGCAGGTGTCTGATGCCGCGCGCCGCGCCCAGGAGCACCTGGACGCGCCTTCTCCAGGATGGCGCCCCCACCGGGGACGCATCATCCAGGAGCTCTCTGAGCGTGCCGCAGTGCATGTGCTCGTAGACTAGCATCCGCTGTCCCTCCTCCGCGCACGAGCCTACCAGGCGGACGATGTGCTCGTGCCTTAGCGGTTGGAGAAGGGTGAGCTCCCTGTGGAACGTGGCCCTCGCGAGTCGCAGCTCGCTGTCCTTGAGGCGCTTGACGGCCACCTGACGCCCGTCGCGGAGTTTGCCCTTGTACACCTTACCGGAGTCGCCTTTGGCGATGAAGCGGGCGAAGTTGCGGTGACCTGCCTGATTTCTGCCGGCGTGAACCTCTGAGGTCCCTCCGACTCCGCGCGATCTCTGCCAGGCTGCAGGTTCCAGCGGGGTAGCTGAACGTGCGCGTCGATCATCCGGAAGAGGTTGATGATCCTGCCGACCTGTGTCACCAGTTGCTCCCACATCGCCCATGTCTCCAGCACCTTGGCCACCACCGGGATGACCATCCAGATGAGCCGAACGACGCCCAGCCTGACCAACAGCAACAACAGCGCCACAATCGCTAGCCACGCAAATAACGTCTTCCATGCGTGCCCAGCCTGCGTGGGTTCGATCTGGTGCTATTTAACCAGCTCCACCTCCGCCGTCAACGGCACGGCCACAACCGACCTGGCCAGCGGGCTCCTCCTCCACGGTGTCGTCGTTGTCAAAGAGCACCACCTCGCCCACGTCGGTGGGAGCGACAATCGCCCGGCCGACGGTACGGCTGGCCCGATGTCGGAGAAGCTTCACCTCGACGGCGGCCTCCGCCGCCTACGTGACCTTTGCCGTCGGAGCGCGTGAAGGTACACGTCCAGTAGTATCTTTGTTGGTGTGGGTGGCGGAGGTGGAGCACGATGGCTACGCAGCCGTCGGCGGAGATGGCGCGCTAGATGATTCGGGATTATTTCACGATCGAATTGCAGGATCAGGGATGAATCTTTGGAGGAGCTGAGAGGGGACGAAAATGCCTCATTCTTTCTACGGAGTACTAGTTTCCTACACGGTTTGTTTGCTGAGCACACAGAAGACAGAACAAATCGCCTGGAAATGGAACGCGGGAAAAACGCGTCCCAGAACACGCACTGGTCCCTGTCTACACCATTGTGCAGATCACGAACCCGTTGCACGGCCCTTGCACAACGAGCCTGGCTCGCAGTCGCGAACCCGTACACTATGTCACGGTAAGAATTTTTAGGCCATTTTTGTTTTGCACTTTTTCAAAATGCACTAAAAGCTTCTGCATATTTTAAAAATTCCCTGAAAGATTAGGCTATAGAGAGGAATTTTTTCTTAAGTGCCCGAATAATAACTATAGAGCCACTTTTGACAAATGACTCTAGCTATTGATCTTTTGGGGTATTTTAGCAAAATGCATACAAAGGTCAAGCTATTGGCCTATTGGGGCTCATTAGCTGGGGCACTTATGTAGGCTGTCTACGAAGCTCAATATCTATTGCGTCACTTTGGAGAGTGCCCCGAAAAATTAATAGCAAAACCGAAAAGGCTGGGTGGGCAACAGCAAACTGCCCGTGTGTTGGAGGACAACATTGGCGGTGGCCGGCGGGGTTCGAGCTTGGCATCGGTGCTATCTGATTTTGCAAGTGATTCGACGCGGCTGGGAGACGAGGTGGCAGGCTTAGAAAGGTTTGGCCCTACCTGTTTGCGTGGTGATTAGCTATGAGGCAGGGAACTATTGATTTGATGGTGTGCTCATAGAATAGGTTGAGAAGGTTTTGCAAGCGAAATCTCAGTGCTCCGACACCAACGACGGTGATGCCCACGGGTATCATTACCTCTTGGAGGCGTCGTTGTGGGTACCTTTTCCGCGTTAGAAGTCCGGGTGAAAACCCTTGACCGTCTCGGTCTCGACGTGGTGGAGCATGTCGTCGTGAGTGTTGACCCTCTTCGGGGGGGGGGGGGGGGGGGGGGGGTGTCGTGGAGCCCGGTACATCTCGGTCTCGCCCCGGTGTTTTGTGTTTTTGGTGGCAAGTTTGGTTTCCATGTTCTCTTTTGTTTATATTTTATCTGTTTTTATAAGAGGGTTCCCTCGTCACTTGGTATTGGTTCGATCGTGTGGCTTTATGTATAAAGCGGGGCGAAAGCCTGTTTCGAGTGCCTTTAGTGAGGAGGGAAACAATGTACAAAATCGCCATTGGACGGTGCAGGTTGGTGTGATGTTGAGGGTTATTGGAGTGTCTGGATTGGTTGAATATGAGTATTAAATGTTTTACGGGTGACCAACCATAAACAACTCTCATTTAGTAAAGATATGCTCACTGATCACACAACATAATATTTTGAAAATAAGTCGACGAAAGACCAACACGGGTATAGTCGATTTGAATCTGTCAAAGGAGCTGTTAAACGTTGTTCTGGATCGAAAGACTCTTTTAAGAGGAAATAAACAAGCATAGTACTGACAGTTGTATTAGACCAGCTAACGATGACATGACGTAAACAGAAGAACAAGTTGTTACAATATACCAGTACTGACATCTCTTTTGATTTTTAAAACTCAAACTAGGCGTTGACCATTCCGCGCATCTCTGTTCCGTTTGGTGAAAAACAGGCTGAGGAGAGAATGTCATCCAATGAGGCACTGACCAACCATGCATGCATCTGGCCATTTTACTCCGTCAGAACAAGTTGGTAAATGACACTCGAGAACAAGTTGACATTATTAGATGCAGCAACACTGACAAGGATGGCGCCTCTTCCTCGCTCCCGTGCGCCAAGCCGCACCGGAGCGCCCGAGCTGCGGAGGCTGGCTGTCCAGACGGTCTCTTGTATACCGAGTTGGTCAGGTTATAAGGACAACTCGTTTCACTCGCGGCATTCAATTGGCGTCCGGATGAGCGTCCAGACGAGTGCTATGAGCGCCGTGCGGACGGCCTGTCGGTTATGGCGTCGCTTCCCACTCGCGGCACCCAAATCGACCGAATACAAAAGGTTTTTTTTTTGCAATTTGAAATAAAAGAAACCTAAATAACGACCATAATTTAAAGGTTTAGCAACACTCGGCCACAATTTCAGAGTTTTCGACCACGCACGTGCCAGCCACAAATCGAAGTTTTGGCCATCAAAATACGCCGAGCCAGCCACGTGGTGTCATTGCCGCCCTAGATGTCTCCATCTGGGCCTCGTCGTCATCGTCGGGCTGGGTCTCATCGTCGTCGCCCTGGGTCTTGTCGCCATGGTTGCCGCTTTTCCCGGTAGCCGTGGCGATTTCAAGATGAGTTTCCGGAATAGAATAAAAACCTTGTTATGATATTCTATCAATCATATTAACCCTTGGGACAGAAGTTGGCGTCGTTACCCATAACAATTGTCTAAAATCTTAAGACCATAGATCAACAATAGTCTTTCATCTGCACTTTATGCTCACTCAGTGCACACGTGGGAAGAAATTTACGTCGGTCACTCATCCCAAATTGCTCTGAATCAAGCACGTTTAATCCATGTTTTTTCGAGGTGAGCTTCCGAAAAAATAAAGTGCGCATTTTTCATACGGGTATTCTATCAATCATATTAAGCGGTAAGTCAAGATGCCACAAGGTAGGTATACATCCTCAATGTTTTACCCCCAAGAAAATGGACAATAATATGGTGCGCAGACCTTTGTAGATTGCTCGCGTGATTAAATAACTAGGGGTAATTATTTCTACAAGAAAACTACATTGGACGCACCCACAATTCGCTTGGCTTGTGCTCATCCAGTCGTATCATCTCTTCAGTTATTACCGCTGTAACATTAGCGACACCATGTAGTCCAAACGAGCTCATATCTACAATTCAGTTGCATCCTAACGCGGACATTATTTAAGCATGTGTCGAGCACACCAACAGAGTATCATACTCACTGAAAATTCCTCGTACTCATCTACTCCGTAAAACGTAGTGGTAATTTGTAACCTCCGACGGAATCACGCAAGAAGTCAAGAGGTCAGGAGCCATGCAAACGTCGGCAGATTCCGAGCTTGGCCTGCACCTAGCCTATATAAACCAGCCACAACTCGACCAGTATCAGTACCCACGGCAAGTCTAAGTGCAAGGCTAGCATAGCAACATGGCGAACGCCAAGCTCGTAGCGGTCGTGGCCGCGCTCGTGATCCTGCTGCAGGTGTCGACGTGCGCCGTGGGCCGGCACCACGCCAAGCCGGACCCGTGCGAGGGCGGCGGCGACGACTCCGTGGCGGGCACGCTGCACAAGCACAAGAAGCCGGGCCACTGCCCGTCGCCGGGCGGCGGTGGCGGCGGCGGCACCCCTGGCACGATGACGGTGAACGGGTTCGAGAAGGGCCAGGACGGCGGCGGGCCGGCGGCGTGCGACGGCAAGTACCACAGCGACGGTGACATGATCGTGGCGCTGTCGACGCGGTGGTATGCGGGTGGGCGCCGCTGCCACAAGCTGATCCGCATCACGAGCAGGCACAACGGGCGCACCGTGGAGGCCCGGGTGGTGGACGAGTGCGACTCCAGGCACGGCTGCAAGGACAACATCGTCGACACCTCGCAGGCCGTGTGGAACGCGCTCGGGCTCGACAGCAACATCGGCGAAGTGCCTGTCACCTGGTCCGACGCATGAAATTAACACATGCATCAAGAGTGACCACCGCCGTCCGCGGTCAGTAGTCTCGGCAGCCGCGTGCGCGCCGGCGAGCGCACGGATGGGATTGCCGGCGAGTGCACATGTCGTCGTTGATCCAGTCGAAGTGTCGGTGTGTCATTTCAGTGTCGTCGTTGCTAATCTCGACGGGAAGGTACTTAGTCGAGCAGCAGAATAAATAAACCACTTAAATGATGGTAGTGTGGGTTTATTATTATCTTGTAGTGAGAGTGTTACACGTACGTACGTAACTGTCGCTGTCAGTCTCAGTCTGTCTTATGTTGGTGATACTAGACATCTTAGCGCGGCAATGCCGCGCCCGTTTGGTGAAATTTAAATTTGAAAGTGTTGTTATGTAAAAGTTGTGAAGGTTTGAAATTTGTTGAAATACGAAGAAAGTTTACGTTTAGAAATTGTTCAGTTTTTGGAATTTAATCGAGCTGGGAAGTTGTTTAGATTTGAATTATTTTTGCGTTTGCAAAATGGGTAGATTTGAAAGCCATTTATTTTTTTGGAATATTTAAATGTATATGGCCTACATGTTGTGGTAAAATTTAAATTTAAAAATGTTCACATTTGGAAAATCGTATAGGTTTGGAAATTATTGAAATGCAAAGAAAGTTTATGTTAAAAATTGAGCGCGGCAAATGCTGTGCTAGTGTTTTTAAATTCTAATTTGAAAATGGTGACGTGCTAAAATTGTATAAGCCTGGAAGTCATTGGAATCGAGAAAAAAAAATTGTTTTGTAAATAGTTGGATTTTAGAGATTGCTCAAATTTGAAAATGGTTGTAATTCAAAAAGAGTTTACGTTTTAGAAATGTTTAGATTTTCAAAATTGGTTAGAGTGAAACCGTACTAAGGTTTTAATGTTTTTGTTGCTCATAAAATGATCGGATCTGTAAGAATTTTAAAATTTCTGTATGTCTTAAATTTGAAATTTGGATTAAAATGGCATGCGCCGCGGTCGTGTGGTTAGAAGGGAAAATATTGCGGAGTAAAATAGTCAAATTTGGAAATGTTGTATTTGAAAGCAATTTAGAAATATTCGTATTAAAATTTGGTTGGATTTGATTGTACTGAAATTTAGAAAATGGTTGCACTTAAAATTTATTTAAATTTTAGTGTGAAAATGTGGTGTAAAAAATTCAAGTTTGGAAATGTTCACGATATTTTAGTTAGATTAACATTTAATTTGAAGTGAAAAGTTAGTTAGCGTTTATTTTTATGGTTATATTGATATATATGAAGTTATTGTTGTACTTTGCATTTCACATTCCTATTATCTTTTTCTTTTGCTGGAATAATAATCTAAATATTTTTACTCTTTTTTTAGACAAATGTCTTCGTTATTACATATTGGAACATTGCTTATGGTTTTTAGACAGATGACTTTATTATTAAAAGAGATGTGAAATGTTTGGGATGGTATTAAAAAATGGTTCCATTATCATTTGTTTAAGAAATTGGAATATTGCTTAAACAATTTTTCTTTTTTTCTTTCGTTTTTGCTTGAACAATAATCAGAATATTTTACATTTTTCTTATCTTTTGTAGAACATTTAAAAATAATTGTCGAAACTAAATAAAAGTAGTTCTTACGTTTCATCATCTAGTAGAACTCATCGTGGACGTTGTGATTTAAAATGTTAAAATTCGTCGTAGTTTGCCGTCTGGCATATTTGCAAATTTTGTAGCCAATTTAGATTTAGATGTCCAAATATGTTTGTAGTTTGACATAGGTATTTAATTAAGTTCAAAAATTAGGAGGGAGTCCACTGTATAAGTATTTTTAAAAAATCAACTTCATTTATTTAGAGGGGATGTATTTATGATGTTTGCAAATATTTGCTAAATTGAAATGTGCAAAAAATGTTTGTATTTTATCGTAAGTAGTTAGTATGTATTTTCCTGGTCATGTTGGTATTTTTTCCATATTTTTCTGATGATTATATTTTAAACTATTGGTCATGTAATTTTAATTTTTTTTTTTGTAAATTGTAAGCAAACTGGACCTACATGGGTAGATCTTAAAGTCATTTAATTTTTTTTTTGAATATTCAAATGTGTATGCCATGCACGTGTGGTAAAATTCAAATATGAAAATGTTTACGTCTGAAACTGTGTAGGTTTGAAAATTATTGAAATGGAAAGAACGTTTGTGGCAAAAAAATTGTTCACATTTCAGAAATAGTTTAGAAGAAATACTGTGGTGTGAAAAATCGGTTTTGGAAATGTCCACATTAAGAAAATTATGCAGATTTGGAAATTATTAAAATGTATAAAGAAAGTTTACGTGTCGATATTGTTAAGTGTTTGTAAATTATTCAATTTAGGAAGTTATTCAGATTTGAATTTTGTTAATGTTTGCAAAATGTTCAGAATTGAAGGGCATATGCGAGCTTGAAATATGTATATTTAGTTTTTTTTTGTTTGGAAAGTTGTTTAAATATCGCAAAATAATATAAATAAAGTATTTTAAAAATCTTTGGAGAATGTACTATTTTTGAATTTTGCTTTCCGATACGATTCTATTTGTTTGGGAAGTAAGTTGAAAACAGTTAGTTGAAGCATTTAGTAGTTTTTGAAGTTGTGTAAAAACCATATAACAATGTTTGCGAAGTGTTCAATTTCGGTACTTTTTAAGGTTTGAATTATTTAACCATTCGTAAGATAATCAAAGGTTGAATACTTTTAATTTTTTTTTGTAGTGTTCAAATTTGAAATTTGAATTTAAATATGTAAGTATGGATGCAATTTAAGTTTTAAATTGTCTTATTCTAAAATTGTTTGAAATTTGGAAATTGTTGTAGGTTTTTAAAAAGTTTACGTTCTAAAAGTGTTAAGGTTGGGTAGTCTTTAAGTTTTAAATTATTTTAAAGTTTATAGAATAATCAAATTTGAAAGTTGTTAAAAAAATTGTGGTGCTTAAATTTAAAATTTGAATTGAAATGCTCAAATGTAGATTTTTTTTGACTCAAATGTAGATTTTAGGAGCTGAACAATTTGGAGTTTATTGAAATTTGAATTTTGCGTTACTGTTTACGAAATGAGCAGGTTTGGAAGTCGTATGGCATGGCAAAATATTTGAATTTGTAATTTGTGTTTGAATGCTCAAGTATGATTGTTTTTCGCATGTCTAAATGTAGGCCATTTTGGATTTTCAAAACTTATTTGTTTTGTGTCAAAAATAGTTGACAATTTTTTCCCTAGCATTTTGATGTATTTTCTTATATTTTGTTTGTGTGTATTTGAAAATTTCCAAGTGTTGCAATAATTTGGAAAAGGTTCCAAACTATATGTAACGATTATGTTGGTTGTTGGATAAATTTGGTTTGAATTGAATTTGAAATGAATTTGAAAAGTTACACAAGGCCGCGCCCGTGCGGTGAATAAAATTTAAATTTGGTAGTGTGCACATTTAAAAGTTGTGTATGTATGTTTGGAAAGTAAGCGCGGACTTCGCCGCGCTCGTGGAAAGTTTTTCTTTTTTTTTTTTGCTGAAACAGTATTCCAAATTTTTTGTGATTTCTTTTAGTACAAATGGATTTGTTATTTGTAAATTGGAACATTGCTTATGTTTTGAAGAAAACGATTCCATTGTTAAGAGGAATGCAAAATATGTTGTAATTATTTATTTTGGAATTGTTAGAATATGTGCGGAGATGTGTTGTCTGGTCTGTTTTTTTTTTTTTTTGGGGAAATTTGATTTCTGTCTGTACTTTTTTGAATAATGATATATAAAGCTGTATCAGTTCTTGCAATTATTATTTTCAATTTGTAGGAACATGCATGTAAATGTGTTGGTTGTAAATAATATATTTTTTTTGCAAATTTTGTAATTTTTTCCTTTTTTTTGGCAGTTTGGAATATTTTTTACCGTGAGCTTCTTATTTAATGTACGGGAAACTATATATTTTTTGGTAATAATTATTTTATGTAGTAATTTAAAAGCAATAATGGGTTGTTCTAAGAAGTTATATTAGTTATGGTAATTGTTTTTTATTGAATTAGAATTTGTTGATCCGTGAGTATCCGAGTATTCGAGATGATTTTATATAAGCCATGTAATTGATATGGAAAGCTATAATATGTGTTGTAATTATTTTTTTAAAAGTTGTTTAAACATGCATGAGGATGCGTTTGTTGTGAAGACATATTTTTTCCGTAAATTTTGATATTTTTTTTGTATTTTTCTGAGTTGTATGTCAAAAGATATGGTTTATTTGAATTTTATTTCTTTTTCTGAAATTTTGGAAAATCTTACAGGCGGGACCCGCATGTCAGCCGCTCCGCGCTGACGTCAGCCCTCGACGTCAGCGGCGGCAGAATGGCCGGCGATGCCGCGGCACCGCCGAGCTCGCGCGCGCCCGAGATGGGAGGGATTCGGCGGAGGAGAAGGAGGGGACTCGAATGAGCGGCGCGGCGTGCCAAATAGTGGCCGGAATCGCCGGCGGCGAGCGATCCCGCGGCGGCGGTTGCCGAGCGACGGCTCGTCGGCGTCTCCGGCCGTCCCAGGCTTATTCGTCCGGTGAAATTGAAGCGGGAGAGGCGGCGGAGGTCTCGTCTGCTCGGATTCGAGCGGGGAGGCGCGGAGCGGCCGCGGCGCGCGGCGGCGGTGGCGGCGATCTCGGCGTCGCGGGAGAGAGAGGGAGGAGAGAGGGGGCCTGTGGCGAATTTTTTCACGAAGGTCCCTGTAATTTTTTTATTTGCGCTTTAGCCCTTCCGCGATCACAGACAGGTCCTTTCGGGGGGGGGGGGGGGGTTTGGAAAAGTCTGCGGCGACCGGCTGGAACCGGCGCGCGACCGGTGACGTGGCGGCTTCCTATTGGAAGAAATTCGAGAATGAACAGTGCACTCGCGGGAAGGGGGACGTGGGCACATCCGGACCGTCGACTCTCTCCGATCGGACGGCCCTGAATTGTCGATGACGTGGAACGCGAAATGGGGGCTGAATCCTTCCAGCCTTTATATATGGATCTATAGTGATACATACTGTTCTGGAGAAATAATCCTACAATATTACTCTTGTTAAATGTCGTACTACTACACTCGTATTGCAGAACAAGAAAGGCACTGTTTCAGGTTGGCAATGGTGAGAGAGTCCTTTTCTGGAAAGATAAATGGATAAGAGGAGTTCGTGCCCAGGACGTCGCGCCTTTGGTGGTGACCGCGGTGACCACGGCATGTGCAAACAAACGGACAGTGCAGGAAGCCATGTTGGGGAATCGTTGGATCAGCGATATCAAGGAACCCCTGACCATGGAAGGAATTGTGCAGTGCTTGATGCTTTTTGCCCAGGTAAGCACCATGGTTAGGGACAGTGGCGGAGCTTGGGCCCAAGTAATGGGGAGGCAAATGGGCTTCACAGACATGCTAGGCCAGAATTGGGGGGGAGGGAGCAAATACATCAAATATCACTGTTTTTTTTTGTATAAAATGGGCCAAAATGATCTTTTTTTTCAAAAAAAATCTTGGGCTGGGGGGGGCGGCCCCCCTGGCTTGGGCATAGCTCCGCCGGTGGTTAGGGACGAAACGGCACAGGACATGTTCAGTTGGCCGTGCTCTCGCACGGGGCAGTATACGGCACAGGCGACATATCGAGCACTCTGCCAAGGGCAAGTCAGGATGGAGGGGGCGTGGAGGAGCTGGGCGCCGCTAAGGTGCAAAATTTTCGCCTGGCTAGCTCTGCAATTCAGACTGTGGACTTCTGAATTCTGATCGACGGGTGAGACTGAGACATGGGCTACAGGCGGAGACGTCAGCTTGTTTTACATGCTTGCAGGAGGAGGACACGTTGAGTCATTTTTTGGTGGGCTGTGTGTATGCGAGAGCCTTTCTGAATGTGTCCAAGCAGTATGATGTCCCAGGGCTGATTGACCAAGTGATTGCTGAGTGGGAGCAATGGAGAGTGGCAGGTTTAGGAGGGAGCAGCAACTTCGTGAGAGTAGTCCACTGATAGCTAGGGTTCGGGTGTGGGTGTGTGACAGACGTTGTTTGCAACGGAGCTGTCATTTTTGTACTTGATATTCTCTCTTCTAAGCTAAGGTACGCAATTGCCTACTCTCGAAAAAAAATATTTTGGGCTCTTGAGTCTTGACTACACCGTTTATCTTTTGGGCTTTGTGTACATTTTCTACATCGGAGTACTTCTTTTGTTATCCACTGTTGATTGTTCACAGTATGACTAGCCCGGTTCAGACCGAAGGCATTTAGACGCCATCCTGGACATTTATATAGTATGGCAATCAAATTTGACGTTTATTTGGTTAATATGTATACTTCCAAACCTCAATCGACATGACTGATTTCGACCTAGCTCAATTAATAAGAGAATTTAGGTCGTAGTACATATAAGATATAACAGACGTAGTATTAAACAATAACGGTTAATATCGTTTCGGACAAAGTTAGGCCCAATGACAAGTTGGTAACATCCTATATGTTAAAATTTTGTTCTCCAAGTTATTGTTTAATCCTAATTAGGCCCAAGCTAAAAAAATCATTTCAAGTTAAAAAAGTATTTCAAGTTAGGCCCGAGAACAAGTTGGCAATGCGTCGGCTAGTTCGTGTTGACCCCACCGGCACGAGCTCCGCCCGGCTGGATGCTCGTGCCATGTCCTACGAGCCTTCAACGGCGGCTGCCGGAGTCTGAGGCGCGGGCGGCTTGACGCGCCAGGCAGAAGGCCCGAGAGGCCAGATCTATCCGGTCCGAGGACGACCGGGTCCTGCACAACGTCTTGCGCATGTCCTTGACCTCCACAAAGAAGGATGGCGTCACCGCCAAGGCAAGAACATGAAGGTGTTGAAGGAGGGCATCAAGGCGTTTGAGTAGGCCGTGGCTGAGAAAGCGGCTGCCGCCCTCAATGCCTAAGGCCCCGTCGGGGAATAGGCCCGCACCGCTAGACGCCTTGCCGCGCTCCCCTGCTCCTCGTCGGTCACGCCCCGAGACCTAGCTCGGAAGAATGACAGCCGCCGCGTGTCTATAGACCCGAACATCTATACACGCGCAAGGCTAGAATAGCAGGTATAAACCAACACAGTGGATCTCAACATCTCTTTTATAAGATTATTACAAGAATAAAATAGTTCTCTAGTCGTTTCCCACCCAACTGGTCCAGCCTACTCCTCATAAAACGTCGTCTTCCGCTGCAAACTCTGATAACATAAAAAGCAGGGGAAGCAAGGGTGAGTACGATAAATCATACTCAGCAAGCAGATACTTTACTATGCAACAGAAGAACAAAGCAGGATTAAATACAGTAATACCAATTAACTGTATTTAAAGGAAACAAGCAAGATATCAACATAAGATAAATAAAGTTTCAATGAAACTGGATTTGAAGGAAGAAATCATTTACCGAGTATAAAAGAGTAAAGGATGGTGAACGACCATGTATCGACATCACACATGACAGAAAGGTTCCCTACCCGGGACTCACATGGGTGAATTCACACTTTTACACTCTTAAGAGGGGTACTCTGACATCAACAGGCTCGACCAGAACCACACGGGCGTAAGTCGAGCAGAGCTCTTTGACCCGCTCAGACACCGGACACCTTGACCTACTCATGTCGGTCGCTCCTACGGATCCATCACCGACACTTTCCCGAACAAGGGCCGCCCCTCGCGGAGAACTCCGACAGTCCCATACCTGAACCGTGACCGGTACAATATGTTTGCCGTCATGACACCAATACAGAGAGGACAAGTGAAGAATAAAGATATTAGGAATATGAAGCCAAGATCAAATCTTAGGCCTCCGCGTAAGTCCAACAAACTCATGATGATTTCTCTCTTATCATCGCGCATATCTCTCTGGTATTATCATGGCTATCAAAGGATATCAAGAGACGGTACCATTCATCTAATGGTAGCATGAGCAAGAAGGAGATAGCATCAGGGGGGTATCTCTTCAACACTATCATACCAGAATCAACAAGGAGTTCAACAAGAATATGTTGCTTGCAAGCACCCCAATGAAGCAACTAGAACATGATAGAAACTAGAAGTAGCAAAACTACTACAGTACTAGCAATAATCAAGGAATTAGTAGAGCATCTACTTGCCTCAAGAAACAACTCTCTTCTCTGCCTAATCCTTGTCAGCAATACTCCAATCGATCAACCACGCCTGCAATAGTCGAGCCGACAGCCATGCCTTCAAATACATGTAGATATTCTACAAGTACGACTCGGCTGCTCCATGGCAACTCGGCGTCCATGTCCGTATCTCTTCCGACATGCATGCATGCTGCTCCTCGCCGGGTTTTCTCCATGGACATCTTCTCTCGGTTGCTCACTAGAAAGCTCACTCTCTTACGCATGCTCTCGGCATTTCACTGGTCTCGCTAGCTCTCTCGGAGTCTCGGGTGCCGTTCAGCAGCAGCGGCAGTAGTCCTCTATTTATAGGGGAAGATAGGGGTTTAAGGCTACCAAAATACTATCTGAGGGAGCTGCCGCTTTGCCGGATAAAAATCTTGGCTTGTCGCGTGCAATTACGTCACCTCCAGGCTGACTCAGCTCCCCGTACACTGCCAACACCCCCGAGCTCCTCTAGCAGCAGGACACGTCGGTCTTCCAAGCCAAACAGAGCTCACGTTACTCATGCATGTATAGTTCAGTGCACCAGCACATGCACGTACTAATTAACCATCGATGGATGCATGCACGTACTCCCTCCGATCCATATTAGTGGGCATAGTTTTGTCTAAATTCATATGTATCTAGTTAAGTATTTAGACTAGATACATGTGTATCTAGACAAAGTTGTGCCCACTAATATGGATCGGAGGTAGTACAAAAGAGCAACTTCAAAAATTAGATTAGCAAAATTAGACACATTATAAGCTAATTACTACAGTACTTTCCAGCTCAAATTAATTAATAACCCGAAAATTCGGGTTATCACATCATCCTTCCGCGACGATGGCTCCTTCGGACCCGACCAATATGTCGTCTTCGATGTATACTACCGCCGGCCAGAGATAACAAGGGAAAGGTTAAAACACCATAGTACGTAGTAGAATCCTATCAGCTCCTCTATGTATAGTAGTCGCCCCTTTTGTTTTTTTGAACTTATAACTATGTGAACGGTGTGATGAACTAGTTGCTTTTTGGTTCTACGTACGTGATCATGTTGTACGGGTTTGTATGGATATGGGGGTGGAGTATGAGGGAAACGACTGCGAACATGGCTGATTCCTGTCCGTGAACGCGTTCGGACTCACGTCTGCATACATGTTAGGATCAAATTTTCTTATTCCAACTGGAGATGCTCTTTAACTCACACGCACAACACAATTTTGTGACCACAATTAAAAGTTTGCGGGCTAGCCCTCTTTTCCCATGCAGGGCCTTGGATAAAATCTCCAACGAGCCACATTGTTCAGGTAAACATGCGCCCCGTGGTGCTCGCTGATGATCCCGTATTATACTTAGGAAGAGAACCACGATCCTATCTCCCTTTTTTGTTCTTTAACTTGTGACGGCCCGTATGCACCAGCAAGATGCTCTATCTGAATTTATATCATGTCATGAGTACATGTCCATTTGATACGGATACACTACCAAATACGGTCAAAATGTAAACCCGAATTCTATGAAGAATACTCCCTTCTTGCCAATATATAGCGCATATAAGATTTTTTTTGAAGTCAAACTATTCAAACTTTGACCAACTTTAAAGAAAAATATCAAAATTTACAATAACAAATCAATACTATTCGATTAATCGTGAAGTATATTTTCATAGGGTATACATTTGACAATGTAGATATAGACATTTTTCAATAAACTTGGTCAAAATTAGTGAAATTTAACTTGCGGAAACCAATGCACACTATATATGACAAGTAGGGAGTACAATGTAGGACCAAAGTTACCATCTATAGCACATTTCCTTTTTTTTTGCGAAAAGGCTAAGATATGTTTCCTAAACAGAGTCCATGTAAATTGTTTCATGTCTGTTTAAACGAGTAGTAAATCATTTTCCTCTATCAGGTCGAAGATATATATCCCAAATAAACGGTGAAAACGGGAAATAAATTGTTGAATCGAGGCTCTCCCGTCTCGCAATTTCTGCAACCAAACCAAATCGCCTCGCGCGCCTTCGTCCCCCAACCCACCGACCGCCGTGGCCCGGCCGGCTCACCTCTAAAACCCTCCCCCTCTTCATGTTCCTCCTTCGAGCCACCACCTCGCTTCACTTCCGCCGATGCCCGCTCCCCTCGCCTAAAACCCTAGCCGTCTCTCTCGCCCAGCCGCCGCTGCCGTTCCTCCGCCCCCGCCTCTACTCGTCCGCCTCCCCTCGCCGCCGCTCGACCGCCGCCACCCTTGCCGGCGCCAAATCCGTCGAGAAGAAGCCGCCCGCGAGGCCGAGGAGGGCGGAGGCGGTGCCGCCGCTACCCGCGGTCGCTGCGGGGGGAGCAGCCATGTCGTCCTCGGGAGGCGCCGGGGGGAAGCGCTCCGTGGCGGATGTGCTCATGGGGAACGCGCGGAACGCCGCCAGGAAGGCGAAGAAGGGGGCTGAGGCGCCGTCCCCGAAGAAGCCCAAGACGGAGGCCGACGACGCGGTGGTCGAGCCAGCGGTAGCGGAGAAGCCGCCTTCGCCCGCGAAGTCGCCGGCCAAGTCGAAGCGCCAGTCGTCGCCAGCGAAGGCCAAATCGCGGGCCGACGACGCGCCCGAGGCGAAGAAGAGGTCCCCGTCGCCCACGAGGTCCAAAACGCCCCTGAAATTGGAGGCCGAGGAGAAGCCCCCTTCTCCAAAGAGGTCCAAAGCCCTAGCGGCCAAATCTGACGCCAAGCCGTCTGACGAAGCTCTTGTCTCTGCATCTGACGAGAAGAGTAAAGGCCAAGCTTCCCAATCTGAGGATAAGAAGGCCAAAGCCTCAAATGCCACCAAGTCCGAGGAGACGAATACCACTCTCGAGCTCAAGAAGAAAGGCAGCGAGTTCGATCCCATGGCTGCTGCCTATTGGAAGCCCGGTGAGCCTGTGCCATTCCTGTTCTTGGCTCGGGCACTCGATCTCATCTCCAATGAGTCTGGCCGGATTGTCATTACAGAGATCCTGTCAAATGTGTTCCGTACCATTATTGCCACAACACCAGAGGATCTCCTTGCGACAGTATACCTCTCGGCTAACCGTATTGCGCCACCTCATGAAGGGATTGAGCTTGGAATTGGGGATACATCAATCATCCGTGCACTTTCCGAGGCATATGGCCGCAAAGAGGAGCATGTCAAGAAGAACCTTAAGGTCGTCAGCTTGTGAAATATAGGTCCTGATGTGAGCAATAGCAACAGAGTTTGAGCATAATTTGATTGCTTTGTTTGTCTGTCATTGTAGGAATTGGGTGATTTGGGGCTTGTGGCGAAAGCAAGCAGGTCATCACAGAAGATGATGTTCAAGCCAAAACCACTGACAATAGCACGTGTGCTTGATACATTTCGGACAATCGCAAAGGTTATATCCTTTCTCATTTCTATTGGTTTGATATTGAACTGCTTAATTATCCAAAATAAATCCGCGCTTAGTAGCAATCAATTAAATTAGAGAGAGGATTATCTTGTTCCAGAATTCATTGTCACTTCAGAAATCACGTAGCAATCATAATTTTTTTCAGGAATCTGGCAAAGATAGTCAAGATAAGAAACGAAATCATATCAAAGGACTCCTCGTTGCTGCAACGGACTGCGAACCTCAATACATTATACGTCTTCTTCAGGTAAACATTGCAATGTTCACTTAGATGCACTTATCTTTATATTCTTTGCGAGAAAACCCCTAAACTATCACTTGTTTGCAGTCAAAGATGCGCATTGGGTTGGCAGAGAAAAGTGTCCAAATGGCTCTTGCGCAGGCTGCTGTATATTCTGGAAAAGGGTCTCCGCCGAAAAATATTCAATCACCTTTTGAAGAGGTTGATATTTCATTACTTCTATTTACATGTTTATTATGCTAATTTCATATTTGAGTGTATACCTGTTGAACTCTTATTATCTTTATGGTGGTGCAGCTTTTACCAATTTAGTCTACTCCTTAAGGCTTGTATCCTGCAACGGCTCAAAAGAGTTTCTGCGAGTTGTTTTTGCAACAACTGAATTCATTTTTTTATTATCCCTGTTGTTACTATCACAAAATCTTGCTAGCTTGGAAACGGTGAGGATTCATAAAATAGTATTTCTATCACCTGAACTTGTATGGTATGTTTGGCTGGTGCCTAAACTCAACCTTACCAATTAATTGGTCATGCCTCTTTGCCCACTCTAGTTCGTTAGGTTCATATTTCTTGCCAACGTGGCCAAACCATGGGATGCCAAAACATTGACCAAAATATTGGCTAGAAAAATATTTGGTGGGGTGAACAACTTGTCTTCATACAAAACACACCAATCCTTCTCTAGTGACTCCATCTATTCACCGCTTAATCTTGTTGACACAATTAAGAATTGGAACCTATAATGATTCTATGTCTGAATTTATCCGAGTTGATGTTGTGAATTGTGATTGTTCTCTTCGGAGTTTGGAGTATTCATTGTAGCATTATGTGAAGGATTATATATCTTGTGTGCACGGTCTGCATATTTTCACATTTTATTTCTCATGCTGTGTGAAATCTGCATGGATACTGACTGTTATGATCAGTTCTGATATTTCTGTACCCTCTGTTCTTTGTAGGCTGCAAAAATTATTAAACACGCATATTCAGTTCTTCCAATCTATGATAAAATTGTTCCAACTCTTCTTGAAGCGGGTGTTTGGAAACTTCCAGAAACATGCAATTTCTCCATAGGTGTCCCTGTTGGCCCTATGTTGGCAAAAGCAACGAAATCTGTCTCAGAGATTATTGACAAGTTTCAAGGTCGTGAATACACTTGTGAGTACAAGTATGATGGTGAACGTGCCCAGGTACGACCAAGCCTCATGGATATGAGCTATTTTTATATTTTTGCCCATGCTAATCCCCAGTAACATTAATTTGGAATGAAGATCCATTGCATGGAGGATGGAACAGTAGAGATTTATAGTCGGAATGCTGAACGGAACACTGGGAAGTACCCTGATGTTATTGATGCGGTTTCTAGGTATTACTTATCTTCTCATTTCACCTACGAATTATTTAAAGCTCCATATCTATACATGGTATCATTGGTAAGCTAGAGCTGCTTACAAAATCATAGTTAATCTATGCAATTAGGGTGCATTTTCTGTTGTACTTATAATTCCAGAGAATTAACTTTCTTTATCTCAATGCAGATTCCGAAAGCCTACAGTCAAGTCCTTTGTCTTAGACTGCGAAATTGTTGCTTATGACCGTGAAAAGAAGAGAATTTTACCTTTTCAGGTTTGTATTCTTTCCCTGTTAAGATTAAGAGTAAGCTTACTTTCATAATGACCACAATAAATATAACTGAGTATAATATCATATAGCTGATGTACAGTTAAAACTGCTGTATGCAGTAGATAGACTAATGCATCTGGTTATCATCATACCAACCCTGTTTTTATTCCCAGTTTTGATGTACATGTTACCTCTAATTGTAAGGATGCTGATATCTTTCTCCTTCCTTTCAGATTCTTAGCACAAGGGCCCGCAAGGGTGTTGCTATAAATGACATCAAAGTAACAGTCTGCACTTTTGGCTTTGATATTCTGTACATCAATGGGAAACCTCTTCTCCACGAACAACTCAAAGTTCGCCGAGAGGTATTATTCAGGTTTTGAGACCCTCTTAATAACATATAATTTCATTCTTCTGTCTAGTTGGAATATTTAAACTATCCTGTAGATAAGTCCTTTTTTTGAAGGAGTTTTTCTTATAAATTTAGAAGGAATGTGGGTACGCCCTCAGAAAATTATAATTGCAGATTATTTGTTACACCATATTTCTTTTAGTCATCATGATTTACTTAAGTCACTATAGCAGAGCCAGCAATTAATTCCCAATCATGTATGCAGTACATGTATATCTACAGAAAACTGGTGTAGTCTATTCCTGATCCGATTATTAATAAACAAGAAAAATATTATGCACTTATTTGAATGCATCCTAAAAAAAGACTAATTAATTCGGCTGTCTTTACTCTTGAGAGATGTAGTTATTCCTTGGCTTTGAATACTTGGCAGCACCTTTACAACTCTTTCGAGGAAGTACCAGGAGTTTTTCAACTAGCAACTGCTATTACATCAAATGACCTCGAGGAGATACAGAAATTTCTCGACTTATCTGTCAACTCCAGGTATTTGGATTTCCTAGAGCTGCAACTTTACCATTAGCCAGCTTAGTTATATGAGTTCCGCCCCTGTGTCCTTTATACAAATCAAACTACAATTCATTTTATTCTATAAATATTGCTTATAACATCTTCTATTGTTTGCTCCACTTCATCTTGGACTTCTGTTATTATCAATTATATCTATTTGATTGTTGTGAGAGGACAATCTAAGCCACCTTGAATGTATACATATCTGTAAAAACATATCAGATAGATCTATTTGGTCACCTTTGATATATACATATCTGTGAAATTAAGTGGTTAAATAAACGGTGTTAACTGTACCATCTAACTATCAGGGGCTCCAGTAAGGATAAACAATCTCTGTGTGTGTGTGTGTGTGTGTGTGTGGGGGGGGGGGGGGGGGGTTACATGGAACTGTGTTGCATGCTAACCACTATCTCTTTTTTGCCAATATATTATCTGCCACTAAGATTTAAGTGATTTTGAAGCTGTGAAGGGTTGATTATCAAGACATTGGATACAGATGCTACATATGAGCCAGCGAAGCGGTCAAACAATTGGTTGAAATTGAAGAAAGACTACATGGACAGGTTAGTATATTTCATGCCATACTGACGCTACTCCTAATTTTGCATGCATAGCATGGAAATGTAGATAAGAGCTATAGACCTTGGGATATCGATAGCATATTTACCCCTCATGTTATTGTCTCATCATTACGACATGACACCTTACTTTGACATTTTGGGTTGTCAACAAATTTTCTGAGTTGAGACTTTCTTGATTAGTAAAATAAGTTCTGATCTTATGTTCTTTGATGGTGTATTCCTTTTTTGGCCAGCGTTGGAGACTCTTTAGACTTGGTTCCAATTGCTGCTTTTCATGGAAGAGGAAAACGAACAGGTAATTGGCACGCATACTGAACATTAAATTAAAATGATTATGACAGTTTCTGTGTGCATTTGTCTGATCCTTATTGGCATTTTTTCTTACCAGGTGTATATGGATCATTCCTCCTGGCTTGCTATGACGAGCAGAATGAAGAATACCAAACAATCTGCAATATAGGTATATTCTTAAGTCTTAACCCTACATTGCTTGACTGATGAATCAGTTCTTCATTGTCTGATTGTATAATTATAGGTACTGGATTTTCTGAGCAACAACTGGAAGAATGTTCTACGAGCCTCCGAAGTAAAGTAATAAAAAACCCGAAGGTGATACATTCCTTCAGCTTGTTTCATTATTGTTCTATTTTTAAATACCCTGCCATGTTGTTCTGTTCTACAGTTACGCTTTCCAACTTGCAGGCATACTATAGGTTCGCTGACACAACTGACCCAGATGTGTGGTTTGAGCCATCAGCGGTAATATGCACATTGAACCCTGAATCCTTGACTATTACTTTTACTTCGTTATAAATTTTCTGTTAGCTTGCTTTTGTCACTTGTGATTGCCAGTCTTTATTTGATTGATCTTAGCTCGTTCCAGTCTTATAGACTAATAGTGAAAGAATGAACGTAACGTAGTCATCATTAGTGATCTAGGAACATCAGAATGAACATGGTCTTAAGGCAATATGCTGGTTAATTTTCTAATAACAAACTTATTCCTGCATTATCTTGTCTCCCAATTATTTGAAGTCTGTTATTGATTTTGTTGCTGCGTCAGTTCATGTGCAATGGAAACAATTAGTTAGTGAAAACTAGCATCCACTTGCATTTATATAAATTTGGTGTTTATTCTGAAAATTGCTGGTTATTTACTCCAACAGCTTAAGGGGTTACAGTAGTTCAACTTTAGTTTCATTCTTGTTGGGGTTAGCGTATCTAATTATTTCTTGCTTGTCGTCAGGTGTGGGAGGTCAAAGCTGCTGATTTGAGCATAAGTCCTGTTCATCGTGCTGCTAATGGTATAGTTGACCCAAATAAGGTTGGTAATGTTATTTGATCTCCTCATCCTCCCATTTTATAAAATATGCCAAGTATGTTAGGCTAAAGTTTGAATTGAAACCAGGGTATCTCTCTAAGGTTTCCTCGTTTGTTGCGGGTGCGTGAAGATAAAAACCCAGAACATGCAACCACATCTGAGCAAGTAAGCTTTCTGTTACTTTGTATTCAAATTCCCAGGTTGCTGATATCATATATATGCTGTTTAGTTTTTTGATACGGGTTTGTATTCAAATTCCCAGGTTGCTGATATGTATCGTGCTCAAAAAATAAACCACTCACACAACCAAGACGATGAGGATGATGACTGAGACTGACCCCATGTTTCTGTGCGTTGTATGCATGACTTATTGTGGTAAAACTAACACGGCTTATCTTTAAATTCAGCAGTTTAACTCTATGCTTACTGCTGCTTGGATAATATCGACTTCCTGATTCTGTGAACAATTTTAGCAGGACATGGACAAGAATTTATGTCCAGTGATTTGCTCCGTCTTTGTCCGAAATGACTTCGGCATCTTCAGATTTGTTCACTTCATGTAATGCTACGCAACATTTTCCCCTGTTTATTTTGTGGGTGATGTGTTTGTAATACTGTAGTACATGTTTGCATTTCAGTAACAACAGGGGCGAACATGGCATAGACCTTTTACTATAATTTTATTTTAAATTCCGAAAAGCCATTTCTATTTATCCATTCTAATTTCATCATTAAATGGAACAAACCTTTTTTTACCTGAAACAAATCATTTTGGTCCGTGAAGATGTAAAGCTTCTATAAGTTGGCAGCACTGTCTACGAATGAATACTGTTTCCTGCAGTGTAAAGAGTTTTTAAAACACGATCGCGCGCTCGCTCTCCTGCGTATCTCACTACATGCACCCACTGCTACCTCTCTTTTGCGTCTCTCCCTCAGCTCCAGCTCTGTATCTCTGATGCTTTCGCTTCTCCACCCATCAACGCTGTTGCTCGTCGGCCACTCTGCTGCTCCTCTGTGTTGCGGCTTGAGTGCTGCCTGCCGTTCGCCTCTATTGCTGCTCGTCGTAGTCTCCACGCCCTACCTGCCGAGGGCCAGCAACCTCGCCATGGATACCATGGGCAGAGGTCACCGCAGACGCTATTCATAGATTCCCCACACGCTGGACTTGGACAAGGCAATGCCTCACGAGTGGATTGGTCAGGACTTCATCCAATCTGACTTTCATGGACCTCCGCCGCGGGGAATTCATGACCAACGAATTCGAATGGGCCATGGCGGTGCCTCCATGGCCATTTGCGAAGGTCAATTTTGTGAGATATTCTTTTATTGATGTTGCTACATCTATGCATCGGTTTTATTGTATAAGCATGAGAAAAATGTTTCAATGATTTATGTGTGCATGTTACAGAGAGATTGCTCCAATGTTGTGTTCCTCAAGAGCCTGATGAGTTGGACACAAATGTTGAATAAGTTGTCTTTTTTGTGTGCTACAAACAGCCACAACGGCTTTTCCAACATTTTATGTGCGATCAATCGGGATTTGTTGCATACGTTGTTGACTTATGTACATTAATGTGTCCAAACTGTTACATGTTTATTGTTGCAGGCCGAAAATTTCTTACCGATTATGTGAAAACGTTGCAAAACATGTCGCAATTCTAAAAATGCTGCATACACATGAAAACATGTTATGTTCGGGATTTTTTTGTAGCACTGACCAAACTTGTACAACAATGAGGGGACCACATATGCATGTGAACGTGTCATGTGAAACGGGCCGATGCTACAACTGGCTACTGTTTGCAAAATTGCCGTACTGGTTTTTGAATGAAAGGACGATACTTAGCAGCGCTCGTCCGTTCATGTGGTGGGAGCCCTAGCTAGGTCATGTCCCTTTTATCTATTCGTACATATGTAAAGCTCGTCTAAAATTTAAATAGAAAAAGACTTCCTACTCATTGGGTGAGGACACAACCCTGTTTTAACATAATAGCAAGTTGTATAAACCCATTTTGAGCTTGATTTTCTTGTCGAACATGAATTTTGGTGTACAGAACTGGTTCTAGAATCCCAATTTTTTTCAACGAAGTCAACGATCTGTTGACTTTTAGGTCTTAACGTTCAACACATAGTTGACTTTTAGGCTTAAAGTCAACACATAGTTTACTTTGGCTATTTTTGTTCTAAATTTGGAACCACTTTTGTACACTACAAATTCATAAACTGTACTACAAAAAACAAGCTCAAAATGGGCTTATTCGACGTGCATCAATGTTTTACGAGGGATACACCGTAGTGTTTTTTGCCACGAGATTTTCGAAGTTAGATTCCATATGAAAAGCAACTTTTACACCATAGTGTTTCTCGTGGCGAGATTTTCGAGTTAGATCCCCTATGAAAAGCAACTTTTCTTCACGCTAAACCAAACTTGTGGTAAAACCATGTTTGGCAACCAAAAAGTTGCCTTTGACTAAGAATTCATTCATGCATATAAGGACTATTTCATATAAAATTGGTATCATTACAAAGTGTTTTTCAATACGAACCTAACAATATCAATTATGTACTATATAATCAAAGATCTCGCGTTTCAGGCTTTTTGTGTTGAGTGATACTAATTTTAACAACGTCTACATTCAGTAACTAAGTCCATTGAAAATCTAAGAGTCTTGACTTCGCCTAAGGATCCTACTTGAACATCAACTATGAAAGTGCACATATTAAACTCTTGAATTTTCAAATGCGTTTAGCGTAAAATATGCAGCTTATTTTCCGTAGCGCTTTTGCATATCGGGCTTTTCCAACCACGTGCCTAAACAACAGGGGTTGTGATAAAGTGATAAAAGTCTTCTCAGAAAAATATGAGTGTATTTTCCTATGCAAAATGATAGCCGAAACTCCTTTGTTTTTTTTTTTTGTACGAAACACATATGAGATTTGATGATTTTCGTCATGTTGCTAAATTCTTTCGGTCAAACTTTGTCTCAAAATGTGAGTGAGCCTTATTTAGAGAAACGGAGGGAGTATGTCGATAGAAAAACATTGATGGGCAAGCATGCTTCTCATAATACCGAGAAGCTGAAATTTGCTTGGACTGAAAACAAGCACCCCTTTCCTCTCATATTTTCGTGTTTGTGATAGAGAAAACAAGTTTACACTATCAAGTTGGGTTCCGTGTTTGTGACAGAGAAAACAAGTTTACACTATCAAGTTGGGTTCCGTGTTTGTGACAGAAGGAAAAATTTGCGTGCACGAAGTTGATCACTGCCTCACCGCCCTCACCGGCATGGAAATGGCCTCGGAATCGCCTGGCGTATCTCCAGGCTGGGCCGGGCCCCACGGCCGTAACAGACAATTTACCCTTGCCGCCGCCGAACTGAACCAAGCCGCTGTAACTAGGCATATGCTGCAGTGACTTTCCCTCCGGCCACGGTAACTTTCAGTCTTTCACCTCGTGCCGTCACACCCGTCTCCTACAAATACCCCGTCCTTCACCGCTCTGCTGTATCTCCCTCCCATTCTCCCTCCCCCAAGCACGCCATCCTCCCGAATCCGACTAGAGAGAGAACAGGAAGGGATAGAGAGGGAGAGACCGAGCGGGCGCGAGCGCGACATGGCCGGACGGGGGAAGGCCAAGCACGGCGGTGCCGGGTCGCCCAAGCCGCATGCCGGGCGGACGGCGGCGAGCAAGGCGCTGGGTACGGCGTTGGGCGGCGAGCCATCAGGACCTGCAGCCTCGGAGGCGCCGGTGAGGAGGAGTCCGAGGACCACGCCAGCGGAGACGTCGACCTCGGCACAGCCGCAGCAGACCGCCCCGTCCTCGGCGGCGCCGACCAGGAGGAGTCCGCGGAACACGCCAGCGGCGACGCCGACCTCGGCCTCGGCGGCGCCGACCAGGAGGAGTCCGAGGAACACGCCAGCGGGGACGCCGACCTCGGCCTCGGCGGAGCATCGCGCCGTGACCAGGGTAACCAGGGTAACTTCTCCCAATGCATAGTTCTTATTCGCATCCCGTTGCAATCTCGTGATCGTTCTTCTCTGGTTCGAGTGGTGGTTACTTTGTTCGTGGTCTCTGCAGAACCGGGGCATGGTGCCGCCCATGTTCTACACCGAGAAGCCCACGCGCACCAAGCCTCTTGTGATTGGGAGGGACAAGATACCGCCAATGTACAACGAGAAGAAGAACCTCAAGGGCCCTGGTCTGGCGCAGCCACCGGAGAAGCAGAAGCGCAAGGCAACCATGTCCCCACCGGGAGCGCCCCCCACGAAGAAGCCGGCGACAGGAGGGGTACGTCTTCCGTTTCGAAGCATTATCGGCGTTCTTTCACTTCTTCCGGTCCACGTTGGTCTTTGACGGCTTCGAATTTTGATTGCCAGACGGCCGACGAGCAGTGCTCGACCATGACGAGGCTCCGCAGCGGCATGCCCCGGAACACCAACCTGCCGAGCGGCAGCGGCAGCAGCAGCGGCGGGCAGGCGTGCGAGGTCTGCAACAGGCGAGCGCAGCACACTGTGTACCTGTGCGGCGACTGCTTCGACAGCCGGAACAGGTGCCGCTCGTGCCGTGCTCGGCGTCATTGAGTCTGCGGCTTCACTAAGCGCTCGCGGCCGAGGAAAACAACCAAATGGATCTCTAGTAAGCCTCTGTTCGTTCCAGCGGCAACAGAATTTTGCAAGAGCTTCTGCGATTTCTTTAGGATGATGTAGGATCTGCGATTCGATCGTTTTCTGAATGAGTGCTGCGGAATGTATGGGACTCGAAACTCTTGATGATGATGAGTTAGTCTGTCAGATAAACACGTACTGTAGGAGTACATTTCTGGTTCGTCTAGTGTACGCAAATTGTGCTGGATTCTTGGTGACAAATTCCTATTCATCTGATATATGTAACCAGATTCGTCAACCAGCCGTCAGACTCTCTGGCTGAAGAATGGATTGCGAACGTTTGTGCTTTTTACTCTGTTGGCTCTGTGTCTTGCACTCTCGAATTTGGATGAGATGATCATCTCTGTAGTCTGTAATTCTGTATATTGTTTCCTTTCTTTGAAAAATTCGCATTTATCTGATGCAACGAAATTCGAATTCAGTAAGTAATCTTTAGTTAGTTTTCGAAACTTCAGCTTTTGGGTCAGTATCAGAATTAAGTTTTTAGGGTCCGTTTTACCTCATTTGGTCACAAATTCAGTTTCAGTTAATGTACTAAATGTGTACTGAGATATAGACTTTGTGGAACAATCGTCGTGCTGAGTTTAGCATGCTAGTTAGTGGTATTCCAGTATTGTGGTCTGTACTTAAGAAAAAACTTAACTACCACAATTAATCCTTGTAATGTTTCATTTCCGGCTGAGACACTGAAATTCAGTATAAAAAGGATTCCACCTGGATCAATTCCAACGAGAACTCTGCCTTAGATTTCCACGTAGCTGGTTGAGCAAGTTGGACGTAAGTCAAGTAACACTACTAATTGGGTTATTGTTTGTTCACAAAACCACAACCATTGTGTAGCGTAATCAACTGCACAACACAAAGCTATTCGTTAGCAGATTTGACACCGAATTTCCCACTAGCAGTGCACTGCTTCGACGATGAAATGGCTCGCCTTCCCGTCAGTAACCGTTGACGTTGCCGGCCTTGTGCGCCATGTTCCAGTGCAGCGTCGGGCACGCGCGCGAGCAGTAGTTCACAACGCCGCACACGGCACACAGAGCACCGCCGGAACTCGTGTAGCACGTTTCTGGCTGCTCGCACAACACGCCGCCGTCCTCCGCCGCTGGCGAGGCGCCGCTCTACGCGCCCAGAGGCCAGGACGCGAACCACCCTGACAGAAACTGGTTTGCTGTGTGCGACTCGCCGGCCGCGGTGGCGTGGCACTCGAAGACGCTGAGCACTCGCATGTGTTGTCGAGATACTACAAAAATGCGTTGCCGAGCGGAGGGGACGGCAAAATTGTGGTCATTGCAAGCTTTGTAACCAATTTCAAGAGACGGTTGCGCACCTTCTTTTCCAATGCCGTTTCACCAAAAGGATTTGGTCCTCTCTGAAGGTTTGGCTTGGGCTACATGATCTCGACCCGTCGGAGTGGCATACCTTCCAAAACGTCCAAGATTGGCGGGTGGCTGTTATTAACAAGAGAGGAGCTCATCGGAAGGCGCTAGTCTCGCTTGCCATGCTTGTCTCATGCGAAGTTTGGGTTGAACGGAACGCCCGTGTCTTCCAAAATAAGTTTACCACCGCGACGATGCTTCTTCAAAAGATTAAGAATGAGGTGGTGATGTGGGGCACCGCCGGTGCTAAAGCGTTGTGTAATGTGATGCCGCGAGAGTAGGTGTTTTGGGTGGCATTGCCTATCTTTTGGGCAAGGCTTTGGCTTGTATCAACTCTAAAAACTTCTTCTTAATTAATTAAATGGCAAGTCTTTTGCCTCGTTTTAAAAAAAACCGCGTTGCTGCCCACTCGAAAATAAAATAAATGTGTATGCTACATTTAATTCGAACTCAGCTTCTTTCGCATGGAAATGGTACTTATGATCAAATGAGGTGACAACGTTTTTCTTTACCGTGCGAGGGTACGATTGTATCAACCGGTGAGAAATTACAAACACTAGCTGAATGTGAGTGCATCACCTTAGAACGACAAACCTAGGGCCTGTTCGGTCAAAACATCATCTCGTTTTGGCCTTGGTTGAAAGCATGGCCGCGGTATTAAAATCATGGAAAAAAAATCATGCTATAACGTTGAAAATCGTCTCGCTAACTCAATGAGTGTACAGTGTCTCGCTAATAGAACGCTATAACGCGATTCAGCACGCTAATAGTATATTTTAAGGCCGGCACTATTTTGTTATAGCGCTATTTGTTTCCTTGATTAAAAGACACATTACTAGAAATAAAAACAAGAAGGACATACCATACAAAAAAGTCAGCAATGAGAGGAATATTTATGTTTCGATAAAGACACTCTTGTTAAACTTAGAACGTCAAATCATAGATTGCTCAAACCATACTATCTACATATTCTCGTAACAAATCACGCACACTTTTAAATCTCATTGGGACATCGTCAAACCGGAGCTGTGACCGTCATTAACCGCCTCCACAATCTTCATTTTGCTAACTTCCGGTGGATCAACTCCGTTAACATTACCTTCATTCCAAAGAAGGATGGTGTGGAAGACATCTTGTACTCTAGGCCTATTAGTCTCATCCATGCGATTCCCAATTTTTGGCTTGCCGCCTTGCTCCCTTCATGAACTCCCTTCTATCCAATGTCCAAAGTGCGTTCATCAATAAACGTTGCATTCATGAAATTTTTATGTATGTCTGGAACCTTGCTAGGAAGTTTCTTCACTCCAACACTCCATGTATTCTCCTCAAGCTTGATATTAGAAATGATTTTTACTCTGTTAGATGGGACTACCTCTCATGGACGTCCTCAGCACAATGGTTTCCCGCAGATTTTGTGAATAGGTGTGGCCTCTTCTCTCCAATTCCTCCTCACGGGTTCTTCTCAGTGGTGTCCATTGCAACCCCATCATCAAGCATTGCTGTGGCTTGCGGCAAGGTGACCCCTTATCGCCCTTCTCTTCGACTTGCCTATCGACCCCATCAACCACATTCTCCACAAAGTTACCCTCCAATGCCATCTTCATCCCTTGCGGGGAAGAGGACCCAATTGCTTGGACCTCACTCTATGCCGACGATGCCACCATGTTTGTTGCACCCATTAAAGAGGATATTCAGTTCCTTTACTTCACCCTTACATCCTTTGGCAAAGCGACCGGATTGTCCAAGAATTGTCAAAAAAAGGCTTGGTTGCTCTGATTCGTTGTGATTGCCATGACCTTGATGACATCCTCACCTCCTTCCCGGCAACACCAATGATTTTCTACTTGGGGCTCCCGCTTTGCATTTCGTGCCTTAGAAAGATTTATTACCAACCTGTGAAAGATGAGATTGCCGAATTTCGATGAGCAATTGGAGGAATGTCAACATGGCTCCCAATAGAGGTAACATCGCAAAATTTTCTGAATTTTGGAATTTTGAATTAACTAAATAGTGTTTGCATCTTTGATGGATTAAAACCTTTTCGAAATTCATTAAACTTTCCTCAAATATTGATTAAAAACATTTAAGAGAGGATTTGTATGACTATCCAAAACATAAATCTTGGTTTGAATTTTTTTTAAGCAGATTCAACTTGTGAGTTTGATTTCATCCATATTGTATTTGCATTTGATATTTGTTCAAACATGTTCCATCAATTAAGATAGGGAATAATATTAGTTTTTAAAATATAATAAATATGTTGGAAATATTCTATTTGATGTTATTTGAGTTTCAATGCCCCTCTGGATTTTTCATATATTTAAATCCATTTCCAAATTGAGGAATAAAATAAAGAGAAGAGAATATTAAGAATTTCTTAAAAAAAACTCTGGAAATGATTTAAATGTACCCTGTACATATTTTTTTTCCAAAAACTTATCGGATTTAATAAATTCTGTATATCAACTTTTGGAATTTATTAAACTTCCATAAGCATATATCATAAACAAAATGATTTTTCAAAAGGTAAAGGTAGGTGGAAATAGTATTTCCTAAACCCATCACAATTATTATTTTTATTAACTGAAATTTCCAGAGAAGATTTGATAATTTATATGCCATATTCTTTTTTATGTAATTTCTAAATAGAAAAAGAATTAAGAAATCCATAAAACCCTTTTAGGGCCATCTCCCCCTCCCTACCCCACACAAACTGGGCTAGCGCACCACCAGCACTGTATATCGCCTGTTGCCGACTCGCTCACACGGATCTGCAGTGTGAGCCGGCCCATTATCAGGTTTGTTTTAATTTTCTCCTTTCCTTTTATTTCCTTTTCTTTTTTCCTGCTTTTTCCTTTTCTTTTTTTCTTTCTCAGTTTTTGTTTTCTTTCATCCTTTTCCCTGTTTTCTTCATATTTTTCAAAGTATAAACCATTTTTATTTTCAGTTTTCTTGAAGAATTTTAAAAATGAACACTTTTAAAATATGAACCATTTTAAAAGTGTAACTTTTTCAAAATCTGAACCATACTAAAAAATGACTATTTTCAAAATATGAACCGTCCAATAAATGATTATTTTTTAAAATATGAACATTTTTCAAAAATCTGAGCAATTCTAAGAAATGATATTTTTCAAAGTCTGAACAAATTTTAAAATGAACAATTTTTTTAAATGTGAACCTTTTTTGAAATGAACATTGAAAGGATCGTATGACACCTAGAGGAGGGGGGGGGGGGGTGAATAGGTGCTAATTCAATTTTAGTACTTTTTCAAATTAGGCTTGACATAAAAGATAAATTCTGTAGATATGCAACTAAGGTGAATTTACCTATATGACAAGCTAGCAACTAAGCGAGATACACGAAGTAAAGACGGTAAACAAGGATAGAGGTAACCGAAGTGAAAGCACGCGGAGACACGGATGTATTCCCGAGTTCCTCCTTTTTAGGGGAGTACGTCTCGTTGGAGAGGTGTGAACCAACACAATGGTTCAACAGCCACAAAGGCTTCACCTTCTTCTCCGATGAACCGCACCACAAAGGTTTGGTTCACCTTTAACTATCAGAAACATTCAAGGCGGAGTCCGGAGCCTTTACAACAACGATCCGGGACACAACCCACAACTGGATTGGGGGCTCCCGAACAGCTACGATCTGTCACAAAGACAACAAGTGAGTACAACAAGGGGCTAGGTTTTCCCAATGGAAACCCTAGCAAATGGTCCTTCAAGTGAATAAGGGGGAAATGTAAATCGGCTTGGTGAAGATGTAGATCCAGGCCTTCTCGTTCAATCCTCCAAAGATCAACGAGTTTGGGTGGAGGGATTGGGAGATCTAGTGATTCTTGAGCTTGCTTTAATGGTGTTCTTTAATGCTGGGCGAGCTACTTGTCCCAAGGTAGGTGGAGAAGTATTTATAGCTCCTCCAAAATGTGGCCGTTGAAGAGGTACAGGATGGCCGATCTGGGAGCCGGTTTGGCCGGCCTGGGGGCCGGCCCACGCGATGCAGACGTTCTTCAGACGAGCCAGTTTGGGAGCCGGTTTGGCCGGCCTGGCAACCGGCGACCCAGCCGAGCCAGCCGGCCTGGCGCCCGGTCTGGCCGGACAGGAAACCGGCTACCCAGCCGAGCCAGCCTGTCTGGGAACCGGTCTGGCCGGCCTGGGAACCGGCTTCCCAGGGCACCACACATCATCTTTCTTTCTTCTTTTTGTATATGGAGAGATACCGGAGGTTTTCTGTAATCACTTAGCAACATATTAAACTATCACCGATGTTGTTATCTAACACACAAAATATGGAGGGGACAACAAATGTCCTTTCAATCTCCCCCTTTTTGGTGTTAGATGACAACACTAGGATTTGCAATAGGGACCACACTATATCACGTTCTTAAATAAGGAAATGGATCCCCCTACATGTGTGCATATAGTTTGTTTGCCTTGGAATGCAAATGCACACATAAGGAGGGAAACATTCCCAACAAGATAATCAACATGATATAGGAACAACATATTCGTACAAAATGAGACATATCCAACTAGGTTGAGATTTGGAGATGATCATACCTTGTGCCAAGAGATGTAGCCAATTTCATATCAATGCACAATATCATGAAGTCCCAACCATAGATAAATTTGAATACCGAAATCCATAGTCTCATACAATAATTTAACCATCTCATACAATAGTGATAGCAAAGTTCCACGACATAAACCACATAAAGTTCAACTAAAGCAAGTGCGATGCAAGAAAACGAAAAATGCAAATGGATACCATGCATGAATGCAAATCCCCGGATATCTCTCCCCCTTTGGCATCAAGACACCAAAAAGGAGAAAGAAACGTGAAAGCCCATACATCACTCGTCGGTAAACTCCTCCTCCTCATCATCATCAACATCTTCATTTGCGGCACCAAAAGCTTGACCGGAGCTTGATTCACCTTGGGTGCCCGACCAATAGGGAGCAAGAGAGGAAGCATCATCGCCGAACCAATAGGTGTGCTTGGACATGTAAGTATTCTCTGAGACCTCGGCTGAGCTTGAGCCTTATCTGAGCCAACTTGATGTTAAAGAGCTTCTGAAGATATGGACCATAGAGGGGAACCCTTTTCTCAAGAACCACGGTGTGCATCTCTTGCCACATATAGTCAAGAACATCAATTTTCTTCTTCCTCCAAAAGATGGTAACAATGTGATGAAGGAGATTGACCATGTACTTGCGAGCCTCACTCTTCTCCCCAAACTTGACAGCGATAGTGTTCCGGAGAATGAAATAAGTGGCGCGCCAAAAAGGAGTCATATGAGTGGATCTGGGGATCTTTTCAGCAGTGCCCGACTTGGGGGGATAGCAATGATGTTTCCCGGGATCGGCTTTCATGATGGATTGCAAGTGAATATGAACATAAGCCAAGGGGCAATGAGGTAGCTCCTCAATGCCAAATAGAGCACCAAATTCAGCAAGAGAAGCTTCACACTTGATACCGGCACTCATCCAAGTCATAGTCCTCGGTCCTTCCCTCGAGAAATAAACGGTGGCAAAGAATTCTTGAAGCAGCTCAGGAGAATAAGGGGTATAAACTGCCATGAGATTAGTAATACTATGAAAATCCATAACCTCCATCACCTCCGGCCATAATTCCCTTGCACTATCCACATTAAAGTAATAAGTGGAGACATGAGAGTTCTTCAGAGGACTAATTAGTTGTTCAAACACTTGTTGATGCATCTTGCAATAGAAACGGCTATCATTCGTGCAAGTGCGGTCGGGAAAAGCATAGGGATTGAACTCCAGCCGATCATGCTCAAACTCATCACTAGGCACTTTGATCCAAGTTGAACGTACCAGTTCCGCTGGATTGGAAGGGGGAGGCACCTTTTTCTTGACGGTTTTCTTGATCTTCTTGGAGTTGGAGTTGAGAGATGACTCCCTAAGATTTGCCTTGCCCCGGTACATGGAGAGGTGGGAGGATGAATCCTCAAGGTCTTCAAGGCCATCATAAGCCGAATCAGCCGCCATCACCAAGAAATCCGAGCTCCACCAAGAAATCCGCAAACACACCAACAATGGAGGAGAACTCCCCCAAAGGATGAATCTCGTGGATGGGAAGGAAGATCTGGAGGGGATCTTTAAGATCTGAGGTAGGAGAGGGTGTGGGGGCGGCTCTAATGGAGGGGGCGGCGTTAGAGGAGCAGTGAAGGGGCGACCATGGGGGAGCACGGGCTGAGGGAGGAGGAAGATAGAGTGGGGAACGGTTCATGTTGACCTCTCCTGCCCGATCCATAACGCCCCGACAGCCCGGCCTGGGAGCCGGTTGAGGCGGCCAGGAAACCGAGCGGCAACCCGAGGCCGCCGGTCTGGCAGCCGGTTGGGCCGGCCTAGAGACCGGGCTGGCAGCCGAGGCGGCCGGTCTGGGAGTCGGTTCGACCGGATAGGAAACCGGGCAGGCACCCGACGCCGCCGGCCTGGCAGCCGGTTGGACCGGCCAGGAAACCGGCCAAACAGGGCAGATCTTCTCCTCTAATCCTCTTCTCCTCTTGAATACCTTTGCACAGACAAAAACAATTCTTCTCCTCTTGAATATTTTTGCACGAACACAAATCTGATAACTGCGGGACTGCTTCGGATAACCATCTTCAAGAATAACCATGGAGCAATATTGAGTGACACGGGGAGATGCAAACATGATGAAATCTTCACACTTCCAATGGATAAAAACAAAAAGTCCCAAATAGCAACATTGGAAGTGATTAGATGGGGAAAATAACGAATATTCAATGAAAACTCGAATAAGACTCAACTCTTCAAAAGAAGAGGGCGGTGGCTGAGGCCACCATGTATGAGTGTATGTGGTGTGACACCGCGAAGATATATCTTGGGTTCACCGCCACTACTCATCATTTAAGCTCACAATCATAGAACGAATATAGAGATGCAAATGAGTTCTTACTATCGGCATAATGGGGGAGGGATAGTCCAATGGATTAGGACCGCACTCCCCCTATGTCCATGCCTACACCTAAACCAAAAGATAGTCAAGAAATAGGTGTGTATGCAAGATAGTCAAGTCAAGCTCCTTGAATCCACGATATTTAGCTCATGCCTCAAATAAGTGAATCTTGCTTCATCAAGTGGCTTCGTGAATATATCGGCAAGTTGATGTTTGGTTGGAATATAGCCAAGCTCAATATCACCACGGGCAATATGATCATGAATAAAATGATGACGAATCTCAATATGCTTCGTTCTTGAGTGTTGCACCGGGTTGTGACCAATCTTGATAGTACTTTAATTGTCACACAAAAGAGGCACTTTGTCACAATGGACACCGTATTCCTTTAAAGTTTGCCTCATCCATAGCAATTGGGTGCAAGCACTAGCGGCTGCCACATACTCGGCTTCGGTGGTGGAGAGAGATACAATTTTGCTTCTTAGAAGACCAACTCACCAAGGACCTACCAAGGAATTGGCAAGCCCCGGAAGTTGATTTCCTATCATCCTTACAACCAGCCCAATCCAATCCGTCTACCCGGCAAGAGAGAAATTAGTGCCCTTTGGGTACCACAAACCAAACCTTGGGGTATAAACCAAATATCGAAGGATTCTATTGACCGCTTGCATGTGGCTTTCTTTAGGAGCCGCTTGATACCTTGCACACACCCCTACACTCAACACAATATCGGGTCTAGATGCACAAAGATAAAGCAAAGAACCAATCATAGAGCGATAAAGTTTTTGATCAACATCAATACCCTGTGGATTAAGTTCAAGATGACATTTGGTGTCCATAGGAAACCTCTTTCCTTTAGCATTTGCATGTTGAACTTCTTGAGAATGTCTTGGGTAATTTGGTTTGAGAGATGAAAGTCCCTTCACTCAATTGCTTGATCTCAAAGCCAAGAAAGAACTTCAACTCTCCCATCATGGACATCTCGAACCTATCGGTCATAAGCTTTGAAAATTCATCATTAAAAGCTTTGTTAGATGAGCCAAAGATAATATCATCAACATAAAGTTGGCATATGAAAAGCTCCCCTTTAACCCTCTTGGTAAAGAGGGTGGGATCGATTTGCCCCACTTCAAATCCACGGTCTAGCAATAGCTCTCTTAGGTGCTCATACCAAGCACGAGGTGCTTGTTTGAGACCATAGAGCGCCTTATCAAGCTTGTAGACATGGTTAGGGAATTTGGGATCCTCGAAACCTGGTGGTTGCTTAACATATACCAACTCCTTTAAAGGACCATTAAGAAAAGCACTTTTCACATCCATTTGTTGCAATTTAAATTATGATGTGATGCATATGCAAGAAGGATACGGATGGACTCAAGGCGAGCCACGGGTGCAAAGTCTCTCCAAAATCAATGCCTTCAACTTGAGAGTACCCTTGTGCAACCAATCTTGCCTTGTTCCTCACAACCATTCCATGCTCATCTTGCTTGTTCTTGAATATCCACTTAGTGCCTATAACATTGCGGCAATCCTTTGGCTTCTCAACTAGATTCCACACTTTGTTGCGCTTGAAGTTATTGAGTTCATCATGCATAGCTTCCAACCAATCCGGATCTTCAAGAGCTTCAAAGACTTTCTTTGGTTCCACCATGGAGATGTGTGCTTGATGCTCACTAAAGCTTGCCAATTGTCCCCTTGTGGTAACACCCTTCTTCGGTCACCAATGATTGCTTCTAGCTTGTGACTTTTATTCAAAGTCTCTTGCAACTCTTGCTTTACGACGGGCTTCGATATCTCTATTGCATCTTGGAGGTATCACTTGATCATCTTGATCATTTGAGTCCCCGTCTTGACCGGAATGTTGACCTTGATCATCATTTGCACATCTTCAACAATAGAAGGAGAGGGTTGATCTTGGTCTTGACCTTGGCTAGCATCAACAATAGGAGAGCTTGGTTCTTGCATAGCAACTTGGTCAACTGAGGAGGGTCTTGAACTTGTTCTTGGGTTGGTGCATCATTTGCTTCCATGGTAGGCGCCGGTTCAACTTGTGATGATGGTATCTCCACTTGAGTGGAGCTTGGACTTGCTTGATTGCTTGAGGAGGCTCATGATGGATCTCAATGGGGCGAAGAAACCAACGCCCATTCTCCTTATGCATCTTGAGGTTCCTCATTATCTACATCACAAACATGAAATTGCGCCACTTGGGAGCCGTCATTCTCATCGAACTCACACTACAAGATTCTACAACTCTCCCTAAGGATTTGTCATAGACTCTATAAGTGTGAGATTCGCACCGTAACCAACAAAATACCCTCTAAAGCTTTAGATTCAAATTTAGATAAACGAACACCTTTGATTTTATAGAAACACTTACAACCAAACACACGGTAGTAGGAGATATTGGGCTTGTTGCCGGTAAGCATTCATATGGAGTCTCTTTCTTCCAACACGAAAGAATAACCGGTTAGATGAGTGACACGCCGTGGAGATGGCCTCGGCCCACAAGAAAAGCGGAGACTTAAACTCCGCCAACATGGACCTTGCCATATCCATGAGAGTCCGGTTCTTCCTCTCGGCTACACCATTTTGTTGAGGGGTATATGCAGCGGAATATTGATGACGAATTCCCTCTTCACTAAGAAACTCATTTAGGGTGTAGTTCTTGAACTCGGAGCCATTGTCACTTCTAATGGCCAATATGGGAACATTGTGTTGACGTTGAACTTCATTGGAGAAGTCGATGACGGCTTGTTGAGTCTCATCCTTCGACTTGAAGAAATAAACCCAAGTAAATCTTGAATAGTCATCAACAATCACCAAACAATACTTCTTCCCACCAAGACTCGGTTGAGGAACGGCACCAAAGAGATCAACATGAAGAAGTTCCAATATCCTCTTTGATGAGATGATGGTCTTGCTTGAGTGGGGAGAATCATGCATCTTTCCTTCAACACAAGCCCTACAAAGACGATCTCTAGAAAAAGAAACATTCTCTTTTAGTCCAAGAATGTGGCCACCCTTGTGAAGACTTTGCAAAGTTCTCATGTTGACATGGGACAAGCGGCGATGCCACAACCACCCCACGTCGGCCTTTCCGAATAGGCATATTGCTTGAGTGTTGGTTGACCCCGAAAAGTCCACCACAAACAACTCATTTTCAACATACCCAACGAACATGACCTTTAGAGTCTTGCTCCTCAAGAGTACCACCATATCAATAGTAAAATGGACATCAAAGTTCATCTTATTAAGTGCACGAACGGACATAAGATTGTAACCGAGGGACTCGACAAGCATGACATTTACAAGGGTGATATCCTTTGCAACTACCACCTTGCCGAGACCCTTTACCTCAGCTTTTGACTTATCACCATAGAGACGGTTGAGTGATTTATATTTGGTCCCAACTCCGTCATGATCTCCTTGCTTCCGGTCATATGACTAGTGCATCCACTATCAACCACCCATTTAGACCCACCGGAAGCATAGTCCTACAAGAAATCATTGCTTGGATTTAGGTACCCATTTCTCAATGGGTCCTCTTTTGTTAGCAACAAGGGTCTTAGGAACCCAAATAGAATAAGCAATGTAACCATCATAAGGACCAACATATTTTGCATAAACATCCCCATAATAATCAACATAAAGAATGTAGTTGGGATTGTTATGCCCCGCAAAGTCACTACGAGTGGTCTTGCCCCTAGTGGCATTACCACCCGCAATGGAAGTCTTGGCTTGTGCGGGCTTGGTCTTGTTCTCCTTGTTGTTGCTCATCTTCTTCTTTGTTGGCTACATAACCAAGACCCTCCTTCCCTTTGTTGGCTTTTGCTCAAACACATGAGCAACAACCTTTTCTTTACCTTTAGGAATAGAGGTCTTGGCACTAGTGGCCTTGGCAAGATCCACCTTCAACCTAGCATTTTCCTCAATAACATTTGCATGATCACAAGAGGAGTAGAGGTACTAGGTGAGTTAGATTTAGAAAGTTGAGTTTGTAGTTGCTCATGAGACTTGACTAGAAGAGAGTGAGTCGTTTCCAAGGCCTTGTGAGCCTTGTCAAGCTTCTCAATATCCCCAATGAGTCTAGCATTAGCAACCACAAATTCGGCTTTCTCCTTTTTAGTCACTTTATATTTAGCATTACAAGATCTCTTTCTTTAATGATTTTAGAGATAATTTCATCATTAGCACTATCAAGAGATTCTAGTCTCTCCTCAAGAGAAACTCTATAGTCATGTTCTTCTTTAAGAGAGGCATTCAAGGATGCTATAGTGATAGAGTCCTCTCTCTCAATGCGACATTTGTCCTCAAGAAGGTCTTCGGTCTTACCAAGTTGACTCATGAGAGCCTCAACATGCTTCTTGGCTTCACCTTGCAAGTTAGTCACAAAAGTGTCGAAAGCAACAATTTCTTTCTTAATTGCAAGACTCATGACATCATCCATTTCATGCATTGTCTTAGGGGTGGATGATGATACCTCGGTGGCCTTGGCCATGAGGCAACGAGCGTTTGTTGTTGTTGTTGTTGTTGTTGGAGATGTTCTCATTGGGGGATTCAAAGAGAAGATGAAGAAGTGGATACAATAACCAATGCGGCCACCTCACGAGTGGGTTCTTCTTCTTCTTCGGAATCCTCGGAAGGGTACTCTTCTTGAGTCATCAACACAATTCTTGGTGCTTTCTTGAAGAATGGCTTCCTCTTGATGATTTGCTTCTTTTGAACCAACTTTGATTGATCCTGAGTATAAGTCTTCCACCATGTTATTCTCGGTTCTCATAAGGACAATCTTTGATGAAGTGATGCTTGTCATGACAATTGTAGCAAGTCTTTGTCCTTGTAGCAAACTCCTTCTTTCCACTTGGATTGTTCTTTATATCAAGTTGAGCCTTTGCCTTGGCCGGGTCACGCCAAAAAGCTCTTGTGGCAAGAGCCACGTGATCATGGTAGGCTTGTTCAAGATCATCTGGGAGAATGTTGCTTGGGCATGCTTCAATTTCCACACTATCATCAAGGCTTACCACCTTGTCCTTCAAAGCAAGTGAGAGACCTTGTTTCATTCCCATGGCCCTAGCACGGTTGTCAAGAGCATTCTTGGTGGCAACCTTAGAGGCTTGCATCTCTTGCATAACTTCATTAGATGTCATTTCAAGGTAGTTGTGTCTTCCTTGTATGGCCTTCAAGTCGACGGGCTCGAAGGGCATGAGAGCATTAATATACTTCCTCTTGATCCAAGCATCATCCGCATAGGTTGCCCCAACATTATAAAAGGCTTTGGCAAGAATCTTGAGTCTTCCATACATCTCCTCATGAGTTTCACTATCAAGCATGTAGAAACCTTCGGCATCATTGCTCAAGGCATAAAATCTATTCCTCTTCATGCTTTCATTTCCAAGGAACACCTCCTCAAGGCAATCCCAAGCTTCTTTGGCGGTGGTGACATGTTGAATGTGATGCATACCGTTCTCTCCAACGGCAAGTTCAAGCATGTGGAGAGCGGAGGCATTGAGTTGTTTTTCGACCACTTCCCTTCTTGACAAGTTGTTTGGATCCACAACCTTGTATCCCTCTTGAATGATCCTCCAAACTCGATAGAGAAACTGTTGACATGAGATCTCATTGAGTGTTGCCAACTAGTAAAAGCTAAAGCATTAAGCTTAGGTGGAGGACCTAAAGGATTTATGCGGGTATAAGGGATAGGTGGGTCGGGTGAGTACCAACCCGGAGGTGGAACCGTATGGTAAGACTCGGTCTTTCCACCATCCGGCTTGGGTGTGGATGGAGGGGAATTTTTAAGTTCGGTTTCTTCAACCCTTTCTTTTTCGCTTTATCCTCCTCGGATTCACCGTCATTGGAGTTAGAGGAGTCCTCTAGTGGGATGGTGTCCAAAGGAACCTTGCCAAGTGAGAGTTTCATGAGCAAGTCACGCATCTCACCAAATTGGGTATCCATGGACGATTTCAATGATGTTTTCATCGTTTTGAGATCGGCCATGGATGCCGGAGTGGCTTTGTTCTTCTCGGACTCATCATCACTTGTCATACTTCTCTTAGGCGGTTAAGCCCAACAAGAGAACCAAGGCTCTGATACCAATTGAAAGGATCGTATGACACCTAGGGGGGGGGGGGTGAATAGGTGCTACTTCAATTTTAGTACTTTTTCAAATTAGGCTTGACATAAAAGGTAAATTCTCTAGATATGCAACTAAGGTGAATTTACCTATATGACAAGCTAGCAACTAAGCGAGATACACGAAGTAAAGATGGTAAACAAGGATAGAGGTAACCGAAGTGAAAGCACGTGGAGACACGGATGTATTCCCGAGTTCCTCCTTTTTAGGGGAGTACGTCTCGTTGGAGAGGTGTGAACCAACACAATGGTTCAACAGCCACAAAGGCTTCACCTTCTTCTCCACTGAACCGCACCACAAAGGTTTGGTTTACCTTCAACTATCGGAAACCTTCAAGGCGGAGTCCGGATCCTTTACAACAACGATCCGGGGCACAACCCACAACTGGATTGGGGCCTCCCGAACAGCTACGATCTGTCACAAAGACAACAAGTGAGTACAACAAGGGGCTAGGTTTTCCCAATGGAAGCCCTAGCAAATGGTCCCTCAAGTGAATGAGGGGGAAATGTAAATCGGTTTGGTGAAGATGTAGATCCGGGCCTTCTCCTTCAATCCTCCAAAGATCAACTAGTTTGGGTGGAGGGATTGGGAGATCTAGTGATTCTTGAGCTTGCTTTAATGGTGTTCTTTAATGCTGGACGAGCTACTTGTCCCAAGGTAGGTGGAGAAGTATTTATAGCTCCTCCAAAATGTGGCTGTTGAAGAGGTACAGGATGGCCGACCTGGGGGCCGGCCCACGCGATGCAGACGTTCTTCAGACGAGCCTGTTTGGGAGCCAGTTTGGCCGGCCTAGCAACCGGCGACCCAGCCGAGCCAGCCGGCCTGGCGCCCGGTCTGGCCGGCCTGGGAACCGGCTACCCAGCGAGCCAGCCGGTCTGGGAACCGGTCTGGCCAGCCTGGGAACCGGCTTCCCAGGGCACCACACATCATTCCGATCTCCCGAACTTTCTTTCTTCTTTTTATATATGGAGAGATACCGGAGGTTTTCTGTAATCACTTAGCTACATATTAAACTATCACTGATGTTGTTATCTAACACACGAAACATGGAGGGGACAACAAATGTCCTTTCAAACATTTTCTTAAAATCCGAACCGTTTTAAAAAATGAACAATTTGCATCTAATATTTTTAAATTTTGTGTTTCAAATAAGGAAAATAGTTTGAAAAAAGAAAGGCGTCAAGCAAATTTATGGAAGATAAGACGTTTTATTTTTCCCATGCGTAACATACTTACATGTGAATGACAAAAAGGAGGTACGCGAATGTAAAACCGAATGAAAAAGTAGCCATTACTTCCTATATGGGGTTTTGTACCGGGTTTTCGTCGGTGGAGGACTCGTGCGGGCGAGTTGGATTCTTCAACTCGCAGAAGGCAATACATAGGGGGAACCCTACCCCACTATTTCTGTTTCCTTGCTACTCCCTCTGACTCGAAAAAACTGTCATGAGTAATACTATTCAGTCTTACATTACCAACTCTTTTCCAGTGACAATTAAACCTTTTCTTTCGTTTTTCCGTTGGGCCACACCAATCTGGCCCATCACGCACAGCCGACCGAGGCCCCCAGCTGGAGTGTCGTCTTCCTCCTCCCCTAGTGCACCTACAAGAACACGTGCACCATGGCAGTACCACTTCAACTCCTCCTATTAATTCTAGTGACTATTTCTCTTCGAATCCAACACGATCTTTCGCAGAAATCCAGTGGAGGTTCCATCCAGTAAATTACTTCTCCACTTCATTTACTTAATTAGTCAAACCGAACCGACGCTTGTAAGATTCTTCATCAGGCTTCACTAACATCTACTTCGACAAACACAAGATTTTCCGCAACAGTGTTTGTAATATTATAGATCTAGCATTATGGGGTGCAGCATATCTTCATATTGTAGATCTTGGCAAGGAAGGTTACAATTTTTTAAATTTCTAAGCGTAACCCTACATCCTTCTCCCAATCCTTGGATGCTCTCCCTACTGCTCCCTACACTGGTGATGTCCCTCCCGCAAGGTGCTCAATTAAATTTCTTACTAATTTTCCTATGATGTTATGTTTTGTGTGTGTGTGTGTGTGTGTGTGTGTGTGTGTGTGTGTGTGATGATATTTTCGAATGCAATTTTGAAAGATAAGAATTGTTGATGATTCATCACGAGATGAGGAGTGGGATGAAGACAAGGAGGTTGAAGTGTTGGTGGCTTTGATTGGATGCCATCAAGAGAGATGGCGTCTCAATGGTTGGTCGATGATAACTAACTGGAGAAGATATGAGGCCCACCTCAACTCGCGATGGTAAAATTCAATCCTAACCCGGCGTTTCCGCCAAACTATTTTACGTGCAAATCTAGGATTTCATTTGATTTGTTTAGGCACATTGCGTCCTGTCAAGGCTCATGATCCGTAATTCAAGCATAAGAGCTAGTAATTCTGATGGTGTTCTTGGCCCAAGTTGTTACCGCAATCTCATATCGGCATTGTGAAGAATCACATACGAAATTCCTACTTATTTGACTGATGGTCACTTGGTGAATGTGGAGAGCGCAATCATCAACAACTGGTTACCTCTTTGTGAAAGTCGTAATTCACAAATTTGGTGAAGAGTACCCGCGAGCTCCGAATGAGAAAAGCGCCAAGAGGATTTGAGCAGTTAAGAGCATCTCCAACCACACTTGCCAAAATTGGCCCCCAAACTGTCCGTGGACACGCCCGGGCGTGTCCGCGGACAGCGACCGGTCACCCTCCAAAAGAGTGTCACTCCAGCCGTGGACCTCAAACAAAACCCCCAAAACCATGCACAAACATGCAACGTAGATCAGTGCACATAGATAGATCGATAGGTAGCAAATTTCATCGATTCGTCGGATAGAAGTTCATCGGACAGACATAGATACTACAAAAGTAGACATTTAAAACATATAAAATGGAGAAATCTCACATCAGAGACTTGCCCTTGCCGGAGCCGCCGGTGGCGTCGTCCTTGAAGCGCTTGCGGAAGGCGAAGTACGGATCCTCCTCGGCCTCGTCGTTGTCGTCGACCTTTCCGGCGAGGATCCGCACGGCGCGGGCTTGCTCCTGCGTGTGGCGGCTCACATTGGACGCCGCCACCTTCTTCTCTTCCGCCTCCTTCTTCGACAGCTCGATGGCCGCCTCCAGAGCTTCTTGGTTCTTACGCCGGCGGCGACGGCTGTCCGTCTCGGTGGAGGTGAGGGAGACCTTGACCACATCTGTGGGAGTCCCTCGTCGGCCCCAACGATGGTCGCCGCCTCCCTGACGGTCCTGCCGGCCCACCTGGCCTCGCGGAACGCGCGGCCAATCGTCTCCGGCGCCCGCTGCGGCGGAGGTGATGGAGCCTCCACCAGCCTCCATCCAGCCCCATCCGGTATCATCCTCCACCCAGGCGGTGCCTGGATCGGCGGGGCCCGCCGCGGTGGGGCGGAGGAGGATGGAGCCGACCTCCGGCTGGCGGAGGAAACCCTAGCGCGGCGGCTGGGGCCAGGCGCAGATCTTCCGGCCTCTAGAGATGACCAGCGGCGGGGGCACGGCTCAGATCTTCCGGCCGCCGGAGATGACCAGCGGCTGCACTGGCCACTGGCCGCAGGCGTCGACGGGCCTCGAACATCCTCCAACAAGCGGAGGATGCCGAGGCGCAAGGCGAGCTCGTCCTCGTCGAGCGGCTTCTCCACCGCCGGCGCCGCACTCTCCGCATCCGCCGCCGTCTCTTCCCAGTCGAATCTCCCGGAGCTCTCCGACATTGTCGATGTGAGTGGGGATTGGAGTTGAATCGGGGCGGAGAGGGTGAGGAGGTAGGTTTATTTATTGCGCCAACGAACCACTGGACGCGTGGACGCCGCCGGTCAGCCTACTTCGCCGGTCAGTCTTCTATCCGACGCGTAGGCCAGAGCTGTTAGCGACAGGGGGCGGACGCGCCCGGGTGCGCCCCCAAACCCGCCCCAGATATGGGCTGGGTTTGGGGTGTGCCGGACCGCCCGGTCGTTTTGAATGGCTATGGGGGCCTCCGTTGGGTGGAGCCTAATGCTGTCCGGATGGTCCGCCCGGACGTTTGGGCGGTCTTTGGGGGCTCCGTTTGGAGATGCTCTAACAAAGATAGAGCGTTCCACAGAAAGTCAGATACATAAATGTTGTATGTATTGAAGGTTGAAGATATATCTGTGATTCCACTATCATTCTTGAAGCTGTTGCAAATCAAGAAGTATGGATTTGGCATGCTTAGTTTTAAATGCCTGAGGCTGAGGCTTACAATTATATCAGTGTGTTGCTCCGCTAACAACTCTTTTCAGGTTAACCCGTGGAGAGGCACCTCCTGTGAAGTTTGAAGTACTGTTGATGGAAAAAATATAGTATATGGGAGCTGAATTCTCAATGCCATGCCAATCAAAACCGAGTTGCAGTCACGGCAGAACATGAAAAAAGGAATAATATATCTGTACATGACATGCATGACTATATTGTCAGCTAAGCATTCAACCTGTAGTAGACACCAGACAAGTCGAGTCTCAAAAGCCATTTTACTCGAAGAACATTAACCGTTCCTAAGATGTCTAATGTGCAATTAATTAACAGAACATGTACCTGCTGTCTGCATAGTTCATCACAATATGCACATGCAAAATCAAGAGGTGTTAGGGAACAAACCAACTAGGCTTGGTTGAATATTTAGCACTGTCTTTCGGCGGTGACCGGTATACGCACTCCAGCTTGCCATCACTTACCGAATAGCTGTATGCCGACGTGTTGGGATCCATCCGTTTACGGCCAAAAACATAATAGATCCGCGTTCCGCCTTCGACCGCACTGTGGCTAAATGTGGCATGGTAGCAATCCATGAACACATCGTAGTTGCCACCGATGGCATCTCCAGTTACCTTACGCCAAGAGGGCATGCCAGGCACTAACTCAAAGAAGGTGAAACCTTGTGGTTCTAGTGATTCCACGCTCGTAATGATCAGAAGTAGCTTGCTTGGCAACGCGACGAAATTGAAGTAGTCGAAGACAACAGGTCTAGCTAGGAAGGGGTATAAGACGAAGAAATGCTTAGACGTCGACTGCGGCGGATCAACTGAGTGGAGAAACTCGAGTGTAGTGGCGTCAAACACCGATGTGGCACCGGTACATTCCAAGCCATAAATCTTTCCTTGGAAGCAGGCTAAGTCGACAAAATCCAAGGCAGAAGACGGGGAATTTGCCAGCTTCGTCCACGCCACATCTCCGGGCCGACAAAGAACTATAGTCTTCTTCTTTAGACCCAGCAAAACTTTGTGGCACATGATGATCAACATGTTGTCTGTGCTTTCTGCCACATTATCGGGCGGGACATGGAGGGCGAAGCGGAACTCATCCGAGAATTTTTGGTATGTTAGGAAGAATGATTCAATGGAGGGGGTATCGATCTTGATCTTGCTCTTCTTAATCCAGTTACCTCTCCGCGCTCTTTCGTCGGTATGGTGCACATATGTTATGCGCCTGATGTCGGACGAGGTCTTGCTGTCACGGACGGCATTGATCTTGGGAAGAGGGGCGGTGGCGCCCGTCATCAGGTGCGAGAGATGGCAGGACGCGTCAAGAGCATCGACGACGATCGACCACCCTCGAGACAAGGGGAAGACAAGCGCGTGTTCTGAACCGGCCCGGGGAGTTGATCCGTCCTCTGGGACAGGAAGCAGGAGGCGAGGGGCTTGCCCTACCGCAGCGCGCCATGTCCGGCAGACGGAGCGGAACGGCGTCACGCCGGTGATGGCGTCGCGGGACCTGTGGGCGATGGGCTCCAGGAGATCGGAGGTGAGCGCCAACCAGTCGGGTTGTTCGTGGTCCTCCTTCCTTGTTGTTCTTCTTCTTCTTCGTCTTTTGCCCGTCATTGTGATGTTGCCTAAGAGATCGAAGTGGCAGGAGTAGATTGGTTTAGACCACCATATATATGTACCGGAATCCAATAGCTACACGCGAATACCCGTCATCATCTTTTTTTGTTTTCAATTCCTTTTTGCCATCATAGAAAATCGTGACGTTAACAAGCTTCCATGCTTCCTTCAAAAAAAAAGAGTACAAGTTGGATACTTCCGTTGTGTTTTGGGCCTCTCCATGCAAAGCTGGCTCTTCTGATAAGATGAAAGGGCCCAAGTTGTATTCCGGAATCCAGTAGCAACTACACGCAAGGATAAATTGCGAGGAGATACACGGAGACTGAACTCTTGGGTTTGTCAACAGGTTTTCTCAGTTGAGAATTACTTGATTGTTAATAAAATATGTACTCCGTACTGATCTTATGTTCTTTGATTGATGGCTTATTCCTTTTTTAGCCAGCGTCGGAGACTCTTTAAACTTGGTGCCAATTGCTGCTTCTCCTGGAAGAGGAAAATGAACAAGTAATTGACATGCATACTGAACATTAAAATAAATAGATTATGACAGTTTCTGTGTGCATTTATCTGATCATTGTTGGCAATTTTTTTACCATGTTTATATCGATAATTCCTCCTGGCATGCTATGACGAGCAGAATGGAGAATACCAAACAATCTGCAATATAGGTATTTCTTAACCCTAAATTGCTTGACTGATGATTGATGAATCAGTTCTTCAGAGTCTGTTTGTATAATGTTAGGTACTGGGTTTTCTGAGCAATAACTGGAAGAATGTTCCACGAGCCTCCGAAGTAAAGTAATAAGTTACCCGAAGGTGATACATTCCTTCAGCTTTTGTTGTATGATTCTATTTTATTAATACCCTGCAGTGTTGTTCTCTTCTACAGTTCGCTTCCATTTTGCAGGCATACTATAGGTTCGCTGACACAACTGACCCAGATGTGTGGTTTGAGCCAGCAGTGGTAATATGCACACTGAACCCTGAATCCTTGACTACTACCATTGCTTCGTTATACATTTTCTGTTAGCTTGCTTTTGTCACTTGTGATTGCCAGTCTTTATTTGATTGATCTTAGCTTGTTCTAGTCTTTTAGATTAATAATGAAAGAATGAACATAAACCAGTGATCATTAATGATCTAGCAACATCAGAATAAACATGTTCTTAAGGCAATATGCTGGTTATTAATTTATAGTAACAAACTTAGTCCTGCATTATCTTGTATCCCAATTATTTGAAGTCGTGTAGTCGTTTTTGTTGCTGTGTCAGTTCATGTGCAATGGAGACAGTTAGTTTATGGTGAAAACTAGCATCTACTTGCATTTTATATGCATTTGGTGTTTACTCTGAAAACTGTGTTGGCTATTTACACCCAAAGCTTAAGGTGTTACAGTAGTCAACTTTGGTTTCATACTTGGGGGTTCACAAATCTAATTATTTCTTGGTGGTCGTCAGGTCTGGGAGGTCAAAGCTGCTGATTTGAGCATAAGTCATGTTCATCGTGCTGCTAATGGTATAGTTGACCCAAATAAGGTCGGTAATGTTATTTGATCTCCTTATTCCCCCATTTATAAAATATGCCAAGTATAGGAGGCTAAAGTTTGAATTGAAACCAGGTATCTCTCTAAGGTTTCCTCGTTTGTTGCGGGTGCGTGAGGATAAAAACCCAGAACATGCACTTATGATATATATGTTGTTTAGATTTTTGATGCGGGTTTGTATTCAAAAAATAAACCACTCGCATAACCAAGAAGACTAGGATGATGACTGAGACTGACCCCTCATTTTCTTTTCCGACTTATTTTGGTAAACACCAACACGTCTTATCTTTAAATTCAACAGTTTATCTGTATGCCTACTGCTTCTTGGATCGTATCCACTTCCTGATTCTGTTCACATGTTAGCAGGACATAGCCAAGGATGTATGTCCAGTGATTTGCTTAGTCGTTGCTCAAACCGACTCAGATATCTTCAGTCAAGCAGTAATCCACCATTTCAATAACAACAGGGCCCAGGGGCGAACATAGCATAGCCTTATACTATACTAGTTGGAATGTACGTGCAACGCACGTCTTCTCGATTAAAGGAACAATTTATAAGTAGGAAATACCATACCAATGAAGACGTGGATTACTTCTTTTACACTTTTCCATCTGTTCTAAATTTATATTTCACAACATTCTATCATAGAGCCAGGAAGTCACTTACTCCTCCTCTTTCGCCTAACAGTTATTTTAGAAAACCTTAGCAATCCGTTGTGTTGTTCGTCTATGTATGAGTAAAAAAGTATCAAGTTGACTACTTAACTTCATCGTACATAACTAATGTTGCTTGTATGCAGTACACCTAAATCTTTAGTAGGAGCTATGTTAACCCATAAGAAACCTAAGACAATGTCAAGAATGTACGCTAGATAAACATGGGTAAGATACCATATTTGTGTGTCGCGACGGAAGATAAAAAAAATCTGCATCGCGATGTTGCGTAAAGTCTAAAATGAAACATGCAAGTCAACAATCAAGCAACTAATTCGAGTGGTAAAAGCTAACTATCCCTAATATAATTTGGGTGACTGCTGATCAATTACAAAAGAAAGAGCTTTGTATGTAGACCAGTACAAAAGTCTTAAGGAACACACACTGAGCAAAATATGCATAAACTGAGTATTGTAAGAAGAAAACATAGCAAGTACCCTGTTATATGTTCATAATGACGACCACGTGAAATGTATTCAACTTCAATAGTGACCTCATTAGCTATATCTTTTAAGTATTGGAAATAAGCTTTTGGTTGTTGACAAATCACATAATCGAAAAGGCCTGCACAAAAAGGGACAATGTTCAAACAGAAAAAATGAGGTGTAAGTAACAGTAATTTCGTCCACAATAATTTCACCTCTCGGAATACATTTTGTGCCTAAATGTGGAAACAATAATTTCGAAGTTGGATGGTCATGCTGCCTCCCAATTTTGTACGAAGATCCTTCAAATCTTGTTCTTAAACCTGACCATATGTACTAAGTTTTAGATTCGTCCACATAGGGTAAAGTAACCTGCACACGATTAAGAAAAATAAACAATCATCTGAAGCTATTGTGTCGTCTGGTTTGTAGGTGCAGCCAACGGAAGCAGTCTCCCGTGGGACCCACATGCCATCTCTCTCATACTTTCCCCATCTATTTCACTTTCCCATCTCGTTCATATGCCGTTTCAGAATTTCTGCGATTCAAGCAGGAAGAAAAGGAACGATCATAGCTGCTCAAGTCTCTCTTTTATTTTACTCGAATAAATCTCTCATCCACGCATCAAGATGCTCAAATTGACAAAATCAGTTCAGCTGCTTCTTCCGCTCGTCATCCCGAGCTCGCGGCGCTCACCATGGTCGCAGCAGCCAGCTCACACAGTCACACTCGGCCAAAATTCGGCGGCCATGGCCACAACCAAGAGCAACCACAGACCCACTGCCGCCATGGCGTTGAGAAGAAGGATACAACGGCGGAAATTTGTTCGCCCGTGCCGGTGAGGAGGGCGCCGCTGATTAAGACGGAGCAGAACGGGAGAGGTGCCACGCGTATTGGGCCGGCGGACGGCGGGGGCACACCTTGAGACCCTGTCATCGACCTGGGACGGGGCTTGTGCGCATGCTGGATGGCAAGCTGGCTGGCAGCCTCGCGTGCGTGCTGGGCGGCAACCTCGTCCAGGGCAAGGGCTTCGCGATAAGGGTGCCGTCAACGGGAAAGCTCACTCGGCGACCTCCAGCACGGGTAGGTCGATGAAGGTGTGCCCCGACGCGCCGGCGGCATCGCCATCATCCCATGCGCTGCCTCCAATACGACTCTTCCTCCTCCGCCGGCAATAGGGCAGGACGATGGCGCGCGGATATTGCGATGACCGGGTGGAGACAATGGAGAAATACGGCAGGGGCAGATGGCCAACAATCTCGTCCCCGCGCCGATCTCGTTCCGTGCCGACTGCGACGGCCACTGGTGGTAATTTCTTTTAGCGGTGGCAAATCTCGTAATTATCACGAAACGAAATAAAACGAACCAGTACGATGGCATTAGCAGTATTATGTGATTTGGTGGGAGGGTAAAACGGGCAAAAGTGGATTTGTGTTGAGTTGTCAAACATTGGAGCGATCTGGACCGTTGGCCAAATATTGAAGGGCTCAGATTCAATGTATCAACACAAGTTTGCTCTTTTAATAGTAGTATAGATATATCTTCTTGAAAAAATTAAATCCAAAAAGACATTTCTATTTATCCATTTTAATTTCATATTTAAATAGAAACACACCTTTTTTGCTCTGCGTAGAAGATGTAAAGCTGTATAAGTTAGCAGCACTGGCTACGATTACGAACGAATACTGTTTCCAGCATATAAAGAGTATGGAAAACACTAACGCACTGGATCAGCATGCCGGCTCGCTCTCCTCTGCGTCTTTCGCTCCGCTACCTCTGTTATGCGTCTCTACCTACTGGCAACCTCGGCTCCAGCTCCGTATCTCCTCAGCTTGCTCCTGGCCGCTACTACCTCGTCGGCTTCCGCCACCTATTCTCAACGCTGTTGCTCGTCGGCCACTCTGCTGCTGCTCCTCCGTGTTGCGGCCTGAGTGCTGCCTGCTTGCCTCTGTTGCTGCTCACCGCAGCGTCCATGCCGTACCTGGTGATCACCCGGTTCCAAATATGGCCGGGACTAAATATCAGATCCGAATGCCTGTTTTCTACTAGTGTGAGGGCCACTGCGGACGTTAGAGCATCTCCACCGGGAGCCTCCAAGTGACCCCCAAATGCCCATTGGGGGTCCGGACGACTAAAAACGCCACCAGCGGCACCCCCAAAGGGTCGTCTCGAGCAAAATCGTGTCCGGCACCCCTGAAGAGGCCTCCAAATTTGGAGGCCCTCTCGGGGGTGCCGGACATGGGTGCGGACATGCTTCTGACAGGGCTGGCCCGCCCATCATACGCACAACGCCCCGCTCCGTGTTAACTTGGACTTGGTAGGAGGTCATTGCGCCGCGTTTAATGGCGAGGCGACGAGACGGCGGCTCGCCTGTCATCACGTCTCGCAATAGCGAAGCGACGCCTCGCAATAACGCCGCGCCCGTTCCCATGGCGCAGACGGAAGCGACGCGTGCTGCAGTCGCAGCGGCTGCCCGCGGCGGCGCCCTGCGCACGCGTCGTCGGCGTCAATGCATGGCCAGGCGAACCGGTGGCCGCGTTAATGCAGGCCACCCAACCCCGCTCCTCCGGCCGCCTTTAAAACCCGGCGCGTCGCAGCCCTCCTCTCCCCACACCACCGCTTCTCCCTTCTCTCCTCTCCCAACTCGCCACCAGCAGATCGGCCGCCAAGCAAGGCGGCCAACCGCGAGACGCCGGAGGAGCGCGAGCTCCGGCGTCATCGCGACTTCCTCTCGGTGGAAAGCGAGCGCCGCAGCCAGCGACGCCGCGAGCAGATGGAGGAATGCCGTCGCCGCAACGAGGAGGCGGAGATGGCCAGGGCGTATGAACGTGAGCGGTGGCTCGAGGAGGCAGCCAACGCGCCTCCGTACGTCGTGTCGCTGGAGACGGCGCAGCTGTGCAGCCTCCACAGGGTGCCGGTGGAGGGGGACGCGTCCCTACCCGAAGGGTGGACGAGGAACGCCGTCAACGTGCCGGTGGCGCCGCGGCTCAGCGGCAAGGAGCGCGTCGGCTTCATCATGCGGAAGTGGCAGGCTAGACGCTGTAGCGTGTAGACGGTACCGGCGTAGTTTAAGTTTAGTTTGTTAAATCTCGTTTAGATTTTAAATTGTAAGTTTGTTAAATCTCGTTTAATAAAATCCGCCGCCCGCAAGGTGTTCGATGATTTGCTCGCATTTGGGGGGCGGACGTTTGGGGTGCGCCGCTGTGGACGCGGTCGAAAACATGGGCGGACACATGTCCGGCACCCCCCAATGGAGGCCCCATTGTGGGGTGCCGGACACGAATTTGGAGGGCCCGGTGGAGATGCTCTTATTGACAGATAAATCCCCAGAAGCTGGACTTGGACAAGGCAACGCCTCACGAGTGGATTTGTCTGGACTTCATCCGATCTAGTTCCACGGACCTCCGCCGCAGGGAATTCATGACCGACGGGTTTGAATGGGCTACGGCGGTGCCTCCATGGTCGTTGGCCAAGGTCAATTTTCTGAGATTTCTTTTATCGATGTTGCATATGGCCGGTGTGCGATTTTGCTACATATATGCATCGTTTTTGTTGTGTAAGCATGGGAAAAGTGTTCAATGATTTATGTGCGTATGTTATAAAGAGATTGCTCCACTGTTTTATACATATTCCTGTAGAGCCGGATGAGTTGGATTTTTTTTTTTGGCTCAGACGATGCGATCAATCGAGATTTGTTGCATACGTTGTTGACTTATGTACATTAATGTGTCCAAAATGTTATGGTGTTTTTGCTGCACGCCAAAAGTATTTTTACCGGATAATGTTGCAAAGCATGTCACAATTCTAAATATGCTACATACACAAAAAATAATATTATATTTAGGATCTTTTTTTTGTAGCCGTGACCAAACTGTTACAACAAAATGAGGGGGACATATGTGAACGTGACATGCATGTCAAACCGGCTGAAGCGTTTGCCAAATTGACGTACTGTTTTTGAACGAAAGGACGATACTTGGCAGCGCTCGTGCGCTTATGTGGAGGGCTCGCTTGGTCATGTAAAGCTAGTCTAAGAATTTAAATAGAAAAAGACTCGCTACTCATCGGGTGGGGACACACCCCTGTTTAAAACTAATTGCAAGTCGTATAAACCCATTTTAAGCTTGATTTTCTTGTAGAACATGATTGGTGTAAAAAGGTGGTTCTAGAATACTAACTTTTTCAGCAAAGTCAACGCTATGTTGACTTTTAGGTCTTAAAGTCAACACCGAGTTGACTTTTGAATTTTTTCTTCAAATTTTTGAACCACTTTTGTACACTAGAAATTCATATTCTACTAGAAGAAGCAAGCTCAAAATGGGCTTATACGACGTTCATTATCGATGCTTTACTGAGGATGTTTTACACCGTAGTGTTGGTACGTAGTGTTGCTCGCGACGAGATTTTCGAAGTTAGATCCCATATGAAAAGCAACTTTTCTTCACGTTAAACCAAATTTGTGGTTAAACCATAATTGTCAACCAAAAGTTGCGTTTTAGATGCAACTATGAACTACCTCCATTCAGATTAATAAGGTGTGCAAGTATTTGAAGATTTGTCATTTGACCAAGAATTAATCCATGATTATAAGGACTATTTCATATAAAATTGGTACATTACAAAGTGTTTTTTAATAAGAACCTAACATTATAAATTATGTACTATATAATCAATATATTGTCGCTTTGTCACAAAATGCGTGTGCGCCTATTCATAGAAACGGAGGGACTATGTGGACGGAAAAACATCTCAGAGCAAGCATGCTTCTCATAAAACCGAGAAGTCGAAAATTGCTTGGATTTCGTGCCAGTTTATACTACAAAGTTGTTTTGTGGTAGAAAAGATGCTTATAGTACAAAGTTGTATTACAAAATATTTTAGGAAAATAACTATTTATCACAAAAAATAATTTGTGGTTGAAAATTGCTTTTTAGAGCGGATAGACAAGTTAAGAATTATTTTGGTAAACTACGAGTTTAAAGTTGATCATTGTTGCTTTTATAAATGGACTGACTAGTTCAGAACTATTTTGGAAAAAAGAACAAGGCAATTTGTGATGCAAAAATGGCTGCGTAGAACTGGTCGTCAAAGTTGAGAATTGTTTTGGTTGATAGCAAGTTTATATAGTCATTTGCATATCTAGTCATTATAATGGCGATCAAAACACCTTTTGAGAGATTCCTTGGTATCTTTGCAAAAAACAAAAAAATTCATGAAAAATTAATTTGTGGTTTAAAACATTTCATGAAAAGTTAATTTGTGATCCGTTGTGTTGTTCGTTCGTCTGTTCGTGCTTGCTCCAGAACAAGGTGCCACGACGGACGCACTTCATCGAGAAGCCCACGCGGACTACCAAGCGTCTTGATAAAGGGAAGGAGGAGGAACTGGCCAAGGACAACAAGAAGCAGCTCTTGACCGTTGATCGAAAGCCGCACCGAGAGGGGTCCTCGTGAAGAAGCTGGCTACAACTCCTGTAGGACTTCAGTCTTCGAAGCATTGGCGTTCTTCACTTCTTGATGTCCTCTTTGATCCTGACACCTTCGAATTTTGGTTGCCATACGATCCCTCTCCAGTCCTCGACCACGACCACCACGCTCCGCAACGCCGGCATCGTGCAGACCCCGGCCCCGACCCCGAGCACAAGGTTTGGCAGTGGCATCAGCGGCGGGGAGCCATGGAGCACAAGGCTCCGCAACGACAACGGGAAATAGAACAAGAGAAAGAGCCAGGCGAGAGGGCGAGTCATGGCGGGACACGGGAAGGTGAAGCAGAACAGTGTGGATCGCCCAAGCCGCATGTCGGCGACCAGGGCCGGTGCAAACATATTGTGGACCTGGTGCGAATTAAAATAAATTTATTTATACTAAATATTTTTATTTATTTATGAATTAACTTGATAAAACAACAACCTTAATGCATATAATTTTTCTTATCAATTAGTTGTCATAATAAACCACATTTGAATGTTTCTATTATTATTACACCATTCTCTATAAAAAAAATTGTGTAATGACAATTTAAATGTTTTGTCAGAATTTTTTTGTCTCATATTTACATATCTTTGAAGATGTTTGTTTTATGTGTGTATACACACATGTTCAACTCTATTTTAATATCCTTAATATCATGGTAGAGACCTCTAAAGTGTTCGGTAAAATAAATCAATATATTAATAGTTGATTCTCGTGTATGATTAGGTAAGAAAACATTTATATAAACTTATAGAGTATAATTTGAAATATCACAAATAGTCTTGCAAATTTTGGTTTGGTGATAAGTTGAAATTATACACATATTTTGTACTATCGAAATATCATCGACCGCAAAGTCTATATTACATATGATTTGAATTTGACATTCTTGTTCGCAAAGCACTTGCTATCATCTGGTGTGTGCAACATATCATATCAATTTCTCAAACACAAGGTCAGGAAAAAAAATCAAGGGTCATTTATTCTCTTGCCCCACTTCGCTTAGTTTTTATCAACTGTGCCCTACTCGCTTAGATCAATGCCTGAGTGTGCGAGTTGTCGGGCGTCGATGACTTTGAGGAGTGGGGTGAGGGGAGGGTGTTGGATTAGTAGGGCTCCCGAGGCCTAGGCCTGGCGGGGCCGGAGGAGGTGCGAGTCTATAACCACGTCGGCGCATTAAGGCATTCGGCGGTGTCATTGGACAACAAGGAATCGAGCATGCCATACTTCGCTCCCGCTGTTTGCTTACGAGTTTGGTAGGGAGCCGAGGAGTCTTGGAGAGGCTCGTGACACGGTCAAACCTTGTAGGATGCAACTCGCTTCGTTCAATGACTTATTCAACAGAAGGATGTGGTCGACGGCGTGGACAATGATCCTTCCAACACACAGGGAGGGCGTTGTCATTGCAGAAGTTGTGAGGAGGTCAGGGAGGGGGGCAAGGGGCTGTCACCACGCAAACAGTGGGGAAGAAGGGGAGGGAGTGGCTTGACAACCTTGGAGAGATAAAGAGTGGAGAATGGGCAACTAGCTAGAGTGTGAGGGCTTGCCTGATTCGGTCTGGGTGGTTTTTCTTTGGTACACACGTGTCATGGTAAGGGTTTAAAAAATGTTTTGTTGTGATCATATTAATATTTTGAGTTTAGCATAAATAATACTAAGATTTGAAGATCTTTTTGACTGTTAAGATTATTTATAATTATTCTTGGTTGATTATATCGGAAAGTATATCATCAGATATCCATAATCATACGGTTCATCCTGTACTTTGTGGGTGTCAATCTTCGTGGAGTAATGGAAAGGAGATATATCTGAAGAAATATATTTCGTCTGTTATCATTATTTTATATTGTTCTGTCTACTAACGAAAATTAATACTTGGTAGGTCCATATAACACAATTAGTTGACATTTCAGTCTACTGGAATATGAACGGCTTCGTGAGGAAGTGATAATAATTTACAAGTCACTACAAGAGAAATGAGGTTTAATTAACATGTGCAATCTTTTGGAGACATGGGTTGCACATGCACACTTACTAGTAAAGAATAAACTGAGCGGTAGAGCAGGGCCGGGCCGACGAAATCCGGGGCCCTGTGCGAAACTTTAAAATGGACCCCATATTGAGGTTTTAGCAAATTTGAATAGCAAAAAATCCAACTTTTTTCTTGGTAATTAGACATATCGTCAAACACACCTCGTCCCTTTTCGTGCCCTTCAGCAGTGTCGATTCCCTTTGAGTTACGACGTTGATCTGATCGGGATTGGAAGACCAATGTTTTGCCTTTCATCGTGGTGTTGGTCGGTCGAGACTTGATATTTCAAGAAGAAGTTTAATCTCCACGGTGTCGCCTGGTCATAGTCTAAAAAACCAAGAACGACGACGAACCGGTAGCCCTTCGGTTCATTGTTCCGTGGTCGAACGACAGATTGAACTACTTCAACAGCAGGATGGGCAATTAAGAAAGTTATTTTTACTAGTGAAATACCTTTAAAAATTGTCGGTCTGTTTACATAACCCAAAAAACTAATAGATGTGTACACTGTACACAAAAGACTACCACAAAAGACTATAAATTGTCGGACCTGTAATTTAAAAAGTTATTTTTACTAGCAATCAAGCACACTGTACATAACGTCACAGTGCAGCGAGTTTGCGACCTGGCATCTCTGGATCGGGAGTTCTTTTTACGGGAGTTGATACTTGAGAATAACCAACGAGCGAAATTGGAAGGGCCCACATAATCGATCGATCGACTCCCTCCCTCGCTGAGCTGGAGCTTTTTTTTTTAATGAGTGTGACGCGAAGCTGGAGCTAGGAATCGCATAGACACGTCGGGCTCCAGCGGATGGGCCACGTAAAGTCCGCCCAGGTGACCAGCGGATTAAGGATTAACTGCTACAGATTTACAGGTAAAACTAAAAATATGGGCCCCTAATATTTTTGGGCCCTGTGTGGCCGCACAGGTCGCACTCCCGTCGGCCTGGGCCTGCGGTAGAGTGTCCTCATACTTTGGATAGAACTTACTCCTTACCGGGTAACCTTGTCTATCGAGCCGACGTCGCGACGCCAGAGAAGACTGGCGAAGAAGGTGTCGGCGTGGATCGAGCGAGCCGCGGGCGAGCAATGACCTTAGTGGTGAAGGGGTGGGGCTGGCCAGCCACTAAGAACAAATTAAAACGTGTCGGGGAGGTATTAGAGGTGATGTCAGGGTCAAAGTCCAATATTTGAGAGTACGATGTGGTGAAGCGGCGGGGCAGACATGATCTGGAGGAGGCGGTGGTGTCGGTGCTTCTTTTCCTCTTCTCCGACGGATGGTTTTCTTTCTTCTTCCCCTACTATCATCAATTTGATTGCTCTTCTTTTGCCCTCCGTTCCGACGACTATAGAGGTTGTCGGAATTTCGCCTGTGGACAAGATCACGCGTAAGCTAGCAGCGCCCGTTTGGATCAAACTTCCAAGTTGTAAGCTGTCACAAGCAAAGGTAGCTCCTGCCCCAGCGGAGATCAAGTTACTAACCAAAGTTGGATTAATCAACTAAAACAGAATTGAGCGGCTAAGGAGTATTTTTCATTCTTTGAAGTATATACCGTAAAAAAAGTACAGAGATCGCGGCAGTGACAGTTTCTTGTAAATGAGGACTTGAGATCATGGATATTAGCAAAAGAGGGAGGAGCAGATCGACTAGTTTTCTCTTGGCGTGGCTTGCCCGTGTGTAATACTCTATGCTAGTAATCCTTAACGATAATGCTGATTAAAAACTAAATCGGTAATAGCTGCAATAAAAATGAACAAAGATTAACTGAGAAAAATCCTACACGCCACCTCTGTTTCAGAAATTTTTGGAGCCGGCGTTGCTCTGGAACAGCCAGGGTGGCATAGTGGGGCCCGCGGCCGTAACCGTTTATTTACCTTGGGCGCGGCCGAACCCAACGAGAGAAAAGTTACGAGCGGTAACAAATCTTAAATCGCCTGGAGGGACACCTTGTCAGTGAAAGGGGAAAGCAGCGAATCTCTGCGAAGCCACGGTAACAAAAATCACTCTTCACCTCGCCCCACGACTCCCTATAAATCCCCTTCTTCCTTCCCCGTCGTCTTCCGTCCACCGTCGTCTTTCCTCTACCTGCTACCCTCCACATCCCACTGCACCCTCGCGAGGCAGAGAGAGAGAGAGAGATCGGCGAGCAGCGGCAATGGCGACCGAAGACGGCGAGGGGAGCGGCGGGAGCGAGAAGTCTGCCACGGCGGCGACGTCGACCGCACCGGACTCCAGCACGCTTTCTCTCCCCCAGCAGTCCACGGCGCCGCAGGAGCACGCGCCCACGCGCTCGACGCCAGTTCAGGGTCTGGAGGACGCCATGAGCGGGAGCAGCAGCGAGTCGGCGTCGCGGGTCCCCGCCTCCGACGTGCGACTCCAGGGCGCGGCGGACACGGCGCCGATCGAGGAGGGCGAGGGGAGCCAGCCGACTCTCCCGACCGAGACGTCTCCGGCATCGGGCTCCACCTCCAGCAGGGGCAGGCGACCACCCGCTCGGAGGACGCCATCGGCGGGAGGAGCATCGAGTCGGCGCCGCAGGTCCCAGCATCCGACGTGTTTCTCCGGGGTGGGGGATTCATCTTCCAGGCGCCGCAGGTCCCAGCACCCGACCAGCCGGCACGACTTTCCCAGGTGTTTGTGCCGGGCGGGGACGACATCAACATGGCGCACGTCAAGACCCTGATCGCTGAGATGATGGCTTCCGACACCAAGACACCCCCTGCATCCGACTCCACCACGCTCGCCCTCACCCAGTCGTCATCGGCGCAGCGGGAGCACGGGATCACCAGCTCGCCGCCCGTCCACGTTCCGGCGGACGCCATCAGCGGCAGGAGCGAGTCGCCGTTCCTACCGGGGCCGTCCGACGCGATCTTCTGTCCACCCCCGGCTTCACTGCAGCCACGCCGGGACGTCGGGGTCATTGGTGGCGGAAGACCGGCACGCGCAGCCGGGCAGCCCGAGCCGGCGGTGAGCACGATGGTGGTGCGCATGGCGCCGAGAACTCTGGGCGCGCCGCTCCGGAGTGCGGGACTGCTTCAGGGGCCTGAGCATTCGCCACATGTTGGCGGGGCACCCTTTGTGCAGCTCGACCCGGGGCTTACCAGGATGATGGGCATGGGGCTGGAGTGGACGACGGGACAGCCGTGGCGTCAGCATGTTGGGCATGGACCTCCGGGAGCTCAGCTGCAGCTGGACCCGGCGCTACTGCTTCAGCTGCATCAGCAGCACCATGCTCACTCGCCGCTTCGCCTGGAGATGCTGTGGGAGCCGGCAAGACCGCACGGCCGGCATCACCTCGCCCGTGCTCCCACTCGCCGCAACAACCGCGCGAACTTCGTTCAGATATCAGTGAGTCTCCTCGCCCTCGGCCTCCCTCTCGCCAGCCCGTCGTAGTGATCTAACACTGTTTCCATGTTCACTTTGGCAGCGGGAGGATGTTCAGCGTGGGTGGGCTGAGCTGCAGGCGCGCCGCCAGGAGTGCGTGGAGCTCAGACGGCACAACCACCTGCTGCAGCAGGAGTGCTGGAACCTTCGCCAGGCGCTGCTCCTCCGTCAGACGCCCAGCAGCAACGGAGTCTGTGGTGATTGCTCCGGGCCAGCTGAGCTGCAGCTTACCCCCTGCCTGCACTACGCGTTGTGCATCGAGTGCTACCTGAAGCGCCACGAGTGCCCCTGCTGTCGCCGTGGTTTCGACTGAATCTTTCCCTGCTGCAATACTTTTCTCATTGAGGGATCTTGATCATGAGTTCCGAGTATGTTAATGGTGCTGCAATCCGTTTCTCAAGATGTAGGAAGGATTACGTTTCTGATTCTTTAGTATCCCTGCTAGAATTGCACCGATGATTTGATTCTTTCGAATGTTGTGATCGGGTGAACTTGTAGTTTTCCACTGCACCAGAATATTGTGATCTGTGATTTTTGTGTGTCTTGTTATCTCAAATTTAGACGAGATGATGTGTTGCATGTCTGTCCAAAGAAATGCACATGATCGTTGGGCATTGGTCGAGGGAATTTTGGTACGAAACGGAAGAGTTCGACGTGCATCAATTACAAACATTTGAGGCCAAAACAAAGCTTAAATAATACTTTGAACAAAGCGATTACAGAGAACAGAGGTTGTGGTACCTGCAGCACCAAATCCTCTTGGTTCATTAATTTTTTGGTTTGAGTCCCATTACTGTTTTGCGCTGTCCAGAAGATTATAATCCCCATCAGCGTGTCGACCTTTGTGATCAGGGACTTGGAGTTCACCATGTCTGAGAGATGCTTCTCTGCTTCCTCAAGGAGGACAAATGCGGGGGTAATCAGATGTTGCATACACAATGACAGAGAACTAAGAGGCAAGTAGAAGCTGCAATGCTACTAGGGGGAGCTCGGAAACACGGACCTGCAAGCTAAAGCAAAGAAGATCTGAAAGCCTATTCAGAATAATCAATGAATAGTATTTCTCGAAACAACAACAGAGGAATAACTGAAAATCAATCCACAAGAACAAAGCAAGAACTAAAAATATATACAGTAAAGGTCAAGTAAGCGGTACACGTTCGATGATCCTCAGCTTTAGATTACCATCTGCTTTGACGCCTAAAGCTCCTCCGAGAAAATTCTTCTCCTTCTCATATTCATCTTTAAAGAATTCCCAAAACTTTGTCCATGAATCACCTGCATGATAACGAGTTTCTTTAGCAGTAATCTTATTTCATACAAACATGGGAAAGGTGGGGCACAATCTAAGCAACTCAACAGTTGTTTCAGAGTTAGATGACAAGTATTTATCCTTGTATCTTCTTTATATTATTAGTATTATTGTTGTTGTTATTATTATTTATTATTATTATTATTATTATGTAGCAAAACTCCCTCTTGTGCAGTGGATGTAGAATAGGCGCAGACACCAGAAAAACGAAAAGGGTTAGTACTTAGTAGTTAAAGGAGATGAGCAAGAACCACCAAAAAAATGAAACAATGAGATGGATTGGTAGCAGAAGATAATGTAGTTCCATGCCTATTTATTCAAAAATTTCATATTTAGAAAAACACATTCCTCAGCGGTGAAAATAAAATTGTATGCCTACTTATCTTTAGTCAACCATGATGGAATTTACAACAAATCTTCATAGCCTACTATAAATTGGTTCCTCTCCCAAAACTGACATAGAAAGTCTCAAACGTGTGGTGAAGTTTGACTCATGAAGATGATCAAAACCTGAAGGTAACTCTGCGCAAACAAAAAACACGAACTAATGCAAATCTCAACATGATTATGTTATCTATGCATCTTCTCTCAACTCTTATAAAAAACAAATGAAGCTGCACTACATAACGATGGGTGGCACAGAAATTGAACGCCCTAACCTAGAATAGATACGACAGGAGCAACAAACAGTTGGTGATGCTCCCGCAGTCCAGGAAGATGGAGACGCCATGTACGGTGCGGACTCCACGCCAGAGATTTTGGTAGTATCAACTGCATTGTGCTTGAGATTATCGAGAGATCCAGGGATTCAGTAATAAGGTTTAGAAACTGAGCACAAGCGTTGTTGTTTAAAACATGTATGTCAATTTCTAATTCTAAGAAAGACGTAAACCAGTTTTCTTTGGTATATAACAACAAGCAAATAATAGGAGTTGAGATGCTTTTTTTATTTTGGGATAAACTTTTGATTTTCCCCATGATGTCTAAAATAGATGGTTAAGCTCATAGAATCAATGTGTCTTGTTGATTTACTCTTGGTGTATTTGTCTATAGGCCCTCTAAGTGGACTAGGTACCTGATTTTGCAGGTGTCCAACATAGACTATCCTTGTCTTGTTTGGACCATGGCCACCTGCAAAATGATTCGAGTAGCATTTGCACCAAATAGTTGGCATAAAAGATAGAAGGCACTAATTAAAAAACTCTAGTTTCATTAACAATACGTAAACGATTTATTGAACAAAGTATGGCATTTCATCACACAGTTTCCTATTGGAGCTAGTTCAACATTTTAACTGATAAAACTGATATGGACATGGAGTTCTTGCGAGGGTTAACTGATAAAACTGTTGTGCACACGGAGTTCATGAGCACAAGTCCATAAAAGACCATTGCAAATTGCAACATATGTTAGGGGAAAAACCTCCCGATTTATGATTATCTTGGAAATTTAACTTCTCTCTTCCATCCTCTAAGCTCTTATCTGCACCATTTTTTGTGGTCATAAGACTTTAATCATTTTAGATGACAGCATGGTAAAATGAGCCAAGAAATAAAAGGGTATCTAGAGTTTTCACAGGAAATGTGATATAATACGAAACAGGCATGCAAAATAAGAAACAAACCATTACAAGCCTAGCATGATATTTTTCTTGAAACCTGACCAATCCAATCTACATCCTACGGAAAGAACATCACAAGGTTACGTGGAAAGTCACAAACATAAACCATTACACCTAACAAAATCTCTCATTTGGAAGTCTCTAAATTCATTAAGAGCCATCATACTTTCAAAAAAGAAACAGGATCGGAAGAAAATCTCTACTACTATTAATCAAACAAACATATTCATTACTACGGTCACCCAGCCTAATGTACACATACCAACAGGGAGCAATTACAGCCTCACGATCAAGCTCACTAAATAGGATCTAACCGTCAACATAACAAGTACCCTTCTCCATGTGTACGTTTAGCAATTTTAGGGGGCGGACGAAAACTCTGCCATCCGCCCGCGTACACACACAAGAAAAAAAAACATAATCAATGGGAAACAAACCATCCACTCTCTACCTGAACAAATTGGCTAAATTAGCGGCAATACAATCAATCTGCCCCCTCGCCCTTCATCGCTGCCATCCAGGCATAACCTTCAGTGCTCACGCTGCTGCCGGCCGCCCACACGATCATTCGATGTCGCTGCGCCGACCAGCTCCTCGCCAACCCAGGTGCAGGTGATTCTATTTTATTCGCTTCTACACGATGAAGGGCGATGGCGGAAGATAGTTCATTGTTGCCATCCACGCGTACCTTGCAGTGCATACGCCGACGCCCACACGAGACATCCGCGCCGATGAGCTCTTCTCCAACCCAGGTGCATGCAATTCTGTTGCTATATATGTCCAATTCCATTTGAACTAATCTGAATGTCTTCCTTCATAGTCGCTGTCAAGACTCACCATGTATTGGGCCGCCGCCGCCTGAGTATCCCTGCGCCATCGCCGTAATGCGCATCTGATGACGTCGGCACAGACAAACTTCTCGGCAACGCAGGTGCAGGCTCATTTACCAGGAATACTGATATCGCCGCCCTCACCTAAAACTGAAACAATGCTGCATGATTAGCCACTGATTACAAAGTTTAACTAATAAAATCGGCTAGAGCAGCACGGTTAGCTACCTAGAATTTAGAGCAACTCTTGTTAGCTAGCTCTGACAATGCATAATACATGCAATCATGAAACATCTTATATACAGTGAGGGGTTCCTCAATCAAGCAGGTGGTAGTGTGCATATAGAATATAGGGTCAAAAGCTAGGATGGAGACTATAAATAATACGTTGTAGTCTACAGGTTTCAACTCACTGTTCCTCTACTTTGCACCAAATTTTATCAAGCGCACATCTGTACAGTGAAGGCTATATTCTTATTTGGGCAATGCTTGCTTAATGTGATTTAGTGCCAACGATTACCTTACCAAAAATTGCCAACTTCTGACAGTATACTGCTTATCGCTTTTCGTTTGGTGCCAAGATTTTTCGTGAAAGTGTCATTTTGTCAGTTGTAGCTCATTTCTTACACCAAAACCTGCTAAACCAATTTGGCCGGTTGGATACTGGTAATTGTAATTTAGCTTGGTTTAAATATGCTGCATTCAGGCATAATACACAAAACCGTGCCCACCGCTACTACTCTGTGAAACCCCGCAGGATACTACCAGAACGAAACCATGTGTGTGACATATTCTGAACACAAATTCATGTTTACAAGTGGCTTTAGTGATAGTTCAAATAACATTAAGCTTCTTTTACATCGGGAATTACTTGAATTCTATGAACATAAACTCTCCGTTAAAGGAAAATGTGGGTCACTAAATGTGAAGTGACTCATGTGCAGTGTTTGAGAAGAACATTGATATGTTCTTTATATTTGAATATTCTTCTCTGAATATAATGGAGTACATTTTTATCATGCTGGTGTAATTCAAGCATATGTCTATATATATTGCAGTGCTTATATAGTGCAGTATTCAAATCTTGTTTGCTGCTGAAATTTAGTATTTATATGCAGTAGCAGTTGTATCCAGTAGACCAGTACTGCTTGCTTGCACTGACCAACCCAAAATGCAAGAGTAAAAGCACATTTGTGGAGTAATAGCAAGTACTCAAGTATAAGCTGGAGTGTATATTCTCAAAGTATAAGCTGGAGTATATAACAACCCAATGTCTCCTTGCTAGATCTTGCCTATTGGGAGTACATGTTTAGTGAAGCGTGCATCAGTGTGTAATTACTTTTGATAGGAGTCAGATTAATGAATTTAGTCGCATCTTGTTCATCTGGTTTTAACTAAGATGATGTCTGACACCCAAAAATACAACTCTCCAACCATTGCGAGAAAAACTACAAGATACATTTTTTCATAGAACTACATCTGGTACAAAATGGCAGAGTGTTAGTACATAATTCCAGTCTGGCCCAACTTAAACAGCAATGCTAATCATTATTATGCAACAGTAAGGTACATATGCAACCATTACGGATTCCATATCAAGCTCATTTCCAATTTTGTAGCAGGATTGCTCGATAAGATAAACTATTTAAAGGATTACATATCAAGCTTATCTCGAATTTTGTAATTCCACACAATATCAAAGTATGGTCATGGCAACAAAAAAATCAGATGTGCAGTGCAATCACCTTCCATTTGCTTCTCAACTGCCTTGGACCTGGACGGATCTGCTGGCCTTGTTGGCCTTGCCTCGAGGAAGAAGACGGGTCCATCTTGGCGATTTAACACAGAAGCTCCGGATGTGCTTCTACGAGTTGGAGGCGCAGCCGGTGCTGGCGGCAGCACCGGTTGCTGGGTCGCCGCAAGGCTTGGGGACGAAGGAGGGGCACCAGAGAAGGGCGTTGGCGCCTGGCGGCAGGGCAGGGGTGGATGCCCGTGAGTGAGAGTGGGTAATGGGGAGCGGTGTGTGTTTCCGATGGATTTCCATCGGGTTGGTTTCCATTGAGTCTTTTCTAGAGAAAAATCATCGTCACCTGCAATTTAAAATTCGAAAATCATATATCCGAGTTTCAAAAAAATTGAAATAAAATCTGGATGTAGCTAATGGTGTATTGCAGAAATGTGTAAATATCAATTTTAAATACTTCATAATATAAGCTTCGTAAAAAATGACAAAACCGACTAAAATTTAGAGATTTAAAAATATGCATACTCAGTTACACACTTTTATCTTTTTGTGTAGCTTACAATACAAAGTACTCCAAATTTACTTTTGCACATTTGTGGGATACACCGTTGGCTACATCCAGAATTTTTAAAACATGTAAATATGATTTATTTTTTTAAGTGGCATGAGTACCGGAGCCCGGGAGACAAAAATCTCCTTCTAAAACCGCATATATTCTACAGCTTCCTTCTGTCCAAATCTGTTCTGAATGCGCCACTTCGTGATCTTAAAATTTGGTGACCCCGTAAATATTTTAAATAACTCATTTGTTTTAAAAGTTTGTTTTGAAAGTATGAAGATTTCAGAGAATCTGACTGATCTTACTCTTTGTTTTGTTACAAGACAATGGTCTACAATCACGGCAGTATAATGCTACTTTATGACAATGTTCTATGATTACGACAGTATAATGCTACTTCATGTACCACTTTAAACGACAGTTCCGTGGTCGTGTTTCTTTGATATGAATTTCAAAGTATTAAACATGTATGACTGATCCTGCCAGATGTTGCTCGCTGACTTCTTTTTGTAATTTCGACGATAATTTATCATAATACAATAATATTACTACTTCGGAATATAAAAAGAAAGATGTGTTCACAAAATTGAGTTGAGACGTGCGTGCTAGTAACTATAAATTGCTCACTCGAAATCTATGTAGTCTCTTGTTGAGTTTCTTACTTTTATGTCTGGACTGTATTTATAAACTCTGTACAACTTTGTTCGTTTCTTCTTCTAATCAAATGAATGCAGCGCTGCTGATTTCGTAAAAAAAATGAACTCACGCTGTCCTAAAATTAGGTACACATTTTGGATAACTGATACTACACCTTTGGCTTCCTGATTTGGATTGCATGCGAAATCCGTCGCTCTATGTATCCAAGGAATCCCCGTTCTGGGACAGCAATGGCGCTCGGATCACCGTAACTGCAGTGGATCCCCAGGCGCTCACCGCCGCCGGGTAAAACTTCCGCCCAGAATCACACCGGAGTACTCAACAGTATAACCAAAAACACCGGTAACAGAACGTTGGTCGAAAATCGTCCAAATATCGTCCCAATACCGACCACAACTACAGCCCACGAAAGAGCACATCCAGGCAAAATCTACAACATGCACCTGAGTACGTATTAGAGAGGAGGAGCAACAAACTGAAATCGCAGCGCAGCCGATAGAACGGCCGAAGGTTCCCCAACCCTAGCCAAACCCTATCGATCACAGCGGGGATTCAGAAACAGGCAAACAGGTAAACGGTAAACCCCTTCCGAACGGACACGTGTAGTTACCGGATTCCCCTACAGAAATTGCTTAGCTACCGGAGCTGCATATAGCTTTCCCAGGCCAGGAATATAGCTCTGTATAGATAGATCGGCAACACATCCGATATAAAAAGCAGCAGCATGAACCGAACCAATCTGCCTCTGCCTCTTCCTCTTCCTTCAGACAATACCACCATGGCGTCTGATCAGAAACAACCCGACTGGTTGGAGCTTCCCTCCGATCTCCTGGAGCCCATCGCCAAGAGATCCTGCGATGCCGTCACCGGACACACCTTGTTCCGCTCCGTCTGCCGGGCATGGCGCTCTGCAGTAGGACAAGCGCCGCGTCTTCTGCTTCCTGCTGCTCTAGATGGTGCTGGTTCAGAACACACGCTCGTCTTCCCTTTGTCGCGCGGGTGGTTGGTCGTCGTTGATGCGCGTGATGCGTCCTGCCGCCTCTCTCACCTGGCTACGGGAACCACCGCTGTGCTGCCCAAGATCAACGCCTTCCGCGACCCTGAAGCCACCTCCGGCACCACGCATGTTAGATATGGGCATTATACTGACGACGAAAGCGAGCGCGGAAACCACTGGCTTGCTCGGAGCAAGATCAAGATCACTCAGCCGTCATGTCGGATCTTCTTTTATACTTATCTCAAATTCTCGGATTCCTTCCGCTTCGCCGTGCATTTTCCACCCGGTAGTACTCCTGAAGTAAGCACAGATGGCATGATGATCATGATGTGCCACAGGTGGTTAACGGGCACAAGAGGCATGGTTTTCTGCCGGCCCGGAGATCTGGCTTGGACAGAGATAGCAAGATGTTCATCGTGTTTCAGGGACTTCATTGATTTCGCCTACTTCCGAGGCAAGTTCTACGGCTTGGAACGCTATGGGGTTACAAAGGTGTACGAAGCAACGACACTCTAGTTCCTCCACTCGATTGATGTACCGCAAGCAACCTTGAAACTTTCTTCCTATTTGGACTTCCCCTTCGATGGTCATCTTGGCGAGTTCAGTTACTTGAATCTAGTTGTGTTGCCGAGTAAGGTGCTCTTGGTCAGGACCAGCGGGAAATCATCAGGGTTGGAGGGCTTCGACGTCTTTGAGTTAGGGTCAAAGTCTGAGAACAACGATAGGATCGCTTGGCGCAAAGTAACATGGGACGACATCGGTGGCAATTACGAGTTGTTCCTGGATGGCTACCACACAGCCTTTCGCAAGAGCAACACTGGAAGCGGAACTCGGATCTACTGTGTTCTCGGCCGGCACCGTGAACCCACTACGGCAGCATATTGCTACGACACGGGAGAGAACAAATTTGAATGCATATATAGAACTCTGGCCAACAACAACACCGAATATTCAACCAAACCTAGTTGGTTTGTTCCCTAGCTAAGCCACTTCTTTCTATCTCGATGTAATTACCTACCTAGTTGAGTTTGCAGCGTGATGAACTATATTTGTAAATGGCACGAAGCGCAATGTTTTAAATACAATTACAGACTTTCGAGTAAATGTGTGTTGTACGACCGTATGTGTTTGTATCGTGCATCGTTAATCTTTACATGGCTTTTTTTCTCGCGAAGAAGGGTAAGGCCATCCGTACGACCAGGCGAGGTTGTGTCATGCATCGTTCAATTTCTTTTATGTCGTGTTTTCTCTGGAATATTTTAAAGGAAGCACCCTTATCATCTTCCCAGCAGCTCTAGATGCCTCCCATGGTTGCGTTCGGTTTGATCGACCGTCGACAAGCCAAAGCGCAAAAGCACAAGAAGCGTTTGACGAGGGAAAAAAGAGCGGGCGCTGTCAGTAAATGCATGTTTTGGCGGAATCGCAACCAGCGAGAGTCCATCGTAGGTGGCTCAGGCTTACGTCATGCCCACCTCATGGGGCAAATTCCTTCTTCAGGATCCCTCTACTCAAGGTTTTGAGTGGGTATGCCTTCATTTTAGGTATGGATCATGGTTAGTGTGTGGAAAGCGGAAGAGATCCCAGGTACATGTATCAGGTGTGCCATATCAACCGTGCGCGTCGTTTTCAAAGGTAACTTGCAGATCATGCAAATGTCACAACAGCTACCCGGTTCAGCAATCACCAGTGTATTGATTAGTTCTAACATGAGGCTGCTTTGCTAGTTTTCTTAGGGTTTGTTCTGTATGTGGTTTGTTTCAGCTTAGCGGTTTACTGCTCCGGTGCTATCGGGGTTTTCCTGTTTTTGGACATTATTCTTATTTTCTTATCAGTTTAAAAATATGTTTATTTTCTGCATATTCCAAAGAAGCGACAGTAGAAGCGATCTCGAAGTAGAAGTGATCCCGAAGTAGAGTATTAGTCATGGATGTAATGCCGTTGCACGGTCTATATTGACATGAACATTCATAAAAATAAGTAATAAAGATAAATTATCAGAACATCTAAGTTCCAAATAAATTTGGGGTATCACTGATCAGGTAATAAGAAAATCTGGAAGATCAAAATTCCACTTAAAAACAAAGTTTTTGCGTGGTATCTTCGTCGAGGAGTAATTCTTACAAAAGACAACCTTGCTAAACGCAATTGGCATGAGAGTAAACAGTGTGTCTTCTGTCATAAAGATGAGACAATCAGACACCTGTTTTTCGAGTGCAAATTTGCTAGTTCTATATGGTCCATCATCCAGATAGGTTCTACTATTTATCCACCTACAAGCATTGCTAATATTTTTGGCAATTGGCTGAATGGAGTGGATAATAGGTTCAAACAACTTATTAGGGTGGCAGCGCTTGCCGTAATATGGTCGCTTTGGCTATGTAGAAATGACAAGATTTTTACTGATAAAAATTGCCCTCTTATGCAGGTTATCTACAGGACTACTGCTACACTCCGTTCGTGGTCTCAGTTGCAACGTGTGGGTCATCGAGACCTGTTTATGGAGGTGTGTACAAGACTGGAGGATACGGCGAGAGACTTTTTATCCCGACATGGATGGCAGCATAATTTGCGGATCGGCCCTCCACCACCATAGGCGTTTTTACAATTTCTCATTTTGATATGTAATTCGCCTTTTTATTTTCGTACTACAGACTTGTTTTGGCTGTGTGCATCTTTGTTATGCACAGGCTGGGTGTAATGCTTAACACTTTAAGTAATAAAAACTCCCTTTATCTAAAAAAAAAGGTAAAGAGTAGCACCAACAGTGACTGTACATCTTTGGTTGTGCCAGTGCACTCTGAAACTCTTCAATTTTCCTACCATGCAAACACCGTCTGGACACATCATGACTTCATGAGAACCAGAAAACAAACCGAAAAAAATGTTGCGTAGCGTTACAGAAGTGAACACAAATCTGAAGATGTCGAAATCGGTTTGAGCAACAACGAAGCAAATCACTGGACATGCATCCTTGGCTATGTCCAGCTAAACTGTCAACAGAATCAGGAAGTGAATATGATCCAAGAAGTAATAAGCATACAGATGAACTGTTGCATTTATCTGACACACAAACTCATTATCAAGGGTTACGATAGTCTCATCCAACCTACAGCATTCAGAAACGAAACGCAGAAGCTGTTGCAGATATCTCTAGCACACGGGAACGGGAGGCTGGAAAACGAATCAGATGGCCTGCAGCTGCAGGAATTAACGACAGAGGCTTACTATGCCTCGGCCGCGAGCGCTTAGGCCATCCCGAGAATACTCAAGCTGTCGAAGAGCTGCAGCGAGAGGGCCTCCCGCATCGCCACCACGTCGTTGCGCGCCTGGGTGACCTCGTCGATGGCGGCGTTCTCCATCTGCTCGGCCGCCAGCAACCAAGCGCGCTGGAGGAGGACGCCATCGTGGAGCGCCCCGGCGATGTCGAGTGCGTCGATGGCCGTCTTGGCGAACGACGCGGCGTTGCGGAGCCTCACCAGAGCGTCGGCGGCGCTCCCATTCGCGTCGCTGCTGTGGGCGACACATCTCTGGGCCATCTCCGCGTCGCGATCGACTTCGAGGTTCATGCCCGTGCAGCAGAGGAGGAAGACGCTGGTGGCCTGGCCGTGGAGCGTGCTGCGGCGCTTGATGTCGAGGCGGGCGTCCTGGAGGAGCGTGGCCGGGCGGACTCCCATGGGTTCAGGGTCGACGTACGCGTCGGCCGCGTCGGCATACGTGGCGCCCAGGCGGATCGCCTGAAGCACCTCGGCGAGCGCCTGGAGCTTGGTGGTGGCGTGGTCGATCAGCCTGAGGGATTCCTCCGAGGCGCAGGCTTCCTGGAGGGTGTCCCGCATCGTCACCGCCAGCTCCTGCCACTCGTTCGCCATTGCACCCGCGCGCCGATCTCTCTCTCTCTCTCTCTCTTGCCTCGCGAGCTTGCTGACGTGGAATGAGGAGGGACGCTGGAAGAAGACGGAAAACGAGGAATGGCTTCGGAGGGAAGCAACGCTGAATTCACCGCTTTTCTCTGTCACTGACACCGTGTCCCTCACAGTGACTTCAGATATTTGACCGCACGTAACTTTCCCTTGTTTGGTTCGGCCGTCCCCAGGTAAGAAGTCGGTCACGGCCGTGGGCCCATCTTGCTAGCCAGGCTATTTCAGAGGCCTCGCAAGCGCATGGAAGCATCCATCCGTGGTCTAGGACTTGGTACTTCAAGGATTTGGTACTTTTCGAAGGGCCATTGGCCGATCTTTATTAAGATAAGAAGAGAGAGTACAACAAGCCGCACGAGATGTGTCAGCAGGCAGCTACACAAATCGCGCAAGGCGATCAGCTGGAGGAAGCTCGAAACCGTGCCAGACAGGCCTGGGCAGCGGCACTCGCGACCAGAAAACTCTAAAACCCATAGCCTACAGCCAACCGGGCAGCAGGTGGGAATCACACAGCAAAAATGCGGCCTGCCGAGCGCCACACAGCGATGTCCTCTCGGATGCCTTCAAAGACGAGGTCGTCGCTATGGCTTGCATTCTCGAAGATCCTGTTGTTCCTCTCCTTCCAAAGCTTCCAGTGTACGAGGATGGCGACGGTGTCGAAGTCGCGGCGCAGAGCCTTGGGCACCTGTTTCCTGGCCTGAAGCCACCAGTCGTCGGTGGTGGAGAAGGCCAGGCTTGGGATTGGGAAGTCAGCGTTGGACCAGGCCTTAATCCGCTGCCAGACATGAGAGCCGAACGGACAGTGCACAAACAGGTGGGTGCAGGTCTCGGGTGCCGGAAGGCAAAGCTGACAGACGTCGCTGTGTGGCCATCCTCGTTTCTGCAGGTTATCCGCTGTCAGGCAGCGCTGATGGACAACAAGCCACATGAAGAACTTGCAGCGTGTCGGGGCTTTCGACTTCTGGTGGAGAAGGTCTCGTCCTTGGAGTGTCGCCAAACCAGCTTGTCCTCCACCCCCGGCTGCAGCTGAATTGTGAGGAGCAGGTCCCAAAGGCTCAGGTATTGTCTGATTGCCGCCGTGGAGACCCGCCCTGCACACCTCTCACCCATCTTCGGTTTCGGAGAGCGTCAGCGACGGAAAGGCCGGAGTCACGGATGAACGTCGCAAGGATGGGGTAGGAATCCAAGATGGATCGCCTGGATGGCAGCCACGCGTCCGACCAGAAATGAGCGCGCGCGCCATTGCCCAGCTTGACGAAGGAGGCCGCCTTGTTGAGGGCAGCAGCGTCGGCTTCATCGGGATGGGGCACCAGGCTCCACGGGCGCGGGTCAGGAGCCCACCTCAGCCACGGCCAGCAGCAGCGTAGCGCGCATCCGAAGAAGCGCAGGTTGAGGATGCCGAGCCCGCCATATTTGGTGGGCATGCAGACCCTGGACCAGGGCAGGAGACAGTGCCCTCCGCTGATCTCCTCCTCACCACGCCAGACGAAAGCGCGGCAGCGTCGGTAGATGATTTTGAGGGCCTAGGCCGGCAGCTGCAGCACTGCCAGGAAGTGGAGGGGCAGCGCCATGAGCACGGAGCGGGTGAGAGTCGGTCTCCCTCCTAGGTTTAGCAACTTGGGAATCCACCCTGGCAACTTGTCCGAGAATCTGTCGATCAACGGCCAAATGTCAGCCCTGCGCAGCTTGCCAATGGTCAGCGGTAGCCCCAGATAGCGAATGGGAAACTCGCAGAGTTGGCACTGGAAGAGGTCAGCCACCAGCGCCGCCATGTCCGGATCACAGCGGATGCAGGTGATCGTGCTCTTGTTTAGATTAATCTTCAGGCCGGAAGCGGCAGCGAACAGCTTTAGGACGGACAGAACGACCTCGCAGTCAGACCTCAAGGGGCGAAAGAAGACCACGGCATCATCCGCGTAGATCGAGGCCCTCGGCACCCTAGGGTTCAGGTTCAGTCCAGACAGCAGCCCACGATCCGCAGCCCACTGTAGCATAGCCTGCAGAGTATCCATTGCCAGGATGAAAAGGGCGGGAGAGAGCGGATCACCCTGGCGTACGCCTCGCGCAAGACGGAACGAGTCCCCCCTGTTCCCATTGATGCAGACAGAAGTGGTGGCAGATGAGAGCAAGCAGCTGATCCAGAACCGCCAGCGCGGCCCAAACCCCCGACGGCGCAGCACCTCAAGAAGAAATTCCCACGACAGGGAGTCGAAGGACTTGGAGATGTCGAGCTTGAGAAGGGCCGCAGCCGATTTCTTCCTCTGCAAGAACCTAGCTGTGTTGCGGACGAGCTTGAAGTTCTCATGTATGCTGCGGCTGGCCACAAAAGCACTTTGCGCATGCGAGATGAGCTTGGGAGCAGAGGAGCAAATCGGGTGGCAAGCAGCTTGGTGAAGATCTTGGAGAAGCCGTGCACGAGGCTGATTGGGCGGTAATCCTTGATGTCTAGCGGGGTCGCGTTCTTCGGTAGCAGCACCATAATAGACGAGTTCATGCACCCAAGGCTCTGGCAATGGCCCAAGTGGAGATGGTGTAAGGCCTGCAGCAGATCATCCGCGATGATGTCCCAGCACAGCTTGAAGAAGAGGCCAGAGAAACCATCAAGCCCCGAAGCACGGTCCGAGGGCATGTCCATGATCACCTTGCGCACCTCCTCGCGGCAGAAGGGGGCCTCGAGAGCCGCAGCTTCAGAAGCCGAGACGCAGTTGAGGTTCAGTCTGTCAAGGTTGAGAGAGTGCTCACGTCTAGGCACCGAGCCCATGATGTCTGTAAAGTACTCAAGGGCGAGGTCCAGCTTGTCGTCCGCGCTCATGGCCACCCTATCGCCGGACCGGAGAGCTGGGATGAGATGCTTGTGGCGGCGGCCGTTGGCTTTCATGTGCAAGTACTTGGTATTTGCGTCTCCTTCTTGTAGGTCGCGCACCGCGCCCTTTGCCGTAGCCGGACCCGTTCGAGAGATGCAAGTGCCAGACACCTGCCCTTAAGGAATGAACGGAACCGCCGCTCGTCATCGGAGAGCTGTCTGCACTCCATGGCACCATCCAGGCGAAGAATCAGCTCGTTGGCCACTTGGAACAGCAGGGCATTGGCACTCTGCTTGTGCTGCCCCCATTGATGCAATGCCTTGGCGGTGCGGCGAAGTTTGATGTCGAAGGCGAGGACGGGGTCATGTGAGGCCACATCTTCTTCCCAAGCCTCCTTCACGACCTCCTGGAAACCGGGCAGCTTCGTCCAAAAATGTTCGAATCTGAACCTGAAGCTGCGCGGGCGTGCAGACGAGCAGGACAGTAGGAGCGGCGTGTGATCAGAGATGCTGGAGCTGAGTGGTAGCAGATCAGTGATGGGGTGGACATCTTTCCAGGAAGGCGAGAAGAACACACGGTCAAGTCTGGCTTGTAGGGCATCCTGTTGGCCGTTGCTCCATGTGAAACGTCTGCCGACAAGTGGCATGTCAAGCAAGCCGACAAGGATTTGGTACTTTTCGTATGAACAATTCATAATCTTTAATCCAATACTCCCTCCGATTCATAAAAACTGTAGCTGAAATATAACTAGCGTAGTACAAAACGTTTGCAGACTAGCGACACAAATGACCGGAGGGGTAACGTAGTACAAAACATGTATAGACTAGCGACAATTTTTTTTTGGATCGGATGGAGTATTATAATCGTTCTATCAAATATCAATTAGCTGTGCATAAGTGTTGCACCCTCTCTAACTCACTTGTGTATTCCTCGCTTGTTAGAGCATCTCTAGCCGACACGAATAAACTCTACCTAAAAGAGTCATACCGGGGCACACGAAACCAGTTTTCCGGTTTGGGAGGGGATCGGGAGGAACAGATCGGATAAATCTGTACCGGAACGCCAAATCGGAAAATGGATCCGATAAACCTTTACCGGAACGCCAAACCAAAAAACTGATTTCGAAGTGTTTAATCAATTCATGATTTTGAACAACACAATCATAATAAAGTAGTAATATAAGTCAAATATAAGTGATTTAGAATCACATAACACAAAAATGATCCAAGTTATTACAAAAATTGTTCGAATCAAAACAATAATTCAAATAAACGATGATGTATCACACCCGGACGTGCAAAATCTCAGTTTAAAATACTTTATATTGTGAGCTACACAAAATGACAAACTGTGGATCTGAGTTTACATACTTCCAAATGTCCAAAATATCGAAGGATTTTAATTTTTATGTAGCACATAATACAAGGAATTTTGCATGCTTGTACGATGAATTGTTGACTGCACATAGAATTTTTTTTTGCTTTTTAAATTATAAATATAGTTTCGAGTTTTTAAAAATAAGGTTATCACTGGACCTCGATAGCAAAATAGCTTTCCGACAATGTTGCAAATACTTGAAATTATTTTAGCCATGATTCGAAGTGCTGTTTTTTTTTTTCACACGGCTGGATTTATTGTGACGCTAACTTCATTTCTTCGAAGTGACCTTTTGATCCGATAAAGTATTCGTAATTTCCACATTGTAATCATTAGTTTGAATTTTGATGCATACACTGAATACTGTAAGTGCAAAATGTTTCAGTTACAAAAGTACAAAACCGTACCGTATATTGAGAGCTACATGAACCCGAACGCTATGTCTGCGCGCCTGATACTGAACTGCAACTCCATCCAAATCTAAATACACTTGATGCCGGTGATGGAGTTTAAGTTCTACCTGAACCCGAACGCTATGTCATCCTGCTACTAAAACTGCAACTCCATCCAAACCTAAAAGACGAGTAGGACCGTCTCCCTCTCCCCACCTACAGTAACGAGAGGGGCGATTTTTTCGGCGACCCAGGCGCATCGGCTCTCCTCCGGCGAATCGTCGGATTCCTCGCCCTCCGGCGGCCGCTTCGGCGGCGGGAGGGCGGGGGATCCCCGGATCCAGGTATGGTTGTAGATTAGGTGTGCGTGGGTGTGTGCTTGCCGGCGCCGGCGTGGTGGAAGCGGTGGTGCCGGAGAGGCTTTTGCTGGCGGTGTTCTTCCCTCGTTGGTGCGGCTCCGAGGAGCTTCGCCGCGGATCTGCCGTCGCGCCCTGGTTCGCGGCTCTGCGGAACGCTCGACAGGGTATCCCCTTCGCCGGAGTCCGCGAGGTGGCGGATCTGGCGTCTGACGACCTGGAGTTTGCAGTTCTTGGCGGCCAAGGTGGCGTCGTCGATCGTTGCGCAGGGTGGAGGTGCTTGCACCGAGGAGCGTCGACTTCTTCTCCGTGTTGGGGAGCCTCCCAGTCCAAGCCATCGGAGGTCGTGCGGTGAGATTCGCCGGCGCAGCGTCCTGCTCGACGAAGACGAAGCCAGAGCTCGGAAGGACTTTGTTGTAATTTTCATGTTTTCTGGGCTTTTCTGTAAGAAACTTGGCTGGATGTAACTGTAATTCTCCCTCGCAAAAAAAAAAAATGCAGTCCATGTGATGTACCGATCATGTTTTGCAAAATAATGGTATAAGGAAGCTTCATACATTCAATCTTCTTTTTTCACAGCGAGGAAGCGTATGCAAGAAACTGATATTTTGTTGTCAGAAATGATTATTGAACAGCCACATGGAAAATCTCAGTGTTATTATTACAACCTATCGACCAGATGAATGTTATGTTCTTGCAAACAATGGAAGCAACGGCTACCTAAAAGCCACTAATCAGATCAGCTAAGACGAACTGTACTGTTAACATAAGGAAAAACCTATACTACCTGGCCAGCATGTAATTATTAAATTTCTAAATGTTGCCTTCATCAATCAGATACACATGATCATTAGGCTATTGACCTGCTTGACTGCCAACGGTGAAAATCTAAGGCCTGCTTTCTATCGAGAACACGCATAAGCCATGCGTGTCTTCTTTATTAAGGTAGAAAGAATTTTTTTTTAGGCTTTAAGGCAGGCGTTTTGCCATTCGATTAGATAGAAAGCATTCCTTTATAGGAGAGTCTCAAGCGAGACTAAGAAAAGTGTAAAAGGAAGTAAAACGAAAAAACGCAAAGCGTAAAAGCGCTAGGCGGCAAGGTCTCCCGGGTCATCCGGGTGAGCAAAGGCCCTCTGGCCAATCTCACCGTGGACTAGGGCCACGACATCCGCAACCGGTAGAAAGAGTTTTACAGCAGCTGATTACAAATCAGAGGCAGAGCACTAGCGGAATTGATCCATGTCCTAGAAAACTTCAGCCTTCCAAATTATAAACTAAATGATACAATATGTTGATCTGTTTGATAACATGGTGTCCTTCTCAGCCAGAATGCTCGAAAATTGCAATGACCAATAAAGTCCATGATGCGCATGAACAATAGATTTGCACCTATCTGAAAAATATTACTCTGGTGAAGTTTTCCATGCTGTCGCATCACTGATTCTTTAACGTACAATTGATCTCCGGTACTGCAAAGACACGAGGGATTCAGAGCTATATCAAACCTGGAAGTGGAAACAGGAAATGAGACAACAAGATAGCACCAAATCAGAGCAATCAAACTCACAAATATTTCAGGCAGATACTGAGAAAAGCGAGCATGTTGCTGGCTCTGAGATGTGATAACAAAACCTTCAAGAATCTGGTCTTTCTTTAGATCGATAGGTTCAAATAAGTACAAGAGAGTCTGTGTCAAGAAACATCATCCCTGTGGATGTTTATGCAAATTTCTAGGTATTCAAACTAACCATACACCTAAGCAAAAAGGAAACTATGCGCATTACTTTCGGCAAACATGCACACGGTAGATGATCATCTCATCCAAATTGGAAAGTGCAAAACGTTCGTAGTCCATTCTTGAGCCACAGAGTCTGACGGCTGTTTGACGAATCTGCTTACATACATCAGATGAATGCGAATTTGTCACCCAGAATTCAGCGCAATTTACGTACAGTACGTGTTTATCTGACAGAACTCATCATCATCAAGAGTTTCGAGTCCCATACATTCCGCAGCACTCATTCAGAACAAGATCAAATCGCATATCCTACATCATCCTAAAGGAATCGCAGAAGCTCTTGCAAAATTATGTCGCCGCTGGAACGAACAGAGGCTTACTTACTGGGGATCCATTTGAGGCGGAAAACTCAAGGCGTCGACGAACTGCAGAAGAAGGGCGTTCTGCATCTCCCGCACACGGTCGCGCGCCGGTTTGCCTCGTCGATGGCTCTGTTCAGGATCTGCTCGGCCGCTAGCAACCAAGCGATCCGGATGATGTCGCCCTCCGGGAGCGCCCTGGTCAACTCGACGGCGTCCGTGGCCGCCTTGGCGAGCGACGCGGCGTCGCAGAGGCCCATCTGCGCAGCGTTTGCGTTGCGGAGCGCGTCGCTGTTGTGGTTGTCCCAGCTGTGGGACCACTCCAGACTGGGTACGAGGCCCGTGGCCTCGATGTAGTCGGGGAGGACGCTATCGGCCAGGCCGTGGAGCGTGCTGCAGCGCGTGATGTGGCGGCGGGCGTCCTCTAGGAGCGTGGCGGCGGAGACTCCGGCGGGGCCAGGTCCCACACGTAGCCGTCAGCCAAGCCCACGCGCCTCGCGCTGCGCCTGGAGCTTGGCGATGGCGAGGTCGATGAGCCTGACGGCTTCCCCCATGGCGCAGGCCTCTAGGAGGTTTTCCGCAACCGTCAGCAATGTCTCCCGCCCCTCGCTGGCCATTGCCGCCGCATGCCGATCTCTCTCTCTTCTCTTCTCTCGGACTCACGAGCGTGCGTGCTGTGGAAGGCTCTTGGAGTGGAGATGGTTTTGGCATTGGAGGAGTCGGGGGTTCTGATACTCCTAGCCCGGAGGAGAAGATCGCGAAGGTGATGGCTCAGTATGACACGATTGAGCCACAGGAGAAGACCGTGCCTTCTTTGATGATGGAGCACTGTCGTGAGATTGTTGACATAGCCAAGGACAAGCAGCTTCGGATGGATGTTTCCTCTTTGTCCGAGCGACGAAGCATCCGGTTGGACAAGAAGAACAAATATTGTGTCATTCCAGCAGCCAAGCACACCGAGTTTAGGCGGGCAGAGGCTTTTGGGGAAATCCCAAACCTCAAGAGCAAAGACAAAGTCACCGACGAAGCCATCGATGAGAAGATGCAAGTTTATTTGCAGTTGTACAACAAGCAGCGCACACCGCTGGTGATGGAGGCGGTTCGAGAGTTAGTGGTGAGTAATGTTTGATCTCTTCTGTGTGGAGGATGTACACCGGTGCATCGCTAGCGGTGAGATGTTGTGTGTGTTTGGAGAGTTTCTCTTAGTTAGATATGAGGTGTGGCCTGTTAGTTTGGGTCTAGATTCCCTTGTCTTAGGCACAGACGACGTTCCATGAGTTAGAATGTGCGGTTCTTTAACCACGTTTTGTATGGTTTTTGGGTCCGGTTTCCTGATTAACTGGATCAATTCTTCTTCTAATAATAATGCATAGGCAGAGCTCTTGCTATTTACCGTCAAAAAAAGTAGGAGAAAGACGACGCGGAAGGAACTGGGGGAAGGGGATTTATTGGGAGGTGAGGTGTGGTGCTTGTTACAGTAGCTTCGGAGGGAAGCCACGTGAATTCACCGCTTTCCTCTATCACTGACACCGTGTCCCTCTCAGGATTTTTTCACCGCTCGTAACTTTCAGAGCACGCCGCGCGTGAGGTAAAAAGTCGAGTCGGTTACGGTCGCGGGGCCCACCTCGCCAAGCTGGCAATTTCAGAGCACGCCGGCCTCCGAAGCACAGCGAAAGCATTCATCAGAAATCCAGACCCACCGGCACCCAGCAGGCGAGAACGAGAGAGAGATGGCGGCGGCGGAGTAGTGGAAGACGCAGTTCCGGGAGTTGGTGGTGGAGGCGGAGGGCTGCTGCCGCCGCCGAACCGCCTGGAAGATTGTCTACGCGCGGGGGTACCTCGCGGAGCCGATGCACGCGGCCGCGGCCGAGGACGTGCGGGCCATCCTCCAGCTCGCGGAGCAGGCGCTCGAGAACGCGGCCCGCGACCTCGCCGACGCCATCTCCTTGCTGGGGAGCGCCAAGGAGCTCGCGCGGCGCGGCGGCACCGGCACCGGCGACACGCCGGATCCTCTCCCCCGCATCCTCGGCCTCCCCGACATGCCAGCCGTGCAGCGGAACGCTGCTCGGAATGCCCGGGACGCCAGGATGCTCGCGACTGAAGCGTACCACCCCCATGGAGTTGTGCTGCGACTCCCTGCTGTTGATCTGCCACCTGCTGCACTACCCGCTCCTCCCTGGTGTGGACGACGCCATCGACGGCCAGCGCGCCGACGCCTACAGGTTCCTCACGACTGCGAGGGAGAGGATCGACAACTGCGCCACACGGATCGCCTGCGCCCGAGACGATGTGTCCGGCGCCGCCGACTGATGGTACCGTGCGACTTCATCGCTAGTTGTTCGTCCGTCGCTTGCGTTCTCTTGCCGTATACCTGCGTCGCTTGTTGTTTTTTCCTGCATGCTCTTGCGTGTTCAGAGTTTGAGACTGTGATTCAACTATATGATCCGTTGCTGCTCCTACCTGAATTCTAGTATGAATGGTGGAAGCACTTTTTTTCAATTCTTACATGCATCACTAGTAGAAACAGGGTCTTTAGTCCAGAGTCGATTTTGGCTCTAGTCCCGGATGGCTATTGAACCCGGACTAAAGGGTGGGACTAGTCCCGGTTCAACAGCCACGAGGCCGTGCAGGACTAGTCCCGGTTCGTACGGGACCTCTAGTCCCGGTCCGTATTACGAACCGGTACTAAAGGGTGCGAGACCCCTCTAGTCCCGGTCCGTATTACGAACCGGTACTAGAGGTCCTCTGCCTATATACTGCATCGCCCCTGCTCGTTTAATATGAAATAATTCATATCTTTAAATCCATACATCGAAATTAAACAAATAAAATGTCTAAATCGATTAGAAAAATGAGAGGAATCTAAATTTAACAATTATATCATCTTTTGCATCACAAGAACTCATTTAAATAGGATAAATTACTTTCGAAAAATCAGCACAAACTCATTTAACTAGAAAAATTAGGTAGAAATCAAGAAAATTCCTAATAATTGAGGATTATTCATAAAATGTGGATTACTCTTTGTGAAATTATATGGGTGCCATTTTGCACCATATCTTTTTAGAGGTTTTTTTTAATTATTTGATTGTTTCAAAAAGCGGTCAAAATGGCCACCATGACTCTTATCGAAGAGGTCTAGGGTTTCACCGAAGCGGGGCTTCGGAGCGTTGGAAATCCCACCGAAACCTAGTTGGTTCCATACCAAATGTATATAATTATTTTGGGTGTTGTAAATGTCCAATATCCTACTCCGGTGTGTGACCGGCTTCACCGGCTTCACTTTCTCTCTAGTAAGTTGGTGGACTTATAGCTGAAAATTCCCACTTCGGGCGAAACAGAGGGAATCTTTGCAAGAGTTGGGTGGATCTTGGTTTTGGATGTTCATATTTCCTAACCTAACACAACTAAGAAAAAAACTCCACTGTCCTATCCCCTTTCGACTCCGTTCAAAGAGGTATATGGGAAGTTTGACTTTTTTTCAGCGGGTTCAAGGTTTCACCAAAGCGGGGCTCCGGAGCGTTGGAAACCCCACCAAAACCTAGCTGGTTCCATACCATATGTATATAATTGTTTTGGGTGTTGTAAATGTCCAATATCCTACTCCGGTGTGTGACCGGCTTCACCGGCTTCACTTTCTCTCTAGTAAGTTGGTGGACTTATAGCTGAAAATTCCCACTTCGGGCGAAACAGAGGGAATCTTTTCAAGAGTTGTGTGGATCTTGGTTTTGGATGTTCATATTTCCTAACCTAACACAACTAAGCAAAAAACTCCATTGTCCTACCCCTTTCGACTCCGTTCAAAGGGGTATATGGGAAGTTTGACTTTTTTCAGCGGGTTCAAGGTTTCACAAAAGCGGAGCTCCGGAGCGTTGGAAACCCCACCAAAACCTAGTTGGTTCCATACAATATGTATATAATTGTTTTGGGTTTTGTAAATGTCCAATATCCTACTCCGGTGTGTGACCGGCTTCACCGGCTTCTCTTTCTCTCTAGTAAGTTGGTGGAGTTATAGTTGAAAATTCCCACTTCGGGCGAAACAGAGGGAATCTTTGCAGGAATTGTGTGGATCTTGGTTTTGGATGTTCATATTTCCTAACCTAACACAACCAAGCAAAAAACTCCACTGGCCTACCCCTTTCGACTCCGTTCAAAGGGGTATATGGGAAGTTTGACTTTTTTCCAGCGGGTCCAAGGTTTCACCGAAGCGGGGCTCCGGAGCGTCGGAAACCCCACCAAAACCTAGCTGGTTTCATACCATATGTATATAAGTGTGTTGGGTGTTGTACATGTCTAAGATCCTACTCCGGTGTGTGACCGGCTTCACCGGCTTTACTTTCTCTCTAGTAAGTTTGTGCACTTATAGCTGAAAAATTCCCACTTCGGATGAAACGGAGGGAATCTTTGCAAGATTTGGATGTATCTTGGTTTTGGATGTTCCTATGTCCTAACCTAACACAACCATGCTAAAGGATACCTTTTTTTAGGGGATTTTCACTTTATTTGATTTTTGTTCAAAAAATGATCAAAATGGCCGCCATGACTATTCATCGAAAGAGGTGAAATTTTCTAACTATCGATATTTCTGTGATGCAACAGATGATATGTATAGCATATTTGAATTCCTCTCATTTTTCTAATCAACTTAGACATTTTATTTGTCAAATTTCGATTTCCGGATTTAAAGATATGAATTCTTCCATATAAATGTAAAAACATAAAGTAAAATTCATTTTATTGTTATTTAGTCAAGATATACTATTACATAATCATTGTTACTTATTCAAACAAAGTTTTAAAATTTAAACAATGAAAAGGTATAACATCGTAACCGAGAGGTTAATATGACTGATAAGATACTAGTATCAGTAAGTTCTCATTTCTCATTTGGAAGCTAATTTGAAAGGAACTCAAAAGTTAAGTCTGAGGATGGGTGACCCAATAGGAAGTTTGACCAGAGTAATTATTTTGACCTAATATTAAGTGTATAATTCGAGATTAAATGTGTGGCTAAGTGAAAAGTTTCGGAATAGAATTAAAATAACTCGAGACTATAACAAAAAATATCTTCAGAATACCTTTAGTCCAGGTTGGTAACACGAACCGGGACTAAAGGTGTAGACCTTTAGTCCCGGTTGGTAACACCACCTGGGACTAAAGGTCCTCCGGCCTAGCAGCTCGACGACTGCCACGTGAAGCACCTTTAGTACCGGGTCGTAACCCACCCGAGACTAGAGGGGGGGGCCTCTAGTCCCGATTCCGGCGTCCCGGGTGGGCAGCTGGGACTAGAGGTCCTTACCACCCGGGACTAAAAGTCATGTTTCCACTAGTGCATATCTCTATGGTTTTGTTGGTTGATGCCCGTTGATCTAATTGGGACTACAGCTACTTTGTATTATTGTCAGGACCATAGGTTAATGTTCAGGACCGGGTTGATATTTCATCAAAACAATGTTAGTATTATTACTAGATTCTCAATTCTGCTTGAATGCTGGGACTTGAGCTAGTTCTGTGTGGCCGTGCACAACAGCAGGATGTCTGAGTCAAAGCGTGATACTAATAGTTAGGTTACTTGCTTCAGTTAGATGGGAGAGTGGGCCCGGTTTCTTTGGATTTAGAAACTGAATTTACGCAGTTTGCCTTAAGGGGTGTAATTTCGATCTTACCTACGATCACTTTTCTGCTACCTAAAGATTGAATACTGAATAAGGAACACAAGAAGTTAATTATATTGCCATTTTTGTTTGTGAATATATACTTCACTATGGGAAAATCAATCTTTGCCGTGTCGTAGTGCGGAACAAGGCAGAGCCGTTGCCGTGTGTATAGTGTGTATACACACGGCAAAACGTATACGACAACATCGCCATGGCAAAGAACTTTTGCCGTGTGTTTTTTAGCAAATACACAACAAAAGCCTTTGCCATGTATTTTTTCCGCCCTGCAACCAAGTAAAGTAGGTTTTCATAACTCAATTTATCATTTTTCATATCAACTACTACACATAAAAGACTCCATGCCAAATGATTTCTCTTTTTGAGTGTTTTTTCTCTTCCTTAGAGTTTTTCGGAATATGGTCAAAATGGCCACCATGACTATTCATTGAAAGGGGTCGAATTTTTCAAAACTATCAACGATTCTGTGATATAATCACTACTTGTGTATCTAAAAAAGATTTTTGAAAAAAAACAGGAGCAAACTATCACACACCTGTAGTTCAAACTTGAATTAAATTTGCAAAATCGACATAAAGTCATTCAAATAGGCGAAATTAGGTAAAAAGCAAGAATATTAATAATATTTATCGATTATCCATCGAATATGGACTACTGTGTGTGAAAATTGTATTGGTGCATTGTTTGTACTTGCTTCACACAAAAAAGAAGTCATTTTTAGCACTTAGAAAATGGGAAATAACATTTCTAAAAAAAAATCAGTTTGGCACCATTGTTTTCCATACCAAGTTACACCTATGTGTTAATTATGGGCACTTTAGCACAAACTATGGCATGGGAATGGCCATTTGCTCATTTGGCTTGAAACTTATACATGTTTATAGATGAGAGACCTTTTTGTGAAGCCATACCTTGGGATTTTTCTTAAAAGTTTGTCTAAACTCAAGTTTACCATCTTTCATAGCAACTAGTAGTCTAGTACACATAAAACGACTCCATTCCAAACGATTTCTTCTTTTTACTATTTGTTTTCCTTTCTTTGAGTTTTTTTTTTTTGGAAAATGGTCAAATTGGCCAACATGGCTATTCGTTGAACGGGTTCAATTTTAAAAAAAATGTCGACGATTATGTCATTTAATCACTACTTTTGTACCTTAAATGATTTTTTGAAAAATTTAGAGCAAAATATCACACACTTGTAATTCAGATTTTAATAACTTTCAGAATATCGACAAAGTCATATAAATAAGAGAAAATAGGTAGAAAGCAAGAAAAATCATAATATTTTAGGATTATCCATCAAATAGGTACTACTTTGTGTGAAAATTGGGTTGGTGCCATTTTGCACCAATTGTTTTGTACTTGCTTAACAAAGTAATGTAAAATAACGGCATGTTGTGTGTTTTTCAATATACACGGCAAATCTTTTTGCCGAGTATTTTTTTGGACACATGGCGAAGGGCTTTGCATGTCTTTCAGACACACGGCAAAGTACTTGTTATAACGGCCCCTTAAAGGGTGGCGAGGACGTACACGTGTCTCGGGGTTGTTGCCATGCGTGGTGTTTTGTATTGTGTATTTATGTTTTCATGTATGTTTGATGTATAGTTCTTTGCGATGTGTTTTACTTAGATTTGTCGTGTCGTTTTCTTTGCGTGTGTTTTTCGCGGACGATACCGTACACCGAAACTTTCCCGTATTTATTTCCGATCGGACACGACAAAGTCTGTCTTCGTCGTGTTCCATAGAACAGAATACACGGCAAAAGAGCCGACCACACATCAACGACGGATTTTCCTGTAGTGCTTCTTAATTACTTTGTAGGTACATATGCTGATCCATCCAAATTCGAGGAACTCTTCCCTCGACTCGTGTCGTGACTATGTGCATTTCTTTCGCCAAACATGCACACAGTTAACCACACAATGTCAAATTTGCCCATGTTATGAAACAGATTAATGAGCAGCTCGCTATTAGTACAACCAATACAGTAGTTTTATAAAATATATTATTCAGTTTACTAAAACACATACGTGTAAATGAGTAAATATATGTGTGTTCCAAGGGACAATCTTCTTGGCTTCCAAGTTCCACGATATCATTCAGAAGCCTAGACACATTATTCTTCACAAGAATGCTGCCCGGTCCGAGGCAGATTCTAGTGCCTTTGCGTTGAAGTGATTTGCTTGTCCTGAACTTCTATTCCGAGTTTTGAAAGAGGCGTGACCAAAAACTCAGACGAGACATCTTTCTTTGGGCCTTTTTTTTTTAATCTTTCTTTGGTCCTTGTATATCAATAAAGCTGGCTGCAGTGGCATGCCTTCTTGATTGTGATCTGTGTGATCCAGCAGCACTGTAGTTCAGACTTCAGAGGCTTCATTTCATGACCGTTGCCCTTATCATTTTGAAGTGCTGCATTGAGGCTGGACGTGGCAACAATAACCGCCAAAGAGGCAAGCTCGTCTTCATGAAGGTTGAAGGGCATTCATTCTTACAAGCATAATGTTCGATGATCAGTGGTTTGTTCTACAGTAGATTAAAAGCACAAACACAGAGCCAACAGAGTAAAAGCACAAACGTTCGCATTCCATTCTTCAGCCACAGAGTCTGACGGCTGGTTGACGAATCTGGTTACATACATCAGATGAATGTGAATTTGTCACCAAGAATCCAGCGCAATTTACGTACACTAGACGAAGTGGAAACGTACTCCTACGTGTTCATTCAGAAAGCAAATCGCAGATCCTACAACATCCTAAAGAAATCGCAGAAGCTCCTGCAAAATTCTGTCGCTGCTGGAACGAACAGAGGCTTACTAGGGATCCATTTGGTTTTTTCCCTGGCCGCGAGCGCTCAGGCAAGACGCAGAAAACTCGAGGCGCCCAAGAACTGCTGAGAAAGGGTGACCTGCATCGTCGACACATGGTAACCCGCCTGGTATACATCGTAGATGGCTTTGTTCTGGAGCTGCTCGGCCGCCAGAAACCAAGCGGTCTGGATGATGTCGCCCTCCGGGAGCGCCCCGGCCAATTCGACGGCGTCCTGGGCCGCCTTGGCGAACGACGCGGCGTCGCAGATGCTCCTCTGCGCAGCGTCGGCGTTCCTGAGCGCGTCGCGGCTGTGGTCGTCCCAGCTCTGCCGCATCTCCGCAGTGGGTACGAGGTTCATGCTCTCGACGCAGATGGGGAGCTGGGTATCGACCAGGCGATGGAGCGTGCTGCAGCGCTTGATGCGGCGGCGGGCGTCCTCTAGGAGCGTGGCGGCGGAGACTCCGGCGGAGTCAGGTTCCACGTAGCCGTCGGCCGCGCCCACTCGTCTCGCGCGCAGCGCCTCGACCTGCGCCTCTAGCTTGATGATGGCGAGGTCGATCAGCCTACCCACGGCTTCCTGCGAGGTGCAGGCCTCCATGAGAGCGTCCCGCAAGGTCAGCGCCATCTCCCGCCACTCGTCCGCCATTGCCGCCGCGTGCCGATCTCTCTCTTTCTCTCTCTCTCTCTTCTTTTTCTCTCTGCTGTGGAATGTGGAGGGAAGCAGGTAGAAGAAAGACGACGGGGAAGGAACTGGAGGAAGGGGATTTATTGGGAGGTGAACTGTGGTGTCTTCGGAGGGAAGCAACGTGAATTCACCGCTTTCCTCTCAGGATTTTTTTCACCGCCCGTAACTTTCCCTGTCGTTTTGTTCGGCCGCGCGCGAGGTAAAAAGTCGGTTACGGCCGCGGGCCCACCTCGCAAAGCTGGCAATTTCGGAATGCGACCAGGTCGCACAGTCCAGTTCGGTGGACCAACTCCCACGCGTGACACTTGGCATCCGAATCTCAAAGCATATCCTGTTCTTTCCAGTTCTTTTTCCTGCGATTCCTTCCTGCACGCAGCTGGCCAGCTTGTTATCGAGAAACAGCTCCGGAACGCCGCCGTAGCTGTAAGCCGTCAGGTCAGGGGCCGTCGGGACGCGTCCAGCTTCTTGACGCGAGCTCGCCGGAGAAGCCGGCCGACATCTCCGCAACGCCGCCGTAGTTGTAAGCGGTCGGGACGCGTCCAGGTTCTTGACGCGAGCTCGCCGGAGAAGCCGGCCGTTGAACCGCAGGTCGAGGTACTGCAGGTCCCCAAACGTGTCGAAGCAGTTGCTTCTGGAGGGTATGAACGTGAGTTGGGCGAGGAGGGAGCGGGCGGCCAGGAGCGTGCCCTGCAGGCTGCCTTGGTTGATGGCAAGCTAGCCGGAGCTGGAAAGAGATGGCGGTGGTGCGGCGCCATTGATGCAGGCACCAAATTGACAAGGAATTAGGGGATCAATTTAGGGCGGATGCTTTGAGATTCGGATGCCAGGTGTTGAGCGTAGGACTTGGTCCACCGAACTTGGCCGTGCGACCTGGTCGCATAAGATTTTCTTCCGGCAATTTCAGAGCACGCCGGCCTCCGAAGCGCAACGAAAGAATTCGGAAGAAAATGCTATACGACCTGGGTCGTACGGTCCCAATGGCTGGACCAAGTCGCGCATCCTCCTTGAAACAGGTTTTCGTCCCGCTTTATAAATAAAGCAACCGCCCACAAGCATACAAAGATCCAGTCACAAGTTCAAAAAAAGAAAAACAACAAGTCTGCTGGGGCCACAGCACAAAGATGCCCAAAGCTACAACGAGACGATACAACTCCACAAGGGGAGTAACTCAGTGGCTGGATGACGCAGATGGAAGTCGTGCCGCCCTCAGAAGCTTCTCGATCAATCCATCGAGCCGCTCCTTGTCCCGTTGTCTACAGAGCGGGTGCCACTGCTGCAAAAATGCCAAGAATTTGAAAACGGAGTCAGAGGCACGCCTCAGAAAGACATGCTCGATAAGGGAGAAGTACCATCTTGTTACGTATCGTCCAAAGTGTCCAGGTCATCGCGGCAAACACTAACCAGAAGAGGCGCCTCCTCTTACCAGTACGGTTCGTCTGCACTTATAGGAACTCAGCAAGGTCTTGGGCCTGCCACTCAGGCCCAAGCGCCTCGGCCAGAAAGCTCCACAGGAAGCGAGCTGCGGGGCAAGAGAAAAGAATATGGGTCCCCGACTCAAGGACCGCGCATAAGGGACAAGTACCATCCCCTAGGCCAAATAGCTTGACTACCTCCACACCCGAAGGGAGGCGGTCTCGCAGCAACTGCCACGTAAAGATCTTAATCTTCAGTGGCATAGGGGTCTTCCACAAGTGGGAGGTCCACGGGAGCACGGGTCCTCTAAATAGGGCCCGGTAAGTAGAACCGACTGTAAAGCATTTCGAGGGCGAGAGGGTCCAAGAAACACTATCCGGGGCGTCCGACCGGGAGAATGGAAGGGAGGCTAACAGGTTCTCCCACCTGTTGGCCTCGACCAGACCAAAAGTGCGGCGGAACCTAATGTTCCAATGCCCATTATGGGCCGCATCCGCCACCAAGAGTATTGGGTCAGAGCAGATGGCAAAGAGCTCCGGGAACTCATACGAAAGTGGTCTTTCACCAAGCCATGAGTCTAGCCAAAACAGGGTACTCCCTCCGTCGCCCACGGAGAAGGTAGCCCCAGCCGGATCGCATGTTTGATGGCTTCAAGAGATCTCCAAAATTGAGACCCCTCCTTCCTCTCACAGGCCATGAGGGGACAACCACGTAGGTACTTGGCCTTCACTAGTTGCAGCCAAAATCCCCCATCACCCCTCAGGATCCTCCAGACCCACTTCAACATTAGAGCCTCATTCATGTGACGAGAAGCCAAAATACCTATGCCCCCAACCTCCTTGGGGGCCCAAAGGTCCGCCCATTTCACCATTTGATACTTTTGACGTCCGTTAGCCGCCTGCCAGAAGAAGCGGGACAGCTTGATACGTCTCAAACGTATCTATAATTTCTGATGTTCCATGTTGATATTATACCAATTGTTACATGTTTTATATACACTTCATAGCATTTTTATGCATTTTCTGGGACTAACCTATTAACAAGATGCCACAGTGCCAGTTCCTGTTTTCTGCTGTTTTTGTATTCCAGAAAAGCTAGTCTGGAAATATTCTCGGAATTGGACGAAACTTGGACAAACCTCCTATTTTTCCAACACGTACACGGAGTCCAAAGGAGAGACGGAGGGAGCCACGAGCAGCCACACCATGGGGCGGCGCGGGCCCCCCTGCCGCGCGTGGGGTGGTGTGGGCCCCGGGCGTCTCCAGCCGCCGCCCTTTCGCCTATATAATCTTCCCGACGCGAAAACCCTAAATACCCGAGCCATTATCCACGAAAAGTTCCAGAGACGCCGCCGCCGTCAACCCTAGCTCGGGAGGGTTCAGAAGCTCTTCCCGGCACCCTGCCGGAGAGGGGAATCATCACCGGAGGGCTCTACATCACCATGCCTGCCTCCGGAGTGATGCGTGAGTAGTTCATCCTTGGACTACGGGTCCATAGCAGTAGCTAGATGGTTGTCTCTCCACTTTATGCTATCATGTTTAGATCTTGTGAGCTGCCTATCATGATCAAGATCATCTTATTGTAATGCTACATGTTGTGTTTGCTGGGATCCGATGAATATTGAATACTATGTCAAGTTGATTATCAATCTATCTTATATGTTATTTATGATCTTGCATGCTTTCCGTTACTAGTAGATGCTTTGGCCAAGTAGATGCTTGTAACTCCAAGAGTGAGTATTTATGCTAGATAGTGGGTTCATGCCTCCGGTAATCTGGGAGAGTGACAACAACTTCTAAGATTGTGGATGTGCTGTTGCCACTAGGGATAAAATAACCGATGCTTAGGTCTAATGCATTTGTTTACATTACGCACATTACTTAATGCGATTATCCGTTGCTTGCAACTTAATACCAACGGGGAACTCGGTATGACAACCTGGAGGTGGATTATTAGTCATAGACGCTGTTGGATAACGGTCTATGTATTTTGTCGTAATGCCCACATGAATATCATAGTAATCATCATGTCATATATATGCATTGTCATGCGCTCAATATTTTGTCAATTGCCCAGCTGTAATTTGTTCACCCAGCATGTTAGTTATCTTTTATGGAGAGACACCACTAGTGAACTGTGGACCCCGGTCCATTCTTTTACACTGATAATACAACCAACTGCAAACATTGTTCCTTTTCATTCTCTGCAATTTACTACTGTTTTCCACACCATACGTTTAATCCTTTGTTTTCAGCAAGCCGGTGAGATTGACAACCTCACTGTTTCGTTGGGGCAAAGTAGTTTGATTGTGTTGTGTGCAGGTTCCACGTCAGCGCGCCACTGACAACCTTCAGAAGTGATTTCTTGCTCCTACTGGTTCGATTAAACCTTGGTTTCATACTGAGGGAAACTGCTGCTACACTGCTTCATACCTTCCTCTTGGGGTCTCCCAACGAACGTGTGATCCACGTCATCAAGCACTTTTTCTGGCGCCGTTGCCGGGGAGCAAGAGGATTTCTGCAAGGGGAGTTTCACGCTTCCAATCTCTTTACTTTGTTATTGTCTTGCTTAGTTTATTTTTATAGTCTTGTTTGCTTTATTTATCAAAAACAAAAAAAAATTAGTTACTTATTTTCGAATTGTTATTTTTCAGTCTTGTTATCATGTCTAGCCCTGTTCCTGTCATCATGTCGCCTGAGGAAGAGATCTTCACTTTCAAGCAAGGGAGTGAGGAGAGTTTTAAAGATGCTTGGTCTAGAATTTTTGAGTCTATGCTAAAACTGAACCTAAAATGACTTTAAGCCTGCTCTTAGTAGCTTTTATTTTGGTCTTGTTCTTTGCTACAGATATGCTTTAGATGCTGTGGTAGGAGGAGATTTCCTTCGTTATGATGGGGATCAAGCTTTTAATGCTATAAAAAAATGATTACAATTTCTAGCCCTCCAATCAGTAAAATTGATTCGGCTTTGACAAGCATAAGTGATAGACTTAACACTCTTGAAACAAACATATCTGGTCTAAAAGAAGGGTATAATCAGATTCGTGAACACTATGATAATGTGCCAGTAAATTTTGAACCATCGGGATGGGTTCCCTCAGTAAAAGTTGTTATCAATGGTGAAACTTTCATGCTCGCTGTGATATTATGTCTGAATTCTGTTTAATGCCCAAGGATATTTTTGATTCCTTAAATCTTTGGGAGCTTTCCAAATGCGAAGATTGTATAATTTTGGGTGATAATACTATTAAATTACCAAGAGGAGTAGCCGAAGGAGTATTTACAAAACTCCTGGGGATAACAATATCTATTGATTATCTTGTCATTGAATGTGCAGGAGTAGGACAAATTACGCTTGGAAGATCTCTGTTGAAACGCTTTGGAGCAATAATAGATGTGGGCCAAGGCACTATGAATTTCGCCTCTTCACCTATGTGTAACCAAGTATTTCCTAAAGATAAGGGTAAGGGTAAGAGAGCTAAGCGTAAGATTGTTGATGCTTCATCACTTGGAAACACTTGATTCTTACTTTCTGCGCCTAGCTGAAAGGCGTTAAAGAAAAGCGCTTATGGGAGACAACCCATTATTTTATTTCTGCAATTTTTCTTTTCTTTTTGAGTCAAGGAGTTGTTTACTTCTGTAACAATTCCTTTGTATCTTTATTTTATCGCATTGTTGTGCCAAGTATTGCCTCTAATAGGAAGATGATGCTAGATTTGGATTTCTGCGCAGGAACAGATTTCTGCTGTTCACCGTTTTACTTCTGTAAAATCACAGAAAAATTATTTAAATCTGCAAATTTTTGTGCGTGATCCTCAGATATGTACGCATCTTTCGTTAGTTTAAAGTTTTTCGATCTGAGCAACGTAAGTGCCTCGAAAAAATTCGTCTTTACGGACTGTTCTGTTTAGACAGATTCTGTCTTTTATTTTTCGCATTCTCTCTTTTACTAGTGTTGAGTGGAATTCTTTTTTAGGGTGAAGAGCTTCACATAACATCAGTGGCAGTAGTTAATGTTAAAAGTAACGGTCATGTTTGTGTCCTTATAGAACATGTGAGTTTTTGATTGTGCACTAACCCTCTAATGAGAATTACTTGAGTTTGGTGTGGCGGAAGTTTTCAAGGGTCAAGAGAGAAGGATGATATAATGTGATCAAGAAGAGTGAAGAGCTTAAGCTTGGGGATGCTCCCATGGATCACCCCAGCATATTTCAAGAAGACTCAAGCGTCTAAGCTTGGGGATGCCCAAGGCATCCCCTTCTTCATCAGCAACTTATCAGGTCATCTCTAGTGAAACTATATTTTAATTCTTTCACATCATATGTGCTTTACTTGGAGCGTCTGTGTGCTTTTATTTTCAGTATTTTATTTTTCTTATGGTCAACTTGATTGGACCCAGCATTCTTGATTGGGAGAGAGACACGCTCCGCTTTTTCATATGAATACTCCTATTCTTCACTTATACTTGTTGAGTATTCTTATCTAGCTATTGCTATGCTTTTAGCTCCTGTTTTGCATGCATCTCTTATTCAGAGCTGTTAGTTCTTTTAAAGAAAGTACTCTCTTGCTTCACTTATAATTGTTTGGAGAGTTTATGTTGAAATAAATTGATTGGTGTTTGGTTGGAACAGAAAATGTTGCATGTGGTAGATGGTATAATGGAAAAAGCTTACATATTCTTGTAGATCACTGTATTGGATAATTTGATACTTGTCAATTGTTTTGAGTTATCAAGTAGTTCATGTTTAAGCTTTTGTATCATGTAGTTAAAACCTATTAATGAAGAACTACCGTAAAGCTCGTTGAAATTTGGTTTGCATGATTGGTATCTCTAAGGTCTAGATATTTTCTAGTAAAAGGGTTTGGTTAACAAGGAAGACAGTGTAGAGTCTTATAATGCTTGCAATATGTTTTCATATAAGTCTTGCTGTGTCGGTTGATATCCTGTGTTTGCTTCAAATAACCTTGCTAGCCTAAACTCTGTACTGAGAGGGAATGCTTCTCGTGCATCCAAAACCTTGAGCCAAAATCCATGCCATCTGTGTCCACCATAACTACCTATATGTGGTATTTCCTTGCCATTCCAAGTAAATTTTTCATGTGCTACCTTTAAACTATTCAAAATTATTACTCCTATTTTGTGTCAATGTTTACCAAGCTCATGAGGACGGGGTGGATGTCTTTATGTCAACTGTCAAACAGACTTTACCACCGGACTAGCGGCATATACATCCGCTTATCCATTAATTTTGCAAAAAGAGCTGGCAAATGGGGTGCCCAGTCCCAATTAATTACAACTTTAACCGCTTAATTCTCTTCACATTTTTGCCCTGATTTATCAGTCAAGCAATGACAAACAGTGAAATATCTGCATGTGTAAACAAAAGAGAAGAGGGATGATCTGCCTTGCTGGTAGAAATAACGTCCTTCATGGGAGCCGCTCTTAAAAGTCTGGTTGGCAGGGGTCATATTGTACTTTCCATTTTCTGATTCGTTGACAATTAACAAACACCTCTCAAAACTTATTTTTACTCTCTATATGATTTCAAAAACTTAAAAAGCTCTAGCACATGATTTAATCCCTGCTTCCCTCTGCGAAGGGCCTTTCTTTTACTTTTATGTTGAGTCAGTTTTCCTACTTCTTTCTATCTAGAAGCAAACACTAGTGTCAACTTTGGTGCAACAATTTTTATATGCTTGTATATTGCACTTATTATATTGCTTTGTGTTGACAAATATCCATGAGATATATATGTTGAAAGTTGAAAGCAATTGCTGAAGCTTAAATCTTCCTTTGTGTTGGTTAAATACCTTTTACTTAGAATCTATTGCTTTATGAGTTAACTCTTATGCAAAACTCTTTGATGCTTGTCTCGAAAGTACTATTCATGAAAAGTTTTTGCTTATATGATTCAGTTGTTTGCTCATTATCTACTTGCTAGCAAACTATAGACCATTGACCTGGATCACTTCATTCATAACATGTGCTTTACAATACTATTTGATCAAGATTATGATTGTAGCATGTCACCTCAGAAATTATTTTGTTTTTATCGTTTTACCTACTCGAGGACGAGTAGAACTAAGCTTGGGGATGCTTGATACGTCTCAAACGTATCTATAATTTCTGATGTTCCATGTTGATATTATACCAATTGTTACATGTTTTATATACACTTCATAGCATTTTTATGCATTTTCTGGGACTAACCTATTAACAAGATGCCACAGTGCCAGTTCCTGTTTTCTGCTGTTTTTGTATTCCAGAAAAGCTAGTCTGGAAATATTCTCGGAATTGGACGAAACTTGGACAGAACCTCCTATTTTTCCAACACGTACACGGAGTCCAAAGGAGAGACGGAGGAGCCACGAGCAGCCACACCATGGGGCGCGCGGCCCCCCTGCCGCGCCGTGGGGTGGTGTGGGCCCGGGCGTCTCCAGCCGCCGCCCTTTCGCCTATTTATTCTTCCCGACGCGAAAACCCTAAATACCCGAGCCATTATCCACGAAAAGTTCCAGAGACGCCGCCGCCGTCAACCCTAGCTCGGGAGGGTTCAGAAGCTCTTCCCGGCACCCTGCCGGAGAGGGGAATCATCACCGGAGGGCTCTACATCACCATGCCTGCCTCCGGAGTGATGCGTGAGTAGTTCATCCTTGGACTACGGGTCCATGCAGTAGCTAGATGGTTGTCTCTCCACTTTATGCTATCATGTTTAGATCTTGTGAGCTGCCTATCATGATCAAGATCATCTTATTGTAATGCTACATGTTGTGTTTGCTGGGATCCGATGAATATTGAATACTATGTCAAGTTGATTATCAATCTATCTTATATGTTATTTATGATCTTGCATGCTTTCCGTTACTAGTAGATGCTTTGGCCAAGTAGATGCTTGTAACTCCAAGAGTAGTATTTATGCTAGATAGTGGGTTCATGCCTCCGGTAATCTGGGAGAGTGACAACAACTTCTAAGATTGTGGATGTGCTGTTGCCACTAGGGATAAAATAACCGATGCTTAGGTCTAATGCATTTGTTTACATTACGCACATTACTTAATGCGATTATCCGTTGCTTGCAACTTAATACCAACGGGGAACTCGGTATGACAACCTGGAGGTGGATTATTAGTCATAGACGCTGTTGGATAACGGTCTATGTATTTTGTCGTAATGCCCACATGAATATCATAGTAATCATCATGTCATATATATGCATTGTCATGCGCTCAATATTTTGTCAATTGCCCAGCTGTAATTTGTTCACCCAGCATGTTAGTTATCTTTTATGGAGAGACACCACTAGTGAACTGTGGACCCCGGTCCATTCTTTTACACTGATAATACAACCAACTGCAAACATTGTTCCTTTTCATTCTCTGCAATTTACTACTGTTTTCCACACCATACGTTTAATCCTTTGTTTTCAGCAAGCCGGTGAGATTGACAACCTCACTGTTTCGTTGGGGCAAAGTAGTTTGATTGTGTTGTGTGCAGGTTCCACGTCAGCGCGCCACTGACAACCTTCAGAAGTGATTTCTTGCTCCTACTGGTTCGATTAAACCTTGGTTTCATACTGAGGGAAACTGCTGCTACACTGCTTCATACCTTCCTCTTGGGGTCTCCCAACGAACGTGTGATCCACGTCATCACAGCTCTCTATCAAAGCTGCCATGTACTCCTTCCGGCAGTATATATAACCCCATCATAAACATGGGGAGACTAGATAGGCAGGAGTCAATGAGAGTAGTCTTGCTCCCCTTGGATGTAAACCTCCCCTGCCACGGCGTGGCCTTCGACTTGACCTGCTCAACTAGCGGGTCCAGATCCTTTACAAGGATTCGAGTATCCCGGACCGGCATTCCCAGATAAGTCACAGGGAATGTGGCCAATTTACAATTAAGGTTGTCCGCGATCTGCTGTTGGTCCTAAGCCGAATAACCCAAGATCACGACCTCGCTTTTATCAAAGTTAATCTTGAGGCCCGACATGGCCTCAAAGCAGAGGAGAAGGAACTTGAGATTGATGATGTCAAGTTCAGATCCCTCCACCATAATCATGGTGTAATCAGCATATTGGAGATGTGTCACACCACCCCTTGGGACAAGGTGTCCAACCACACCAGAGATGTGGCCAGAAGTCTTAGCTCTCTCTAAGACCTCTGCAAGGATGTCAACCGCAGAGTTGAAGAGCAAGGGGGAGATAGGATCCCCCTGTCTAACCCCACAGGTCGGCCTAAAATAGGGACCCACTTCCCCATTTATGTTAATGACGGTGTTGTCACTCATAACTATCTGCATGATCCAGCATATCATCCGATCATCAAACCCTTTCCGTTCCAGCGCCAAACGGAGGAACGCCCAGTCCAAGCGGTCGTATGCCTTTTGGAAATCTAGCTTAAGAAACACGCCCTTCTGGCGCTGAGACTTAACCTCATGGATAATCTCATGAAGTGCTAAAATTCCATCATGGATATACCGCCCCTTAAGGAAGGCGAACGGGTACGGGTGCGTGATGCGCTCCATAACAGGAGCTAGCCTAGTTGCGCACACCTTCGAAAAGATCCTATGGATGACGTTGAGGACCGTGATTGGTCTAAATTGGCGGATATTCATGGCCCCCACTATCTTGGGGATCAAGGTCACCACACCAAAGTTAAGGCGAGACATAACCAATGTCCCAATATAAAATTCTTGGAACATTGGCATGATCACCCCCTTAATCTCCTCCCAGAACATCTGGAAGAAGACCACCGGAAGACCATCCGGTCCAGGGGCCGAATTCGCCTTCATCTCCATTATTGCCCTCGCCACCTCTTCCGACAAGAATGGGAGGGTGAGCTCCGCATTCTCTATGTCAGATACCCTGGCCCTCCCTAGCCAGAGGTCCACTAGCACGGAGACCCCAGAACGGGGACCCGCTGTGAAGAGCTCCTTATAGAAGGAGTATATGTGGGATGATATATCCCCTGGCGCCTCCAGGAGATGATCCCCTTCCCACAAGCATGGAATAGAGCATTTCCGACGACGCCCATTGGCGATCGCATGTAAGTAGGCCGTATTCGCATCGCCTTTGAGGATCCAGTTCTGGCGACTGCACTGTCGCCAGAAAGTCTCCTCCCCCTTGTAGATCTCCATAAGGGAGTTCTCAAGGGCGTACCGCTGAAGCCACTCCTCAGCGGTAAGGCCAACGGAATCCGAGGCAAGGTCCAGGGTCTGGATCTCCTCTAAGAGAGAGGCCTTCCTCTGTCTCAGCTCAGCTCCCAGATTGGCACCCCAACCCTCATGAATTGGCGTGCCATCTGGGCACAGTGGTGCCACACATCTACCGCATTATAACACGAGGAGGATGTGCAGCCGCCACCGACCACTTTAGTCGTACCGCTTCCTGAAAACCTGGCTGACCAAGCCAGAAGTTCTCAAAATGGAAACGGTTCAACCTCGGAGGTTGAGCTCCCCCTGTTGAGAGGAGGAGAGGAGTGTGATCCGACCCAATCCTAGTGAGCGCCCTGAGGGAGCAAAGTGGATAGGCAACCTCCCAATCCACAGATACTAGGACCCTATCCAGCACACTCCGGACAGGGTCCACCCGGTTATTAGTCCAGGTGTATCTCGCTCCCACACGTCTCATCTCTCTAAGAGCGAGATCAGCAATACAATCATTGAACATCTGCATCCGCTGGAGGTCGACGTTCGCTGAGCTCTTGTCATCCGGGGATCGAATCAAATTGAAATCCCCCGCAACAACAAGCGGCGTGGAACATCGTTCTACCTTCGCACTAAGCTCGGCAAGGAACGTCGGGGACCTACTATGACCCGCAGGGCCATAGACGATAATGACCTCCCACTGAAAGGAGGTCCGCCTATGGGTGAGCAACATGCTCACAAAAAATTCCCCGCGATCCATATCCTCTACCTCGAATGTATCCTCCTTCACCCCAAGGAGGATACCACCCGAGTGTCCATTCGCTGGGAGCCATTGCCAAGCGAACTTATGCGGACTGAGCCCCTGCAGCTCCTGCATAGAGAAGTCCTGTCTAATCGTCTCCTGGATGGCAACGATATCTACGTCTTCCCGCCGCATGTACTCGCACAGCTGATTACGTCGTCCCTCCTGCCCAAACCCCCTCATGTTCCAGTCGAATAACCTTATGGGTATATTCATTTGGAAACACTGGTGGGGGTAGTCCCCTTACGGGGGACAGAGCGGGCCCTACCAGAGGTCGAGGGCCGGGACGGCGCCTTGGGGGGTCTCCCCCGGTTCCCCCCCCCCGCCTGGGGGTCACGCAGGGAGTCTCCACCCTAGCAGGCAAGCTATCAGAGTTACTACTGGATCCAGTGCCGCCTGCACTGGATCCCAGCAGCTGGGGCCGTCTCCCTCTCAAGCTCCGCCTGAGCTCGTGAGGCAGCGAGGGCCCCCTCATAGATCTCCTTTGCCTTGATCGCGGCTATCTGGTCCATCCGGGGGCCTCGCTCTCCCCGGAAAACCACCCCGCAGTCAGCAGCAACCTGTGACAAATGATCCAAAGGGACCTCCTCGAGAACCGAAAACCTAGAACCAGAAGCTGAAACGGAAGGCTTAGGTAAGTGCGTACCTCGAATACTATGGCGAGCCGCAGTCAGCTGTATCGCCTGCTCCTCCACCGTAGGCACCGGCATCCCCAGCCCTCCGCGAGCAAGGGCCAGCCTCGCACTGTGGCGGGACGGCTCAGAGGACGGGGGCTGCCTGGCACGGCGCTGAGGACGGGCCTGCGAATCCCCCACGGGTGTGTCGGGGAAGACCGTGAGAGACTCACAAGCACCAGTGGCTGGCGTCACCGGAACCTGGGGTGGCGACCCTGTCGGGGAGGTGGGCGTGGAACCCGGCGAGAGGGTGTAGCACAGGACCCCCGCAGAAAAAGCCGACGAGGGCGGGGCAACCTCCAGCCCCACACTCCCACAGTCCTCCTCCACTGAGGCAGAAAGCTCCAGGCCTAGAGTTGTAGCGTCGATCCCCTGCAAGCCGAAGTTGGAGCCATACTGAGCAAGGGGGAGCTCCAGAGGCGCCAGAGCGTCAGGGCGCGAGGCGCGGGGGCGGTCCACCGGAGCCAGCTTCGCCGGTGCACTGCTAGGGTGTGTCGTGAGGCTGGCGGGGAGGGCACAGGCGAAGATGTCTATGTCGGGGCGACAGTGTGCGTAGTCGTCTCAGTAGAAGGAGCAGTGGTGGTGAGGGTAAGGGCGTCGTCGTCCGAGCTGTCGTCCTCAGAAGAGCTCCCTCCTCCTCCCGAGTTCCCCCCCAGTGGCCTGGGGAGACGGAGAGCACGGACGGTCCTCGTCAAGCTCCACGTGTAACATCGCCTGACGCTCTCCCCTCCCCTCCAAAGAAGAAGGGCGGGAGGGTGCCGGGGATCTTGGCCGGCTCAGGGCAGAGCACCTGATCCGAACCGCACCAGAACCAGCTAGAGAGCGCTCATCAACCTCCACAAACCTGCCCATGGGCCACGCAATCAGCTCGAGGATGTGCTTCTTCCTCGCCTCCTTTGGGACACCGTGGATCCGGACCTAGATGGAGAACAGGTAGGTCGCCCCCGGGTCAGAAGTCGCTGCCTTGATGGCCACCTGGATCTTGTTGATCGGGAGCGTGTACGTGTAGCCCAAGGTGCAAAAGCGAAGCATCTCCTATGAGGGGAAGACCACTGCGAACTCGGAGGCCGAGATCTCGCGCACCTGCCACTCGTGTCCTGGCATCACCATGGCCAGCTCATCCCTAAGGATCTCCACAGTGAGCACAGCGGCAACGGGCGGGAGCTGGTCTAGGAGCACTGACACCTACGCTAAGTTCTGTGGGCTCGCCCTCGGCACCCCTCCCAGGTCGATGTAGTAGAAGATGGACTCAACCCCGTGGGCAAGGAGCTCTAGGCGAGGACGGTGCAGCTGGGCGGCAGACACAGTGCACGCGGCAACAAGGTGCTCAGGATCCCCACATCGCGCGCAACAGTCCGGGCGGGTGCACTGCGACCGGTAGTGACCAACCACGCCACAGTTGAAGCACGTGACCTGCGACGGAGATCCCTCCCCTCCTCCGCCTGAGGTCGAGGCACAACCATCCCCGCCTACTCTAGCTCCCTCCCGCACCTCCCCCCGCCGACGGCTTGGTCTTCCTCTTCTTCTTCTTAGTCTTCTTCTTTGCCGGTACTGTAGTAGCAGCATCCGTCCGAGTGTGTGGAGGTGGGAATCGAGCCTGCGGGTGTCTCGACCGGTCATCACGCCACGATCCGGTCTCCCTCCTTGGCTCCTTCTCGGCTCGGCGTCAGGGGATCGAGCACGGGCAGCCGGGCGCTGGATCAGCTCCTGGCGCAGCCTTTCCTCCCTGTGATGACCGTCCGGAGACGGGCCGCGGAGCTCCCGCGCCGGCGATGGAGAGCGGCGGTAGGAGCGACGGTGGTCTGGGGCGCGGGCTTCAGCGCGAGTCGGCGAACCCCTTGCAGTGAACGGCGAGGCAGAGACCGGTGAACCGACGGGGGCGCCCTCCGACCCGGCGGCTGGTAACGGCGCGCGACCGGTGAGCGCTCGCGGTGCTGCGCGGCAGGAGGCGAGGGGGACCGCGCCCGCCTGCGGTGATGCACGTCGTCTTCCTCCTCCTCCGGCTGGGACCTCTTCATGGCGATGGCGGCGGCGTACGAGTGCGTGCGGGCGGCGGCGGGGTACGCACAACCGAGCGAGCTAACGAAGCGTGGCGGCGGACGGATTTCTCTGATATCGAAAACCCTAGGTTTAGATCACGCGTACCCTTTCGTATCGACAGCCATGGGCCAGGAGGCTTAGCTGGGCCGGTATCCGAGCAGCGCGCGTCTAGGTGGGCCGAGCAGCGCGCGTCTTGCCGGCGCCACTCCAAAATGGGCCCATCGGGCTGAGCCGGCCCATTGGGCCTAGGGTTCGGGGGCACCGTCGTCTTCGTGCGGGGCTGCAGTTCCAGGCAGGGCGCCGCCACCGGTGGCGAGCAAACACAGGACGCCGCCTGCGCCGTCGCGTCCGCCACCTGCCGAGGCTTTGCCGACGTTGGAACGACCCCAGGGCGCCTCCCCGTGGTCGCCAATCCCGCCCGCACGCCGCGTTCCCCACCTACCGACGCCGCGCCACGCCACAAAGGTGGGCTCTTTTGCCCATATGGCCTGGCCGCCGGCGTCCGATGCGCCTGAAGCGAAGCTCGTCGCGCCATGCCAGGTTGTACATGGCGAGCCACATCCAGGAACTCGCCGAAGGTCGGGGCCGCCGGAGTCACGCATCGCGCCTCCAATTCCGCCGCAATGGCGTCCGCCTCGTTGACCATAATCTAACCAAAACCGTGCATCCAACACCTGGCAAAACGAACCTTAAATGTAGTCTGTCCACGCATCCTCTAATTTCCAATCCCTAATCCCGTTCCTCACGTTAACTAAATCCTGATTCCTATATTAACCATTCATCTCCCCGCAACGGTGCGGCAAGAGCTGGGCATGCCGATCTTGATTTGAGTTTCTGATCAACTAGTAGCTTGGGCGCAGCCAGCAACATCAAGCAGATGGGCACGGCCAGGCCGTGCCACCAGCGAGGGCGTCGACGAGGGTTGCCATGGCTCGAGCGCTGGTGGTCAGCGACATAGCGAGCAAGGGAGTTGCGCCACCGTGCCACCCAGGAACGTGGTCGCGGACGACGGAGGAGAACAGCAAGCGTCAGTCAAACACGGCGACTGATACGTCCAAAACGTATCTATAATTTTTGATTGTTTCATGTTAATATTATGCCTTTGACACTTATTTTTATATTAAGTTTATGATTTATTTGGACTAACCTATTAATAGTTGCAAAAGTGCACAATGTTCTTGTTTTACTCTTTGATGTGTAGGAATTATCAAAAATACAAGAGGAAACCTTGTTGAGTCGAATTGGGACTTTCCTGAAATCTGTCTGAAAACTCTTTTTAAAGATTGTCACGTTACGGTCGAAGACGGCGTCAAACGGAAATCTCGCCGAAGACAAAGTTGCAGGAAATTTTCGCCGAACGTTCTAGACATAAAATTCGCCTGATTCCGAGTCCGGACGGCCGAGATAAGCCCGATTTACTGCAACCCTAGATGGGATGACGGGAATCCGAGAAGCTATATAAAGGGAGGAAACCTAACTCGTGGAGGACACCCCATACCACGAATTTGCAGCCACCAAAGCCACGTTTTTGCCTCCCCCATGGATCCCATCTCCATGGGGGAGGGCTCCCAAGAAGCCATGAAGGAGGGAGGCTAAGGGGCGGCGCTCCCCCATGATGCCGGCAGCGGGAAGGAGCTCCCGCACCGCCGCCGCGCCGCCGCCGCCCTGCCACCGCGCTGCCTCTCCGCCGTCTTCACCGCCATCTCCATCACCAACTCCTCCTTGTATTCAGTGGTTCATCCTCCCACAAACCTCTGTACCGTCCTATGTAAACATGTTTTTTGATGCTATAATATTTATCCTATGATCTATGACATGTTTGTGTAGTTTATTTGTCTTTTGATTGCTTGGTTGAATATCTTTGGTTCATTAGAGTTGTATGTTGATATGGTACTGTCCTTTGGTGTCCATTATACTTGTGCGCGCATGGATCAAACATCACGGGGTTGGTAGTATTTGTAAACGAAGGGGGAGTCCTGCCGGAGTGACAGAAACCTAAGGGCGCGAACCGGTTAGTTACACGTATGGGAGTAAGAGGACCTTAAACTTAAGGCTATGGTTGGGGAAACCTTAATGCATTGTTAGTATTCGCGGATGCTTTCTAACAATCCAATCATATAGTACTTGTAATCCCAAGTAGTGGAGTGCATGTATATTTAGCCTCTCCCACATAGAAAACTGCATCGAAGACAATGAACCCGATATATTCGGTAATTAATCTTGGACAAAGCCATCACAATTACCACCACTTTTCCACACTCATGGTACTGTTAGTTTATGGTTACTTAGTGTACTTTATTGCTGCAGCACTAACATTTACTTTCTTGTATTTATTATCTCGCAAAGCTATCTCTCATACCCGTATTGTTACTCTAGTATTATTTCCTAGATAAAGTAAACGTTTAGTGTGCGTAGAGTTGTATCAGTGGTTGATAGAACTTGAGAGAATACTTATCCTACCTTTAGCTCCTCGTTGGGTTCGACACTCTTACTTATCGAAAAGGCTACACGCGATCCCCTATACTTGTGGGTTATCAAGACCTTTTCTGGCGCCGTTGCCGGGGAGCAATAGCGTAGGTGAATATTTTTGTGTGCACTTGTTTGCTTTATCTCTAAGTAATTTTTATTTTCAGTTTTAAGTTGTTTTCTATCTTAGTATGGTAGGAAATACGAATTATAAAAAAATTAGACGTACTTGTTATCTAAAAACGTTTTCAAAAAGAGAGTGATTGGAAAGATGAGCAATGGTTAAGTGGGGGTCGACCTTGAACACTTGTGTTCATGCCTATGAAACAAAGCAAATCTTTCCATGGAAGCTTCTCATCCAAAAACATGTAAATATTGTATATATACCTCTGTACATAAAAATAATATGATAATAATCTCTAGTTAATTAGAAGTTGATAGTTTTACTTTGCTGTCCAGAAACAGATTTTCTGTGCTCCACCGTATTAAATGTTTAAAATCACCAGAACGTGATCTTGATCTGAAATTTCTTGAGTGCAAAGTAATGCTTATTATCTTTCTTTCATTAGACTAACTTTTTGTGATTTGAGTTACGTAGCTGTCTCGAAAAATTCGATCTTCACCGACTGTTCAATTTAGACAGATTCATGTGCTTCACTGTAAAAAATCGTGATAAATCTCAGAATAGTATTTTGACTTGAAAATTTTTTGCGTAAACTGAGATTATGATCTGCCTTTCATTAGTTAAAAGTTTTTCGATTTGAGCTACTTAACTATCTCGTTGAATGCCATCTTTACGGACTGTTCAGTTTTGACAGATTTCTTTGTTTATTCAATATTGTACTTGGTGTTATTAGTTTCATTAGTTTTTCGACGGACAACGGAAATCATGAACACCTTAGTATATATAGTGGCTAATGTTGAGTAAAGATTATAAAACTTGTCAATGCTTGAACATGAGTGGATTTTATTTAATGAGTACTAACCCTACTAATGAGTTTTGTGAAGTTTTATGTGGATGTAGCCTATAAGATCTAATCAATATGGTGATATAAGATGAACAAGAAGACGCAAGAGCTCAAGCTTGGGATGTGTAGGTGCATCCCAAGAACATATTCAAGAAGATACAATCATCTAAGCTTGGGGATGCCCGAGTCATCCCCCTATTCATCAACTAACATGAGGTTGTCTCGTTCATACTCTATATTACCCGTCCACATGATATGTATTGTCTTAACTTGTATTATAATTGCTTTTATATGTCTTGGTTTTACCTTCTTTAGTTTTATTAGGCTTCTTATTTGGTTTCTATTGCTTCTTTACTTTCACTTATAAATTCAAAACAACAAAAATATTTTCTTTTGTTTTGCTTCTTTGTTTGGTTCTTTATTTTGATTTTATTTGGTTTTTACTTTTATTTTTATTTAGAGTTTTCCTTGCTGTAGCTAGCATGTTTAGGTCTTGCTTAGCCTCTGGTCTTTTAGTTTATCAAAATAATGTACCAAGTTTTACCCTTTTAGCTTAGTTGATGCATATGTAAAAAGTGATTTTCTGTTTTCGGTATCTACTGCTCATTGCGCGATTTTTCATATTTTACTGGAAGCTCTAAAAATCACGAAAAAATTACTGATATTGTATCACCGAATCCTCTGCATGCAAAAAAATTGGCTAAAATTTCGGACATGTTTAGAACACCTAAAAATTACGTTTGCCAGCTGCTGTTTTTCTGGACAGATTCTGACTTTTGTTGCAAGAGTGGCCTCTTTGCGTTTTCATTTGATTATTAATGGTTCTTACCTTTCATTTAGAAGTTGGCCATTTAAGCAACCTTTCTGTAACTTAAAAACAAAATTTGATTTGGTTTAATAGCAGCACTTTGGAAATATTATGTATTGCAATAAGTGCCTAGCTAAAAGGCGTTAAAAAAAGCGCTTATGGGAGGCAACCCATTATTTTTATTTCTGCAATTTTTCTTTTCTTCAGTCAAGGAGTTTGTTTACTTGTATAGCAACTCCTTTGTATCTTTACTTTCATGCATTGTTGTGCCAAGAGTAGTCTCTAATGATAAGATGTTGCTAAAATTTTGATTGCTGCGCAGGAACAGATTTCTGCTGTTCACTGTACGAAATTCATAAAATCACCAGATTGGGAATTAAATCTGAAATTTTTTGTGCGTAATCCTGATATATGTATGCATCTTTCTTTAGTTCAAAGTTTTTTTATCTGAGTAACGTAAGTGCCTCGAATTCATCTTTGCGGACTGTTCTGTTTTAGACAGATTATGTCATTTATTTTGCATTCTCTCTTTTACTAGTGTTGAGTGGAATTCTTTTTTGGGTGGAAGAGCTTGATACGTCACAAACGTATCTATAATTTTTGATGTTCCATGCATGGTTTATGTCAATTGGCACATGTTTTATATACACTTTATATCATATTATGACATTTATTGGATTAACCTACTAATAGTTGCCAAAAATACAAAAGGAAACCATATTGGAGTCGAATTGGGACTTTTCTGAAATCTGTCTGGAAACGTTTTTCGAAGATGGTCACGTTTGGGCCCGAAGACGACGTCAAACGGAAACCTGACAGAAGACAAAGTTGCAGAGAATTTTCTGAGAATCGATCTAGACATAAAATTCGCCCAATTCCAAATCCGGATGGCCGAGATATTCCCGATTTACTGCAGCCCTAGATGGGATGACGGAAATCCGAGAGTCTATATAAGAGAGGAAACCCTAGGTCGTGGGAGGAGCCCCAGACCACGAATTTTCCTCCTCCCGAGCAGCCACCTTGGGGAGGAGAACCTCCTCAACACCATCTCCATCACCAAGGGCCGCCGCTCCCGCGCCGGGGGCTGCCGCCATCACGCCGCCGCCGCGCCGTGGCTGCTGCGGGGCTCCGTCTCCACTCCGGGCTGCACCTCTTCATCAACCTCTCCATCAAGCTCCTCATCACCATGACCATGTGTGAATAGTTTCCCTCGGGGCTGAGGGCTCGTACGGTAGCTATGTGGTTCATCTCTCTCTCTCCCATGATGTGATCTATATGTGATCATGAGATTTGTAATCTAGTTGAATTCATAGATGCTACTCTTTAATATATTATGAATATGCTACTCAAGTGGTTTTATTAATTTAATCTCCGGAGTCACCTTTGTCCCATGGTGCGAAGTTGACAGTGCGCGTGCCGTGTGTGACTCTTTGGATTAAAAATTATGGGAATACTTGCCATGAGTTGTTCTTTGTGTTGGATGTCTCTATGATATTGTGGTGTTTGTTTAGTACTACTTGGGGTGCTCATGTTGACAGTGTGGGGTGCCCTCGGTTTGGAACACGGACTTTAGGGTGTGCTTTTATAGCCCTACGCAATGGATTGGTGTTCGTTATCCAACCGGAGGATAGTTCGGGGTAGCATAGTGAAGAGGAAATATCTATGTATTCAATTATATTATTATTGTTGAGAGTGTCCACTAGTGAAAGTATGATCCCTAGGCCTTGTTTCTAAGCATTGAAACACCGTTTACAACCAGTTCTGCTACATGTTTGCTTGCTGCCATTTTTATTTCAGATTGCAATTACCACTTATAATCATCCATATTACTTGTATTTCACTATCTCTTCGCCGAACTAGTGCACCTATACACCTGACAAGTGTATTGGGTGTGTTGGGGACACAAGAGACTTTTTGTATCTTAATTGCAGGGTTGCTTGAGAGGAATATCTTTGACCTCTACCTCCCTGAGTTCGATATACCTTGGGTTATTCACTTAAGGAAAACTTGCTTCTGTTCTACAAACCTCTGCACTTGGAGGCCCAACACTGTCTACAAGATTAGAAGTTATAGTAGACATCAGAGCTTCACGTAACATCAGTAGATGTAGCTAATGTTTAAAGTAACGGTCATATTGCGTCCTTACAGAACATGTGAGTTTTTGATTGTGCACTAACCCTCTAATGAGATTTACTTTGAGTTTGGTGTGGCGGAAGTTTTCAAGGGTCAAGAGAGAAGAGTGATATAATAGGATTAAGAAGAGCGGAGAGCTTAAGCTTGGGGAGGCTCCCATGGATCTCCCCAGCATATTTCAAGAAGACTCAAGCGTCTAAGCTTGGGGATGCCTGGGAATCCCCTTCTTCATCGTCAAAATTATCAGGTCATCTCTAGTGAAACTATATTTTAATTCTTTCACATCATATGTGCTGTTCTTGGAGCGTCTGTATCTTATTATTTATTTATCTTAGCATCAAACACCGGTTACATTAATAAGTTGATCGTCACATGTTTTATTTATCCTCTGTTTTCAATGTTTACTTGGTTAATGAATTACTTGTTGAAACTTAAAAATGATGTGTGAATAATACTGTTTAGTAGTTTATGTTTTCTTATGGTTAGTCTCAACTAGCTAATAGTGCATATTATGTTATTTAGATATTAACATGCATTGTCCTGTTCATAAGATGGTATGTAATTGTGGTATCCTCCTCTGAATGATTTACTTGAATCGACTTGGCACATGCTCACACATGTTCATGACTGAAAAATAAAAGTCAATTAAGCCTTGATGATCTATTTTGCCTCAGAGTTTCAGTATCATTTTTATGCCTCCGTTAATTTTATTCTGTCGCAAGTATGATTATGACGGTTATTGCTCTCTTGATTGTCGCTTCCCAGTCTATTGCTAGCTTTCACTTGTACTGAGCGGGAATGCTGCTCGTGCATCCAAATCCCTAAAACCACGTTATCCCAAAGAGTCCACCATAAATTCCTATGCATGGTATTTTGAACCATTCCAAGTAAATTTTCATGTGCTACCTTTAAAACCTTCAAAATACTTCTCATTTTGTGACACTGTTTTTAGCTCATGAGGACGTAATAGTTGGGTTTGTTATCTTCCATACTAAATTAAGTCCCCGACTTGCATGCTTCATCTGATCGTCACTAATTTTGCAAAGAGCTGGTTAGACGATTATAATATCTAAAAAGTAAAATAAAATAGGCACTCCTCCATGGTATGAGATTGTTGGCAGGCACCCGATGATTCGGTTAGCCATGGTTTGTGAAAGCAAAGGTTGGGAGGAGTGTCATACTATATAAAAGTGCATGCTATAAATGGCTAATATCAATAACTCGGAACCGCTCTCAACTTATTTAGTATGGAAGATAACAAGAACTCTATTGCTGATTCGTTGACAGGAACAACCACCTCTCAAAACCATTTTATTTCTGTTTTAAAAATAAAAAGCTCTAGCACATGTTAATCCCTGCTTTCCTCTACGAAGGGCCAATCTTTTATTTTTATGTTGAGTCACCATCCTTTCTTTGAGCACCTTCTCGAGAGCATAACTGTCATTCTTAGTGTAATGTGCTTGTCCCAGAATACGGTTATCTGCGGTATAACTATGATGCTTTTACCTTTGATATCTTTACATCTAGTCTTCACTTGAACTTCAGAGGTGCCTTGGCATTTATGTTTTGCTCCACAATTAAGGGCAAGAGAGATACCACTCTATCATGCTTTATTATGATCATTACAATCTTGTTGATGTTTATAAATTTCATGTTATAAGCTCTTAGTTCGTTGATACTTTTCATTAGGTAACATGATTGCTAAGTTTTATTATCCTTACATCATGCAACTGTTAAAGACCTGATCATAGCATTTACAATCAAAAATTATTTTGTTATCATTTAGCTACTCGAGGACGAGCAGGAATTAAGCTTGGGGATGTTGATACGTCCAAAACGTATCTATAATTTTTGATTGTTTCATGTTAATATTATGCCTTTGACACTTGTTTTTATATTAAGTTTATGATTTATTTGGATTAACCTATTAATAGTTGCAAAAGTGCACAATGTTCTTGTTTTACTCTTTGATGTGTAGGAATTATCAAAAATACAAGAGAAAACCTTGTTGGAGTCGAATTGGGACTTTCCTGAAATCTGTCTGAAAACTCTTTTTAAAGATTGTCACGTTACGGGTCGAAGACGGCGTCAAACGGAAATCTCGCCGAAGACAAAGTTGCAGGAAATTTTCGCCGAACGTTCTAGACATAAATTTCGCCTGATTCCGAGTCCGAACGGCCGAGATAAGCCCGATTTACTGCAACCCTAGATAGGATGACGGGAATCCGAGAAGCTATATAAAGGGAGGAAACCTAACTCGTGGAGGACACCCCATACCACGAATTTGCAGCCACCAAAGGCACGTTTTTGACTCCTCCATGGATCCCTTCTCCATGGGGGAGGGCTCCCAAGAAGCCATGAAGGAGGGAGGCTAAGGGGCGGCGCTCCCCCATGATGCCGGCGGCGGGGAAGGAGCTCCTCGCGCCACCGCGCTGCCTCTCCGCCGTCTTCACCGCCATCTCCATCACCAACTACTCCTTGTATTCAGTGGTTCATCCTCCCACAAACCTCTGTACCGTCCTATGTAAACATGTTGTTTGATGCTATAATATTTATCCTATGATCTATGACATGTTTGTGTAGTTTATTTGTCTTTTGATTGCTTGGTTGAATATCTTTGGTTCGTTAGAGTTATATGTTGATATGGTACTGTCCTTTGGTGTCCATTATACTTGTGCGCGCATGGATCAAACATCACGGGTTGGTAGTATTTGTAAACGAAGGGGGGAGTCCTGCCGGAGTGACAGAAACCTAAGGGCGCGACCCGGTTAGTTACACGTATGGGAGTAAGAGTACCTTAAACTTAAGGCTATGGTTGGGGAAACCTTAATACATTGTTAGTATTCGCGGATGCTTTCTAACAATCCAATCATATAGTACTTGTAATCCCAAATAGTGGAGTGCATGTATATTTAGCCTCTCCCACATAGAAAACTGCATCGAAGACAATGAACCCGATATATTCGGTAATTAATCTTGGACAAAGCCATCACAATTACCACCACTTTTCCACACTCATGGTACTGTTAGTTTATGGTTACTTATTGTACTTTATTCCTGCAGCACTAACATTTACTTTCTTGTATTTATTATCTCGCAAAGCTATCTCTCATACCCGTATTGTTACTCTAGTATTATTTTCTAGATAAAGTAAACGTTTAGTGTGCGTAGAGTTGTATCAGTGGTTGATAGAACTTGAGAGAATACTTATCCTACCTTTAGCTCCTCGTTGGGTTCGACACTCTTACTTATCGAAAAGGCTACAAGCGATCCCCTATATTTGTGGGTTATCAGCGACCAGAATATTTGCAGCGCCTTCGAAGAGATGTAGCACGCAGGGTACAAGAATGCGATTTGGAGAAGAAGAGCTCGCCAGACTGCTCCAAGATTCTTTTTGCCAGGTGTCGGATGCACGACTTGGTCCAGCCATTGGGAGCGTACGACCTAGGTCGTATAGGATTTTCTTCCCAAGCATTCATCAGAAATCCAAACCCACCCGGCACCCAGCGAGATAGAGAGAGAGATGGCGGCGGCGGAGGCGTGAAAGACGCGGTTCCGGGAGTTGGTGGTGGAGGCGGAGGGCCGCTGCCGACGCCGAACCGCCTGGAAGATTGTCTATGCGCGGGGGTACCTCGTGGAGCCGATGCACGCGGCCGCGGCCGACGACGTGCGGGTCATCCTCCAGCTCGCGGAGCAGGCGCTCGAGGACGCGGTCGGCAACCTCGCCGACGCGATCTCCTGGCTGGCAAGCGCCAAGGAGCTCGCGCGGCGCGGCTGCACCGGCACCGGCGACGCGCCGGATCCTCTCCCCCGCATCCTCGGCCTCCCCGACATCACATCCGTGCAGCGGAACGCATCGCGGAATGTCCGCCTCATGCTGCACTACCCGTTTCTCCCTGGCGTGGACGACGTCATCGACAACCAGCGCGTCTAAGCCTACGGCTTCCTCACGACTGCCAAGGAGAAGGTCGACGAATTCGCCGCGCTGGCCGCCCGCGCCCTAGAGGATGTGTCCGGTGCCACCGGTTGAGGGTGTCGTGTGACTTGATCGCTAGTTTTTCGGTTTTGCTAAATCTCTGAGATTTAGCTTATGTCTCAGTCAAGTCGGTGGTCGTCCGATCTTTGTGTTGCTCCGCGATTCGTGCTGTTGCTTTTTTTTTGAGTTGCTGGCTGGTTGGCCTGTTTGCGCAGCGCTGGTGGGCTTGTTTTGCTGGTGGGCTTTGTGTTGTCGTCTTTTTTTTCCTGAAGCGTGAATTCCATTACTGGGCCGGGCTGGTAGAGCGTGGTCCTGGATGGACTTTTTTATTTGTCGGTAGAATTTTGCTAGTTGTTTTTTTTGGCTCGGTGGTGGATAGTTGTGGCCCATTTTTAATTCTTTTTTAAGTAGCTGCTCTTTTTGTTTTTTGTATGATCCAACTAAATAAATAAATTTATGCTTTTGAAGTCATTTGCTCTCTTTTTTGAATTTTTTTTGTTCTTTTTTTGAATTGGCTGAGTTTAGATGTGTGACTTTTTTTTTTGCGTGTTTTGTTGTCCTTTTTTTGTTTTTGTATGAAATTTATTTTGTTGATGTCAGCTGGGGCCCACAGAGTTTTGTTTCGAGTCTATAGTACCGTTGCTATTGTAGTTGGAACTGAGAGTTCCCCGAGTTTTGGTAGTTAGTTTCAACTGAGATATATTCTTGTTATGTTCTATATTTTAATTTAAGTTAAATCTCATTTGACTGAGACTTGGATAGACCCTTTTGATAATTGTCTGCTAGCTAAGATTTAGCTCAGGCTCAGTGACATCCATGTTTGTCAGATCTGTTCTTGCTTCGTGATTCATGCATTGTTGTTAATTTTGTCTTATTAATTTTAATAATTTTTTGTTGTTTTTCCCCAATACAGTCCAGTTACAACTGCGCTTGCAACTGAGTTAGCCAGTTGCAACTGCGGTTGCAATTGAGTTTTTTTCCCGAGACAGGCTAGTTGCAACTACGCTTGCAACCGAGTTTTTTTTCATGAGACAAGCCAGTTGCAACTGCATCTGAAACTGAGTTTTTAATTATTATTTTTTGTTATTTTTTTAAACAAATTGGAAGCTAGTTGCAACTGCGCTTGCAACTAAGTTTTTCCTCGAGTTTTTTTCTCGAGAAACGTTAGTTGCAAATACACTTGAAATTGAGGTTTTTCCCGAAATAGTCCAGTTTCAACTGCGCTTGCAACTTAGTTTTTTTCCTGAGACAAGCTAGTTGCAACTGTATCTAAAACTGAGTTTTTTTTTAAGGAGGACAGTTGCAACTGCATTTTAAATTGAGTTTTTAATTATCATTTTTTGTTATTTTCTTTTTGAGATTTAATTATTATTTATTTGTTTTTTGGAAGAAAGTTGCAACTGCGTTTGCAATTGAATTTTTTTTCTTGAGACAGGTCAGTTGCAACTGTGCTTGCAACTGAGTTCTTTTTCCGAGACAGGCCAGTTGCGGCTGTGCTTGCAACTGAGTTTTTTTTCCGAGACAGGCCAGTTGCAACTGCACCTGCAACTGAATTTTTAATCATTATTTTTGTTATTTGTTTTTTTAATTTTGATTATTATTTATTTTGTTTTTTGGGAATCCAGTTGAAACTGCAGTTGCAATTGTGTTTTTTTACGAGATAGGCCAGTTGCAACCGCTCTTGCAACTGAGTTTTTTTTCTTTGAGACACGTCAGTTGCAACTGCATCTTAAACTTACTTTTTAATTATTATTTTTTGTTACTTTTTAATTTTAATTATTATTTATTTGTTTTTTTGGAAGCCAATTACAACTGCGTTTGCAACTAAGTTTTTCCTTGAGACAGGCCAGTTGCAACTGTATTTGAAACTGAATTTTTTCTCGAGACAGGCCAGTTGCAACTGTATTTTGAAACTGAGTTTTTTTTCTCGAGACAGGCTAGTTGCAACTGCATCTGAAACTGAGTTTTTTTTCTCGCGACAGGCCAGTTGCAACTACATCTGAAACTGAGTTTTTTTCCTGAAGGAGGACAGTTGCAACTGCATTTTGAAATTGAGTTTTTAATTGTTATTTTCTTTTTTAGATTTAATTATTATTTATTTGTTTTTTGAAAGAAAGTTGCAACTGCGCTTGCAACTGAGTTCTTTTTCCGAGACATGCCAGTTGCAGTTGCGCTTGCAACTGAGTTTTTTTCCCGATCCAGTTTGCAACTTCAGTTGAAACTGAGTTTTTTCCCGTCTCGAGCTAGTTGCAACTGGAGTTGAAACTGCAGTTGAAATTGCGTTTTGTTTTCTCCCGATCCAATTGCAACTGCAGCTGAAACTGAGTTTTATTCAGAACCATTTGCAATTCTTATCTTTTTAATAATTTATATCCATTATTTTTCTTAGTGATTTTTTATTTCATTTTGTTGTTGTGTTTTTGTTTTTTTGTCTTTGTGAGTTGAAACTGAGTTTTTTTTCTGAGCCAGTTGTAACTGAAGTTGCAACTGGATTGAAACTGAGTTTTATCTCCCGAGCCAGTTGCAATTGGAGTTGAAACTGCATTTGAAATTGGGTTTTTTTCTCTCGATCCAGTTGCAACAGCAGTTGAAACTGAGTTTTTTCCCGATCTAGTTGCAACTGGAGTTGAAACTGCAATTGAAATTGGGTTTTTTTTGTCCCGATCCAGTCACAACTGCAGTTGAAACTGAGTTTTATCTCCCGAGCCAGTTGCAACCACAGTTGAAACTGAGTTTTTTCTGAGAGAGGACAGTTGCAACTGCACTTGCAACTGAGTTTTAATTATTATTTTTGTTATAATTTCTTAAAACACCAAGGGCCTTTTTTTGCAAAATGACCTTTGTCTTCTACCTCCAGCCAGGCAGGCAGCACCGTGGCTGTGCTTGTCGATGCCACCTCCTGATCTCCATCCTCGCGTGGATAAGCCACGGAGATGTCGTGCCTCCTTTCCCTCGTCCTCACTCCCTCGCTCACCCCTCCTCTCTCTGGTTCGCTCTCCCTCGCATGGCCGAAGAACCGCCGTCGTCGCCGACACGAGACGCCGTCGCTACAGGCCTTCCCCGACGAATCGAAGGCGACCCCGAGCTCCGCCGTCGCCTCCTCTCCACCCCTGTCCAGCCTCGCGAGCTGGGACACCCTAAATCACCGTCGACGTGCCCATCTTCCCCGACTCCGGCCGCCGCCCCGACGACCTCGATTCGCTCCGCCCCGACCTCCTCCGGCCTCGCCAACCTCTCCATCGCCCTCGTGGTGAGCTCCTGGTCCCGTAGGACTTTCTCCTCGTCCTCCCCTTGCTCTGTATCGGTCGTGGCCGTGTGCGCCGTCGCCGCCGCTGGATGTGGTCGCCGACGGTGATTTCGGCGACAATATGGCTCCGTGCGTCGCCCGTTCGGCTCCCGCGGACGCCCTCACACGGATCCACGCGGCTCCAGCCGCGCGCGTGCTCCCCTGCTCGAGCGCGAGCTCGGCAGAGCGGGCGTATCCGCCGCCGCTGACATCAGCCGTGCCAACCCAACATCAGCCCAGAAACACGAGGACAACATAAGACAAAAAAAAGAGGAAGCAACGAAGCCCAACAACGGTCGGAGGAGCGGAGCGGGCCAAATTTGTCTAACAGGAAAAATGTGACATCACCTGACTGAGACATAAGTTATGTCTCAGTCAGCTGAGACATAGAGAGACCCCTAGTTTTTCGTCTGTCGACTGCGTTCTCTTGCCATATAGACGTGCCTGCGTGAAAATGTCTCGTGTTTTTTCCTGCAGGTTGAGATTTTGAGACTGTGATTCGACTATGATCCGTTGCTGCTTGCATGCTTCGACCTGGATTCTAGTTTTTTTTTTTTTTCACCTGGATTCTAATATGAATGGTGCAAGCACCTTTTTTCAGTTCAGGTCGATGCATATCCTAATGGTTTTGTTGGTTGATGCATATCTGGGAGTACAACTACTTTACTAGTATTGTCAGGACCATGGGATTAGTTCAGGACCGGATTGATATTTCATCAAGAACAATTCATCAAGAACAAAATACTTTTATTAGATTCTGAATTCTGCTTGAATGCTGGGACTTGAGCTAGTTATGTGTGGCCGTGCACGCATGGATGTTTGAGTCAAAGCATGATAATGCTATCTTATTTGTAAGGTTCGATCTGTTCCTCAAGCTGTCATGCAGCCACGCCCACGCAGCGTGTTGACGGGACAATCGCAGTACGAAGTTCTTGATGGACAATCGTAGTACTACTACTAGCTAGGTTACTTGCTCAATGATCACTTTCTAACCTATGATCACTTTTTGCTACCAACAAAGATTGAAGACCGAATAAGGAGCACAAGGAGTTATAAATTTTCTTTAACCACTGTTCTTGTGCATATGTTGATCAAGTACTAAACATGTACTTTTGGACTTCGTTTTTTCTCGAGCCGTGTAGGCGCATTGTCTAGTGGCATCTAACTTATACTCTCCTCCAAGTGTTAAAAACATGCAGATGTCAGGTTCTACCTTTTCAAAAAAGATGTGTTACACATAGCATGTTAAATAATGACTTAATAAAAAGTCGAGAGAATGTAAGGATTAACTTGGAGGTGTTATATTTGGAATACAAGGGCATATATGTCGGTCAACTCTATCTAAGGATGTAACCAGATCGGATTGGATCGTATTTTGGTTCTATCCTATACCACATTTTTAACCGGATTTGGAGCGGAGGCGCGGAGCGGATAATAACCGGATGCGGATTCGGAGATGAATATATATGATTGTGGATTCGAGAACGGAAATGGAGCGGATTCAGAGCGGCAACAAAATTAATCAAATAGATAAGCGCATAAGTATATTGCCAAACCATACAACCAAAAATAATTGTTCAATAATCTAGTAATTAACAAAGTTGTACTCCATACTCTTTACAATGACTATTTAAGTGAGTTGTTGTTCAACTCACGAACTCGACAACTGACTAACTTCATAAGATTAGACAATTCGGTTGAAAATCGGATTCTTCGGATTAAAACCATCGGATAATCCTATTTAAATTTTGAATAATCCATATTTAGAGTTATTTAACATACCATATACGGGTGTCAAGTTCGGAATCAGATATCCTTATTCGAATCAAATACGGTGCGGAAATTATCCTATCTTTTTATACCCCTAACTCTATCTAACCTCTCTACGTGGGACCATTCTCATCAATAGATATGGCCATACTCTAGGACGGGCTTCCCAACACACCAATCCAAGCTTGAGATCGAATCGGCCTTCCCGACACACCAATCAAAGCTTGACTCCAAACCGGCCTAGCACAATTTCCTATTTCTAAGCATACTAGTTGAATGCCCGTGCGTTGCTACGGAATGACAAATGAATATATAATATCAAATCAGCAATCAAAATATTCTTTACTATTATCTCAAATGGCTCTCTTCGACTATGGCATACATCTTCATTCCCAAAACGGCAAGGTGTCATTTTTTTCTATTACTCTATATTACCAACAGCAATAACTTTCTTGCATCATTAATCATTCACACTTGAAGACACCAAAAAGCTCTTAATATGATTTTAGTTTAGCACCAGATTTTTTGAAGGAGAATAAATAGATAACGTACCAAAAAAGTATGAGAATATATATTTGGTGTTTCTTAAGGTATAATGAAGTGTCCGTGGTGTCTTCATGTCTTTTCCCCTTTCTCCTCTCCATGCCAATATTTTTATTGTCTCTGCAGCTCTTCCTGAATTCAGTTTTTGCATATTGCACGCTGCAATTCTTATTCCTCCTTGATGAGAGCAAGCTGGCTATCATACTTTGATACTTGAGATAAAAGATCCTTCACGCGCAGCTCTAACCACTCACGTCTCCACACATTGGGCGGACGTCATTCCTCCACTCGGCCCATTACCTTTTTTAATTTCTGAAAGACAATTTAAATGTGAAGAAACTACAAAACTGAAGCAAATCAGAGGAATCATTATTCTTCTATATTTGTTTAGAGGAACATGCCATAGGCCCAACTTTATATAGAAAGCTGGTTTGTCTTACAAATTCGAAAGCTGGGAACCACCAGCTTTACAAAACCGCACACACCAGAATAAAAGCACCCAGGACCTACAAAACAGATATCACGCTCCCTCAGAGCAACAAGTTTTGACAAAACACAAAACACCAGTAAGTAAAAACAGAGCACCCCAACTACGCAGCATCAACTCCTTCGTCTTCTCGCCAGGCTCCTGATCTTGCGTTTCACTTCCTCAATCACCCAGTCAAACACCTGCTGCATTCGATCCCCACACAGCGGTCACCAGGACTGTAAGACTGAAAACACCCGAAAGATTGCATCAGTCCGCTTCCTCAAAACCTTCCCCTCGAAAATTAGCTTATTCCGAATGGTCCATAAAGACCAAATCGTAGGTGCAGCCCTAATCCACACGAAATTAAACGAAGGCCTCTCCTTACGCATGAAATCAAGTCCAGGATCAAATGTGGGGCATCATGCCAATCCACAGCTTCTTTGATCACCAGGCAAACAAAGTTTGCAAGAGGACACATAAAAAGCAAGTGCTCCCTAGTCGGTGGCCTGTCCTGGATCACCTGCCAAAGGAAAATTCGAATTTTCATAGGAATTTCCAGCTTCCAGATTTTCTGAAGCTGAATGTCAGAGACTCCATGAAACGCGAGCCAGCGATACAACATTCTCTCTTTTTTTTGTTACTTAAGCTCAGTTCAAATCCACAGCCAGCCCATTTTCCCCAACGCTTGTGGTTGCCATACCACTTGCCTACGCCACTAACATTTATCAATATAGAAGTACAGAGTAGAGGACAGAAACTGATCAAATCAGAAAAATACTTAAATCCAAATGGCCAATTCGCTTGAGCTGCTTCCTACATTTGCATAGTTTCCTTGTATAATGTCAGCCCATGGGTGACATTAAAAAAGAACATTATCTTTGGAATTTGTTTCAGTCTTATATACCAAATGCATACATATTTCATAAATAGTCTAATTATATGCTGCTAAATCTGACACTAATGAGAAACCATCGTCATGAAATGAAAAATGGATGGCTTCATATTCAAAGGTGATATAATTTTTTGTGGGATCCAAAGAAAATATGATTTGAGATTTGTTTTTGGTGCTGTAGAAATAATTAAGGAATGATGGGAGTGAATGAAATTTCGCAACTTCAGTTCCGAGTACTGTTCAAAATGAGCTCCATGCATGGTGAAAATACAATTGTTGCATTCCTGTAAAATTAATGAATCATGGAGAAATTAGGGGCATGAATAGCTAAGAGTGTCATATTCTGTAATGTAAAGAAAGAAAATTTACCTGACATCTGCCAGTTTGGTTTAACAACAGCTCATAAGATTGTGATGTCTCTTGGAAAGTTTCTCAAATACCACTTTTCATTATGTTAGGTACATAGTGCCTTTTTCCCATCAGTTAGTACGAAATAGCATTAAACTCTAATTAGCAATTATGCTTATCATGCAAAAAGGCTTTGATAGATCATTGCCAAAAATACTGTTTATGTACCATATATAAACGAATGCAGAAGAATGATTGATGCATGGAACACAGCCCTATTGCAATGATTTTGTGTTGCCATTGGAGGCGATGCAGACCAATTTTTTCTCTTCCCTGCATCTCGTAATCTGATCAAGAGTATTGATGATCGTTGGGTATACCAAAAATCCATGGGCTGGCATTACCAATGAAGCCGAGTTATCAGATATGATTTAGAGACATCTAGGTAGCTGGCAAATCTTAACGGTCAAATGTATTAAAAAAATCGTAGTCCAAGCATCACACCTTGTCTTAATCTGATATTTGAACAGCATCCAAATCCTCTCCATAGTAAAACTATATGTAAAGATTTCCAATAAACATATGACTGAATTGTCAATAGAGAAGGCTAGGAAAATCTAATGCAGCATTGATATATCCCCTTTTCATGTTTTTCTTGGAACCATAGTGTCCACGTGAGAGTAGGATTAACACCTGCTAAATCCACCAAGGGTCCGAAAATATTTAGAGGTATTAGGTATCCAGTTTATGAACATACACTTAGGAAACAGATTGAAAATAATCTCGAGATTGAATGAGAAGGACATATATCAAGTCTCCAAACAAACAAAAGTTCAGAAAACTTATCTTATTTCTTTCTCTTGTTTCCAAGATCTATAGAACTGCTCTCATTTGCTTTCTCTCCCAAAATCAATATATGAAATCTCTAAACCCCCTGTAACTTCTTAGAAATGCTTCGGCGAGCTGCCTTAGTTCCATTGCAATGAAAAAAATGAGGGGCTTTCACCCCTTGCAGTGTTCATAAACAACCGTCATCAACTTGCATCATCCCAACACCAATGTGGTAAAGTTTGAATAACGAAGATGAACAATCCTGGAGGGAAAAAATCCAACTCTTACATGACAAAGCAATATGACACTTAGAATTATGAAATGGATCAGGAACAAATGTGCTGCCTCTTGAACAAAGGGGAACTAACGTTGGGTGAACATCCAGTAGTCCAGCGTTCCACACCACCATGTGGGTGTGTTCGCGGGGACCCCTGGACGGACATAGACGGCAATTAGTCCGGATCTCCTCAAGTATTTTCTGTCTGTAACTGCACTTTTAATGGATCAATTAAGAACATCACATCGGATTAAATCGTAGAAATTTTGAGGAATTCAGCTCGTTGGCGAATTTTCCACCTGAAGCTTCATCACCAAGATCGAGGAGTCCTGGACCATGAGGCGGATCTGGTGGGCAACGAAGAAGGGCTCAACGGCGGGGAGTTTCCGGGATGATGGAGCAGGGCTTGACGAGCGGATTCCCGTGCAGCGCCGGATGTAGATCGACAGAGGGGCGGGGACAGGGGTGCAGGAGAGCGGCGACAGCACGGGAGGACGATGGCAGCGGTGGCAGCGCAAATGTGAGCAGGAGGTCTAGTCCTTGTGGTCGCTCTCCTTGTGGGATGGCGTGTGCTAGGCCGGGCCAAGTGATCATCCGAGATGGGCTGAGCGTGAATGGGCGATCGAGGGAAGGACGCGCGGGCAGACTTCGTCGAGGGAGAGATGGTTTGCTCGGTTACACGAACAACCAACTCTCTTTAATACTAGTAAAGACTAGTTGAATGCCCGTGCGTTGCCACGACGTACTAATTTATTACATTCAAAATTGCTGAAGAAATTACCTTGTAAAACCATTTTTTTCTAATGACATGCATAAGAAAGAACAAAAAGGAAAATGGGGAGGCAAGGGGTGGAGGCGAGTCCGGAACAAAGGTTGCTACAGGCCGCCAGAAACAGCGTCACTTCCTTTTCCAGTTTATTTTCAAATATAAGATCAAACTGAAAAATATTTTTAATTATATTTTTAGTTCCTTCTACAACCATCACTTTATCAGCCTTAGCGGGTGTTTGAAAAGATAATAAGCAGTTAACGAAGAAGCTGCATGGAAAGAAGCAGCATCATCTTTATTTGATCTAAGAAACCATTCGAGATGACGATGATCACATACAGCTCGGCATTCCTTCATTCACACAAGAAACAATAGAGCTAAAGCTTTGCACCGACCAGGCTTGAACTACCAAACTATATTACTCAGATTCAACAGAGTTTGAATGTCATTTCACCCTTACATCAATTTATTTACAAACAAATCCATCTCGTGGTTACAACAAGTAGGCCAAACTACAAATTAGCAAATTAATATCTGCAATCTTAGCTCCATTCTTTGCAAATAGATCAATCTAGGTCATCAATTAATTAATCTATTAAACTCAGTACTACTAAGAAAGAACTCAATACAACTATGGCAATGCCACTCTGTCAACTGCACTCTATGCCATGTTACTTTATTTACCATTATCATATACCAGGCAGCACAAGCTGTAGTACAAGGCACTGACAATGTACGTGATCTTTTGAGGTCCACTGGTCTCCTTTTACGAATGAGCCAGCTTCAGCTAGAAGAAATGGAAAAACAGCAAATGACAATTAAAAATGAGGTCAATGTAACCGTGAGATTTACTTCTTGATCTAGTGGGAGAGACGTCTCCACTGAACCTCAAGCTATACACTCAGCCCGTCCCTGCTGAATCTCAAGCTATATACTTGCCACCAGACATTGTCAGCCATAGACGTCAGTACGACATCCCGACCCAAGAAGAGTGTCCAGAACATCAAATAATCATCAGCTCCTAAAGTATCCGGAGAGTACCTAGCAGTAGTCATTTGCTACATACTGCAGATTAATGACTGAAACCCCAAAATTGAACAACAATATACCATATGGAACAGTTATAACAGGATTCCGGCCTGAGCAGGTCTAGCTTGCTCATCATGCAGTGCAGCTAGTGGCATCTTGAAATCAATTCAAATTAAATGAGTGTGTGTTTGTGTGTCACCAAAATTGATCAGCTAGGACACTGAAATACTCAATCAATGTACCAAAAATCATGCAACCATCATCAGTTTCTCGTATTATCAAACAAACCATCTCCCAGACTTGTGCAAGAAATAAGTTTTCTATCCATTGCGTCAACCAATCACATTGCAGACTATGACAGAATCACCAATCAGATCTTACTAAATAAATTTGAAGTAACAATCATCAATCAGAAAATCATATCTCTCATAAGAATGAAAGGAAAATGTAAAAGCAGAGGTCCAGCTACCTTTCCAGAGGATGCAGCGGCGATCATGATGGAGCCGTGGAGGAGACCGCCAACAACCTCCTCCTGCACAATCTGCTCGACGACAAGCCGGAGCCGTGGAGGAGACAGCCAGCGATCTTTTCCTCACCACCGCCGACTCCCTGTTTGAGGTACGTCCGTAGGTTCATTCGTATGGACAGAACTGAAGTTAGAGAGTTTTCTGAAATTGATTTTGCAACTTTACAGTTAGCTGGTGTACTATTGGCTTGATCGTGTGAGGATACAATAAGATAACAAAGATGTCTGTTTGTGTGCGTTCTGCATTTCTTATATTTATTAGTTTTCTGTCGATTATGGGTTCAAGAGAACTGGGAAGCTCAGTTCTTAAACTGTGATCAATTGACTGAGTCTCATGCTTGTTCATATTAAAGAGCAGTACATCCTTATTTTTCTGAATTGGAATTTTTTTGTATCTGATCAAATACAGGTTACCTGGCTCAACTCAAAAACAATTGTAGTGAAGGCCTTCTGGAACCTGTGTGGTGTCACATCTGTAAGGGTCCTCCTCTCATCAGGCATTCAAAGATCATTTCCATCATACCGCATGTCCTCTTCTGTGTTCCTGCTTCATCACATATGGATCTACTAGGAATGTTAAGCAAATAGGAATTTAGCTTACTCCTTACTGCTTTTCACCTGGCACAGGCCATGCTGCTCTGAAAGTGGATAGCAGATTCAGTTAGAAGAACTGTTCCAGTTCGCAGTTTTGGACAGTAAGATTTCAGTATAATCTGGGTTGGTAATGACCATATTTTCGGCATGGCCTCATAAATAGAATTTGTAGTATTCATTTCCACCAGGTACTTGGTCGCACAATTTGTTTGGGCTCTTTGTAGATTCTGTTCGTATGAACAAATTAAGTGGTCTGTCCTGTTTTGGACAGAACTAAAGAAAGTGCTTATTGTTGAGTGGTTAAGTCTTTTCATCTTATCCGCAAAAAAAAAAAAAAAGTCTTTCATCTAGAAGTTTTCAACATTGGATAGGTGAGAAACATTGTGTATTTCTAGAATCTAAAGTATATCTACGGTTGAGGATTAAATGCACCTTGTTTGAGAGGGCTAGATATGTTTACTTGGGGACTTGCACATAGGAACGATATTAACCTGTCAGTGGTGCGGTGGTTAAGGCTTGATTTTTATCGACAACAATAGATGTTCTATATATCTAGCAATGACATACTGCAAGCTAAGAAACGTTGGCACTTTCACAATCTCATTGGTTTGCATAAGATAATTTTACGTCACCCTATTTTGTTACCACACACTATGATGCATGGAAACGTAGCTCAGTCCTAAGGATCTTAGACCAAGCTTTTTCTGTATATTTAACCATCTCTTTTCCATCGAAGAATTTTAGCCGACGGTCTTTTGATAATGTCATTGCTCACATATTGTCACTTGTACCACATTTTTAGATATACAACAGAATACTGTAAGGAGGTGGACTCACAGCAAGCATCATTATTTGATTGCCTATTCAAGGTACGTATTTCTAGGATTTTGTCTTCAGTTTTTGCTACTGTGATACACTGTTTTGGTCATTGAATGCCCGTCCGTATCTAGACTAAAACTTCCTGATAATGCATTAAGAGTATATGCGCTGATAGTGTACCTGGTCAAAAGGCTAGATCTCAGCCCTTATCTACACTTAAGCTTCCTGATAATAAATACATGAACATATGTATTTGTATTTTATGTTTCCAGATGCAGCCAAACCCTGTTTTTTTGTAAAACTGTCCATCAGTACCATATTTTTTAGAGAAAGGGGATTGTTGTTTACTGGACGCATTGCTTTTTCTTAGATGCACTGGTCCATTGCATGTCAACTTAATTGAAAGTTTGTTGTTTGCTTTTCTTGCTCCTGGATATGCGTTCTGCCTAATGCATGAATGTCTTTGGTTGTGGTAAACATCTGTTATGCTATGCTATTGTACAATGTTCATGCATATTTTGGGACGGGAAGGCTTTCCGTGACAGTGCTACCATTAAACCTTTAGTATCTTTCTTGTGTAGATGGAACCCATTAGACTTACAAGTAAGCGGACCTATGCAACCATCACTGAAACACCACCGACCCCTAGGTTTAAAGATTTTGATGAAATTGAGTTCCAAGATACCCTTCTATACGCAAAGTGGAGCATTTGCGTCAGGGTGGACGTAAAATTTCATCCTAATAAATATGGTGACATTGTCCAGAGCTACCGCAAAGCGCAACATTAAGATCCTCGCATTCAAGGACAAGAGAAAGGAAGAGGCAAAAAATTCAAAGAAGCGGAAAATATCGAGTCCTTTGAGTCCTTGATAACGACCACACAGAACATAGTTTACAAGGAAGTTCTTAGCGCTTGATGTCGTTGCGCCAAATGAAGTTGGACATTTGGACGTTGTACAAGAATATCTTAAGCGTCTCAATGGGTACATGTTTAGTTTGTAAAAGATATTAGTTAGTTTCTATCTTTTTTTATGCATGACACTGAATTATTCGAATTGTAATTTTTATATTTTTGTAATATCACATGGCTATCTTTGTTATATATACGTGAAGAATATTTGTGTGCTTTTCAATATTTACACATGCCATATTTACAACAAAAAAATAAATATAAGAGCCGTCGCAACGCACGGGCATTCAACTAGTTGTGCCTAATATATAAATTTGAAAACGTACCATCCAGAGATGAAAGAGATGCAGGGCATTGGGCAACAATTGCATCTCCATCGCCAACCAGTCAGTTGGTCGACTACGAGTAGCAGATGGAAATGAGCTTACAGACTGGAGGAGGTTGGAAGGGACGGCGCGGGATCGGCAGCCATGGCGGAGAGGAAAGGGAAGTGGCAATCTACAGCAGCGGTTCCCAGCATCTCGTCCTCTCCTGGACGAGCAGAGGGCGAGGCGGCCTTCAGTCCTGGCACCCGTGGCCGTGACCCGTGGAACGATTGCTCCTAGCGCTGTAGTCTGAGTCGGAAGCTGCGTGACGTCGCTCAGCTCGAGGTGATGCCGAGCACGGCGAACTGGCTGAGTGGCTTTCCACGCGGAGCACACGTCGGCCTTCCTCGTCGACGGACAGCACGCAGTTCCAGGAAGCCCACCGGCGCGACGGCACTCTCCCTGCGGCGCTGGATGCAGTCACTCGGGCGCGGGTCGATGCGGAGACGCGGTGGGAGGGACTGGCGACGGAGGACACTGAGGAAAGGAAGCCGAGGCGGAGGAACTGCCCAGCGCGATTTGATATCTAGACCTCGATCGTGCGTAGATGGGTAACTACGCTCTGATTTTTTTTTTCTCTGCCGTGCGGGATCGAACGAAACGAACGGGGCGACGTACGACCATCACCACCAAGTGAGCTTTAATATAGTAGAGATTATGAAATGAAGAGACAAAAAGACTAATTTCGGGTAGGCTAGGTCAGGCCTGTTCATAGGAACCCTGAATATGAAGCCATCCTACCCAAGAGGCATGTCGGGCTCAAATTATTGGCCCGATGGCATGGCTCTGCACGCCCAAGCCTGACATTTTCATGTCGGATTGTCCATGACTAGGGCTACTAGTCACACACTATTATTTGGCCACATTCCTTTTTATTTGGTCATAGTATTAATTACATACCTCCCTCTAGCAGGTAACTTTGCCACGTCATTTTCAAACCTAAACGGCCACACTTCTCCATAATGCATTTGTAGAGATTAGCGATTGCTCCAGCACCATGGGACTTTCCCTCTCTTCCATGAGATTTTTAACTTGTGCTTCACCACAAATGATGCCGCCTCTTCTCTCTTGCCGCCACAAGAAGGTCTGATTCATCCTTAATATGAAGATCTTTAAGGTGTCAAGTCGGGTCCAGCCAATGTCCCACTTCTAATTCATTTGTGAATTTTTGGTACAAAATTTTAAACTAAAATCCCCAAATTTAGTAGAAGTGGGATGTTGGGGGATCCCATTGCGTTTCTGGACCATTTGGATAAAAAGTGAGACCACTACAATCCCCATGCATTTTTTTTCAGGAATTTTAAGACGTTCAATCTTGGAAGAGTAAAATCGACTATATAAATATGACAAGCACACATAGATATGTAAGAAATATTCTGTACAGATTTACCTATCTCTCTTTCCTCGGACCTTTGCATATTGATTCTATACTATACATGTTCGTTCAAAGTAAAATACATCCCACATGTGTATATTACATCTTGAAGCATGGATGTTCTTCATCTTGGCACATCCCGCAGTTTTAGAAGAAAATATCATCATGTGATCGATTTGTATATCACATTTACGCCTACTACCTCCGATACTAAATATAAAATGTATTACTCCCTCCGTACATAAAAAGATGTCACAACTTTTTCCAAACATGTATGTATCTATACATACTTTAGTTTGTAGATACATGCATGTTTGGAGAAAGTTGAGACAGGCTTCTATGAACGGAGGGAGTACCTCTTTTTTAGATTCACATGTATATAGACACGTTTTAGTGTGTATATTTATCTATTTCAGTCCGTATATAAAGTACATTTGAAATAACTTAAACATTATATTTAATTTAGAAACACAGAGGGAGTAGTACTTAAAAATTGATCTGAGCGGGATGGCGTATTCACACTAAGGCCTTGTTTACTTCAGGCCTTGTTTAGTTCAAGGGTATTTTAGGGGATGGGAAGAGTGGGGATGGGAGGGAATTTGGTGAACACCCAATCACCACAAATCTCCACAAATACTCTTCCCCTACAATACACTAGCATGAACTAGAGTTTTTGTGTTAGGCAAAAATGAGATGATTGGTAGGAGATATTTGGGGATTATCCCCTCCCATCCCCTAAAATACACTAGAAGTTTGAATTTTAGGGCCTTGTTTACTTCAAGGGTATTTTAGGGATGAGAAGAGTGAGGATGGGAGGCGATTTGGTGAACACCCAATCCCCTCAAATCCCCACAAATACTCTTCCCCTACAATACACTAGCATGGACTAGAGTTTTTGTATTAGGCAAAAATGAGACGATTGGTAGGGGATATTTGAGGATTATCCCCTCCCATCCCCTAAAATACACTAGAAGTAAACAAACTAGTGGGGGATCCGGGATAATCCCCTCACATCCCCTAAAATACACTAGAGGTAACACAAGGCCTAGAAGTAAACAAACTAGTAGGGATTTTCCGGGATCCGGGATAATCCCCTCCCATCCCCTAAAATACACTAGAGGTAAACAAGGCCTCAAGGATATTTTAGGGGATGGGAAGAGTGGGAATGGGAGGGGATTTGGTGAACACCCAATCCCCACAAATATTCTTCCCCTACAATACACTAGCATGGACTAGAGTTTTTGTGTTAGGCAAAAATGAGATGATTGGTAGGGGATATTTGGGGATTATCCCCTCTCATCCCCTAAAATACACTAGAAGTAAACAAAGTAGTGGGAATTTTCGAGATCCAGGATAATCTCCTCCCATCCACTAAAATACTCTAGAGGTAAAGAAGGCCTAGGCGAAAAGAGAGAAAAAACAGGAGTGAGAGTGACTGTGTGAGACGAGGCAGCGTGACAGTTACGACGACCGTAAGTTACCTGTACCAAACTAATGTGACGGACGGGAAGGACAAGACAAAATGTCCGTCACTTTTTTTTTACTGGAGAAACGTGACTAATGCTACTAGGGATAAGCCACAGGAATTCATCGTCTTTCATGTTCACTGACAGGGAACTTTTACCGCTAGTGATTCCATCCTCATTTCTGCCCAGAGGTGAATAATTCGTTACGACCGCGGGGTCCACCACCTCGCCAGCCTGGCTATTTCAGAGCACGCTGGCCTCCGAAGCGCATCGAAGCATTCGGAAAAACCCACACCCACCGGCACCGGCAGAGAGAGGGAGAGATGGCGGCGGAGCTATGGAAGAGGCGGTTCCTGGAGCGGGTGGTCGAGGCGGACGACCGCTGCGGCCGAATCATCCAGACGATCGCTGCCACGCTGCAGCACCTCGGGTCGCCGGTGCTCACTGCCACTGCCGCGGAAGGGCGCGCCCGGATCCAACTAGCGGAGGCGGCGACCAGGGAGGCGTCCGACGACCTCAATTTCGTCATGATCGCCGGGGGGGAGCTCACGGTGCTCGCGATGCACGGCGGTGCCGGCGACCCGTCGCAGGCGCTCACCGACGTCTGGAGCCTTCGCGTCCGTAACCTCGGGCACCGCCACGCCGTGAGGAAGCTCCTGCAGGCCAAGGAGGTCGCCGAGACAGCCTATTTGATCATGAAGATGTTCCACGCCAACCTGCTGGTGATGGGACTCCTGCTGGACCGTCCTGGCCTCTCTGATGACGTCGACGATTTCATCGAGGACGAGCGCGTCCGCGCCATCGATCTCCTCCGCCATCACGCGGTGGGGCTGGCGGAGGGTTGCGCAGCGCTGGCCGGCGGCGCCCGCGCGGATGTCGCCGGCGGCAACTGAGAAGCCTCCATCGATCTAAGTTCCATAGGTAGGAGTAATATGTAGGATCGACTTGATTGATCCCGCTATACTTGTTGGCCAGCCGCTCGCTTTTGCCACATACGCGCGTGATCTTGTGTTTCTCTTGGATGTGTTCTTGCGTTCTTTCGTATTGGGACACTCTATGCTCAACAGTTGGTTGCCGCTGTTGCCTGGATTCCATGAACACTAGATGTCTAGATCTCTGTTTTAAATAGCCGGCTATCACCCGGCTATAGCCCGGGTATAGCCTTGCGAGAGGGTCGGGGCTATAGAAATCGTCTTTGAAGGCTAAAAGGGTATTAGCGGCTAATAGCCCGGCTATGTGAATTTAGCCTCAATTTAGCCCCATAGCCCTATTTTCCCGCTCAGTGGATCCAAAAAATTTAGACCAAAATTTTCCCGCTCGGGCCAAATTTATCCCGCTCAGCCCAATTCTGCTACTTAATGTTGTAATATGTTAATACTTGGATTGTGCTACTTAATGTTGTAATATTTGGACAGAACCATGTCTAGAACTGTTGATTATTCGTATCTATTAGTGACTATGCTATGCATATGTGAATTGTTGATATATATACAAACATATGCTGCCCAAATATTGTTTTTTTTTCATTATTTAGCAAAACGGCTATAAGGCCATAGCCGCGCTATAGCCTTTCATAGCTTCTGAAATCGCCGGGATAAACACAATAGCCGGCTATTTAAAACAGAGGTCTAGATCGATGAATGCTAATGTTTGTTGGCTGATTTGGATTTTACAACATGGTATTGCATCATTTGTTATAACCAGATCGCAGCATTGGTGCATGCCAATTAATGATGTGGATGCATGGTTTTACTTTTTTTATGTGAATTATAATCAGAGTGGCTTACAATGAAGTTTCGGAGATTGTAGTGGGTTGGATAAACAAATTGATTACCATGAGCCTACGATCGCTTTTCTACTGCCAACAAAATTTTGGTCACTAAACGCGTGCGAAGCCCGCTTCTTTTCTCTCCTCCTCTCGTCTCTCTCTCCTTCTTCCTCCTTGAAAGTCGCCGGCGGCTTTCCGGCCCCTCTCCTCTCCCTCTCCGGCGGCTCGGCCGGCCGGAGTAGAGGGTGGAGAGGGTGCCCGGCTCTCTTGTATATATTAGTTATAGTTTTGCCCATGTGGCTGTTTGGCTATATGCCGTATCGAGCTGCAAGCTCGCCGTCGCGCGGCGGTGGTTCACGGCCAGAGCTCCCGGTCGTCGTCTCTCCGAGGTGGAGGTGGTGGCTGGCGGCGGGATCTGGTGAAGCTCTCTCGAATAAGCGCGGTGAGGCTCGGATTTGGCCTTCTTTCCTCCGATCTGGGTGCCTTGGTGGCGTCGGGCGGTGGGGGAGTGGAGGATCTACTGCCTTGCTTGGTGGTCGTCTTGGTGTGCTCTCTTCCATCTTCGTTTCTCCCGGCCGGCCGTGGTGGTGAGGGGAGAAAGTGGTGGTTCTGGGCGCTCCGTTTTTGCTTGTGGTGGTGCAGGTGGATTGCTCCGTTGGCTCTGCTCCGGCCGGCCGTGGTGGCGAGGGAGTAGCGTCTGCTGGCGGAGGGGTGGTGATGGTGGTGGACCTGGGTGGTGCTGCGTCGGCGGGAAGAGGGGTGGTGCTCGGGAGCTGCTGCTGTGGCTGTGCTCGTTCAGCGAGTCCAGGTTCCGTCGCGCGGCGGCGGACGACTCTTGCAGGCGTCTACATCTTGTGGTGGTGGCCTCTCCCCGGCGGATGGTGGTACGGCGACGGCGGCGTCGGCTAGGTGCTCGGGAGCGTGGTGGTGGATCCGATTGTGGTTCTTTCAGGGCTCTCAGGGGGCTTTGTGCATTTTGCAGGGTCTCTTTGTAATTTCTTTGCTTCGTTGGACCTTTTTGTAAGATGCTCTGAGTTTCCTGAATATAAGTGTCGGATCCTTTCCTCCAAAAAAAAAAAAAAATTGGTCACTAAACATACTTGGAGTGATCAGTTTCTTGGCAAACGTATTTGTTTTTCGTTAACTATTGACCGAGTTTAGTTAGTTCAAAAATCATAGAAGAAGAAGCTCACGAGTATGTTAGAACAATGCGAGATTTATCTGTGTTAGCGCTGACAGCGTGCGTTTATATATATAGAAGAGAAATCTTGGCGCGTGGCATCCACACTCCCGGCCATTAGTTTAGCTTTCACGTTCTCCTGAGGATGAAAATGCTCACTCCTGTTTAACTGGCCAACACTTTATTTCCCTGATTGATCACAATTGAGCTGATTGGGTTCTTCTTGCTCAACCTATGCTCAGCAGTTGGTTGATAGTGTTGCCTGGATCCCATGAACACTAGATGTCTAGATCGATGAATGCTAACGTTTGTTACTAGTTGATGTGGATTTTAGAACCTGTATTGCAGCATACTTTGTTTTTAACCAGGTTGCAGCAATGCCAATTAATGATGTGGATGCATGCATGGTTTTACTTTTTTATGTGAATTATGGTTCCGAGATTGTACTGTGTTGGATAAAGAATTTGATCACCGTGAGCCTTGATCGCTTTTCTACCGCCAACAGAAATTTGGCACTAAACATATTTGGAGTAATTCGTTTGTTTATTTGTTTTTCTACGCCAACAAATGTTTTCAATCAACTATTGGGAGTTTAGTCTAGTTCAAAAATCATAGACCAAATCACCAGGCCCTCCAACTTCTTAAGAGGTTTATCTAAAAGATTCGCGATATAACTAGGAAGATCTTTCAAATACCACACATGAGTCACGGGACATGCGAGTTTGATGTTTCACATTTGATATCTTCGTATCAGAGAATACACAAATTCTACCCCACATTTTTGGCAAAAAAAAATCGTCTTTGTTTTCAGCTTCGCTCGCTCAAGAATTGCCACAAGCGCAAATTCCGCTTTTTATGGGTCCAAAGATTCTTTCGCAAAACAATCCATCTTTTTCTGGTTTATCTCACGAACATGTTAGAAATGATATCTTAGAGCGTGACCCATATGTGCGCCATCCTATTGAACAACACGAGATTTCTCCTTGGCGGATGATCGTGACGCGTCCCGCGTGGGCCCTACCCTTTCTCTCCCCCTTGTATCCCTCCCTTTCCCTTGCCCCAGCCTTCCCACACCCGGAACCACAGAGCCAGTGAGATATGCCTGGCCACGGCGGCACCAACACGGCTGTACGCTGTTGGTCGTACTCCAACAATGTGGGGACCCCGGACTAGCTGTCCGAAATACCCTTATGCCTACAATATCAGCGATCCCATGATCAGTCTGTCGCTGAGCACAATCAAACTGGTATCAAAAGAACATCCATAAATACCGAATAAAATTTACTTACTTGATTGAAGCCATAACTTCATCAGGTACTCGCAGCGGAAATCACCAAATCAACGTGGAGCCCAAGTCACTTGCCAACCCTACAGGCAGCTGACTGGGAAGTGCCCTAGTTCGCATTGACGTCATTAACCACTTCGTCTTCGAACTGCTCCTCTTCAGAATCTGGCTAAGACAATAGCCAGGGACGAAACCAATATGAGTACATTGGAATGTACTCGCAAACTACCCCCGGAATGAGCATGCACTACTCTTTTTATTGTTTAAATAAAACTTCGTTTGCTTTGAAAACTCTATATCCTTGTTGAAAAGAGAAGGATATACTTTTGTTTAATAAAACTTTGTTTTGAAATCTCCATATCTTTATTGAAAAAGGAAAGAAGGCTTTTAGAACTTTTCCCATAAATCTGTTTTTGTAAGAAGTCTCGTTTAAAACTTTTTACCAAAAATACATCCCTGTTGAACTAGGTAAGAAGTCTCTTTTATAAACATTTCCCCGGAAAATCACCATTTGGTTTATTTCTCCAAAACTCCTCCTTTTTCCGACCATAACCCTTCATGGTCATTCAATCCCACAACCTCATGCCGGCCCGTTGGCATAGTTGCATAAAACATTTTTCACCTTTCGAATCACAAAACTCTTCACTTCTCAACCATAGCCCGTCATGGTCCAATCATTCTCCAGCAACCTCATACCAGCTCGTCGGTAGAGTTGCTGAGACAACACATCTCCATTTTATTTTTCAAATCTCAAAACTTTGCAAAACTTGCACATGGTCAGAGGACAGCCTCCCAACTGTCCATATCCGAGGACTCGGCTATTCGAATAGTTTTACCCTCTGCAGAGGTAGCACGCTTTTCCCACACCCATCCGGTAACTCATCGTGTCAGCCACGTCCCGCCATACAAGGTGTATGCGAAGTTGAGTCACCGACCATAGCCTGTCCTTTGCTCATGCTAGTATAGGACCCCACCGCTACGAAACTTTCCAACACACTTAACCCAGCCCGTCGGAATCTAAGTGTGAGGACTCGTAGTTCTGCCCGGCGATTTATGGTGGAACCTTCAATCCTCTTTCTCCAATACACTCATACCAACTCTGTTGGCAGACTTCACTTAAGAGGACCCGGGTCAGGGGTAGGTCACCAAACCATCCCCTCATGGAACGAGGTCATCCTCGTTGTTGAGGCATCCCATACTAATATGAGAAAACTATATGACTACGCCCTTTTCCCATATGTGGGTAAATGTGGTCGCACAGGTTATTGGCTGGTCGTCATGGTACAAAGACACAATGTGCATTTTTCATAAACATCTCCATTCACCATTTCTCCATTTCCACACCGACATCTCGGTATTCCACAACCACACGAGTATTTTCAAAAGAGTTTGGAGTAAACAATACCTTTTCCCATCCTATAGTTTGAAAAAGAATTTCCATCTAATATCTCCGTATAGGGTGTCAAAAATAATATACTTGTGTTTTGAAAACAAAAGGGGATTTTCAAACTCATAGCTTTAGTGGCAAACACCACATAAATAACATATGCTCTTTATAAGTAAAACATGTAAACCAAAATAGATGTATATAAATGCAAGCTCAGAGGATAGCTTGCCTGATTTCAGCATGATGTTTCTGGACTTCTCCTCATTGATCAAAGAAATAAACTCTCATCCTTCTCCGATAAATCCTTTCCAAATACCACCCCGGTAGCGTTTATCTCTAGCGCCGCAACATGAAAATAAAACAACACGCAATAAGCAAACCAAACCACAAGTGGCATACAAACAAGGGACAAACCACAAGTATCAAACTAATCACTCAAGCCACAAACATAGCACTAGTTTACTCAAGCAACGATCTAAATCTATATTTACCAGGGCATTATACTCACAGGAGTATAACACCAAACACATGCTAAAAACATAGAGCACCAAGACATCCTCAATTAGAGGTAATTAACAACCACTTTCCTCTGATCAGGAAATACTTCAGACAAAAGTTAAACTACCAATTAATCTTGGTAATTCCAAAATATCTCACCAAGTTAAGGTGGATACACTAACAAGATATTTAAGCTAGTACCCAACTCAAGTCCATCAAGTTCATCAAGCCATGCAAACATATTACCCATACCAATTGCCTAACAAATTCCACTAACAGTACTAACTTATGATAACATGATAAACAACAATAACATGCAAACAACAGTACCACAACAATCATTAACCAGCAAGGCACACACATTAATCACACACAATATTCTCATATTAAAATAAATAGGCATAGCAATTCCTAATTACTAGAGGGAAAGTTATATAGGGAATAAAACCCTAACAAACCCATGACTCACATGTAGTTCCCCCAACATGCTAGCAAAACAAGGAAACATGACATAACAGTGGATTACCACCACACACATGCTAGGAAACACATTTGTAATAATAAAGTTATAACACAACAATTAATTAAGGCCTAATAAAAATAGGCAGAAAAGGTCTAAACCTTATAATTAGCACCACAGTCAATCAATGACTCCTAAATTCAAACCAATTTAGGGAGATGTTCTCCTACACATATAGAAGACAAGCCAATTGGATTTACTCCAAAATTCATCTCCTAAAAATCTACAAAAATCCTCAAAGAGCTACTGATGTGTTTACCAAATTGAATAGAACTTTGGTTTTAGATTTCATTTGCATACAAGACCAACAGATCTGGAAAGGTATCACTTCAGGCTTTCCAGGGAATTTTAGTTTGCAATATTTGGAGTTATAAACTCTAGATATTAAATAGTTAGTGAAAATGATACCTTTTTCAATATTTAATCTAGACACCATTTAAATTTATGTTTTTGCAAACAGCCTGTTCTAGATGTTTAAGAAAACACATGAGAACACTACAAAATTTGAATCACTCAAATATGTACCACAGATTTACCACATTTGAATTAAACCTATACTGCCAATTAAACAGGGAATTAAAACAAGAAAAGGATCTATTAAAAAAAGAACACGGGCCAGATCTGCCCGGATCCGTGCCTTGCGGCGCAGACGGCGGCCCAGCAAGCGGCCCAGCGTGTGAGGCGAAGGGGTACGCAGCTTCTTCTTCCCCGGCGACACGCACACGGCAGAGCTCGGCGCTGGAGCTTCGGGCGAGGATGGCTACGGCGACTCCGGCGTTCCTAGGAGAAATGGCCATGTCTATTAGCTAGAGAAAAAGAAGGGGAACTCGGGGGTGCAAGAATGGTGGCGAATGGTGGACTGTACCGCTCGCGTTCTTCCTGGCAAGGTGGCGGCCGGAGCGGCAGAAGATGCAGACGCCCAGCTCGAGTCGCGACTTCCCGCGTCGATTCCCTGGATGAGGATGTAGAGGAGGACACGGCGAAGCTTCTGCGCTGCTCGGCCTGGCGCGGGGAGGCACAGAACGGTGGCGATGCGTCGGCGACGGCACGGCTAGGGTTCAGAGCTCGGAAGGTAGAGAGAGCAGGGCGAGGGAGCGAGAGCTGGAGAGCAGAGTAGAGGAGCGGGGGTGGTGCTCTTCTTATCCTCTTCGCAGAGGAGAGGAGAGGCGCAGGAGAGGGGGGGGGTCCGGGCGGGCGACGCACGGGAGGACGACAACGGCGACGCGCACGGGCTGCTACAGAAGACGATGACGCTTTTGCCGATAACCCCCTGGACTTCTTTTTCCTTTTACATTTAAGTCCTTTTCTGTTTTGTTTTAAAACCAGTAGCGTTTTAGGGAATTGTTTGGGGTATTTAAACATTTTACAAAAATCTGAGAAAATTCATGTAGCCTCCCATATACATGTAGAAGCTACACAAAAATTGGCTTTTGAAAATAAAATGTTTTGAACCACATTGGTTCATAGGGTTTGAATAAATCATTTTTGGTAAAACTAAATTAACATTTCTTTAATATTTTAAAACAAGTGATAAAATATTGTTTTGAACTTTTGGAACTTCCTTGACAATTATGGCAACTTCAAATAATTTATATTTCCATAGAGAAAATATTTGTTTGAAGAAAATAGAGAGTTAAGTAGGGGAAAATAATTTATTAAGATCATTTATTTATCATGATCTTAATTTCCTTTTGTTAAATACTTTGAGAGTTTTGTTTAATATTGAAAATATGTTTACTTGAGGAGGGAGTGAGATGGGGTTGAAATGATTATTATTTCATCTCATTCCTAGAATAAGGAAATATAATTTTTTTCATAAAATAGAGGAATAGAGATAGAGGGAAATTAAATAAGATCATTTCCCATGATTTAGGATTTCAATTAGGTGTGAATACTTCTAGAGGGTTTGTTTTTATTCAAGTCACATACCAAATTTGTTGTCAAGTGTGTCTTATTCTAGTATTAAGCACAACTGAGGAATTACCCTCACAAGCAACAAACACAACAAGATCAACAGTGGCATACACAAAAGATCCCAACACAATCAAGACCACACAATTCAAACCACAAGAATAAATCACACCACCATTTCCATAGTCAACAATACTATCTTATAAAAATGATCACACTTAATTATGACAAGATGATGTTTAGAACTATCTCAACTCCACCTTGGTATTTTTGAAAAGGGTTTTGAGCAAGACAAATTATGTGGGGTAATATATTTCCCACTTGTGTCCTTTTTAAAAGGAAGTGATAATCAAAGTTTATAAAATGGAAGTTGCATACAAATGCAAAATATCAAGGCTAAAAGATAGGTAGGAGATAGCATATAGATCTCCTCATTGTGGAAACACATAGTTTTGGAAATACTTTTACTTTCTCAAATAATGGGTATTAGTTTTGGTTGTTGCGAAACCAAGTATCATTGAAATGGAGTTGGCTAAAATAAGAATGGAAAAGATACATGGAGTATTTTCTTGTCATAACATGATCACCAAAGTTAAATATATTTTTATATTGGTTGGGTCTTATATTTACTAGTCCAAACAATTTAAACAACAAGTCACACTAGGTTCAACGTAGCAATGGGATGGAAAACACAATCATCAGTAAAATATTTCAAAAAGTTTTTGTTGGTTCTGAATTTTGGTCTTGTAAAAACTAAGTTTTTCTTAGTTTTCCAAATTTGGGATGTGACAGCTCTTCCCCCCTTAAAAATAAATCTCGCCCTCGAGATTTGCCCGGTGGTAACAGGGGAGTACGAGGGCACGGGTTTTGGGATGACTACTCTTCCGAGGTCGTTGCTTCTTCAGTAAGGTCGCCATGAGAGATCTTGACAAATTGATGTTGCGAGGATTTCTTTGTCGATAAACTTCTGTGCCGAGTTCAGATCCTTGATGATGGGGTTGACTTGACAATCGACGCAGATGGATAGTCTTGGTTGACGTGGCACATCTTCTGGTATACGTGGCGCATGTCTTCCCCCTTAAAAAGGGATCTTTAATCGGTCTTGTTGCAAGTCACCGCTGGAGTTGACTTGAAGGCATCATTCTTCTTGAGTAGCTTGACGACCTCCTTCTTGGGTGTCATTCCTCGGTGCTTGGGGTCCGTGCAGATATCACTTCCTGATATTTTCTCCTTACGAGGGTCGCAGATGGGGATGCGTTGTTTTCAGGATGCGTCAAGTCTGGGTACTTGACTCTCTTTGGTTTCTAGTTAGTAGAGGGATGTTATAAACTTCTAAGGGCGTCTGGACTTGCTTGGTGGTTGATGTGCCAACAGCAGGTGCTTTCGCTGTTTGATTCTTCTCAGTGACTTCCGGTAGATCTTCTTCACGCTTTTCTTCCTTCGGCTTGGCGGGAAAAAAGGCTGGTCCTGAATGGTTTCTTTGGTTCTGGGTCTTCACGAAGTTTCGCAGGTGTCTTCACAAGTAAGTTAGAGTGCACCAGAATAGTTAGGGTTTCCGGGAAAACTTTCTGGTTGAGGGGCTTAAGTTAGTTTTCAAGGGAGTTGGGTGCTATATTCTGAACATCAAACTTATTATACCTAAGATCCAAAACAACCAACTTTACATAGGCCTCTAATTCTCGAGTCTTCAAAATACCATTCCAACATCTCTGGTAAGGTCACTAATATCAACTAGTTAACTGAATCATGACTTTTGCCCAAGCTAAAATTATTAATCCACCATCATCTTCTTCGGGCATAAACTCTTTATCATATTATAGTTCAATCTATCGGATACCCATCGAACCTTTCAGGCTCAGTCTTCCCATTACATCTTGTCACAAAAATCATAGTAGTCCACCAATTATTTCTTGATTAATTTATTCCCCAGATAGGCATATCTCAATTATCTGACTCCTTCAGGTTGCCATCTTCCCACGATCATATCATCAAAGCTAAATAAAGCATCCAACAATCATGTGATCATCCATCAAGAATTTGACCCACTTTCTAACCAAATTCAGATTTCATCTCACACTTTGGGCCTTGATCTCTTAATCAAATATAAACGATCTTTCTAAGAATAATCCAAACAGAGCATGACAAGCTCTGAAAACTACTGCCACCTAGAATGTCTTGCTACTAGACCAAGTCATATTGATTCCTAGAATCCGATAAACATTCACTTATCCTCCACCAATTATTTCTTGCATACAACGATCTCTTCATTTGCTAACTATCTTTGACCACTTCCTATAATTCCATAAGAATTTAGTACAAGGTCACTTGCGCTAGAATCACCCTAAACATTCCAACACCGGAGTATTCTTCTTAATTTACTTGCTTCTAACCAATCCAACATCATTTTATCAGCAAGTGCTTCCTAAAAATCCAATAACTTTCACCTTTATTTCTAAACCTTAAATCAAGGGTCACGTCTTCTAGTTCCAGATAACCACCAATGGTTGGGGTCCACAACTGGTTAGCCCCAGAGTATTAATCAAATATATCATCTGTCCAAACCCAATTAATTTATCGATCCACTCCAAGTTTTCACTCCTATTCTAAACCCAAATTTTTGATATTACCAACCTCATCCACCAAAGTTTGATCTCATCAACTAGATTCTTAAGGGATCCTTTTGACTAATAATCTTATAGTCCAACACTCTTATATCCTCCTAAAGTCTCCTTTGTACCAACTAGTTTTGAGTCGTCCTATGGCACTTATTCCCTTGGTCTAGAAAAAGCAGTTAGTATTTTGCAAAATTTGGTTAGATGAGAGATTTAAAGTTAGATAAATTATGTTAGTTATGTTAGTTTTTCATATTGTTTTGTTAGTCCGACGGGATACGACCAGTGTCATCTAACGTCGGGTCTTGAATCTTCATCTTTCTCGATGGCTTGATGTGGTTGTACAAAACGACGTATGAAGGCCGCTATCCGTCTTGCAGAAGGTCGCAAAGTCTTGGGTAGAGAGTATTCCATACCTTGCTTCTCTTACTAGGAGAAAATTTTCTGAAGGGTTTTTCTAAGTCGACTTTTGAGAGGGTACAAAAAGTACATCTATGGCCAACACGGCAAAAAGGTTTTTGCAAACAGTCTAAAATAAAGCAACAGATAAAAGTGTGGTTACTTTGGGTTCCCGACAAGACGGGTTTTGTGAAACACACAAGGAAAACAACACACATGAATGCCACACACAAGCAAGATCAATCAAGGCACTTTTAGCACCAACAGGCGTTTAATACCGTGGAAGATGGGTTTTGCTCAAGTAAAACGAGCTTATCCTATTGATCCTATGGGTCTTTGTATCTCGAGGATTTTCTTCACCTTGTCCAAGTGGGAAACTTTGGCGGTGAAATTACTGCGATTTCGGAAGGTTGCACGGATCATCGGTCTTCGCATATAAATCGCCTTGCTGTTGAAGTCTTCGGGTTGCTAAGTACCCAGGTCTGGTTTGGGGTGTCGTCAAGTATGTAAGTTTGAATGGAGGTAAGACAACAGATGGAAACTTTTGATAAACCTTTAGACAAGAGATAAGGTTTAGAATAATTCGAGAAGGTGAAAAGAGTGGAAGCTACACTTAGGCTTCCTTAGATACAAGTAATTTTAGGTAGTAATATTTTTCTTTCCAAAATAATTCTCTCGTATGGGCCTTGGTGAAACAGGGCTGTTGAAGTCTTCATTTTATCGCCTTAGTCTTCAGCTGGAATACTTGGGATTGTCGAGGTAGTAACTGAGTGGAATTGTCGATATTGAGTTGAGGTCTTCGAGGTTTCTTGCTTTATTGATACTGACGATCTTGGTATTTGCAGATCAATCACCTTGATGCTGAATGTTGAATATTTGAGATGGAAGCTTTTTCTTGTAGGTGCTAGCTAATCAGGTCTCACTTGGGTTCATCGTCAAGTATTTTGAACGGGTAAGAGGAGTAGAGAAATCCTTGGAAAATCTTAAAATAGAGGGATGAGACTCAGAAATATTTGAGAAGTGAGAAGAGTGGAAGTTATTTTTGGACTTCCTTAGATAAATATGTTTTTGGTAACAATATATTTTTAACAAAATATTTCTTTCCTAACTAACGTCCATGCTAACTAAGGTCTGTTACAGTCAGGATGGCTCTGATACCAAGTCTGTGGGGACCCCGGATTAGCTGTCCGAAATACCCTTGTGCCTACAATATCAGCGATCCCATGATCAGTCTGTCGCTGAGCACAATCAAACTGGTATCAAAAGAACACCCATAAATACCGAATAAATTACTTACTTGATTGAAGCCATAACTTCATCAGGTACTCGCAGCGGAAATCACCAAATCAACGTGGAGCCCAAGTCACTTGCCAACCCTACAGGCAGCTGACTGGGAAGCGCCCTAGTTCGCATTGACGTCATTAACCACTTCTCTTCGAACTGCTCCTCTTCAGAATCTGGCTAAGACAATAGCCAGGGACGAAACCAATATGAGTACATTTGAATGTACTCGCAAACTACCCCCGGAATGAGCATGCACTACTCTTTTATTGTTTAAATAAAACTTCGTTTGCTTTGAAAACTCTATATCCTTGTTGAAAAGAGAAGGATATACTTTTGTTTAATAAAACTTTGTTTTGAAATCTCCATATCTTTATTGAAAAAGGAAAGAAGGCTTTTAGAACTTTTCCCATAAATCTGTTTTTGTAAGAAGTCTCGTTTAAAACTTTTTCCCAAAAATACATCCTGTTGAACTAGGTAAGAAGTCTCTTTTATAAACATTTTCCCGGAAAATCACCATTTGGTTTATTTCTCCAAAACTCCTCCTTTTTCCGACCATAACCCTTCATGGTCATTCAATCCCACAACCTCATGCCGGCCCGTTGGCATAGTTGCATAAAACATTTTCCACTTTCAAATCACAAAACTCTTCACTTCCGACCATAGCCCGTCATGGTCAATCATTCTCCAGCAACCTCATACCAGCCCGTCGGTAGAGTTGCAGACAACACATCTCCATTTTATTTTCAAATCTCAAAACTTTGCAAAACTTGCACATGGTCAGAGGACAGCCTCCCAACTGTCCATATCCGAGGACTCGGCTATTCGAATAGTTTTACCCTCTGCAGAGGTAGCACGCTTTTCCCACACCCATCCGGTAACTCATCGTGTCAGCCACGTCCCGCCATACAAGGTGTATGCGAAGTTGAGTCACCGACCATAGCCTGTCCTTTGCTCATGCTAGTATAGGACCCTACCGCTACGAAACTTTCCAACACACTTAACCCAGCCCGTCGGAATCTAAGTGTGAGGACTCGTAGTTCTGCCCGGCGATTTATGGTGGAACCTTCAATCCTCTTTCTCCAATACACTCATACCAACTCTGTTGGCAGACTTCACTTAAGAGGACCCAGGTCAGGGGGTAGGTCACCAAACCATCCCCTCATGGAACGAGGTCATCCTCGTTGTTGAGGCATCCCATACTAATATGAGCAAACTATATGACTACGCCCTTTTCCCATATGTGGGTAAATGTGGTCGCACAGGTTATTGGCTGGTCGTCATAGTACAAAGACACAATGTGCATTTTTCATAAACATCTCCATTCACCATTTCTCCATTTCCACACCGACATCTCGGTATTCCACAACCACACGAGTATTTTCAAAGAGTTTGGAGTAAACAATACCTTTTCCCATCCTATAGTTTGAAAAAGAATTTCCATCTAATATCTCCGTATAGGGTGTCAAAATAATATACTTGTGTTTTGAAAACAAAAGGGTTTTCAAATCATAGCTTTAGTGGCAAACACCACATAAATAACATATGCTCTTTATAAGTAAAACATGTAAACCAAAATAGATGTATATAATGCAAGCTCAGAGGATAGCTTGCCTGATTTCAGCATGATGTTTCTGGACTTCTCCTCATTGATCAAAGAAATAAACTCTCATCCTTCTCCGATAAATCCTTTCCAAATACCACCCCGGTAGCGTTTATCTCTAGCGCCGCAACATGAAAATAAAACAACACGCAATAAGCAAACCAAACCACAAGTGGCATACAAACAAGGGACAAACCACAAGTATCAAACTAATCACTCAAGCCACAAACATAGCACTAGTTTACTCAAGCAACGATCTAAATCTATATTTACCAGGGCATTATACTCACAGGAGTATAACACCAAACACATGCTAAAAACATAGAGCACCAAGACATCCTCAATTAGAGGTAATTAACAACCACTTTCCTCTGATCAGGAAATACTTCAGACAAAAGTTAAACTACCAATTAATCTTGGTAATTCCAAAATATCTCACCAAGTTAAGGTGGATACACTAACAAGATATTTAAGCTAGTACCCAACTCAAGTTCATCAAGCCATGCAAACATATTACCCATACCAATTGCCTAACAAATTCCACTAACAGTACTAACTTATGATAACATGATAAACAACAATAACATGCAAACAACAGTACCACAACAATCATTAACCAGCAAGGCACACACATTAATCACACACAATATTCTCATATTAAAATAAATAGGCATAGCAATTCCTAATTACTAGAGGGAAAGTTATATAGGGAATAAAACCCTAACAAACCCATGACTCACATGTAGTTCCCCCAACATGCTAGCAAAACAAGGAAACATGACATAACAGTGGATTACCACCACACACATGCTAGGAAACACATTTGTAATAATAAAGTTATAACACAACAATTAATTAAGGCCTAATAAAAATAGGCAGAAAAGGTCTAAACCTTATAATTAGCACCACAGTCAATCAATGACTCCTAAATTCAAACCAATTTAGGGAGATGTTCTCCTACACATATAGAAGACAAGCCAATTGGATTTACTCCAAAATTCATCTCCTAAAAATCTACAAAAATCCTCAAAGAGCTACTGATGTGTTTACCAAATTGAATAGAACTTTGGTTTTAGATTTCATTTGCATACAAGACCAACAGATCTGGAAAGGTATCACTTCAGGCTTTCCAGGGAATTTTAGTTTGCAATATTTGGAGTTATAAAACTCTAGATATTAAATAGTTAGTGAAAATGATACCTTTTTCAATATTTAATCTAGACACCATTTAAATTTATGTTTTTGCAAACAGCCTGTTCTAGATGTTTAAGAAAACACATGAGAACACTACAAAATTTGAATCACTCAAATATGTACCACAGATTTACCACATTTGAATTAAACCTATACTGCCAATTAAACAGGGAATTAAAACAAGAAAAGGATCTATTAAAAAAAGAACACGGGCCAGATCTGCCCGGATCCGTGCCTTGCGGCGCAGACGGTGGCCCAGCAAGCGGCCCAGCGTGTGAGGCGAAGGGGTACGCAGCTTCTTCTTCCCCGGCGACACGCACACGGCAGAGCTCGGCGCTGGAGCTTCGGGCGAGGATGGCTACGGCGACTCCGGCGTTCCTAGGAGAAATGGCCATGTCTATTAGCTAGAGAAAAAGAAGGGGAACTCGGGGGTGCAAGAATGGTGGCGAATGGTGGACTGTACCGCTCGCGTTCTTCCTGGCAAGGTGGCGGCCAGAGCGGCAGAAGATGCAGACGCCCAGCTCGAGTCGCGACTTCCCGCGTCGATTCCCTGGATGAGGATGTAGAGGAGGACACGGCGAAGCTTCTGCGCTGCTCGGCCTGGCGCGGGGAGGCACAGAACGGTGGCGATGCGTCGGCGATGGCACGGCTAGGGTTCGGAGCTCGGAAGGGAGAGAGAGCAGGGCGAGGGAGCGAGAGCTGGAGAGCAGAGCAGAGGAGCGGGGGTGGTGCTCTTCTTATCCTCTTCGCAGAGGAGAGGAGAGGCGCAGGAGAGGGGGGGGGGGGGGTCCGGGCGGGCGACGCACGGGAGGACGACAACGGCGACGCGCACGGGCTGCTACAGAAGACGATGACGCTTTTGCCGATAACCCCCTGGACTTCTTTTTCCTTTTACATTTAAGTCCTTTTCTGTTTTGTTTTAAAACCAGTAGCGTTTTAGGGAATTGTTTGGGGTATTTAAACATTTTACAAAAATCTGAGAAAATTCATGTAGCCTCCCATATACATGTAGAAGCTACACAAAAATTGGCTTTTGAAAATAAAATGTTTTGAACCACATTGGTTCATAGGGTTTGAATAAATCATTTTTGGTAAAACTAAATTAACATTTCTTTAATATTTTAAAACAAGTGATAAAATATTGTTTTGAACTTTTGGAACTTCCTTGACAATTATGGCAACTTCAAATACTTTATATTTCCATAGAGAAAATATTTGTTTGAAGAAAATAGAGAGTTAAGTAGGGGAAAATAATTTATTAAGATCATTTATTTATCATGATCTTAATTTCCTTTTGTTAAATACTTTGAGAGTTTTGTTTAATATTGAAAAATATGTTTACTTGAGGAGGGAGTGAGATGGGGTTGAAATGATTATTATTTCATCTCATTCCTAGAATAAGGAAATATAATTGTTTTCATAAAATAGAGGAATAGAGATAGAGGGAAATTAAATAAGATCATTTCCCTTGATTTAGGATTTCAATTAGGTGTGAATACTTCTAGAGGGTTTGTTTTTATTCAAGTCACATACCAAATTTGTTGTCAAGTGTGTCTTATTCTAGTATTAAGCACAACTGAGGAATTACCCTCACAAGCAACAAACACAACAAGATCAACAGTGGCATACACAAAAGATCCCCAACACAATCAAGACCACACAATTCAAACCACAAGAATAAATCACACCACCATTTCCATAGTCAACAATACTATCTTATAAAAATGATCACACTTAATTATGACAAGATGATGTTTAGAACTATCTCAACTCCACCTTGGTATTTTTGAAAAGGGTTTTGAGCAAGACAAATTATGTGGGGTAATATATTTCCCACTTGTGTCCTTTTTAAAAGGAAGTGATAATCAAAGTTTATAAAATGGAAGTTGCATACAAATGCAAAATATCAAGGCTAAAAGATAGGTAGGAGATAGCATATAGATCTCCTCATTGTGGAAACACATAGTTTTGGAAATACTTTTACTTTCTCAAATAATGGGTATTAGTTTTGGTTGTTGCGAAACCAAGTATCATTGAAATGGAGTTGGCTAAAATAAGAATGGAAAAGATACATGGAGTATTTTCTTGTCATAACATGATCACCAAAGTTAAATATATTTTTATATTGGTTGGGTCTTATATTTACTAGTCCAAACAATTTAAACAACAAGTCACACTAGGTTCAACGTAGCAATGGGATGGAAAACACAATCATCAGTAAAATATTTCAAAAAGTTTTTGTTGGTTCTGAATTTTGGTCTTGTAAAAACTAAGTTTTTCTTAGTTTTCCAAATTTGGGATGTGACAAACAAGGAAGAAACTTTGGGTTTTAGGGTGGGGGCGGGGTTGACGGTGCCACACAAGAAGCGTGAATGGACATAGAGGGATGGTCGGCGTCCGTGCTCCCCTCGCCCTCTTGTTTCGACGTCAAAATGACAAGAAGTGGCCTGTGAGATTTCGATCACGCGCAAGTGACCGCCAAATAACAACACCCTGAACAATGTTGACAAGAAGGGGCCTGTGAGATTTCGGTCGCGCGCAGGTGACCGCCAAATAACAACACCCTGAACAATGTTGTGATGCCCGAGAGAGGAAATCTAAAACCCATGAGACTAAACACGCGTTCAGATTGCCATCGCGTGGTATGCTATTTTCAAAACCCAGGTTTCGATTATGTCATACTCCGTGGTCTAGTCAAGTGATATAGCAGGTGGTAGTGGATATCCAGTCCGAACAAAATAAACAACAAATTTTAAATATTTAAAGGCACAAGTATTATTAGAAAACCGGTGCATTCGAGAAAATTCACAAACAACTTGGAAAATATCACGAAGATCCAACATATTTCTTTAGTTTCTTAGCCCATTATGATCATGGGCGCATTTTACAAATTTGCAAAATTCATGATGAACCAACATATTTCTTGAGTTTCATGTTCACCATTATTTGCCATAATTGCCACTTACACAGGACACGCTATTTGAGAACAATAGTTATTCTACAACCACCATGTTTCTTCTCAACCATACATGAGTTTTCGTCACATAAATTTTATCTTATCTTGGAAGTCAAGAAAAACGTAAAAATATAAATTTTGGTTTGGGCAACGTGCAAAAATACAATGTAAAATAAACATGTTTTGTGGTTTTTACGCTATTATAACTCATATATTACATTTTTATGTCAATTTTTGTTGTGGGTCAATATGAACGTAATTATTTGTATATTAAACATAAATTTTGGATATACCAACGTAAGAAAATCATGGGTGCAAAATAAAATACTATTCACCGCAGGTGTTGAATAGCATGTTTATATCTAATTGCTACACTTTGTTAAAAAAAATGCTACACGTTGTATACTTTAGGTGTGTTTGGGACAGCTCCACTCCACCAAACCACCGGTGAAGCAGGTGAAGCTGTGCCAAACGCGCCAACTCCACCTCTGGGCCGGAGTGAAGCCAACGGAGCGCTAGTGCAATTTACCGAAGCAGCCAGAGAGGTGCTTCACCAGATTCACTCCACGTCCCAGGTCCTTCTATTTACCCACCAATGCCACTGCTTACCCCCAAACCGAATCGTTTTTGTCTAATCTCATCCTTCGTTCCTCTCTGGATGGAAACACGGCGACTAGGGCACGCCGCTGTCAGCATCTTGGGCACGATTCCTCCCCTGTAGAGAAGCTCCGGCGACCATCCGAGTCTCGAGCGACGTGCGCCCAACTTCCCTCTACCCCTTATCTGCCCTTCCTTGTCCCCTCCGTCCCTTACTCGCTTCTCGTTCCTATCCAATACCTTGCCGCCGGAAGTAACTGCTGCCACGCCGCCGGAAGAAACGCCGCCGTCGCTCGTTTACCTCACTGGAAGTTGTCCAGAAAGAGGTCGCCGCCGTCTCATATATAATTCCGGTAAATCTCGCCGCCTGCTTGTGGCCTGGATGCGGGAAGGATAGCGCATCCCTAGTTTGGCCGTTTGCCTGTACCAGGAACCTGCCGCCGATCTTCAACATCACCTCGTCTCTGACCCTGCAAGCAATCTTGACAGGAGCTTGCCACCGACGTGGCCTGCTTGAGGTCTGTAGAGATTCTTAGGTGTTTGATTTTCACTGCATGCTGACAAACATGTGCAACAACCACTCACGCAAGGAAAAACAATTCCAGTTCAACTCTCAATTACGTGAGACGCTCAATCTTGTAGGACGATCGTCCAGAAAAAAATAATAGAGGAAAGAAAATAATGGGTAGTCTGTCATTTTACAACAATCTCTCTATAATCTGAATCTGGAGCTACCAAACGAGCCAAACACCTTTTTTACTGCTCCAGAGCTTGTTGGTGGAGTGGAGTTTAGAAATAGAGTGGAGTGGAGTGGAGCGGAGCTCTCCCAAACACACCCTTTAGTGGTATACACTCCATGATAAGAGTGTAAGTGCAAGACGTTTCAGTTACAAAACCTTTACCATATCTTGAGAAGCGGTAACTGAGTTAAGATTTCCTTCCAGTTGTACACCGCCAATAGCTTGCTCCAGAACTGGTTAGAACACGACACTACTCTGTACTGTCCCCTAAAAAAAGATGAACCTAAACCCAAACTCTGTGTCTTCGTAATACTGATACTGAAACTGCAAATCCATCCAAAATCTAAATACATTCCATCTGCTGTAGCAATCAAGGTTTTGCAGAAGAATGGTATAAAGAAGCTTGATACTTCCAGTCTTCTTTTTTGACATATGTATGCAATTGATAATTTGTTCTCAGAAATGATGATTACACAGCCGCATGGAAAATCTCAGTGTTATTATTACAACCTCTCAAGGGCCGGATGGATGCTATGTTCTTACAAACAATGGAAGCAGTCTGCATAGCTATCTAATGTAAGAAAAAGGCACTAATCAGATGACATAAGACGAACTGTACTGTTAACATAAGGAAAACCCTATACTACCTTGGCCAGCATGTAATTATTAAATTTCAAACTGCTTCCTTCATCAATCAGAGACAGATGATCATTAGGCTACTGACCTACTCAAGCTTGACTGCCAACAGTGAAAATCTAAGGCCTGGTTTGGAGTAATGAATTTTTGTTGGAGTTATGGCGGAGTTTATCCATGTCCTACGAAACTCCAGCTTTCCAACTACAGACTAAATGACAGCATATGTTGATCTGTTTGACATCATGATGTCCTCTTCAATCAGAATGCTCGAAAATTGCAATAACCAATAAAGTCCATGATGCACATGAACAATAGATCTGCACCCACCTATCTGCAAAATATTACTCTGGTGAAGTTTTCCATGCTATCGCATCACGGATTCCTTAACGTACAATTGATCTCCAGTACTGCAAAGACACGAGGGATTCAGAGTTATATCCAATTTGGAAGTGGAAACAGGAAATGAGAAAACTAGATAGCACCAAACCAGAGCAATCAAACTCACAAATATTTCAGGCAGATATTGAGGAAGCGAGCATGTTGCTGGCTCTGAGATATGGTAACAGAACCTTCCAGAATCTGGTCTTTCTTTAGCTCGATAGGTTCAAATAAGTACAAGAGAGTCTGCATTACAAGAAAGAGCATCCCTGTGGATGTTAGCAATGCAAATTTCTAGGTATTTCAAACTAAACATATAACTAAGCGAAAAGGAAACTATTGTGGTGCTGTTTAAAGCAATCACCTGCTGCCAGTGGGTAGGCGCATCCTCTGGAGCAGTAGACAGAACAATCGAGACATCTTGTTTTTTCTTTTTATTGCTTGGGCTGGAATTTTGCATGTTCTCATCCAAGGGTTGGCTTGCTTGCTTCTTAACTTTCTGGCGAACTGGCCCATTAAACTCGACATCGAACCAAAATGCAAACCCATGCAATGGAGCTGAAAATAACAGATGACAGAAGAGAGCAGGACTGGCATTACTTTTCCATGTGGATGAAGATAAGCAAGAAATATTCAAGGACTACAATGATACCGAAGATTAAGTTGTTTTCACATGTCTTGGTAATTTTCTATAAAAAATATATAATTATCTGCATTAATAATTTCAAGTGACACTCCATCTTGAACAAAAAGGCCCAATAATTTCTCAATCTACCCTAAAATACAAATTATGCACACACATTTTATGTTAGTATATCTTTGCACGTATGTATGACTCTACCGACACAAACATCATTTCTGATTTTTCCATAGCACTTAATGGAAGGGTACCATGGCCATTATCTCTGTTGATAGAATAAGTCAGTCTCTACTCTGCTTCCTGGAGAACTATGTGTTACCTGCTTGCGAACATGTTGCAGCAGGGTGGCAATTCTTAGCAGCCTCAGGTCACACTGGTGTTAAGGATGTATGTTGAATTGGTGATAGGATTGTTAAAATTTGGGTAATTGTAGTTATTTAGTTATGGTCAAGGCGGTGTTCTTTCTTCTTTTCTGAATGAATTTATTAAAAAAAATATTGCACTCTTTGGGGTCCTATTATGACTTGCATTTTGACGTGGGACAAAGATTTAGAAAGTTCTAAGATGAGGAAACCACAGCTTATCTAAAAGCCTCTCCAACAGCACTCTGCCGAGAGTGATCAAGCTTAAGCCCTCTCAAACAGGCCTGGTACGGTTATGGCACGAGAAATCCACAGAAAAATTGTTTGGTTATAGGATCAATAAAAACCATGCTGCACAAATTTACTAGATAAAATCATGAATTGTGTTTACCATGTGTATCTCTCTCAGATGTAAAAAGATTGAAGTACAACTGACCTTGTAACATTGATGTAAACTTAAATGCAGCGGTAATAGTTTCAAGGTCTGGAGCCTGTATGGTATAACAATCCACTTGTGCGACCTACTCCAGGGACCCCAAGTTATATAAAGTTAATTCACATGACTTCACATGTAGATATACACAAAGCATAGCTGCACAGACAGGAATTAATCTATATGCTGAGATCCAAGAGTGATATGCACACACAATGCATGTCAAGCAGAGAAGAATACAAAGTTCAGCAAGAAATATCTCACCACCGCTGGCCATGTCAAAACATTCTCTCCACTAATAGTCTCAACAGAAGGCTCCATGAATGCACATTGTTTTGCAAGAGGCATCATTGAGGACACTGACATCAAGCAAAGATACTAAAGATTAATTTGAGAATGAGAACGATAGTTAGCTTCCCAGTGAAGCCAACTTCAGAAGCTATTTTCCATATTGACACATTATGAACAAGCAACTAATTAAGTCTCCTCATATTTGGGAATCTACACTAGTATACAGAGAACAAATCAAAATCAAAGGACAATGAACTCACTTTTTATACCATATACATCTCGCCAGAAGTAAATACTATCCTGATATCTCCGCGAATTTGTAATAGGTGCAAGATAAAGCTGCAGCACAAATAATTTCTTGTAGATCAGCCTGATAATTCAAATATATGTCTCAACAAATAATGTCTCAAACAAATAGTTGCTACAAAACATTTTGCTCAAACTCTTACCGAAGCGTGAGATGGAAGAATAAGACCCCCTGGCTTAAGCCATTTATCCCTAGCAAAAATTACGCTCCCCAGCATACTCTACCATCAACATAACTAAATTTCAAATTTCCCACACAGGACAGATGTAAAGTGCTATGCGGAATAAGTTCAGTTGTACGAAAAATATATTTATAGAACCTCATAGAGAAGCATGTATCCCATCCATTCAGATATGATGACATCAACTTTTTCTTCAATTTGGCAATCCTGCATTTGGATATTCCAAAAGTCAAGTTGCATAACGCTAAAGATCTCAAAGTAGAACTTTAAGGATGCTAGCGCAACTACAGTCAAGATATAATTTTACGGATGGTGCTAGTTGGCTATAATCTCAAAAGCAAGAGAAGGCTCCAATCTCACATAAAAGTATGATAAAGATTTAGGTACATGCAACTGGTGATGAAATGGCAAAGGCTAGATCAAAAAGATGTACCTCGATTCGGCCATGCAAAACAATGACTTTGTCAGACAGCTCATTTTCTCTCACAATTTCCATTGCCTAAATAAGTTCAGATTAAAGACAATAGAACTATTATCATTTGTAGAAGATAACAACAATAAAATTGATATGAGAAAAATTGCAAAGGCATCTTGCAAACATACATATTATTCGCAGATAGAAAAGTAACAGAATATCAAGCAAGGGAATTTGCTATAGGTAGCACCAGTTCTCAAGCTAGGAAGTATTCTATCACTATTTATTTGATCATGAGAGGCTTCTCCATGTTGTATTTAGTTGTCAACTAGCACACAGGAGGAGTGCTGGGCTGGGCTGGACTTTGTCGACATATAGAAGATCCACTATCCAATTTGACAACAGGGTTACATTTCTATGCAGCAAAAAGGTGCAACAGTGTGACTGACTAGCTTATTAACACTTGTAGTTTTGCAATCTCAACCGGAAGGGGAAAACGCAAGAGAGAATTTACCTGCAATGCAATATCACTTGCATCGACTGCATAGACCTGAGAACAAAATAAACTCATCAACAAGATGAATTATAAGTAAATAAAACTGGAAATCTGTCATCAAATCATGAATTGAATTAGCAGATAAAAATCACCAAGAACAATCTGCAACCCTCACGCAAAAAGAACACACAATATTCAAGGGCAATACATCAGACTTTATTTACTTGTTGTTTGTAGAAGAAATGATTAAATTGTTGCAATCAAAAGAAAGATGATTCAAATTGTTGCAATCAAAAGAAAGATGATTCAAAGCACATAAAAGTGTAAGCATGGAAGCTGCTAGTATGTGGTAAACAACTGGTACAATAGATTTTCTGTACATATCACATGGTCAATGCATGCATTAATGCAGCTTTCTAAATGACTACCTAGTGCTAATCTATTTTTTGGTGAAAAGAGTTTGATCCTGGTTCTCTCTTGAGAATATCAATTTTTTTCTCAGATATGTTGATCACAAAAAGACATGTAAGATCAACATAACAATTAATTACTTCATGGATATACCACTGATCGACATCTTCTAAGTACGAATTCACCAAATGACCAACTTATACAGAGAGGAAAATAAGAAGAAAAATGCGTAATAAGGTTGAAGACCAGCAAACATTAGGAACATACTGAACATCTATATAGTCAGGAGGAGCACTTAGAAAAATCAGCAGAAGTTCCAATGATATAATATCATCAACAATATATATATATAGTGCCCAACTGAATTACCCGGGTGGCACCAGCAAAAGCACAAAATATAGAAAGAACGCCAGTGCCGCAGCCAACATCCAACACAACCTGAAAATTGCCATGCCAACCATTCATGAGAGTTAATCGAGTGCACAGAAAGTTGTATCATGTTTGGTACCTATCCAAGAATATCATGTAGTGCAGCAAGTATAAAAACTGTAATCTCTGACCTTGCCTGAAATTAGATCTTTGTGATGCATGATAGCATTTCTGTAAGTATTAGTCCTCACATGATCCTGCGATTAGCAATCACAAAATTAACGCCAATCGAAAAAAGATGATAGTTCATTAGCTCGAACCTGAGCAATCTAGAGACACTATTGAAATCACCTATATTAATAGATTCTGAGACATCCTTTTTCATTAGGTTTATTAGGGATTAGATACAGTGTGGCATTCTCCATAAGCCATACCCGCAGCTGCACTTCATAATTCATACCCGACACCAGCATCTGAAAACTTTCAGGTACGTGACAATTCACAAACAATGCTATCAAATAATCATAGCATTTGGGCAACATCTACTCGTGCAGGAACATGATTTCCACGCTGTGTATTTAGTCAATAAACAGCCCCAACAATGCGAGCTTATACACTAACTGAACCCATGGCGAACACTAGGTCACATACTCGCAGGTAATGGAACAGTAAGGAACCTCAGACCAGCTTGATTTGTTCGACAGAGACGATCCGGTCCACAGATCGCTGCTCGCGGTAAACAAAACCCTAACCCCGCCGCCCACCGATGCGACAGCCGTACAGGCAGGCGCCCAACCCTCCAACAACACTACACGGGGCAGAATCCACAGAGAGAGAAACGAGAGAGTGCTTTGCGTGTGCGCGAGGGAGTAACCTTGAGCATTTCCTCGTGGACGCCGATGTGGGAGTAGGCCTTGAAGTAGGCCATGTCGTAGTCGGTGCAGGGCGGCGGCGGGGCCGAGGCGGCCTGGTCCGGAGGGGAGCCCATGCCGCCGACGCGCCGCGGCCTGCGCGGGCGCGGCAGGTGACCGTTGCCGTCGGCGGCACCGCCGGGGAACATCGGGGGCCGGGGGGGAAAGGTGTCCTGCGTCCGTCGCTTGTGGCTTGTCGCGAGTGGGGCGAAGGACACTGGGAGTGGAAAGAAAGACGGCGAGGAATTCAGTTTCCTCGTGCTCAGATGGCCCAACGGGCCCGTTATCTCGAATTGCGTGAGAAGACTTGGGCTTATTTCCTTTGGGCCTGCATGAGCGGAATGCATACCATCGGAGCACACCCTTTATCCTCAACAACAACAAAAACAGAGCACACCCTCGGCATATTGGGCACACGAAAAAATATGTCCGCTTTGGGTACCAGACACATCTCCGACACAATGGGGTGGTGCCCGAGAAGGGCCCCCCAAATCCACCGGACAAGTGCTAAACTATGGGATGGTGCACGAAAAAATATGTCCTCCGGCACAATGGGATGGTGCACGAAAAAATATTTTTGGCTAATGTTTCATAGGAGTATCTTAACTAGGGATGAACTGAAGCATTAGATTGGCAGGAATCTTAACGAACCTCATTTTCCGAAAAGGACAACCGGTCTAACTCAACTTAAGAACATTAGATTTTACTGTAAATTTACCTGATTTGGTTAAAAGCCATTTACAACAATCCTTAATTTTGTTCGTTCAGTAGCACACATCTACACATATTACGTATTTCACAGACAGAAAGTATCCCTAGATAGGGTTCGACGAAATCTAACACAAGACCATCCTTCCGTAAATACGTTTGCTACTTTTACCCCAGCACTAAAAGTTAGATTATAGAGCCGGGCAAACTTCACACTCAAAGGTCGAATTCCAACTCCAAACCAACACCTTCTTTTTCCACTCTCCTCTCCTTTCCTCTCCTCGCGTCCCCTTGAGAGTCCACCGCCGCCGCCGGCCAGATCCGGCCTTTCCCGCCATCGGCGCCTACGCTGGATGGTGCGGAGATGAAATAGGGTGCCGGCCCCCTCTGTATAGGAGTAGATTAAGGCATAGAAGTAGGTTTGACTTCATGTTTGTGTTTGCCGACATGCAGTACGGCGCTATGCCGATGAGGATTTGCCCGCTGATTCGACCAGGCCGTGTCTGCGGGACGGCGGCGCTCGCTCTCCTTCCAGTGGTGCTCCGGTGGATGGAGCCGTATGCTGAGGGTAACGGCGTCGCTCCCTCCTTCCCTAATAAGCTTGAAGGGCGACTTCTGGTTCTGGGAGTCGTTGTGTTTCTGTGCTGGGTTGATCTGGGGGCGTCGAGCTCCTGTTCTCGCCATCATGGTGACCGAGAGGACAGAGCTGCTGCTCCTTTGATTCTTCCTGTTGCAGGGGTGCGTTCGGAGCTGGTGCGTGCGATGTTGCGTGCCGGCGGAGCTGCATCGACTCACGGAGTTCCCAAGCCACGGCCTGGCGCGGCCGAGGCTATCCATGGCGGAAGGCGCCACTCCGTGCTCTGGAGCTTTTTCTAGAGGTATTTCTTCCTCCTTTGCTGGAGGATCTTCGATCTCGGCGGGGGAGTCTCCGACGCCGTCGTCCCAAGTGGCATGTTCCCCGGTGATGGCGGTGGCGCCCTGGCCTTGAGGTATGTGTTTGCTGGCGGCGAAGACGAAGGACCTGATCGCGTTTCTTGTTTTATTCCTGAGGTCCTGTTTGTAATCCTGGAGGATACGACTGTAATTTTCCTTTCCTTTGAGGGCCTCCTTGTAACTTTGTACAAGCCACGTTAATGAAAGCTCCAGCCCCTCCGGGGCATCTCTTGTTCAAAAAAAAGGTCGAATTCCAATCAGTAATTCTTTCCAGAAACGAGTATTTAAACCATCTTCTACCATTTCTCTACAATAGTTATAAAAGGAATCTCTAACGCCCACAATGCTCGGTAAGAAATGTGACTGACTAGGTTTTCTCTTAACTGCAACTAGTAATTCTTTTATACAATATTTCCTAAGTATCATACTCTGCCACAGCCCTTCTTCATTTTCTTTCCATAACCATTTACTGAGCAAACAGATATTCATAACTCTTAAATCCTAAGAAATGTGACCGGACATTGTTATATGATGGTATAAGCCAAAATCCAAAATCAAAAGCACCTATTTAGATGCTTTTGTAGCTTATAAGTTAAAAGCCAAAAGTCAAAATTAAACCCAACCAAAGAGGGACTAAGTTTAGGAAGGCGATGTTGTTTTTGTTATGGCTGACCAAGCAAACTAAGACTTGTTGTTTTTAAGAGAAAACATCACCGAAAGTCTGAAATGCACTTATTTTCACACAAAAGATGGAAATACGGAAATAACATCACATCGAACGTCGAAAAACAAATGTTACACGGAGGGTGACGCCGGGAAGCCGTCGCGGTCTCGCGGGGGTGACACACTTATGAAGTAAATAAAATCAACACAACTTAAAGATATTATATAATGGCCACAGTTAAAAAAATTACAAATGATGCCCTTCATGACCGAGATAAGATTTTCTAAACAAACGAAAACAAGTAACAACCTCAATTATTTTTTAGAATAGGCAACCATGTTTACCCGTCATTTCATCATCACTAATATAAAAATATCAAAATGGGAGATTCAAACCTTCTCAGTTGTCAAACAACAATGATCAAACGTTTTCTTGTAACTAATCTTGTGAGATGTATAGGACATTGCACTAAGGATATAGAAGTTGCTGACCGATGACCCACAAGTATAGGGGATCTATCCTAGTACTTTCGATAAATAAGAGTGTCGAACCCAACGAGGAGCAGAAGGTGCTGGCGTGTGGTTTCGAGCAAGGTTTCACTACAAATACTAACAGACGAGTTTTTATGGATTTTTATAATAGTAAATAAATAAAGTGCGAGTAAATAAAAGAGAGCAATAATAATTGCAGCAAGTGGTCCAATCCTTTTTAGCACAAAGGACAAGCCGGTGGTGTTACTTATGATGGCTAAAACATTCTTGAGGACACACGGGAATTTCGTCTAGTCACTTTTTCGTTTCATACCGCTGATTAGTCTTCAATGTTTTGATAAGTGTTGTGTGGGTGAACCTATGCTAATGCACCGCCCTTACTTGGACCAGTACATACTTGTGATTAAACCTTCTTACAAGCATCCGCAAATACAAGAAAGTATTTAAGAATTAACTAACCACAGCCTTAAACTCTGAGATCCTACACTCCCTTGTGCAACAGCTTACCGACGGGGGTTTAGGTTTCTGTCGCTCCGGCAACCCCACAATAAGAAAACTAAATACACAATGCATTCTCCTAGGCCCATAAAGGTGAAGTATCATGTGGTCGACGTTCACACAACACTACTAGAAGAATAACACCACAATTTAAATATCAAACTATTAAATACTACTCAACATAATTCCACTACTAGCAACAAGACTTCTCCCATGTCCTCAAGAACTAAACGAACTACTCACGAGAAATTATTTGGAACATGATCAGAGGTGATAAAGTGATGAACAACGATCTGGACATAAAAGTTATTCACCGATAAAAACTCAATAGCATCAACTACAACAAGTAATCAACATCGAAAAAGTAATCCAATAAACTACACAAGGAGGAACCATAAATGTCTCAGCGGAACGAAGTGGTGCGGCGGTGATGAAAGGATCGGTATGGCCACCTAGAGGGGGGGTGAATAGGTGCTACTCAATTTTTAGCTCTTTTTCAAATTTAGGCTTGACACAAAGGTAAATTCTCTAGATATGCAACTACGGTGAATTTACCTATATGACAAGTTAACACTAGACAAAGCAAGATACAAGTAATAACTAGAGAGTAAGGAGTAACCGAACGGGAAGCACGCGGAGACAAGGATGTATTCCCGAGTTCCTCCTTTTTAGGGGAGTACGTCTTGTTGGAGGGGTGTGAGTTTCAAACTCAAACGCCACAAATGGCCTCACCCTATTCTCCGATGAACCTTGCCCAAAAGTTCGGTTCACCTTCCACTATCGGAATCCTTCAAGGCGGAATCCGGAGCCCTTACAATAACTTGAGGCTCAACCCACAAAAGGATTGGGGGCTCCCAAACACCACAAATCTGCTATACAAAAGTAGCAAGCAAGTAAGTACAACAAGATGCCTAGGTTTTCCTAGTGGAAACCCTAGGCTCAAATCCCTCAATTGAAAGAGGAGGAAATGAAGAACACATTGGAGAAGATGTAGATCGGGGCCTTCCCCTTCAATCCTCCAAAGATCAACAAGTTTGGGTGGAGGGATTGGGAGGTCTAGTGATTCTTGAGCTTGCAATAATGGGGGACTTCAATGTTGGGCGACCTAGCTGGCTGGAGGTAGGTGGAGGGGTATTTATACCCCTCCCAAAAACCTGACCATTGCAGAAACTTCAGGTCGGATATTTCCGGTCCTAGGTCCAGATATTTCTGGCCACCGGATATTTCCGGTAAGATCTCCGGTAACATTTCTGGTCCCAGTGCAGGACCAAAAACCAATATTGACTTAGCCGAAAAACTAGGGTCCGGATATTTCCGGCCTGGACCCCGGAAATTCCGGCCCTCCTAGAAGGCCTGCTTAGCTGCAGTTTATGGACAGCTCTCGATTCTTTTTGGTGAACTTGCCAGTGACAAATCTAAATGAGCTTAACACTGAAATCATTTGACACACGGTTAAACACATCACTAGTGTTGTTAACAAACACACAAAACACAAGGGATCAAGAAATGCTCTTTCAGGTGATGATGGTGCTGGCGGTGAAGATGGTGTGGATGATGTTCGCCATGAAGCCCGTGGCGATGACGATGACGATGGCGATGATTCCCCCCTCCGGGAAGGAATTTCCCCGACAGATTTCACCCTGCCGGAGAGCTTTTCTCTCTCTGTGCTTTCCGCCCCCGAGGCGGTGGCGGAATATTTCTTCGAAGCATCCCCCGATGTTTTTAGGTCAGAGGGGTCATATAGGCGAAAGGGGGAGCCGGAGGCGGCACAGGGCCGCCAGGTGGGCCACAGGGGCGGTCCAGGGGTTGACTGTGCCTCGGTGGCGTCTGGCCACTCTGTGAACCCCCTCTGGTCCCTCTTCTGGCTCCGTCCATCTTTCGACAAAATATTAACCTCTGAATTTTCTCGGAATTTTTGGAGTTGCAGAAGTATAGTATCTTGACGGTGCTTTTTCCAGCTGATTCCAGGCTCCGGTAGTTAAATCTATAATAATCATCAAACAGACAAAATAATATAAAATAACATAAGTATTACATTCTAATATGAAATATATCAATGAATAACAGTAAATTATGATACAAAATAGTGATGCAAAATGGACGTATCACCGACGGCTTTGAAACTGTACGATAAACGATAGGTTATAGCACACCTCGAACGCTCTATCCATGTGCGACGATGTGGGGGGTTTAAATTTCTCGGTTGTACTAGTGTTAGACTAGGAATAGGAATTCTTGTGGCTTTAGTCCATCATAAACAAAATCAAGTGGCTTGAATTTTCAGACACTTTCCTTGAATAAAAGGTGGCTTCAGCTCAGAGTAAAAAGGTAATTGTTAAAATGTGGTTACTCTTTTGAAATTTTGTGTACTTACCAACATGGCCCAATTAGGAGGAGGAGCATGGGAGGAGAGTTCGGGATTTCCCGAGATTTGCATGAATGGAGAAACGGTCAATCATTTTTAAGCATGTTTTAACAAAATTTAAACTATAATATATTTTGAGCCGTTCATTCAAATTTTGGCCTTTTTACTATTGCATTCCTCACAGCGATTTTTGAAATTAGATCAAACATTGATAGATTTTAGTGAACTCCTTTTTATGTGAAGTTTACTCTCTATAAGGTGTGTACGTCTTATAGTACTAGTGTCTACTTCACATTTAGTCTGTGTCTGTGTTGGAACACGGATTGTCTAACGGTTCTACCCCCTACCAGATAATAATCGGCCGTTGGTTGGTGCATTGTGATTCGTTTTGCTTTCAGATTATTTTACATTATCTTGTTATTAGCATAAAACTAGGCAAATCGGTAGTTATATATTGTACTTATTAGATGGCACCAAACATATTTTATCTCCACTTGAGGCTCAACCCACAAAAGGATTGGGAGCTCCCAAGCACCACAAATCTGCTACACAAAAGTAGCAAGCTGGTAAGTACAACAAGATGCCTAGGTTTTCCTAGTGGAAACCCTAGGCTAAAATCACTCAAGTGAATGAGGGGGAAATGAAGAACGTTTTGGTGAAGATGTAGATCGGGGCCTTATTCTCCTTCAATCCTCTAAAGATCAACAAGTCTGGGTGGAGGGATTGGGAGATCTAGTGATTCTTGAGCTTGAAATAATGGGGGACTTCAATGTTGGGCGAGCTAGCTGGCTGGAGGAAGGTGGAGGGGTATTTATACCCCTCCCAAAAATCTGCCCATTGCAGAAACTTCAAGTCGGATATTTCCGGTCCTAGGTCCGGATATTTCCGGTAAGATCTCCGGTAACATTTCCGGTCCCAGTGCAGGACCAAAAACCAATATTGACTTAAAAGGGGTCCAGATATTTCCGGCCTGGACCCCGAAAATTCTGGCCCTCCCAGAAGGCCTGCTTAGCTGCAGTTTATGGACAACTCTCGATTCTTTTTGGCGAACTTGCCGGTGATAAATCTAAATGAGCTTAACACTGAAATCATTTGACACACGGATAACACATCACTAGTGTTGTTAACTAACACACAAAACATAAGGAATCAAGAAATGCTCTTTTAGGTGATGATGGTGCTGGCGGGGAAGATGGTGTGGATGATGTTCCCCATGAAGCCTGTGGCGATGACGATGGCGATGATTTCCCCCCTCCGGGAAGGAATTTCCCCGGCAGATTTCTCCCTGCCGGAGAGCTTTTCTCTCTCTGTGCTTTCCGCCCCCGAGGCGGCGGCGGAATATTTCTTCGAAGCATCCCCCGATGTTTTTAGGTCGAAGGGGTCATATAGGCGAAAGGGGGAGCCGGAGGCGGCACAGGGCTGCCAGGTGGGCCACAGGGGCGGTCTAGGGGTTGACCGTGCCTCGTTGGCGTCTGGCCACTCTATGGACCCCCTCTGGTCCCTCTTCTGGCTCCGTCCATCTTACGACAAAATATTAACCTCTGAATTTTCTCGGAATTTTTGGAGTTGCAGAAGTATAGTATCTTGACGGTGCTTTTTCCAGCCGATTCCAGGCTCCGGTAGTTAAATCTATAATAATCATCAAACAGACAAAATAATATAAAATAACATAAGTATTACATTCTAATATGAAATATATCAATGAATAATAGTAAATTATGATACAAAATAGTGATGCAAAATGGACGTATCACTGACGGCTTTGAAACTGTATGATAAACGATAGGTTATAGCACACCTCGAACGCTCTATCCATGTGCGACGATGTGGGGGGTTTAAATTTCTCGGTTGTACTAGTGTTAGACCAGGAATAGGAATTCTTGTGGCTCTAGTCCATCATAAACAAAATCAAGTGGCTTGAATTTTCAGACACTTTCCTTAAATAAAAGGTGGCTTCAGCTCAGAGTAAAAAGGTAATTGTTAAAATGTGGTTACTCTTTTGAAATTTTGTGTACTTACCAACATGGCCCAATTAGGAGGAGCATGGGAGGAGAGTTCAGGATTTCCCGAGATTTGCATGAATGGAGAAACGATCAATCATTTTTTAAGCATGTTTTAACAAAATTTAAACTGTAATATATTTTGAGCCGTTCGTTCAAATTTTGGCCTTTTTACTATTGCATTCCTCACAGCGATTTTTGAAATTAGATCAAACATTGATAGATTTTAGTGAACTCCTTTTTATGTGAAGTTTACTCTCTATAAGGTGTGTACGTCTTATAGTACTAGTGTCTACTTCACATTTAGTGTGTGTCTGTGTTGGAACACGGATTGTCTATCGGTTCTACCCCCTACCAGATAATAATCGGCCGTTGGTTGGTGCATTGGGATTCGTTTTGCTTTCAGAGTATTTTAAATTATCTTTTTATTAGCATAAAACTAGGCAAATCGGTAGTTTATATTGTACCTATTAGATGGCACCAAACATATTTTATCTCCACTTGAGGATCAACCCACAAAAGGATTGGGGGCTCCCAAGCACCACAAATCTGCTACACAAAAGTAGCAAGCTAGTAAGTACAACAAGATGGCTAGGTTTTCCTAGTGGAAACCCTAGGCTAAAATCGCTCAAGTGAATGAGGGGGAAATGAAGAACGTTTTGGTGAAGATGTAGATCGGGGCCTTATTCTCCTTCAATCCTCTAAAGATCAACAAGTTTGGGTGGAGCGATTGGAAGATCTAGTGATTCTTAAGCTTGCAATAATGGGGGACTTCAATGTTGGGCGAGCTAGCTGGCTGGAGGTAGGTGGAGGGTATTTATACCCCTCCCAAAAATCTGCACGTTGCAGAAACTTCAGGCCGGATATTTCCGGTCCTAGGTCCAGATATTTCCGGCCACCGGATATTTCCGGTAAGATCTCCGGTAACATTTCCGGTCCCAGTGCAGGACCAAAAACCAATATTGACTTAAAAGGGGTCCGGATATTTCCGGCCTGGACCCCGGAAATTCCGGCCCTCCCAGAAGGCCTGCTTAGCTGTAGTTTATGGACAGCTCTCGATTCTTTTTGGCGAACTTGCCGGTGATAAATCTAAATGAGCTTAACACTGAAATCATTTGACACACGATTAAACACATCACTAGTGTTGTTAACTAACACACAAAACATAAGGGATCAAGAAATGCTCTTTCAATCTCCCTCTTTTTGGTGTTAGATGACAACACTAGGATTTGCAATAAAATTTCACAACTAGCTAGATCATGTTCTCAAGAAAAATGGAAAGGGCTCCCCCTAAATGTGAGTATATAATCAGTTTGCCTTGGAATGCAGATACACACATATAGAGGGAAACACTTTCCAACAAGATATATCAACATGAACAACATGATTTAGATAACAACATATTTGTATTGTACAATATGAGACATATCCAACTAGGTTGAGATTTTGAGATGAGGGTCATACCTTGTGCCAAAGTAATGTAGAAAATATATCAACGCACAATACCATATAGTCTCAACCATAGATGAAAAATCCGAAATCCATATGTCTCATACAATAATTTTAACCAACACATAGTTCAAAGCACAATACAAATAGAGAATAAGTTCGACAAGTAAGATAAATGGACACAAGCTGTAAAGAAATGGTAAACGCATAAGCTTCTGCCTGAACCCATGCAAATCCCCATAGGTCTAATAGAGATGCTTCTCCCCCTTTGGCATCGAGACGCAAAAAAGGGAAAAGACCGATGCTAATGTCCCAAGCATCACGCGTCCGTGTCTGTATCCTCAGTATCCTCGAGGTCTTCATCATCGGGCATGTCGGAATCCCAATCGACTTGACTGTTCCATTTCTCAAAATCGACTAGTGGCTTGGGAGGCTTGGAAGCATCAGGTATCTTCAAATGTGCTATAATCTTGGATTGGTTACTCAAGATGGTGTGCCTTTCCTCATAGGCATCATAGTTTTCCTTGTGAAGACAAGAACCCATGTAGAAGAGCTTTGAGATGGACGGATAACCCAGGGCCTATTCTTGGGCTTGGTATGCTTGACATTGGGGTTACGAGGAACACGGGACGGGAAACCACATGCAACATAATTGTCAATATCTTGCATCCGGGCTTGCTTGACAACCACATGAATAGCTTTCTTGGTCATCCTGACAAAGTTATGAGGCTCACAATCCAGAGTAGTGTCCACATCAAGTCTATCTTCATCATCAAAGGGATACTTGAGCTTGATGAGTTTCATCACATAGGGAGCATAGGGAGGAACTTTCCTTTCCATCACGGCTAGATGCATCTCATGAAAGATGAAATCCATAACATCAATGGGATGAGAGTTGGGGCTGGATCTTGAAGCTGAAAAATCTGATGGAAATAGACCATAAGGTTGACAAGGCCATCTCGGATATCATCATTGTTGCCACCACTAGGAGCAATGGTATGGCGAAACAGGCGGAGCAAGATATCATACACAAGAAGCAGCCCTGCAATAGTGCCAATCACACCTCCCTCATCATACATATCAGCCATAGCATTCTTGTCATATGGAACGCCTTCCACGTGCAGCCGCTCACCTTGAGGAGTGAGATTGCCCTCAAAAGGATATCCAAGAAGCTCAGCAAACTCATGGAAGTTTGACTCAAGTTTGAAGTGTCCAGACATCCAAGTCATACCACGCATAGGAGAGGAATCAAAGACCACAGTGGAATAGAACTGATGGATCAAGGGAATATTGTAGTTGCAGACAGACTCCATCAAGTGCCTCAGCCCCATAGCATCAACAACACCGACTGCCCCTCCAAAATAGTCCATCTTAGTCTCAAGTTGCTTAAAATTGATGGCCTTATGGGGGCATACCTTTTTCTTTTCATAAAGCTTGAGATAGACTTCCCGGTGGACTAGCTCCATCTAAGAAGTCCAAAAACAGCTGTCAACATCTTCCTCGCGAGACTTTGGATAGGTGAACGAGGATCACCAGGCACGAAACTCAGCCTTGCTCAATTCATCCACGGATCGATGCACTGCTCTCTTCTTCCTCTGTGTCGGAGAATGACTCCCACGAAACAGGGATGGTCAAGCTCACGAAGAGAGTTCGTGTAAGGGGCTGAACACGTTGGTCAAACAACCCTCAACCTGCACGGCGACGGTGCTCGTCGAGCATGAGGAGGGACATCACGACAGAGATGAACACCAGCCCGTACCCAGGTTCACGGCCCTCGTGTGGAGGTAACACCGCTACTCCTGCTTGTCTGTATTGCACTGCTATGGAGGTTACAGTACAATGAGCTTGCCGAGGGCTCTCTTTTGGCAGTGGTGTGCACAAGGAAGGGCTAACAGTGGTCTTCTTGTTCCTTGCGCGTAGGTAGCTTGGCTAAACTGGAATGCGATCCCTTGTTACGGTGGAGCACCGCCTCCTATTATAGGCGCCCCGGGCCTCTTCCCTGCGCTTGCGCAGCGGAAGGGCTACCACATGGCGACAGAAGGGAGAGCGTGGTGCACCGCAGCCCCGCCGTCCATGGACGCGGTCCATGGGCGTAAAGCTGATGTCTGTGGCAGAGACACCACCGTCCATGCAGGACGGCTAGCTGGGCTGCAGAGGAATGTGGGGGAGCCCACGATGACGTTGGCCGTGGAGCGTAGCGCCGGCTGGTGCCCTTATCACCAAAGAGGAAATCCTTGTAGTCTGGTGCGGATGGCGCAGCTTTGTTGACTCCTTTAATCACCAAAATGGCAACTGCGGCGTTGTCGTCACCGTGCGCAGAGGCGCGCGTCACTCTGCGGCTGCTGCAGCGCCCATGTGCACTCTGCAGAGGTTGCTTTGCAGCGAAGGAATCCCCACGAGGGCTGGGTGATGCGTGTAAAGTCACACGTCCGTTGGAAACCCCAAGAGGAAGGTATGATGAGTGCAGCAGCAAGTTTTCCCTCAGTATGAAACCAAGGTTACTAATCCAGTAGGAAGTCAACGTTGCTCCGAAGGTGTTGGTGGAGGAATGTAGTGCGGCGCAACACCAGAGATTCCGGTGCCAACGTGGAACCTGCACAACACAATCAAACTACTTTGTCCGAACGAAACAGTGAGGTTGTCAATCTCACCGGCTTGCTGAAAACAAAGGATTAGGTGTATAGTGTGGAAAATGATGTTTGTTTGCAGAGAATGTAAAAGAACAATGATTGCAGTAGGTTGTATTTCAGATGTAAAAGAATGGACCGGGGTCCACAGTTCACTAGTGGTGTCTCTCCATAATAAAATACTAAACATGTTGGGTGAACAAATTACAGTGGGACAATTGACAAATAGAGAGGGCATAACAATGCACATACATATCATGATGATCACTATGAGATTTATTTTGGGCATTACGACAAAGTACACAGACCGCCATCCAGCATGCATCTGTGTCTAAATAGTCCACCTTCAGGTTAGCATCCGCACTGTCGTGGGTTTGTCACGTCAGATGTCATGGATGACTTCGTAGGTGTGGGATTGCGCGGATCAATCGTCTCCGAGCTAAATATCACAGGGCACGAGGAAGACAATGTTTTTTACCCAGGTTCGGCCCCTCAATGTGAGGTAAAGACCTACGTCCTGCCTATCCTAGATTGGTATTGATATGAATATGGTGTTACAAGAGATTGGTGATCGAGGTATCGAGTCGCCGGCGATCGAGGTATCGAGTCGCCGTATGTTATTGGGTTTCAGAACTTGTTTGTCTAGTCCTGCGAGTCCTCTTTATATATCCAGAGGCTCGCTAGGTTACAAAGAAATTACTTGGAGACTACTTTTCTTGCCTTCCAAGTTAAGCCATCTTGGATCTTCTGGATTCTTCTTACACCGTGCTGCGACTCTTCGTGTCGGCCCACCTCAGTGCAAGCCCATTGATTATAAGCCGCATTACACTTGTGGGTCGCAGGTTAATCTATTTATCATAACCCCGACATTAGCCCCCAAGCTTCCGGGTGATTCGTTGAATCAGGCGGAAGATTCTGTCTTGATGATGATCTTGCGGGCTTGCGATTGTAGAGATTGGTGACTCGCTGATGTTGAGTCGCAAGTGTTGCGGCTTCTTGAGACGCTGATCTAGAAGCAATGAGTCGCTAGCTTTGCGGCTTATTTAGCCGCTGATGTAGTATCACAAGCCTTTGAACACTTATGTCTTGGTCGCATTGAAGCTGCACAATTGCGGTAAGTTCTCCACTGAAATTATATAAGATGTCAGTGGAGCCTTTGGTGAAAACCACCTTCTCCTGTTAGATGCAAGACTGAGCTGAAATCATAAGAATAATAACTTATGAGTATCAAGATATATCAGCCAAATGTGTATAAGGTGCTGAGTCATAGACATCGAAGCATAAAAAGACCATAAGCATAAATAAGCTGGCCAATCATTAGAATAATAATCTGTCATGTTATCATGATGAGCCATCTGAATGCATGTTGAAACATGGCGGCTCAAGGGCATATGGCCACTGATTGAATTAAAAAAGTTGTGAGTCGCTAATTTGACTCGCAGATGTGTATATATATATTTCCATGCACTGCAAAAAATGAGATATGCATATAAACATGATATATGAATATAATAAAGACCGCCGGATACTGGTGGATGCGTAGCCCCCGAGGGCCGAGTTGTATGCACGATCATGCTGCTCGGGATTCAAAATATCACAAGTTGGACAAAAATTTAATTGTCCTAGCCCCCAGGCATTAAGCAGGCATGATTTCATTATCCTGCTTGATGGCATATCGTTGCAATTTGATCCAGCAACAGATTGAGCAAATATTTTGCCGCAAGAAAATAATAATACTTGGAGTAGGGCATAGCCGCATATAAACTCCAAACTGTGAAATATTAGTTGAGATGCTAGGATAAAAGATAATCCCAGTCAATATTCTAGATATAAATTAAAGAATCATCCTTAATAATTCCACTTAATGTGGCTGAAAATAAATAAATGATAGTGGCTTGTACAGCCGATATCAGGGAATGATTATCCCAATCATTAGAAAATCTGGTCGTGCCAGTTCAAACTCATATGCTTGAGTTATAAGTTCCTGAAATTCGGAAGGCAAAGCCCCCGAGGAAGCAATAACTTGACGATAATATGTTAGCCTTGGCGGCTGATAATAATGATAAAATATTAGTACTCCGCATGATAGCATACGGTACCCTGCATGATAGCAAATTATAATCTGTACTTTTGCATGATAGCAAGTTGTGACCTGTATGATAGCATGTTTTAATCTGCATGATAGCAGATGGTTGCATGATAGCAACTGGTGATATGCATGATAGCATATTGTACGATGCATGATAGCATATGGTACTTGACTCAGTATTTCCCAGATCTAATGTGTGTTCAGGGTCGAGAACGGCCATGATAGGCAGCCATGATAGGCATCAGACTCGATTGACGCCACACGCGGGTACTTTAGTCCTTCTGAATTATCTCTATTACCGTTAAGTAGGTCTTCGCGCGGCTCAGTATTTCCCAGGTAAAAACGTGTGTTCAGGGTCGAAAGCGGCCATGATAGGCAATCAAGCTCGATTGACACCGCGCCCCAGTACTTTGGCCGCATAGTGCAAAGATACTTCTGACTTAAGGCGAGTATAACCAGGATAATTGATTTCACGGGTCACTGATTTGACCCAAAATTGATATGACGATGAGTCACTGGGTGACTCATAAGATGATGACTCGTTAGTAACTCATAAACTGATATAATGATGAGCTATATGCGACTCATAAAATGATATGAGAGTAAACCACTAGGCGACTCATAAAATGGTATAATGATAAGTCGGTGATGATATAATGATATAATGACAAGTCATGAAATATTAATGCATGAGCATGTAATGACAATCTTTATATGTCAAGATGCCCGTTTGCATGTGCAAATAAAATTTTAATGCAAGCTGTAAATAGCTAGACTTGATAAATGCAATGCGAGTCATAAAGAACTCTGAATTGATAGATGCATTGCGGGTTGTTAAAAAACCCAACTTTGAGAAGTGGATACAACTAAATCTCAAAAATAGATATAGATTAAAGTCTGCGACATGATATAATTTAAATCGCAAAAGACATTAATAAAAGGCATAATAACCTAAATATGCAGCCCCTGAGATGAACTCGAAGATGAAATTTAATTTTACTGATAAAAGTAAAAGGCTGCAAAAGTTTGAGCATGATAGCAACTTATCTTATTTTTATTCTCCTGGCGTTGATGTCGCGATATGGTCCATGGACAACGGATGTTAATGAAGTAGCCGCGGTGGTTTCGGCAGCAAGGTGGGGGTGTCCACGGTGAAAATAAATTTTGAGCGCGGCAAATCTGCGATGATCATGCTAAAATTCTTTTGCGTAAGTCGCCGTGTGCGATCCACTCATCGTATATCTTTTTTAAGTCGCATAGCTGAAGCCGTGCTACCTTTGAACTAATCAAGCACTTGTTATTTTACTGTTTTCTCTTTGTCGCCTTCAGACATTTTGTCTTCTATCAACATTGTTGGAGGCTGTGCTGCACATGGACTGATCCATCGTGAGTGCTAGCTAGTAGCTTCTGATTTGTTGTTGAGCTGGACACGATGGCTACTCGCCTTTTCTTTTTTAAGTCGCACACCATGTCTCCTTTGAGCTGATCGCTTTTCTTTTTCTCTTGCTTGAACTTCCACTTATGTTGAGTCGCCGAATTTTTCTTTTCTTGTGCGACTCATGGCCTCTCACGTGCCTGCTTTTTTCTTTCTTATTTTTCTTTTGTGCGAGCTCTTCATGCAACGCAGTGCTCCAGTAGGCCAGCGGCAAGTTCAAATCCTTTTTTCCTTCCTTGTTTATTCTTATCCGTATGCGAGTCAAACTGGTGTTCTAGTTGCTCACGGCTTTTCCTTCACATAGGGTTGCCCCATGCAACGTGGTAGTGAGCTGGCACTGCCCTTCCCTTTGGCAGGTCATGAGGGCCATCCATGACTGAAGTAATATTATTTGAAGTTGGGCTCGACTCCTTTTCCGCACTGGATGCATGGTATCTCCCTCGGATATTTTTCTTTTCTCTTTGTTCAACGAGATTTCATTGCTTCTTCAACTCTTTGATGTTGTCTTGATCCGTTTTTTGGGAACTAGCCGAGTAGGAATTTGACTCGAACAAGGAACCAGTGGAATTGATTATCGATACAATGGTGCTCCTGTCGATCTTGATTTTGTGCGACTCAGATTGTAGTACGCCGGCCGTAATATTTTCATCTGGTAGATGCACTTGACTGCACCCAAAGGCAATGATGATGTCGATCCCCTGGGCGGCGCGGACGTGGCGGCGAGAAGGTTGAAGTCGACCTTGTCGTAGTTTTGCAAGTCCATGAAATTGATTTCAAACCAGATTTATTTCTTGGATTCGCGAACTTGCCTGGACATAAAACTTGCTGCAGTCCGCAAGTCGCCGACGGAGATCTAACCGTTGGAATTGTCTCAAACTTGTTGGAGGTCTTCGGGATTGTTTTCCGCAATTCTTCACCGGAGGGATCTTCGAATTGATGTCTGAGTCGACCTCCAGAATTATTTTTCCAAAGTCGCGCGGAATTCCGTCAGGTTTCGACATGAGTTAGCGTATGAGTCGCCCAGGGAGATCCAGCCGTTGGAATCCAACGAAATTCTACCGGTTGCTGGGTAACTCGATTCCGCATCTTTCCACCGAACGGATCGTCGATATGATTCTTGAGACGTCGTCGGGGTCGGTCGCAGCACGGACGTTGTTGCTGTCCTGCAACCACGCGTGAGGGGCGTTGTCGAAGTTGAGCCCCGAATCCCGCGGTCGAATTTTTCCATGCTTTCTCCTCGAGCTTGAGGTAGATCTTGATGTAGATGTTGATATCGCCGAGCTTGAAACAGCGCGGCAATGAAGTCGCCGAGATTGTTGAAGTCGCCGAGCTTGAATCGACGACGAGATCCATCGTCCTGGCACAGATCTAGCGCGGAACGTGACGCTCTTGACCGCAGGCCCCACGGTAGGCGCCAACTGTCGTGGGTTTGTCACGTCAGATGTCATGGATGACTTCGTAGGTGTGGGATTGCGCGGATCAATCGTCTCCGAGCTAAAGATCACAGGGCACGAGGAAGACAATGTTTTTTACGCAGGTTCGGCCCCTCAATGTGAGGTAAAGACCTACGTCCTGCCTATCCTAGATTGGTATTGATATGAATATGGTGTTACAAGGGATTGGCGATCAAGGTATCGAGTCGCCGGCGATCGAGGTATCGAGTCGCCGTATGTTATAGGGTTTCAGAACTTGTCTGTCTAGTCCTGCGAGTCCTCTTTACATATCCAGAGGCTCGCTAGGTTACAAAAGAATTACTTGGAGACTACTTTTCTTGCCTTCCAAGTTAAGCCATCTTGGATCTTTTGGATTCTTCTTACACCGTGCTGCGACTCTTCGTGTCGGCCCAGCTCAGTGCAAGCCCATTGATTATAAGCCGCATTACACTTGTGTGTCGCAGGTTAATCTATTATCATAACCCGACACGCACCCTTTCCAGTATTAAGTTGCAAGCAACAGACAATTGCATTAAGTATGGTGCATAATGTAAACAACACTAATATCCTTAGACAAAGCATTGTTGTTTACCCCTAGTAGCAACAGCACATCCACAACCTTAGAACTTTCTATCACTGTCCCAGATTAAATGGAGGCATGAACCTACTATCTAGCATAAATACTCCCTCTTGGAGTTACAAGCATAAACTTGGCCAAAGCCTACACTAATAACGGAGAGCATGCAAGATCATAAACAACACATATATGATAGATCAATAATCAACTTGACATAGTATTCAATATCCATCGGATCCCAACAAACACAACATGTAGCATTACAATAAGATGATCTTGATCATGATAGGCAGCTCACAAGATCTAAACATGATGGCACAAAAGGAGAAGACAACCATCTAGCTACTGTATGGACCCGTAGTCCAAGGATGAACTACTCACGCATCACTCCGGAGGCAGGCATGGCGATGTAGAGCCCTCCGGTGATGATTCCCCTCTCCGGCAGGGTGCCGGAGGAGAACTTCTGAACCCCCCGAGTTAGGGTTGACGGCGGCGGCGGCAGCGGATGTTTTCTGGAAAATGGCTCGGTGTTTAGGGTTTTCGCGTCTGGAGGAATAAATAGGCGAAGGGGCGACGTCGGTGGAGGCGCGGGGCCCGCTCCCCATAGGGTGGCGCGGCAGGGGGCCCACCCGCCCGCCATAGGGTGAGGGCGCCCTGCTGCCCCCCTTCGTCTCCTCTTCGGACTTCTGGAACGTGTCGGAAAAATAGGCATCTGGGATTTTGTTTCGTCCAATTCCGAGAATATTTCCAGAACAGCTTTTCTGAAACCAAAAACAGCAGAAAACAGGAACTGGCACTGTGGCATCTTGTTAATAGGTTAGTTCCAGAAAATGCATAAAAATGCTATGAAGTGTGAATAAAACATGTAGCTATTGGTATAAAACTAGCATGGAACATAAGAAATTATAGATACGTTGGAGACGTATCAAGCATCCCCAAGCTTAGTTCTACTCGTCCTCGAGTAGGTAAACGATAACAACAATAATTTCTGAAGTGACATGCTACCAACATAATCTTGATCAAATAATATTGTAAAGCATATGTCATGAATGAAGTGACTCAAGGCAATGGTCTATAGTTTGCTAACAAATAGATAATGAGTAAACACTGAATCATATAAGCAAAAGCTTTTCATAAATAGTACTTTCAAGACAAGCATCAAAAAGTTTTGCATAAGAGTTAACTCATAAAGCAATAGATTCTAAGTAAAAGGCATTGAAGCAACACAAAGGAAGATTAAGTTTCAGCAATTGCTTTCAACTTGTAACTTGTATATCTCATGGATAATTGTCAACACAAAGCAATATAATAAGTGCAATAAGTAAACATATAAGAATTGTTGCACACAAAGTTGACACAAGTGTTTGCTTCAGGGATAGAAAGGAGTAGGTAAACTGACTCAACAATAAAGTAAAAGATAGGCCCTTCGCAGAGGGAAGCAGGGATTAAATCATGTGCTAGAGCTTTTTAAGTTTTGAAAACATATAGAGAGCATAAAGTAAGTGTTTGAGAGGTGTTTGTTGTTGTCAACGAATGGCAGTGGGCACTCTATCCCCCTTGTCACCCAAACTTTCAAGAGCGGCTCCCATGAAGGACGTTATTTCTACCCAAGGGTAGATCATCCCTCTTCTCTTTTGTTTACACATGCATATTTATAAATTGGTATGACACTCCTCCCAACCTTTGCTTACACAAGCCATGGCTAACCGAATCCTCGGGTGCCTTCCAACAATCACATACCATGGAGGAGTGCCTATTTGATAAAGTTTAACATTTTGGAATTTGCTTTTGATAAATCATTGGCAAACATGTGAAGAGAATCAAATGGTTAAAGTTATAATTAATTGGGACTGGGCACCCCATTTGCCAGCTCTTTTTGCAAGTTATTGGATAAGCGGATGTATATGCCACTAGTCCATTGGTGAAAGTCTGTCATGAATAAATGACAAGGTGATAGAGTAAACGCCACATACTTCCTCATGAGCTATAAAACATTGACACAAATAAGGAGTAATAAAGTTTTGAATAGTTTAAAGGTAGCACATGAAGTATTTACTTGGAATGGCAGGAAATACCACATAATAGGTAGATATGGTGGACACAATTGGCATGGGTTTTGGCTCAAGGTTTTGGATGCACGAGAAGCATTCCCTCTCAGTACAGAGTTTAGGCTAGCAAGGTTGTTTGAAGCAAACACAAGTATAAACCGGTACAGCAAGACTCACATGAAAACATATTGCAAGCATTATAAGACTCTACACTGTTGCTCAAACACTTTTACCAGAAAATATCTAGACCTTAGAGATACCAATCATGCAAACCAAATTTCAACAAGCTCTACGGTAGTTCTTTACTAATAGACTTTTAACTACATGATGCAAGAGCTTAAACATGAAATACTTGAGAGCTCAAAACAATTGCCAAGTGTCAAATAAAACAAGACAATGATCTATATGAGTGTCTTTTCGATATACCATCTACCACATGCAGCATTTTCTGAACCAACACATCAACCAAGCAACTCTCCAAGTAATTTACAAAAGAAACAAGAGAGTACTTTCCACAAGAATTAACAGCTCTAAAAGAGATGCATGAAAAACAGGAGCTAAAAGCATAGCAGTAGCTAGATAAGAATACTCAAAAGATATAAGTGAAGAATATGAGTATTCACATGAAAAAGCGGAGCGTGTCTCTCTCCCACACAAGAATGCTAGGATCCAACTTTATTCAGAAAAATAAAAACAACAAACAAAAATAAAAGCAACAGACGCTCCAAGTAAAATACATAAAATGTGGAAGAATTAAAATATAGTTTCACTAGAGATGACCTGATAAATTGTTGATGAAGAAGGGGATGCCTTGGGCATCCCCAAGCTTAGACGCTTGAGTCTTCTTGAATATTGCAGGGATGACCCACGGGGGCATCCCCAAGCTTAGGCTTTTCACTCTTCTTGATCACATCATATCATCCTTCTCTCTTGCTCCTTGAAAACTTCCGCCACACCAAACTCAGGTAACTCGTTAGAGGGTTAGTGCATAATCAAAAATTCTCATATTCTACTGTGACACAATCATTACCAAAGCTTCTGGACATTACTTACAGCCACTGATGTTTAATGGAGCAAAGAAATCCAATCAAACATAGTAAAAGAGGCAATGCAAAACGAAAGGCAGAATCTGTCAAAAACAGAACAGTCTGGAAAGACGAATTTTTTCGAGGCACTTAACTTGCTCAGATGGAAGAAGCCCAAACTAATGAAAGTTGCGTACATATATAAGGATCATGCGTGATTTTTTCAGAATTTTTCGAATTTTCTGTAGCGCATACAGCTCAAAATGGTGGACAGCAAAAATCTGTCACTGCGCAGAAATCCAATTTTAGCAACAACTTTCAACTAGAGACTTTACTTGGCACAACAATGCAATAAAATAAAGATACAAAGGAGTTGCTACAGAAGTAAACAGCACCTTGACTCAAAATAAAATAAAATGACAGAAAATAAAAAGATGGGTTGTCTCCCACAAGCGCTTTTCTTTAACGCCTTTCAGCTAGGCGCAGAAAGTGAAAATCAAGTGTTATCAAGAGAAATGCATCAACATCATAATTTGTTCTAATAATAGAATCAAAAGGCATCTTCATTCTCTTTCTAGGGAAGTGTTCCATACCTTTCTTAAGAGGAAATTGATACTTAATATTCCCCTCTTTCATATCAATAACAGCACCAACAGTTCGAAGAAAGGGTCTTCCCAAAACAATAGGACAAGATGCATTGCATTCAATATCCAAAACAACAAAGTCAACGGGGACAAGGTTATTGTTAACCGTAATATGAACATTATCAATTCTCCCCAAAGGTTTCTTCATAGAGTTATCAGCAAGATGAACATCCAAATAACAGCATTCCAAAGGTGGCAAGTCAAGCATATCATAAAGTTTCTTAGGCATAACAGAAATACTTGCACCAAGGTCACATAAAGCATTACAATCAAAATCATTCACCTTCATTTTAATGATGGGTTCCCAACCATCTTCCAACTTCCTAGGGATAGAAGCTTCAAGTTTTAATTTCTCTTCCCTAGCTTTTATGAGGGCATTTGTAATATGTTTTGTAAAAGCCATGTTCATAGCACTAGCATTAGGACTTCTAGCTAGCTTTTGCAAGAACTTAATAACTTCAGAGATGTTACAACTATCAAAGTCAAAATCATTATGATCAAAAGTAATGGGACCATTGCCTCCAATACTTCGAAAAATTTCAGCACCTTTATCAGAAACAGTTTCAGCAGTTTTAGGCAATTTTGCATGCTTTATAGTAGAAGTAGAAACATTGCCAACATCAATAACATTACCATTGATAATAGGAGGTTTATCAACATGTGAAGCTTCAGCATTACTAGTGGTGGTAATAGTACAAACTCGAGCTATACTATTCTTTCTATCAATTTCAGCTTCTCTTTCCCACCTAGCATGCAACTCAGCTAACATCCTAATATTGTTGTCAATTTTAACTTGGATGGCATTTGCTGTAGCAAAAATTTTGTTATCATTATCTTCAGGTTTAGCAGCCATTTTATTAATTAAAGAGGCTTGTGATTCAGACATGGATGAAATTCGGTTTTCAGCATTTGAAAGCTTAGTTTGCAAACCAAAAATTTCCCTATTCAAATTCTCAAGTTGATGCCCTATGCTTTTCAACATGGTAGATTGTTCATTCATTGTTTTAGTGAACAATTGATTTTGCTCGAACTGTGATTGCATATAGCTCTTAGTAGCCCTTTCAATTTCTAGCATTCTTTCCTCACTAGGCAAACCAGATCTACCATAAGAATTACCATAACCACTACCATTATTAGAAGGATATGGCTTATAGTTGTTATTACCAAAATTATTCCTATAGGCATTGTTGTTGAAATTATTATTTTTAATGAAGTTCACATCAACATGCTCTTCTTGAGCAACCAATGAAGCTAAAGGAACATTATTAGGATCAATATGAGATTTAGCACTCACAAGCATAGACATAATGATATCAATCTTTTCATTCAAGGAAGAGGTTTCTTCAACAGAATTTACCTTCTTACCTTGAGGAGTCCTTTCAGCGTGCCATTCGGAGTAGTTGATCATAATATCATCAAGATGTTTTGTTGCTGCACCTAAAGTGATGGACATAAAGGTTCCTCCAGCAGCTGAATCCAGCAGGTTCCTTGAGGAAAAATTTAATCCTTGCAAGAACGCCGGAAAATACTGGTGCCTAGTGGAGGCAGAAATCTTCTGAATCCAAAGCAACTCGACTTCCCCGGCAACGGCACCAGAAAATATGCTTGATGCGTGTAAAGTCACATGTCCGTTGGAAACCCCAAGAGGAAGGTATGATGAGTGCAGCAGCAAGTTTTCCCTCAGTATGAAACCAAGGTTATCAATCCAGTAGGAAGTCAACGTTGCTCCGAAGGTGTTGGTGGAGGAATGTAGTGCGGCGCAACACCAGAGATTCCGGTGCCAACGTGGAACCTGCACAACACAATCAAACTACTTTGTCCCAACGAAACAGTGAGGTTGTCAATCTCACCGGCTTGCTGAAAACAAAGGATTAGGCGTATAGTGTGGAAAATGATGTTTGTTTGCAGAGAATGTAAAAGAACAATGATTGCAGTAGGTTGTATTTCAGATGTAAAAGAATGGACCGGGGTCCACAGTTCACTAGTGGTGTCTCTCCATAATAAAATACTAAACATGTTGGGTGAACAAATTACAGTTGGGCAATTGACAAATAGAGAGGGCATAACAATGCACATACATATCATGATGATCACTATGAGATTTATTTTGGGCATTACGTCAAAGTACACAGACCGCCGTCCAGCATGCATCTGTGTCTAAATAGTCCACCTTCAGGTTAGCATCCGCACTCCTTCCAGTATTAAGTTGCAAGCAACAGACAATTGCATTAAGTATGGTGCATAATGTAAACAACACTAATATCCTTAGACAAAGCATTGCTGTTTACCCCTAGTAGCAACAGCACATCCACAACCTTAGAACTTTCTGTCACTGTCCCAGATTAAATGGAGGCATGAACCTACTATCTAGCATAAATACTCCCTCTTGGAGTTACAAGCATAAACTTGGCCAAAGCCTACACTAATAACGGAGAGCATGCAAGATCATAAATAACACATATATGATAGATCAATAATCAACTTGACATAGTATTCAATATCCATCGGATCCCAACAAACACAACATGTAGCATTACAATAAGATGATCTTGATCATGATAGGCAGCTCACAAGATCTAAACATGATGTCACAAAAGGAGAAGACAACCATCTAGCTACTGTATGGACCCGTAGTCCAAGGATGAACTACTCACGCATCACTCCGGAGGCAGGCATGGCGATGTAGAGCCCTCCGGTGATGATTCCCCTCTCCGGCAGGATGCCAGAGGAGAACTTCTGAACCCCCCGAGTTAGGGTTGACGGCGGCGGCAGCGGATGTTTTCTGGAAAAATGGCTCGGTGGTTTAGAGTTTTCGCGTCTGGAGGAATAAATAGGCGAAGGGGCAACGTCGGTGGAGGCGCGGGGCCCGCTCGCCATAGGGTAGCGCGGCAGTGGGCCCACCCGCGCCGCCATAGGGTGAGGGCGCCCTGCTGCCCCCCTTCGTCTCCTCTTCGGACTTCTGGAACGTGTCGGGAAAAATAGACATCTGGGATTTTGTTTCGTCCAATTCCGAGAATATTTCCAGAACAGCTTTTCTGAAACCAAAAACAGCAGAAAACAGGAACTGGCACTGTGGCATCTTGTTAATAGGTTAGTTCCAGAAAATGCATAAAAATGCTATGAAGTGTGAATAAAACATGTAGCTATTGGTATAAAACTAGCATGGAACATAAGAAATTATAGATACGTTGGAGACGTATCACTGGGGTGCCCTGTGGAGGATTCGGCGTTGACCCCTCTTCAGGGGAGATCACTTTGAAGAGGGGGCAGCAGTGAGGAGGGCCTCCGCAGGCCTCTGCTGCCTCCTAAGCCCTCACGAGGCGATTTGCCTCGCGAGTCTCTCCAAGCCGTGGGCTTGGTCCTTAGCGGAATTTAGCCATCGAGTGTCGAGAGCTGTGGAGGACTGGCCCAGCACACCCTGGTTCTCACTGAGCCGAAAGTAGCCCCCAGGCCCATGATGGGCACGATGTAGTCCAGTGGACGCAGGCGAATCGTCATGGGCCCAAAGTGTCCGGCCGGCCCGAGACACGTGTAGGGCAGTTACGCCGCAATGACACGTTCTCTTCGGAGATGATGGGCGTAGTGGGGGGACCCACCACGTCTCGGTAACTGCCCTGCGGTGATATAAAGCCTGCAGCGCCGGTTCAGGCAGCAGTTACTGCATCATTTGCGCGCCCGTCTCCTTGCTCTTTACTTCAGCGCTTCGTCGTCCCCGGCGTTCTTCCTCCTTCACCGAGCTTCTCCGTCGCCTTCCCTTCATCGACCATGAGTCCTAAGAAGGAGAAGGCGACGATGGTGAACAAGCCTGCTGGGGCGCAGCGGGAGGACAAGTTTGCGCCGGCGCTGGTGGGGACCCGCATCCACACGGCGGAGGCGCTGACAAAATCAGGCTGATGGCCGCGGGCAAGAACAACGAGCACGGCGCCAGCGTTCTCAAGGCGGCGCGCTTTGGCAAGCTCGCGGCGGGGCTGTACCCCATTTTCTTCCAGACCATATTTGCTGGTCTAGTGCCGCCATTTTCCCCTTTCCTGGAGGAGGTTCTGGCCTTCTACCAGACCCAGCTTCTGCATCTGCACCCCAACTCCATCTTGATCCTCGCCATTTTCGCATATCTTTGCGAGGCGTATTTGGGGGTGATGCCTTCCGTGGCCTTCTTCCGGAGCTTCTACGCGCTCCGCTCCACGGCGCCCGGCAAACGGTCCGGTTGCGTGTCCTTCCGCATTGCGGATGGGATGGGAGGCATCTACATCCCCATGTCCTGGGACGGCGACAAGCCCGTCACGCGGGTGACGAAGAAGGTGGACGACTTCCGCCAGCGGTGGTTCATCGTGGACGCCAAGACGCAGAACTCCTTCTTCGACGTCCCTGAGGCACCGCCGCTGAAGAACTCGAACTGGTCAAGCGCGGCCTTCCAAAGCCCGAAGATTGCTAACTTGGTCACGCGCATGAGTCTCGTCCGCGAAGCTGGCCTCACGGGGCAGATGGTTGCTGAATATTTCGTGAGGCGCCGCATCGCTCCTCTCCAGAAGCACACGAAGCCAGCGTGGATGTACTCAGGCCCGGCGGACCCGATGCGGCTGCACTGCAGCTCCCACACCCCCGACGTCATTGCCTCCATCATGGGCATCCTCTTCACCGCCCCGGACGTTCCTGTGCCGCGTAGTGAACTTGTGAGGCCTCTCCATCAGATCACTCCGAAGAAGCGCCTCGCGATCCTGGAGCTGATGCCGGAGTTCACCCCTCAAGGTTTGGCGGGGGAGGAGAAGGAGGAGGCTGCGGCACCCGTGGTGGAAGAGGACTGGGCCACGGAGTCACCCGCCGCATCTGACGCCGATCTGGGCGTCACTTCTGGAGGGGTGAATCCCTCGGCAGGGGAGGCGAGCTCTTCGAAGCCTGCGCCTCCCGAGGAAGAAGTTCTGGAGATCTTGTCCAGCAGGGACGAGGATTTCCTGGTGGTCCCTTCGCGCCAGGCCGCGGAGGAGGAAGAAGAAAGCGACCAGGAGGCCGCGGCGGGGCGCTGCGAGCCCCGCTCCATGGCTTGCCATGACAGGGCCGCCAGGAGTCCAGCGGGCACTCCTCTCAAGAGGAAAGCCGAGACTGCTCCTGAGGGGTCCGGTGCCGGTGCGGCGTCGTCGAGGCCGTGGCGGTCGTCAAACACGGTGTGGGTTGACTCCCGCGCCAAGACATCTGGGTAAGGGTTGACCCCCTTGTCTGTTTTCACTTGTTGTTCCCCTCTTGAAGGCCTTTCTTGCTTGCTTGCCAGGGATTTGGTGACGGCGAAGTGCCGTAGGCTCCGCAAGGCTGCGGAGGTGCGGGGCGCCGCCACGACAACCGCTGTGGGGCCTGTGGAGCCCTCAGCTGAAGAGGTTGCCAGGCCCGTGGGGACGGAGGCCACGGAGCCGGCTGTGGAGGAGGCCACGGGGCCTGTGGCAGAGGAGGCCACAGGGCCTGTGATGGTTGTGCCTCTTGTCGAGGCGGTTGCTTTGTCTCCTACCTCGGAGGAGCACCTCGACGAGGAGGCGGTGGTGAGGACGCCAACACCGCCATGCCCTGTCACCCCACTGGAGCGGTAGGAGGAGATCGCCGCGGAGACAGCGAGGAGCGGCACCCCGGCGAGGGAAGGCGCCAATGTCGAGATGGAGGAGAACGTTCCTCCCCCCCCCCCCCCCCCCCCCGCCGAGTGCAGAAACTGAGGGGGCGACAGCTTCTTCTGAGGCCGCAGCGGGCACGGCTGCGGCGGACTTGACGATGGCTGGGCAATCCTCCCCTGCCCCTGAAACCTGAGAGGAGGCGCCGCTGGAAGGCGAAAGGCGCTGGTGCCCATGGCGCAAGCGGTAGCAAGCCAGCGCCTATGGTGGCGCCGGCATTCTTCAGGCCAAAAGGCATGCAAGTGTAGCAATACACACCACAAGGGGTGAGAAATGCTGTTTTCTCCTCGTCTTCCTTGGCCATTTTGATCTGGTGGTAGCCTGATAAGGCATCCAGAAAGCAGAGGAGGTCACAGCCGGTGGTGGAGTCCACAATCTGGTCTATCCTTGGCATGGGGTATGGATCCTTGGGGCAGGCCTTGTTTACGTCAGTGTAGTCGATGCAGAGCCGGCTTCCTCCAGCGGGTTTGGGACAACCACGCCGTTGGAGAGCCAAGTGGAGTGGGAAACTTCTCGAATGATGTCTGCTGCTTTCAGCTTCTCTACTTCTTTGATGATGAACGCTTGCTTCTCGGGGGCTTGTTTCCGCGCTTTCTGCTTTACGGGCGTGCGTTTGGACACACGGCTAAGTGGTGCTCGATCACCTCCCTTGGTACACCGAACATATCTGACGGGGTCCATGCGAACATGTCAGAATTTGCCCGAAGGAAGGCGCGCTTTCCTATTTGGGAGACAAGCCAGCGCCTATGGTGACGCTAGCCCCCGAGCCACTGGTGCTCAGCGACACCTTCTTTGTAGATGCTTTCTCTTGAGAGAACAACTGCTTCTTCTCTTGGGCCTCTCGAGAGGCTCCATGTCCTCGTCAGCGGGGAACGCCATGGCAGCGGCCTTGTAGGCGATCTCGACAGCGCGCGTGGCGTCCTGTACGTGACTATGGATAGTGATGGTGCCACCGCTGCCAGGGATCTTGACCATGTTGTAGGCGTGATGCGTGACGGCCATGAACTTCGCGAGGGCGGGGTAGCCGAGGATGGCGTTGTAGGGCAGGCCAATGTGCGCGACGTCGAAGTCAATTAGCTCGGTGCGGTAGTTCTGCTGCGTGCCAAAGGTGACCCCGGTGAAGGGCCTGGAGGGCATGAGCCACTCGTAGGGCACTTGAAGCGTCTCGAAGGTCTCGACAGAGATGACGTTCAGGCCTGCACCCCCATCAATGAGCGTCTTGCCGACAGCGATGTTGTTGATGGTGGGGGTGCACACCAACGGGAGGGTGCCAACATTCTTGGTCGACTTGGGGTGATCTTTGGCGTCGAAGGCGATGGTGTATTGGGACCACTTGAGGGGCCGGGACGTCTCGACACTGGGAAGCGCCGCGTTGAGCTCGCGAGCGAACTGCTTGAACTGATTGTTGGACTTGGGCGCTTGGGATCCGCCGAGGATGCATGCCATAGCACCCTTAGGGGCCTGGTAACCTCCAGGCTCTTCGTCGGGGAGGTTGTTGTTTTTCTCGGCGGCATTTGCCTGAGTCCCCTGCGGCCTCTGGTAGTTGCCTTTACGTCCGCCCTTGCGGTAACCACGGCCTCTGCCGCGGCTGCCGCTGCCTTCTTCTTGCTCGCGCTTCTTGCTCAGCTGCTTGAGGTCGTAGCAGTTCTCCGTTGCATGGCCGCGCCTGTTGTGGTAGATGCAGAATGGGCGGTTGTCCACCTTTTTATCGCCAGCCTCGGGGGAGTCCTCGCGAACGTGCTTGGCGTCGGGCTCGGCCGCTAGAACAGCGGTAGGCTTGCGCTTTGTCTCGTAACGCCTCTTCTGGGTCTTGGATCCCTCGACAGGGTCGTCTGTTGAGCCCACCTTGACGAAGAGGAGGCCTTCTTCTGCCTTGGCGCACTTGTCTGCGATGTCGAAGAGCTTCACCACGGAGGAGAGGGTATCGTGGATGCCGAGCTTCTCGAGCATCCTGTGGTTGGTGACGCCCTCTCTGAAGGCAGCGATGACGTGCGAGTCCGGGATGTTCGGGATCTTGTTGCGGACTTGGCTGAAGCGCTGGATGTACCTGCGGAGGGTCTCGCCAGGCTTCTGGCGCACAGCACGCAGGTCGTTGTAGGTGAGGGCACGCTCGTACGTGCCCTTGAAGTTTGCAACGAACTGCTGGCAGAGCTCCTCCCACGAGTCAATGGAGTCCTCGGGAGGTTCAGGAGCCACGACAAGGCAGAGTCCTTGAGAGCGTGGGAGAACCAGTTGGCCATGACCTTGTCGTCTCCCCCCGCAGCTTGGATGGAGGTGGTGTAGAGCTGCAGGAACTCGATGGGGTTGTTCGTGCCGTCGTAGCCCTTGGGTAGGTCAGGCCTGAACTTCTGTGGCCAGACGACGCGACGCAGGCTGCGGGTGAAGGCCGCGCATCCTGTGGCGTACGAGGCAACGCCGCCCTGAAGAGCTCGGCGGTTCTGTCGCCCCGCTTGGCCGATTTCCTCGACGATGCGCTTCTGGAGGTCCTTCTGGCGCTCCATTTCCACCCGCGCGTCTGGAGGAGTCCGCTGCACGATTTGGCAATCGCGCGGCGAAGACGCGTGGGAGGCGGCCTTGTGTGCCGCAGCCAGAGGTGGTCCGGGCGGAGGCGGCGGCGGAGGCGGCGGCGGAGGTGCGCCATGCGCGGCAGTCCCTGCGCGCCCGGAGTTGTGGTGCACCAGAGAGCGCGACGTCGTCGGAGCTGCGCGTGGCGCCGCCGCGATGTCGACGAGGTGCTGGAGGCGTCCGAGCCAGTTGTCGTGCGCTTCGGCGGTGGGGCGGTAGCGGAAGAGCTCCGCGGCCATGAGCAGCGCGGTGTTCGGACTGGGTGCGGGACGCCCAAGAGTGGAGGCGCTGTGGCGCTGGGACGGGTGCGAGGACTCAGCGTCCTCGCCGTGCCCGTGGTCGACGTCTTCATCGTAGCGGTCGTCGTGGTGGCCGTCATCGTCCTCGGGGTGCTCCACACGCGGCTCAGCGGTGTTGCGCCCCGAAGCGCGGCTGGCACGAGGACGGCCGCGGGGGTTGGTGGCGTTGGCAGCGGGCTCGGTGGTGGTCCTGCCTGACGCCGCCGGGTGGCGCGAGCTGCGCGAGTGTCCGCCATGGTGCAGAGGTCGATGAAGGTTGAAGACGCGCCTCAGCCCCCTACCTGGCGCGCCAATTGTCGGAGAATGACTCCCACGAAACAGGGATGGTCAAGCTCACGAAGAGAGTTCGTGTAAGGGGCTGAACACGTTGGTCAAACAACCCTCAACCTGCACGGCGACGGTGCTCGTCGAGCATGAGGAGGGACATCACGACAGAGATGAACACCAGCCCGTACCCAGGTTCACGGCCCTCGTGTGGAGGTAACACCGCTACTCCTGCTTGTCTGTATTGCACTGCTATGGAGGTTACAGTACAATGAGCTTGCCGAGGGCTCTCTTTTGGCAGTGGTGTGCACAAGGAAGGGTTAACAGTGGTCTTCTTCTTCCTTGCGCGTAGGTAGCTAGGCTAAACTGGAATGCGATCCCTTGCTACGGTGGAGCACCGCCTCCTATTATAGGCGCCCCGGGCCTCTTCCCTGCGCTTGCACAGCGGAAGGGCTACCACATGGTGACAGAAGGGAGAGCGCGGTGCACCGCAGCCCCGCTGTCCATGGACGCGGTCCATGGGCGTAAAGCTGATGTCTGTGGCAGAGACATCACCGTCCATGCAGGATGGCCAGCTGGGCTGCAGAGGAACGTGGGGGAGCCCACGATGACGTTGGCCGTGGAGCGTAGCGCCGGCCGGTCCCCTTATCACCAAAGAGGAAATCCTTGTAGTCTGGTGCGGATGGCACAGCTTTGTTGACTCCTTTAATCACCAAAATGCCAACTGCGGCGTTGTCGTCACCGCGCGCAGAGGCGCGCGTCACTCTGCGGCCGCTGCAGCGCCCATGTGCGCTCTGCAGAGGTTGCTTTGCAGCGAAGGAATCCCCACGAGGGCTGGGGTGCCCTGTGGAGGATTCGGCGTTGACCTCTCTTCAGGGGAGATCACTTTGAAGAGGGGGTAGCAGTGAGGAGGGCCTCCGCAGGCCTCTGCTGCCTCCTAAGCCCTCACGAGGCGATTTGCCTCGCGAGTCTTTCCAAGCCGTGGGCTTGGTCCTTAGCGGAATTTAGCCATCGAGTGTCGAGAGCTGTGGAGGACAGGCCCAGCACACCCTGGTTCTCACTGGGCCGACACTCTGTTGTTTCTTCTTAGCTGCGGTCGCGAGGTTGCGATCATCATCCTGACCATCATAATCATTGGGACGGGTACCACGAGAAGTAACTACCTTTTGACGGACACGGCGTGAGCTACTACCTGCAGGTAAAGAACAGAATAGAGGAAAGCAGGGGGATAAGCACTCATATCCAATGCAAAAGGAGACTAACGCAAAGTGATTTCCAGCTGGAATTTTAAAGATCTAGGCCGAAAATTCTGGTGCACAGGGCGGAAATATCCGGCCACCGGAAATTCCGGGCAGGAGGCCGGAAATATCCGGTGCGTACTGCTGTGACAGAATCCACATTCTAGTTCTAGAAATTTCCAACAAAAATCAAATCGACGCTAGAACAAGTAGGAGCAAGCCTAGATGAGCATTTCTACCGAAGGAATCATGGTAAGAACCTCTAGAATCACTAGGTTAAACGAAAAGACATTTCGTCCTAGATTTGAAAATAGAGACAGTTACCGGAGTCCATGGCACAAATGATTTGGAGGAGAAGGATCCCCTAGTCGTGAGGATGCGGATCCGGCGCGGAATCGGAAGAATCCGGAGCCGAGAGGCCCAGGGAGGTCGGCAGCGGTGGTGTTCTTCCCGGGCACGAGAGAGAGAGAGAGAGAGAGAGAGAGAGAGAGAGAGAGAGAGAGAGAGAGAGAGAAGAGGGGCACGCGGGGGTGGAGCAACTGTTCGAGGCGAACATGTTGACCCCGCGGCCTATAGTCAAGTGCCCAGAAAGAAAAACAGGCCGGACATATCTGGTGACCGGAAATTTCCGGCACAAATTCCGGGCAAATTTCTGGACCACTTCCAGTACTGAAAATGGTTCGGTCCTTAGCCAAAATTTGGCTGGAAGTTTGGGCACCGGAAATGTCCGGTCGTAGGGCTGGAAATCCCGGGGTGCAAACACCACCAACCTCCAGTTTGAACAGCGCAAGGATATGAGTGAAGAGATAGCATGGTGAGAAGATGAGTAAGGCTTGGGTGGGACAAAACGACACCGGGAATGGTACTCCACACTCAACACTTGCAAGAATCAAACAAGGAAATGCCAAGATTGAGCGTGTTTTCCATAAAACCATGAGATAGACTAGAACTCCAAATGAGATTCGAATAAGACCCAAATAAGGAACAAATGACTCCAACTTTTCACAAAGAAGAGGGAGGCACTAGTACAGAACGACACATCGAATACCCCTCTATGAAAATGGCACGAGTTAGGCGACAAAGAATCGCGCTTTCCGCGCGGCTGGTGTGTACAAGCATGACCTGGGCCACGGCTGGCCCGCCCACATTGGCAACGGACCCTGTCCAATCTCCGTCACTTATTATATTGGCAACGGTTAATAAAATTGTCCGTTTCCAAGATTTGCCTCTATGGTAACTGATAGAATTTTCCAACCGTTGAAAATGTTGACATGTGGAGGCTAGCGAAGGGGCAGATGGGGAGGTCGACGGAGCATACCCGCGAATATAAATGGCGAGAGGTACCATCAGCGGTCTCTTTGATGCCCCTGTCCATCGCATCCCGTTTTTCAAACTTCGCCAGATCACCTCCGTCCAAATCCATGGCGAGAGGTACCAGCAGCGGTCGCGGCCGTGGTAGGGGGCACATCGGCAATGCCATGCCGTCGGTGTCACCCTCACCGTCCTCTGAAGACATGTCCCCGGCGAGAGGTACCAGCAGCGGTCACGGCCGTGGATGAGGGCGCGGCCGTGGCAGGGGCTTAGCGGCAATGCCACGCCATCGGTGTCGCCCTCACCGTCCTCTGAAGACATGTCCCTGGAGCTGCGCGGCTTCGAGTTCTTGGTTATCCTGTACAAGGGCATCGAGAGGCGCCTGAGGCTCCCGAGGGCATTCGCGGAGAAGCTCCAAGGCATGGTGGAAAGTACCATGCATCTGAAGATGGAGGACTGCAAGAATGGCCGCTGGGCGGTGAAGACGGCCGTGAGTGCCGGGGGGAATTTGTACCTCGGCCAGGGATATAAGTCATTCGCCCAAGCGTACAAGCATGAGCAGGGGCACTTTTGTGCTTCGAGTTCGACGGCGACAACGGGTTCTTCATCAAGATCTTCGACGGTACCTTATGCCGGAGGGAGGCCCTCGTGTACACCGACGACGAGCCCAAGTCTTCATCAGCAGCAGCTAGTAGTAGCATATATGTAATCGTTTACTTCATTATTAATATCAAGTCCGTATGTAGTTTAGTCATCTTTATTATTAATATATGTATCCTATGTGGTTCGTTACCGTTTCCTATGTGGTCTCTGCGTTCATATGTAATTTAGACTATCTGTAAGTAGGTCTTCTCTGTTAATGGTATAAATGCAAAGGAAACTGTTGTAGTATTTAACCGTTTCCTTTGTGGTACCTGCGTTCATATATATATTGGCCTCCACAGAATGACCTAACACTCTCACTCTCTTCCCCACTGTCCCAGTGTTTGTTCGTGGTGGCGGCTCCTACCGGCGTCCGGCTATTGACGGTCTCGCCGTCTCCTCTGACACCGCACGCCGGCACCTCCTCTCCGGCGAGATATGTTGCTGCTAGCGTCGCAGCGCGCGTAGCAGATGCCGGCACCTCCACTCCGGCGAGATCTATTGTTGGTTGTGTCGCAGCGCGTGTGGTAGATGTCGGCACCTCCACTCCGGTGAGATCTATTGCTGGTAGTGTCGCAGCGCGTGTGGCAGATGCCGGCACCTCCTCTCCTGCGAGATCTATCGCTGGTAGCGTCGCAGCGCATGTGGCAGATGCCGGCACCTCCTCTACGGCGAGATCTATCACTGTAGCGTCGCATCGCGTGTGGCAGATGTCGGCACCTCCTTTCCGGCGAGGCTGGCCTATGCAAGAGACCGGCACCTCCTCTCCCGCCGGGTGAAAGGTAAAAATCTTATGTTTCTGTGACCGGCTATGATGCCGATGAACTAGGTTCTACATATGAGCATTTCATCACATAAACAAATCCACTCACAAACATGTGTACATATTATTATAAATAGTCAACATAGACATTCAATGCCTAGTGCAAATTCACACACACATGTTCTGATAATTACAAACACTTATTATTCAAGCACCAACTGTACAAACTAGTTCAACACCGATATCCAAGGCCTATTGCTATTCACCACCCATCATCCTCATCCGTCTTACTGCGCTTGTTGTTCGTTGATCCCTTACCATTCTTGCACCTAGGGCAGAGCATTTCGCGCCATGTTGGACGTAGCCTGTCCTTCAAGGTTAGGATCTTGCGATACAACTCGTAGGTCACGTACCCATCTATTGTTGCGTAGTCGAGGTTAACTTTGTACATCGGCATCCACTCCTAGAAATTGTGCTGCTAGGATGGGAACTCCTTCTTCATGTTGGAGTATGATGTGTCGATGAGGTATGCCGCTAGATCACCCATTCCGTCCCTCTCGTCTTCACCCTTGATTTTGTATACGAGTTGGATGTCCACGTAGTACTCCGGTGGAATGTGGAAGCCGGCACGAGAAAGCACCTTACGGTCGTTGGTGATGTCCACGCTTGTGAAGGTCATATTCTTGCATTGAAAGAATTTGCCCAACGCTGGACAATTCTTCTTGGACTTGCACCAGTGGAACACGAGGACATGTTGGCGCATGGCGAGTTGTAGGACAGCCATGTCCCGACGATTACGGGTGTACTCGATGTCAAGGCCGACAAACCGATGCTTCTCCTCTGCTAGCCATTCCTCGTACTTGTCGAGGATCTGCTCCATGGTATGCTCCTCGTTCGTGTACACCACCTCCAGAACGGTGGTGCCGCGGGCACGAACGGTAGATGTCTGTGTTATTCTGTTATGGTCGTCCATGGCTGGTGGGGGATTGGGGTGGAATGAGGAAGAAGAGACAGAAGGAATGCGAACTGCCACAAAGTAGAAACAATGGCAACCGAATAGAGCAGTTCCTGGATATTTGCCGCCGATCTTAGCAGTTGCTTGAAAATGGCAACCGAATAGAGTTGTTGCTGGAAAATAGCCACCGATGTTCTTTTATATCCAGATGTATTTTGTATATTTCACTAATCTTTTTTTTTCACGCAGGAGTTTATTTCGGCAACACTGCATAAAAGTACCAACGTACCATTCTGAGAACCAGAAACCTTGAGGCACGGAAACTTCAGGGATGCTGGTCTTGGAGCGGGTACAGCGACGACCGAAAGCTCATTGTAGGTGAGCTCCAAGTCAAATATGGAAGGCTGGCTTAATTAAGCCAGCCTTCCATCTTGTTAGGTTAGTTGCTTAGAGGTTTAGAGTTCATGATTGTAGTCAAATTGTAAACGGTGACATTATTGTATACCAATGTAATGATGACATTCGTTATATGTTTTAAGCCACCTTCCATCTTGTTAGGTTAGTTGCTTATAGGTTTAGAGTTCATGATTGTAGTCAAATTGTAAACGGCGATATTATTGTATACCAATGTAATGATGACATTTGTTCTATGTTATGAATTGAATAACGTTTTAGTGCATTGTGCAATCAGCCTTTCATGTATTGTGGCATATAACCAAAATATGAGAAAAGCTCAGTGCAAACGGGTGGATGGCAAACTCCGTATCTGATGAAGGAAAACTAAAAAAACGAAGGTCTGCGTACAACCGTTGCCAAATGGAGACCTCATCGGAAACGGTTTTTAGCCTCCGTTACCGATGAGGGCCTTCACATCAGTGACAGGGGCGGGGACACGGACCCTTTCTCCATTTCCGATGGGGTATTTGGCCCGTTTCCGATGTGTCGTTCTGTACTAGTGCGGTGGCCTAGGCCACCATGTATGAGTTTATGGTGTGACACCGCGAAGATATATCTTGGGTTCACAACCAACACTCGTCATTTTAAGCTCACAATTCATAGAACGAATATAGCGAGACAAATGAGTTATTAATGTCGGCATAATGGGGGGGAGGGATAGTCCAATGTGTTAGGACCGCACTCCCCCTATGTCCATGCCTACACCTAAACACAATAAATAGTCAAGACATAGGTGTGTATGCAAGATGGTAAAGCCAAGCTCCTTGAATCCACGATATTTAGCTCATTTCTCAAGAAAGTGAATCTTACTTCATCAAGTGGCTTCGTCAAAATATCGGCAAGTTGATCCCTTGTGGGAACATGGGCTAGCTCAATATCACCACGGGCAACATGATCACGAATGAAATGATGACGAATCTCAATATGCTTGGTTCTTGAATGTTTCACCGGGTTGTGAGCAATCTTGATAGCACTTTCATTGTCACACAAAAGAGGCACTTTGTCACAATTGACACCATATTCCTTTAAAGTTTACCTCATCCATAACGATTGGGTGCATGCACTTGTGGCCGCCATATACTCGGCTTCGGCGGTGGAGAGAGATATACAATTTTGCTTCTTAGAGGACCAACTCACCAAGGAACCACCAAGGAATTGGCATGCCCCGGAAGTTGACTTCCTATCATCTTGATCACCGGCCCAATCCGAGTCCGTGTACCCACGAAGAGAGAAAACCTTGTCCTTGGGGCACCACGAACCAAACTTTGGGGTATGAATAAAATATCGAAAGATTCTTTTGACCGCCACCATGTGGCTTTCTTTAAGAGCGGCTTGATACCTTGCACACACCCCTACACTCAACACAATATCGGGTCTAGATGCACAAAGATAAATCAAAGAACCAATCATGGAATAGTATACCTTTTGATCGACATCTATACCCTTTGGGTTAAGTTGTAGATGACATTTGGTGTCCATAGGATAGTGCTTCTCCTTAGCTTCTTGCATATCAAATCTCTTGAGCATGTCTTGGATATATTTGGTTTGAGAGATGAAAGTCCCTCCTCTCAATGGCTTGATCTCAAAACCAAGAAAAAACTTCAACTCTCCCATCATGGACATCTCAAACCTATCGGTCATAAGCTTTGAAAATTCATCATTAAAAGATTTTTAGACGAGCCAAAGATAATATCATCCACATAAAGTTGGCATATGAAAAGATCCCCTTCAAACCTATCGGTTCTTGCCATCCTTTCTAAGCGACGAGCTTCGATATCCTCATTGGATCGAGGAATAATCTCTTGATCATTTGTGTCCCCGTCTTGACCGGAATGATGACCTTGGTCTTCATTGTGCACACCTTCATCACTAGATGGAGAGGATGGACCTTGGTCTTGATCATGGCTAGCATCAACAATTAGAGAACTTGGTTCTTGCGTAGCAACTTGATCAACATGAGGAGGGTCTTGAGCTTGTTCTTGGCTAGGTGCAACATTTGCTCCACCGGATGGTGCGGGTTCCACTTGAGATGATGTATGCTCCACGTGGGTGGAGCTTGGTCCTTCTTGAGGTGCCTCATGGTGGATCTCGATTGGGCGAATGAATCTCACGCCCATCCGCCTTATTGCATCTTGAGGTTCCTCATCATCTACATCACGAACATGAAATTGCACCACTTGGGAGCCGTCGTTCTCATCGAACTCCACACTATTAGATTCAATGATAATCCTGAAGGACTTGTCATAGATTCTATAAGTGTGGGATTCAGCACCGTAACCAACAAAAGTACCCTCTAAAGCCTTAGACTCAAATTTAGATAAATGAACACCTTTGATCTTATAGAAACACTTACAACCGAACACCCGGTAGTAGGAAATATTGGGTTTGTTGCCGGTAAGCATCTCATATGGAGTGAACTTCTTTCCCGTGCGGAAGTAGAGTCAGTTTGATGAGTGACACGCCGTGGAGATGGCCTCGGCCCACAAGAAAAGTGGGGTCTTGAACTCCGCCAACATTGACCTTGCCATATCCATAAGGGTCCAATTCTTCCTCTCGGCTACACCATTTTGTTGAGGGGTATACGCAGCGGAATATTGATGACGAATTCCCTCTTCACTAAGAAACTCATTTAGGGTGTAGTTCTTGAACTCGGAGCCATTGTAACTCCTAATGGCCAATATGGGAACATTGTGTCGACGTTGCACTTCATTGGAGAAGTCGATGACGGCTTGTTGGGTCTCACTCTTCGACTTGAAGAAATAAACCCATGTAAATCTTGAATAGTCATCAACAATCACCAAACAATACTTCTTCCCACCAAGACTGGGTTGAGGCACGGCACCAAAGAGATCAACATGAATAAGTTCCAATATCCTTGTTGGTGAAATGATGGTCTTGCTTGGGTGGGGAGAATCATGTATCTTTCCTTCAACACAGGCCCTACAAAGACGATCTCTAGAAAAAAAACATTCTCTTTTAGTCCAAGAATGTGGCCACCCTTGTGAAGACTTTGCAAAGTTCTCATATTGACATGGGACAAGCGGCGATGCCACAACCACCCCACGTTGGCCTTTCCGAATAAGCACATCGCTTGAGAGTTGGTTGGCTCCGAAAAGTCCACCACAAACAACTCATTTTCGACATACCCAACGTAAGCGACCTTTAGAGTCTTGCTCCACATGAGTACCACAATATCAATATCAAAGTGGACGGCGAAACCCATCTTATTAACGGCACGAACGGAAAGTAAATTGTAACCGAGCGACTCAACAAGCATGACATTCACAAGGGTGATATCCCTTGCTACTACCACCTTGTCGAGGCCCTTTACCTCCGCTTTAGATTTATCTCCATATGTGACGGTTGAGTGATTTATATTTGGTCTCAACTTCCTCATGAGCTCCTTGCTTCCAGTCATATGACTTGTGCATCCACTATCAAGCACCCATTTCGACCCTCCGGAAGCATAGTCCTCGGTGGACTTAGCCATGAGACACTTGGCGGATTGGACGGGAATGTTCTCATTGGGGGATTCGAAGAGAGAAGATGATGTTGATGAAGCAATGGCAATAGTGGCCACTTCACTTGTGGTTTCTTCTTCGTCTTCTTCATCCCCGGACATGTACTCCTCTCTTATCACCAACACCATTCTTGAAGGTGACTTCTTGTTGGGGGAAGTTCTTCTTGAAGAAAGGCTTCTTGCTAGGGGATTTTGAGGCATTCTTGAGAATAAGCCTTCCTCCATGGTCTTCACGGTTCTCATAAGGACAATCGGCAACAAAGTGATATCTATCTTGGCAATTGAAGCAAGTCTTCATTTTTGGGTTACCACTTGATTTGAATTTTTGCTCCACTTGAGGTTTAGCTTTGGATGGGTTCTTCCAAAAGGTCCTTGCCGCAAGAGCCACATAGTCTCTATGAGCAATCTTGAGTTCTTCGGGGTCCATGGAGGTCACATCTTCACAATCTTGATCTTCATTGTGTTCCACCACCTTCGCCTTCAAAGCAAGTGAGGCTCCTTGTTGCATTCCAATAGCACGGGCACGAGAGTCTTGTGCAATTTTGGCTTGAACTTTGAAAGATTGCATCTCCTGCATGAATTCATTGGAGGTCAATTGTGGAAAGTTGAGCCTTCCTTGGAGACTCTTCAAGTCGGCCGGTTCAAAGGGCAAGAGAGCATTCACATACTTCTTCTTGATCCAAGCATCATGCACATGAGGTGGACCAAGATCTCTATAGGCATTGGCAAGGGCCTTGAGTCTTCAATACATTTGCTCATGGTCTTCTGAATCTTTCATGAAGAACCCTTCGGCCTTGTTGCTCATCTCCTCAAATCGGTTTCTTCTCATGCTATCATTTCCAACAAACACCTCAATGAGACAATTCCAAGCTTCTTTGGCGGTGGTGCAATGTTCAATGTGGGGCAACTCCGTCTCACCCACGACAACGCGGATGAAGTCAAGAGCGGTGGCATTTAATTGATAATCAACAATCTCTCTCCTTGTCTTGCTAGATTCATCCATGGCATGGTATCCTTCTTCAATGATCCTCCAAAGCTCGATAGAGGCACTGTTCACATAAGATCTCATAGAAGATTGCCATTTAGTAAACAAAGATGCACTTAGCTTTGGAGGCTCTCCTCTTAGGTGAATTGGAGGATGAGGGATAGGTGGGTCGACGGAGTACTTATAGGGAATCCCGTTGTGCTCTGGCTTCCCACTCACATTAGATGGTTTAATGGGATTATCAATTTTAGTGCCATAAACCTCCCCACCCTTGAGGGGATCCTCCGGAGCGAGGGGGAAGCGGGAGCGGTGCCCTTGGCTTCCAAAAGTTGCGCAAGCATGTCTTGCAACTTTTGCATTCGGTTTTCCATGGAGGTCTTCATGTTAGTGAATTCCTCCACGGTAACCGCACCCGCCACCTCCGGAAGCTCGGGGGCCATACTCTCTTAGGCGGTAAAGCCCAAAACAAGAGCCGAGGCTCTGATACCAATTGAAAGGATCGGTATGGCCACCTAGAGGGGGGGTTGAATAGGTGCTACTCAATTTTTAGCTCTTTTTCAAATTTAGGATTGACACAAAGGTAAATTCTCTAGATATGCAACTACGGTGAATTTACCTATATGACAAGTTAACACTAGACAAAGCAAGATACAAGTAATAACTAGAGAGTAAGGAGTAACCGAACGGGAAGCACGCGGAGACAAGGATGTATTCCCTAGTTCCTCCTTTTTAAGGGAGTACGTCTCGTTGGAGGGTGTGAGTTTCAAACTCAAACGCCACAAATGGCCCCACCCTATTCTCCGATGAACCTTGCCCAAAAGCTCGGTTCACCTTCCACTATCGAATCCTTCAAGGCGGAATCTGAAGCCCTTACAAAAACTTGAGGCTCAACCCACAAAAGGATTGGGGGCTCCAAACACCACAAATCTGCTACACAAAAGTAGCAAGCAAGTAAGTACAACAAGATGCCTAGGTTTTCCTAGTGGAAACCCTAGGCTCAAATCCCTCAAGTGAAAGAGGGGGAAATGAAGAAACGTTTTGGCGAAGATGTAGATCGGGGACTTCTCCTTCAATCCTCCAAAGATCAACAAGTTTGGGTGGAGGGATTGG